>JAQPPZ010004560.1:660964-1321928 GCA_028583015.1 Wollemia nobilis | reverse complement strand
TTGGCATATTAGGGCTACATTTCAACTAATTTTAAAATCTCTATTGAAGCTTCTCTATGTAGTGGAGATTGTTATATTATCTCATAAATTGAGAGTGTTGTCGATGTTATTCGTAGACTTTGGATAAGTCTACTTCTGATCATCACCACCAGGTGAGGTGGAGGACTTTGAATAGGATTTGTTTGTGACAAAGGTTGTGACATGGGAGGAACATTTATCAGAGCTATAGGTGGTGTATTTTGGTTAGGATACCTTAGGTTCCTTATCACAATATTAATAATCCCCACAAACCCTCGATTGGGTGGGGCAGGTGGATTTCATTGACCTATATTTTATATTCTTTATGAAACTCATGGGTAGGTAGTGGATCCTTGAATATACCCATTGCTTTATTATTGGTAGCAAGTGGATTGTCAATTTGAAGTTCATTCTTGTCAAGCATATATTATACTTTATTTTTAAATGAGTAACATGACTAAATTTCATGACCATTTTTTTGATGATAGGGACAATATAGGTCCTCTCGATACCATTTAGGATTTGGATTATTAGCATATTAATGGCATTTGCCTCACATAATAGATTAAAAAGTGATGCCAAATATTCAGGTAATGGCATAAAATTATGAGGTGGATGACATTGTTGATTTTGCACCTAATTCTATTGAGACTGATTATGATATTATGCAAGAGGGGGTTGGGCTTGATAATTGATTTTTTGTGGTAGAGTTTGCTTTACAGGACCTAGAACACTCAAGAAAACTTGATTAATTTATGATGGTCTCTATTATGCATGGTTTCCTTTGGGATTTTTGTTCCACTCCTTTTGAATTTTGATCTCCCATTATTGAACCTTAATCTCTTATATGACCTTGGCCTAAGCTAGGACCTCCTCAAATGTTTGATATTGCTAGAGTTGTAATAACAATAAAATCTATTTTGAACTCCTTGTGAATATACAAGTTAGTTTTATTATAGGTAAGGTAAATGATAACTGTGAAATGATTGCTTACCACCTATTACAATAATCCAAGACTGGTTCATCATCAAAGTGGTAAATATTATATAAATCAATCAAGGTTACTTTATTTTTTATGCTAAATGAGAAGCGATCCATGAATTCATTTGCAAGCTTGTCAAAGCTATGAATGTTGTACCTTGTAAAATTATTGTACCACTCTAGGGATGGGCCTAAGAGTGTTATCAAGAAGGTTCTCAGTAACAAGGCATCATCATCTTGGAGTTGAAATCAAGGTTCATAAAACTATTCACATGCTCTTGTGCATCATCATCTTATTTGAACTTGTCTAACTTGGGTATTTCAAAATGCTTTGGATATGGAGGAGATGAGACAAAAGGATGGAGTGATTGATTACAAAGTTGTCTCAATGTGGATTTCTTATAACCCATACCTTAATCTTGTTTTCCAATGATCTAATACGCTTAGTAAGAACCTTGTAAGCTTTAGAAGAAATGATTTCATTTCCTCACCTTTGTCCTTGAGGAGAGGGGCGAGCAAGATTTTTATTGGGATATGGTGGCTAGATTTGATCATTATCCACATTCTCATTAGGTATCCTAGGATACCCTTACTCTTGATACTCTATTTTCACATCCTCGTAGGTATCATACCCTTGTTGTTGGTTGTAGGGTGGATGTTGTGTGGACCTGTAGGGATGGGAAGGTGCTTGAGATGATCGGTTCTGATTTGGCCTAGGTGATAGGTTTTGGTCATGCACAAGGTACCTTTGATGGATCTACTACCTACAGGTACTCCATGTAGGAACTACCTCATGGAAGGCTTTTTGTAGCCTTTCATGATATAGTTGTTCCTGATGTAACCTTTGTTCTTGTAGTCTTTGTTGAATCAAATGATATTGCTCATCTAAGCATTCAACAATGATTGTTCATAAATGCTTATCTATCAACATTATTCCTAAGTGCTTGTTCAACTAATCAGTAGTGCAGGACTGATTGAACTTTGTGTTAATATGAAGGAACTTGGATTGCCTTACAAACATAGAAATGTTGGCTACCTATTTCCCATGATAAAGGGAAGCTACGTTGACATAATATTTGAGATTAAATGTAATATCAACATACTCATGTGGTACATAGGTACAACATGCTTGCATAGAATACTCTTCCTGAGGGGTAGGGGAATTATCAATGTATCCCTCCTTCTCATTAACAAGGACTATATGAGCCAACCTGGATATCTGAGTAGGATGGTGAGTGTTGTACCTATCTAAATGGGCATATTATCAAATCATACATGGATGGTCAAGCAGATTGGCTTGATCATCTAATATCATCCATGGGATGTACTCTTTATCATGCTCTGACTAGTGGATAGAGCGATTCAGAATGTAAAATTATGGTACCATCCTACTAGGACCTTCTTTGTTCTTAATATTTTATCTATGGAAAGCATGAAAAGTATCTTGACCATGGAAGAAATCACTTTGATCATACCAAGGATTGGAAAATGCATCTTGAATGGGAATTTCCTCTAGGGTATATTCTCTATAAAAACTAGGATGTCATTCAGTAATGGCCATATCCTCTAAATTGAGTCAGAGGTGTTCCACACCTCCTTGAAAATATTTTGCGGTGCTAGCTCTTGATCGAGCTTGGTTGTGCATTGTTACCATGGTCTTGATTAAAAAAATAGCAAAGAAACATACAAGAAAATAATGTGATTATCTCATTTAAATTTTAAGTGTGAGTCCCTATAATTGTTTGAGTGTGTTTTGATGTAATCCCTTATACCTATGAACACTAAGGGTGAAAAAATAGAAAACTACTAAAATGTAGTTCGAGCACACTCCCTATTAGGGAATGTAACTCAAATGGCAAAAAGTGGCTTCCTAATGGATGTGGCTCAAGGTAACCTTAAGAGAATAAAATAACCTTTGAAGGGGCTATGATGTCTAATGTCCTGCTACTAGCCAAGACTGGCTTTCACTTAACCCACACATTTAAGGCATGGACAATAATGATACCTATATCCACTAATTATTTTCAAAAGCCCTATGGTAAAGGGGCTCACTAATACTTCCCACTCCAAGCACGCCCAAGATTAGGGGAATTTTCAATGATGAAGTCTAAAATGCCACTTACTTTTGGCCACTAGAGTTTCTATTGTGCAAGCCAACGGGTGGAGATGAAGCCCACTATCATCGGTCTCGATCAATGATTGGTGATGAAGTTCCAACTCATTGATGGTAAAGTGAATCATGATGTGTGGGTTTATTTCTACTATGCAAATGAAAATAAATTCAAGAAGCATTCCATGATATTTTACTAATGCATAAAAATAATGTTTCACTTTCAAAAATTCTACAAAAGAACAAAAATTCTAAATGCAGAACCCTACATGATATCAACATGTGAGCAGGTAACAATAGGTAATCCAAATAGTGATAGATTCAAAGCTATCCTAAATAGATATGACTGCTTATAAAGACCATTTATCTCAAAGATAGCCACAAAAATAGGTTTTCTAAACTAGGGATGGCATTAGGTAGGGGCTGTCTAGACTTGAGATGGTCACAAATAGAGCCCAACACTGTAAAAGTTTTCTATTCTAAGCTCTATAATCTAAATTATTTTTCTATAAATTTTTGTAAAAAAAAAAGTAGAGAATAGATGTACTCACCTTGATGCCCTACATTTGACGAATATTTAGCTCTCTATTATTTTCTACTTTTTAATCCAAGGCCATCTTGCTTAGCTATGGTTGCAAAATAGAGATAATTTTAGGGTCAGACAATTATTGAACATGGATGTCTATGTTGTAGATGATGAGACCTATGACCTAAAAATATAAAAATAGATAGTAATTAATAGAATGAATAGAAAATAGGGACTAGGTTCCATTGTGATTACCATTGAAGTACAAAAAAATACCATACTTCCAAGCAAATAAAATACGAAAAGATATCAATAACAATGAAACCACAAATATTGAGAATAAGATATGTATAAAATGAATGATGGTGCCCTTTTTATTAATAATAATAATAATTATTTATTTCAATGTGGTTACAATTTAATATCTCTTAGAGATTTGCTTCCAATATTGATACAATGATTTACAATAGGACTCTTTTTAATGTAATGTGCAATATCTTCTTCACACCCACGAACTAATTAGGGGTAAGTTTTTCATGACAATCATAATGATTGATATTCAAAGATCTTATGATTCTCTTCCTAGGTAAGAACTTGTAGTCTGCACACAAGAAAAGGTAAAATAATTGGTAGCATATGTATATATCTTCGTAATAGGGCTCGTATTAATAATGATTAAACTGAAATAAAATCAAATAAGATGCATTAACATAAAGTAGACTATTGTAACAGACAAGAAATAAACTATGCTAAATCTCTACTAAAAGAACATAAGAAAAATAGATCAATGCTTTAGGGTAATATTAGGGTGGGACAACTATATCTATGGGTTGTCTTGGGTCGAGATGATCGCTACCTTGTAAGTGATTTTTTGAGGCTAATGTAGGGTGACTCATGGGTTTGATCTAGGGTTTGTTCTATGGATTGTTGCATTCGAGAGGAATGGCTTGGTGGGTTTAGATCAGTATTTGAATTAGATATGCATAAATTGAACAACTAATGTGGATGTGATCTTCAACCTTTGGAGTGATATAGAATCATGCTTTCTACATGGGGAAGAAGGCAAAATACTTGGAGGCTCATGATAAAATTCTAGTAGCACTTCATTGCTTGAAGATTTGAAAGCTCTGCTATATTTTGAATAAGGGGTGAGCACTATTATATAGATTCCTTGAAAGGAATCTAATAATAGCACCACCCTACGCATGAAAAAGTGAAGAGGTAGTTCAAATTAAGAAAAGTGAATGCCTATTTTTGAAATCTTAATACAACTAATTTAGTCATGCAATTTTTCTAATTTGGTCTTGTGCATGCACTAAATTGTAGCATAAGTTCATGCACTGGGTTAATTGATAGTTTTGGCTACCAGTTATATCCTGCTCTCTTTTTTTAAACTTACTTCTGGTATAATCATATTGAGGTGAGACTATTATTGGGGGTCATCTCTTGGTAAGATATCCTCAAGAGGCCATCCCTTGGAGAGATGACCAGGGTTGTAAAGGGATATATCCTTTGTTTGAGTGGTCAAAACCACTATTTAATCCTTAGGTCTACCCAAGGTGGATCATATGGTCTAAAAGGAGTCCATATAGGTAGTCTCCTCAATATGACACATTTTAGGTGTCTACATTAACAACACTTTGTCACTTTTTTGTCATTGTCAAGGATGCAATGTTGTTAGAGAGAGTTTCAATTTTCATTAACATTGTAATGTTTTTTGAAAAAGATATCATTTTAGTCAAATAATAGAGATGTGTGATAAACCATATCTCCTTATATTTATCAATTATGGTTGATCCATTTTCATAAACAAAATGTGATCCTATAACTATGTTATCATCATTAATGACCTAGTGAGACACAATACTAAACCACATCTCCTTGTTCACAATCCATATTATTTATAGTTGATCTATTTATTACCTCTAAAATAAAACTTATTTTTCTTAAGGTGGTCATAAGAACTGTCTTTTTGTTAGATTAGTATTTGTGATACCAATATTATTCTACTTTTTTTAAAGAAATAAAGGAAATGCTAAAATAATATTTTATATCATAATACTTGTGTTGTCAACAAGCAAGTTAAGGTATTAGATCTTTTAAGGATTAATGATTTTTGCTTTCATTTATTTTTAAAAAAATATTTTTCTTTTATGTTAAATTAGAATGCATAAATAGACTTAGAAATATAAAGGGATGATTTGTGAGTCAAAACCCATATGAGCTATAAGAAATAAGTGTCAATATTAAGAGGTTGAACAAAATAGTTATTTTCCCATAGAAAAGATAAATATAGGAGAAAGCTCTAGTAGAGAACAAGCATCACCAAATTTTGAGTCTCCAGAGCTTGAAATTCATAAAGAATAATTAATCACCAAAGTGTGAACATTAACAACATTTGTCACTTTTTGGTGAAATTATCGAGGACACAATGTTGCTAGAGATAGTCTCAATGGCCATTCAACATTATAATATTTTTTTGAAAAATATATCATTTTAGTCAAACCATAAAGATGTGTGCTAAACCATATCTCCTTATTTTTATCAATTTTGGTTGATCCATTATCACAAACAAAATGTGATCCTATAACTATGTTATCATCATTAATGACCTAGTGAGACAAAGCACTAAACCACATCTTCCTCTTCAAAACCCATATTAGTTATAGTTGATTTGTTGTTACCTTTAAAATGAAAATTCATTTTTCTTGAGGTGGTCTTAAAAACTATCTTTTTGTCATATTAGTGATTTGTGATACCAATATTATTCTACTATTATTAAAGAAATAAGGGAAATGCTAAAATAATATTTTACATCAAAATAGTTGTCTTGTCAAGGAGCATGTTAAGGTATTAGATCTTTTAAGGATTAATGGTTTTTGCTTTCATTTATTTTAACAAATAGTTTTCTTTTATGTTATATTAGAATGCATAAATAGATTTAGAAATAAAAAAGGATGATCTATTAGTCAAAACCCCCATGAGTTATAATAAATAAGTATCAATGTTAAGAGGTTGAACAAAATAGTGAATTTACCATAGCCAAGATAACCATAGGAGAATGCTCCACTAGAGAACAAGCATCGCCAAATTTTAAATATCTAGAGACTGAAAGTCATGAGGAATAATTGTTCACCCAATCAAGTACCTTTTCCCTACCAAAGTGCATACAAGACATTATCTTCCCATATTTTTTAGTAAATATATTATATTTTTTTAGGATCCTTGATCCTAACTTATGGTATTTCAATAAAATTGATGGAAGATATTAGAAATTAAAGAAAAATGAATCACAATTTTACAAAGAATCATGGTTTCACTGGTAAGGGGATCCCTCCAATGTATTTAAATAAATATTTTATTCTTTTATCATGGATGCTTTCCTACAACAACCTCTACCCTATTTTATATCTATCTAAGGCTATTATGAAAGGACATGATGGTCCATTTGTAATTATAAAACATAAATAATTAGATAAATAAGTGATAAGGATAGGTTAGGATATGGAATCCTAACATGCCATCCCTCTCAAAAAGAAGCTTTATCCTCAAAGCTGGGACTAAGGACATTGTTGTTGAAATTGATGAAGCACTTTCCAAGTAGCATTTGCACAAGTTCTTGCACAAGTTTGATGTCACTTTTCCATAGGTAAGGATATCTTGAAGGTTGAAGCTTTAGTGGTGGGTTTCTAGGAAAAATAGAAGGATCATGATGATGGTGGGCTTCCACTTTAGCTAATTCTTCCTATGTAGAATGAAGGAAAAATAAATGTGCACTCACTCTTTTGCCTCTTTTTTGAATTAGGTTGCCTATATGGTGAGAACTCACTATTGGTGAGGAAATATTGTGTAGTTCATGTAGAGTGTATATCAGGTCTTCATTGGTCACTTCATGTATGTCTACGTCATCCTTTCTTGGTGTATCGATCACTTCTTGCATATTGAATTCATTTTCTGCATCACTGTGAGTAGGTGTAGTAGGAACTTCAGATACAACTACCTCATCTTATTGCTCTATGGAGTGACAGGGATCAACTACATTCAATAATTTTACATATACCTCATCTTCACCCTTTATGGATTGACAAGGATCAGCTTCCTTTAGTAAATACAATGTTAGGGTAGCGTATTTATGGTAGGATCCAAATTTATCATCATAATTATTACAGAGGTCTTTCACTCATTGTTCCTTCATCTTCTCAAAGATGAGATGTTTAATTGGTAAAGTTTAATTAGGTTTTGGGTGGTGTAAGTGGTTTGTGATTTCCCCAAAAGTGGTTTTCCTAATCGACGTTGAACATTGAATTTATCTTTGGCTAACAAAGCTAATCCAAAGGTCTGCATCATGGTGTGGGGATTGTACATCTCCACCTCCTTATTAATTTCTTCCTTTAATCCCCTAATGAAGCAAATTATGATAAATGAGTCATCCAACCCTATGGTGTGATTGATGATATCCTTGAACTAATTTTTATATGCATGCATGGAAGTGATTTGATGAAGGTTAGTAATATTAATTGGTAAAATCATGTTGGGGTCTTTAGATATTTTATCGCCGGTCATTTGTGTAGTCATCATTGGAAGTTGTCACTAAATTTTCTGAAAATCATCACAAAAACTGTCACGAAAAGTCGTTGAAAAAATTTGCTAAAATTCATCGTCAAAATTGTGTAGCAAAAACATT
This sequence comes from Wollemia nobilis, assembly GCA_028583015.1. Taxonomy (NCBI): domain Eukaryota; kingdom Viridiplantae; phylum Streptophyta; class Pinopsida; order Araucariales; family Araucariaceae; genus Wollemia; species Wollemia nobilis. The sequence continues at coordinate 1,313,609 of JAQPPZ010004560.1, read as the reverse complement.
GTCGATAAAATATTACTTAGAAAGTCATTGTCAATTTTTTTTTGTAAAAATTTATCAATAATTTTTTTGTAAAAATCCGTCGACAAAATTTTGCAGAAAAAATCATCGCAATTAATCTTCAAATTTGTGCAGCAAAAATCATCGCCAGAAAAATCATCGTAAAAAAAAATCATCGTTTAGACTTTGTCATAATTTGTGCAAAAATTGTTGTCAATTAGTAAATTGTTGCTACCAATAATGTGGCGCAACAATTTGTTTATGTCCACTTTTTTGTTGAAATTTTTGAATTATCAATGGTTGTAAGCTTCAATTTTTTGACACGACATAACATATCGATAAGATAGTAATATGGACAATGGATAGGTACAACACACAGCATGTGGTATAAGGGGTGAACGATGGGAAATGATGGACTCAGAAGGCAATGGGACTATCAGTGGATAGGTACAACAGTGGAGATAGCACAGACACATGGTAAACCAAGAAGTGAAGACCATTGGATGGGCATGGGCACGAGAAAAGATAGGAAAGGGTGATGTGTAATTAATAAAAAAATGTAGTCAATGGATATTTTCTAAGGTCAATCAATGTAGGGTCAAGTTCTATTAAGTCTTGACATAAAATTTGGAGGTATGTACTTTGTAATTGCCATACACCCACAAGAGATCAAGGTAGGCTTGAACACCACAAGGTGGTAAATACTTTATGCGATGATAGCCCCTTTTAAAATACTCCTGGGCTTTCACACTTTCAATGTGGGATGAAAATCCCATCGAATATTAAAATTGACACCAACGAACCTAGTATGATTCAATTGATAGTGACATGTAGAACGATATTCCTGAAGGGGCTGTATTGGACGTGATTGGCTAAAGAAACCTTTGTAAATCCATGTGATAAATTTGCCATCCTGAATCTACATGCTCATGATAATTTAACTAATTTTAATTTGGCATTTTGTGCCTCGTGTCAATGTGTTAACCGAACACTACTAGCAGCTAAGTAATATAAATTCACTAAATGTGATCTTACCTGAACATTGATTTATCATGTCGATTGCCACCATCGAATACAAATCGACATAAAAAATCATAAATATTTGTGTTAGAAAAATTAAATCCATCGATACATCAAGAAATACCATCAAGAAAAGCCCAATTCACTCTGTTGAAAACCTATTATTGTTGGAATGTGTACGGAACCACAACCTTCATTGGAAACCACCGTTTACACCCTGGAACCGCTGTTTAACACACAAAATTTGTTTAGGGTTCAAATTTTAAATTGTTTAGTGTTGAAAAAAAAAATGTTCTATGGGGGTTGAAAAATTCCGCTAACTCTACCTAAAATCTATCAAATTGGTTAATCCCTCTTGCTTTGATTCCAAGATGGATTCTGTTATTAGGACCTCTATCAAGGTTCCAACAAAGAAAACTAAAGTTGAACTACCTTGCAAAGCTATTCTCTAACTGTAAGAATGAACTAGTTGTGATTTTGTTCTATGATTATGAGGATGAATTTCTTTATGGGATGTTATCATGAACCTGGGTTGCACCACCTAGATTCAACACCCAACAACATTGAAGATATTGCTCTATCTTAAATTAGAAATTTAAACTAGGGATTAGGATTTGTCAAGACTATTCATTACCAATTTCCTATTCTTGAGCATCTGAGGACATAGCTTAAGCTATCAATTCCTACATTACTACCACTATGTGAACCTTATGTATCTTACAGAGAAGCCCACTATCTCTTTGGAGAGTGTCTATTTAAAAAATGAAGCTTGTGCATTGATTATGTAAAATTTAACATGCAAAATAAATTCCACATGGCTCTGGTAATTGTAGATTATTAAGCCTATTATTTTAACCACATAGATGCTCACTGTTGATATAATTTAACGTTGTTTTTGTAAGACAAAGGAATTTCACTTGTAACATGTTGGCCTTAGAGGTGAAACACTATGCTGGTGAATTTGAATTGTATTAGCATGTGGAAAATAATCAACTAGAACCTAGATATTTCTTTGACTTTTAAATTTGCTCTCGTATTGAATTGTTTGTGTATTGGTTATTTTTTTATTTTTTTAAATCCTTCAAGTTAATTAAATTTTCTCACATATTGAATCACTTGCTTCTGTCTCTTATTTTCAAATTTGATTTTAATCAAAATTTTCACATTTGCCTTTAAGCGCACAGATTTGGAATTTGAAACTTGGCAAAATATAAATTGATTAGAATGCAAGGTTTAATAATTCATGAAATAGTTCATCTCACTGTAAATTTTAAGTTCAAATTTTGTACTTCTAAAAAATTGTGGTACCCTTCGAATGGTTAGGACATTGTTGGAATTTATATGCAGATATAATGTCATGCAAAATACATAATTGTTGTATTTTAGCTCTAAATGCTAGTATGATGATGATCTATTTTCTCCTGTTAGAGTAGAAATAGACACTTATATTATAGGACTACAAAGGCTTTCCACTTCACAATATAATGGTGTAGGTCATCTTGCTAAGGCATCCGTCAGAGAACACAACATGCATTACAAATGGTAATTGTTGAAAGGGATGTCACAATTAAGGTTTTTAAATGTTTGGTTATTTTAGTAGTTCATAACTATGGCGTTGAATTCTAACTTTAATTTACAAAAGCCACCAAATGTATTTCTCAATAATAAAAAATAGAAGGGTGATGCACAAAATTGTTTGCTACGAAAGCAATTTAAATTAAATATTTTTTTTATCTGCTTCTGCTCCTATAAATACTAGGTGTTCTATGTTGTGAAATTGACTATGAATATTGCGTGCTATGTACTATGAGTTGGACTGTAGAACAACATCTTGCAGAATTGTGCTATACGTAAATAGGATTAAGGGTGTTGTGGTGTACGTGAGATGGGTGTAAGAGAGACAAACGATGCTTGTATTGAGAGTTGCAAATAATTTTTACCGAAATATGAAAATAGTGGATGAGATTCAGTGCAACAGAATTATTGACTCTGATACCAGATGTTAGGATCCTTGATCCTAACTTATGGTATTTCAATAAAATTGATGGAAGATATTATAAATTAAAGAAAAATGAATCATAGTTTCACTGGTAAGGGGATCCTTCCAGTGTATTTAAATAAATATTTTATTCTTTTATCATGGATTCTTTCCTACAACAACATCTACCCTATTTTATATCTATCTATGGTTATTATGAAAGGACACGATGGTCTGTTTGTAATTATAAAACATAAATAATTAGAAAAATAAGTGATAAGGATAGGTTAGGATATGGAATCCTAACATGTTGAGAAATTATTATGGAAGGTGAACAAAGTAACACAAATATCTTTAAATAAGATAGAAACGTAGTTAGAACATTTACATATTTGATTTAGTTAGATCTTGAGGTAGAAGACTATATGAAGAATATTTCATCATCTATATTGCTAAATTTTAGGGAAATAACACTAAAATATCCTAACCAAGTCTTATTCAAATTTAGAGTACATTGTTACCTATGATTAATATTGTTTCCATATACTCTTGAAGACTCAACTACAATAATCTAAATAACCTATGTTCCTTGCAAAACTTACTGCTAAATAATAGTAGATAAACATCATCTATCTACACCTCCAAAACATGAAAACATAAGCAAATATACACATTATGGAAGAGGTCTCCTCTTCCCATAGGCCAAAACATTCATAATGAGTTTAACTTTTGGTGATTTTGAGTTTTTTTTCTCAATGATAGATGTGCACAAGACATTATGGTGCATTAAAGTATGCTTTTTAATTTTCTATTGTTGTTTATTTTAATACTATGCATAACCATATATATGCAAATTTGATTTTTCAAGTGTATATGATGCATACTTAGAGGTATAAGGAACCAAACAGGTGATCCTTGATATTTAGATTAGTCTGAGTACTAATGCGCTGTAGTGGTCTAGTGCTAGAATATATGCCAAAATGGTCTAGCACCAGAATATGCACTAGAATGATCTTCACATGAAAGCCAAAAAATGATAGTCACATGACATGGAGTGTCAAAAAAGGATGAGGTATTGGTGCATAAAAAATACCTATATTTGCATCAGAATGCAAAAATATCTTGGTTGTGAAATCCCTTATGAATGCAATAAAGGCAAAAGATGGTTGAAAATAAAAAATCATGACCTCTTAAAAAAGTTTGTAGCATAAGGCCATATTTTCCAATTTGTGGAATGCATTTTGGCCATTAGAATGCCATGTTAGTAGGGACACACCATCACATATATATCTATAAAATAAGGATGCATGAGGCCATGCAATAGTTTTAGTTTGGGGAGGAATGATGAGGCCAACACCTCATTTTAAGAAATAAGGAGGAAAAACTTGAGAAAAGTTCTAAAAATGTTAAACTACAATATTTTGATACCTAACTATAATGTCTTAGAAACAAACAATGTGCTAGAATAGTTTGGCACTATGAAAGAAAGATTTTGTTCTAGAACAATTTAGCATCAAAATATGTACCAAGATTCCTTCTTCATGAAAAAAATAGTTTAATGGTAAAAAACTCTTTGATGTACTATTATACCAAGGCTTGCATGAAAACCAATTTTTGATGTCATTACATTGAAAAAAAACAAATCAGTTGTGAAAATTTGTTGTGGATGTAGTCAAGGTGGTTGATAACCAGAAATGATAACCTCTTCTTAAAAAAAAATTAAGTATACATAAGACAACTACTGATGATAGCCCTATCATTGCTCTAGAGTTTTTATTTTATGGCCACCTTTGTGATAACAATGTTTAAAGCTACCTTAGAGGAGCATCAAGCCATATATGATAATAAGGTATACATTTTCTTTTTATTATTGTCTAGTTTTAATATTATGTATAATTACATCTAGTCCATATTATATATACAACACATTCTACTATGGAGTACCTTGCACAATTAGAATTTATACAGGCTATCATATGATGTAATTAAATATGCATTAGAATATGTTTACACTCCATAAGTGCTAAAAATATTCTAACATCCATTTTGGTGCCTAATGCCTTAATGGTACTTTTCTAGCCCCCATTACTTCTGAAAAAAAAGTAATAAATAAAATGATATAAAAAGAGGACATGTTTTCTTTCAAGTTGGAGGGAGAAAGGACAACATATCAACCCAATGATTGTGCACCATGTTATCACCACAATATAAAAATCAAAGAAAGATATGCATAAGCATATGCATTAGTTTAATTTGGGGAGTGATGAGGCATTCAAACACCTCATTTTATATCTCAAAGAAATAATTATTGACCCCCTTAATGTGTTGGTAAAGAATAATTAACTATGGACTAGGTTGTAATTTATATTAATATTTTGACTAGACATGGTGAATAGGTAAAATACATTACTATGTTATTTCAGATAGGTTTTATGTGATTTTGAGTTTAGTTTTATATTTTGTTGTGATTATTTGGTTTATAATTGTTAAAATAATAGAACGAGATAGAATAATGATGTCTTACAAGTACATAAATTCTGATGTGCCTAACTATCATAGTACAATAGAATGGTCTAATGCCAAAATATGCGCCAGTCATCTAGCACCAAAATATGAGCAAGAAAAGTAGGGGCTGAAAAAATGGAAATGTTGCATGGTATGAAACTTGCATTTAGGATATAAACTAAAGAATTTTGTGGGTTGAAAAAATTCTACAAGTTGTATCACAATTACTTCCTAAATGTTATTTTCAATAATTCCTCCTCAAATATTAGGCTAAAATTGTGTTGTTAGTTCCTCTTCAAATGTTGGGATAATATTGTGTAGTTAGTTCCAAGATATGGGGAAGTTAGCTCCAAGATATGAAGAATGTTAGTTCCAATGTATAGGGGAAGTTAGATTCAATATATGAAGAGTATTAGTTCTAAGATATATGGGAAGTTAGTTCCAAAATATGGGGAATGTTAATTCCAAGAGATGGGGAAAGTTAGTTCTATGATATGGGGAATATTATTACCAAATAAAAGAAGTGTAAATTCCACTTGTACTGTCCATGCTAATTATTAGCAAGTGGTTGAGAGAGAATAGAATTTTAAATTACCACTTGTATTTTCAATCCTAATTATTAGCAAGTGGTTGAGAGAGAACGAGAATGTAAAATATCACTTGTATTATCCATGGTGATTATTAGAAAATCGTTGAGAAAGTGTAGATAAGCTTTCAATAGAGTAGGAGTATATACATATTATATATGTCATTTATTATAAAATGATTATAGAAGTGTAGGAATATTTCCATTAAAGTAGGGGTGTAGTTAGGTGTCACTTGTATAAAAATGTGTGCTTAGCTCATGTATAATTTAGAGAAGAACAAGGAAGAAAATAAAGAAAGGGAGGATGTGTTTGGATTGAAGATTTTGTAAAGGGGTAATTCTCTCCTCTTTTTAATAAATAATGATTTTGTTTTTTTCTCATTTGTATGTATTTTTAATTAAAATTTACTTTTTATTAGGTTGAGTAAGGACCCACTCCATCAACACAATGGAAAGTATTATTTCTTGTAGATATGTTTATAAAATAATTAATGAATTTTTATTTATTTATTTATTTTAATGTATTTATATATATTTTAATTTATAATTAAATTGTAAATTGTTTTAATTATTTATTTTTAAATTTCTCAAGTTAATGTTAATTTGTGGATTAGATTTTATTTTCCTGTAAGTGTAATAATTTACTTTTTTGCAAGTGTGTAAATTCAATTTTTTGCAAGTGTGTTATTTAATTTCTACAAGTGTGATTAAGTTTTTAAAAAAGCGGTTTTGCTTAAGAAAGTAGGAAACCTTAAAATATCATATACTAAGATATGCTTCCTTGCTCTCTAGCATATGAAACCATTAGATGCCACCCTAGATTTATAATATTAAAGTATGATTAATAACGACACTCATCAATCATGCTTCCATTGAAAATGATAATTCAAACCCTATCAATTTTGACACCACGTTTGGTGTCAATCCACTCATCTTCCACCAAGATGTTAAGTTTGCTAGCCCCCTCCATGATAGAGGACCTTACCATAATATTTAAGGAACATAACATTTTCATGTAGGAGACCTCTTGAGAAACCTATAGTGTATCCTCTTAAGTCATATCTAATGCAATGGTCTCTCATTCATTTTTTCTCATCATGGCCCTACTATATTCATCATCCATGTATTGGCTTAGTAGAAAGAGAAAATAACCGGAGGAACTTCTATACATCATGCTTGTGGTATGGATGGTGATATTCATGACAATTTCCTTCATGGTCTATTTTATCATAGAGGAAAGACCCTAAAAATTTCGCTCAAGAGATAAAACAAGCCTCCCCCATGGCCTCCTTCCTATATGCTTCCCTTGAGAATGTCATCCCCATAACTTTACCTCATCAACCCTATTGTTTCCAACATCTCTACATTCATTGTATGGCTTGAATAAGTAATTTATCTTATGGTTCACCTTTACTTGAGTTCAATATCCATTATTGCATCATTATCATCCTTTATTTCCATGTTGAAAACTTTCAAAGGTTGTACCTACATATTATGGTGTTGTTCTTTCCTTCGATCATTAGTCATTCTTCTATTGAATATGATGTGTTATTTCCCTACTAGTCCACAATCCACCTCCACTTTATCACATAAGTAAGATTTTATGGTGAGGACTACCCTTTAATATTGCACATCACTTGCCTATACACCACCCCCTTGCATCACCTCCTTTTATCTTCATGCATCACTTCTTGACTATGTGTGCTATCATAAGCCCTCATTCCCCCTCACATACTATGTATGCACTATTTGAATGAAAAATAGATCCACCACATACATAGCATATATGATAGCAATTTTCTACCTCCAACTTGCTAATGCATCACCATTTTTATAAAATATTGAACCTAAAAAAAATCTATAAGGCATGGTTTTTCTAAAGGCCTCCACTTAAAGGATCCCTTTGATTTTTTGAGGTGTCATTGCATTTTTTATGTCGATGGGAAGACCCGTATAGGATGACTCATAAGAAAAAATTCAAAAACTTTTATCCATATCCTTATCTCTATTTTTTCTTGCTAGGTAAAATATGTTGCATCTCCACTATATGTCACACTCAAAGACATGCACTCAAGTCTAAAGACTACCATCCCTTCATAGAAATTTCATCCAACACCACATGGTCACTATCTAGACCATCCCTAAGTGGACATGCAATTATCTCTAATGGTAACATTGCATTATGTGACTTGGAGAGTGAAAAAATTATTCTATCACTTTAAATCATTAATCTCATAGTCATCATGGGAAATTTGACTTACCATTTATGTGCTTTGCCTTTGCCTTTATTGAATGCATGTAAGAATTTAGAGATCCATATAAAAAAATTAAAATACAAGAATAATATCTAAATTTTCTACTTGAATCTAACTTATCTATCTTTTCTTACCTCATGAGACATCATCTTTCTCATTAATCGAGACCTCGATCCAATAATTAGTATAAGGTTATATATACTCAATGGAAGAAAAATTGAGGTTGATCTAGTAGAAGAAGTTTTTTTTAGTTTTATGAAGATGTAATATGGCTAGTGAAGCATCAAAATTCCTATTTCCCACTTTCCAACTACTTTTGAATTTTAAACCAATATTCTAGATCTTGAGTAGTCTCAGATATAAGAACAATCAATATATAAAATGACCAACATAATTAATAATATTATTCATGAAAATGACAAAAAATGAATATAAATAGCCAAAGTCATTCATGTAATAACATGAAGAAAACTTACAATAGAATTGCTCAAAATATGCATACAAGCTTCAATATTAATGCTTGAATATTTCATACATTTTCCAAATACATTTCATGGAGCTTTGTCTCCATAATATAACCTTAGAAATGTGACTCTTCAAATACTTGACTATTGCACTCCTCACATATCTTGGAATTTACAACCTTTTCTATTCCATACATAATACAAACCTCTTGTGTCCTTTTGTCTTCTCATCTCTCCACATGTATACATGAATCTTGACTCTCTATTTACATGCACACTTAATTCTATGATACTTGCATAATTCTACAAGACATTTACACACTTCTACATGCACAAATAATGCATGACACATGTAATTTCTTAAATTACACACTTGCACACTTAATTACATAACACATGCACTTTATCACATTACGCACTTACATAATTACATGACATGTATGCAGATCTTGCACATAGATGCACACATAAAGGGAAAATATAAATCATACTCCTAAACTATATACTTAAACCCTATTCTAATATTTACATTATACCATAGGTAGCATAGGGGTACATTAGCATGTATGAAATAATGTAATAATCTCCAACACCCCCTCATATTACATTATTTGGTTATTGAATACTTTAGTATTTGATATTTAACTTCATATTGTCTTTTGTGTTCATTCATTGCATTTGTCTAATGTCCCTACAAGGTTTTGGTCTAAAATCTACCTTTGGATCAATTTACACCCCAAAATTTTGACCAAGATTAGAAGATCACGAAGAAATGATTCTTTCTGTATCAACCTCTAGAGCATGTCAGTTCCTCTAAATTATAACTAACTATGAAAATAGGGGGTGTAAAGAGTGTAGAAATAAATGAAATATAGATAGAATTATAGTGGTGCAAATTCAACAACATCAAAAAACATCATGCATGAAGGGTTTTGCCATTCAGTCATAACTAGATCACCTAACAGACCAACTTGCCACTTTTACTTGTAAAAAAATTCATCAATATAAATGAAAAATAATTTGTTATATGTTATAGAACTAGAGAACAATAATCCAAGAAGAAATCCAAAAAGTAGAATGATTATAGCAGACTATTAATTCCACTAGCTTTAACATAAATGATTAACAATTCATATGTATATATACTTGTTTTAATAATTAATTTTGGCAAGAGGTTAGACAAAAATCTAATATTTATTCCTTAAAGGCACATTGTGCTCTCATACATTGATCCATTTGTAAACACCAAAGATCCGACCCCTAGAACCTTATTACATTCTAGTATATATAGTTTTTACAATGTATTGTATTAATTGGACATCATAGCTTTGGGAGTAGATTTATGTTATGTCAAAATAGTGATAACATGTATGAGCTATTTATAGCCTATTTTATTATAACTAGCTGGGTAGAATTGTGCTAATGTGGCCTACTTAGGTTTCATCTAAATGAGTGAAGGTTGCAATGTCTGTATCTGATTGCTAGGATTCTCTGATAGGTTTGTTCTACTTTTACCACTCCATGAATGCATGAAAGTTAGTGAGTGGTTTAGATCTTGGAATCTTATAATAGTGGATATCAACCACTTTAGGTGCAATGGAGAGCACCAAATTATGTCTTCTAAAATCTTGAATTGCATCAAGCATGTTTTCTTCTTGTTATTGTGCCTTTCATACTTAGACAAATTCTAAGATCTTTATAATTATCAAGCAATAAATTTTTCTTGCCCCTCTGCTGACATCAATAGTCTAAAAAAATTTGTGGCTTCCATACTTAGCCAAAATTTAGCTCTTGATCGTTTCCAGGTGATAAAATTTTCTTGCCCCTCTACTAACATCAATGGCCTAAAAAGTCCAATGGCTTCCATACTTAGCCAAATTATGAGCTCTTTATAGTTGTTAGGTGGTGGATTTTTCTTGCCCCTATGCTAACATCAATAGTCTAAAAAATATATTAGCTTCCATACTCAGCAAAATTTTGAGCTCTTAATATATTTTGAGTGACAAAATTTTGTTGCCCCTCTACTAACATCAACAACCTAAAAAATTTGACATTGATATTACCATTTTATATCATCTCATCAAGGAGATAAAATTGGATGATCATAAAAATACCCATATTCTTGGTGGCTCATAGGGGGGTTCTACTTGTAGAAGAATAGAACCCACATAGCCTTATCCCATTAGGCCATGGAGTCAAAAAAGCAAAAAATTGAAAATCGCACAAAAAAAATAACTTATTGTGCATCCCCTATTCTAGGAGTCTAAGTAGCCTTACTTGATTTTTTAGGTTCTTCTCCTAAGGTTATCCCTAAATAGTCACGCTGTTGAGTCATTGTTTTATTTGGAAGGGTTATTTACATTTGAAACATCGGCATAAGAATCCATTTAAGCTTGTAAATTATGTCTTGCAATTCATAATAATGCGCATAGGAAAGATCACTATATCTTCTAGCCAGTTATTTAGATTTTTCCCATAGGTAGGAGAGCTTATGGAACACTACAAGGACTTGCTCTATCATCATATATTTGAACAATGACTTGATTTTTCTCTCATTGTTAAGCCATTTATCTAATAATTGGTTGATGTGTTGCTCGATATAGAACTACCCATTTTCATCCTAAAATATTGGGGATCCTAGTGTTATCATTTATTGAGTAGCTTTGCTCATTTTATTAGAGGTTATCTTAATGACATTGAGCACTTCTTCCCCTTTTTTAATTAGATCATTTCCTTCAATGACCTGGTTAAAACTGAATCTGCATTCAATCAAATATTGGGTTGATTGTTATGCCAGTTGAGGATGTTTTTCTTTATTTATAAGCATACGTTTGGCTACTTGTGCTTGTTGAATATTGATAATAATATCCTTCATTTATTTGGATAAATATACTTTTGCCTCTTGGGTAACTTTAAAAATAGCTTTTATATTTTTTACAAAGTAAAATGCTTTCAAGGTAGCTTCTTTAATTTTTACCTAATACTAGCTTTTGATTTGCTTTGGCAAGTCTTTGAAAATATCCTAACCTTGAGGCTTATTGTTTTCTTTATTTAGATATATCTAAACTATAGTAATATTTTCTTCCTACTTTTATAGCTTGGAATTCAACTCATATAGTATTGCATCTTGTTCTTGTTGTTTATTATTAGCTTCCTATTGTTGTTCTTATAGGCTATGTATTATTTTGTCCTTTTGCTATAATTATTACTCATAAGAGGAATTCTTAATAACACACTTCAAATATTAGATTTTGTGCTTTAAAGCCTCATGTTCTATCTTATATTTACTTAATTTCTATCCTAATATTTCAATATTTTTTTAGCAGCCTCGAACTTGTGATCTGATTTATGGCATTGTAGAAATAATGTATTAGCTTCAATGTGGAGGGCCTAGAGTGTGTCGGTATTTGAAATATTAGAGATATATTTCCTATCAACTTTGATCTAATAATATTCCAATCTCATCTATGTAATTTCTATTTTTACCTTTGAGTGGGTAATCATCTGTAGCCTTTCTTCAATAATAATATCTACTACATCATATGTTAGGTTGCTTGCCTCCTTTGTTTTATCTTGTTGTTGTTGCTCTTCTACCCACTTCTCCTTATTTTATTCTATATTTTGAATGATATATAATACCTTTGGTAGTGGATGTTCATAAGTGGGGGGCAAAGTAGAAGTAGACAAAAACAAGGAAAATATAGTAAGGGAATTTAGTGACAAAATACTGGAATTTATAGGGGAGGGGTTTCTTGGACTATTTTCATTTTATGTATAGCAAGTGTGAAAGAAAAATGCAATAAATATTTATGCAAGGGAGTCACTTATGCTTCAAGGGAATACAATGAGAGTGATAGTCCAAATGGGATTTGTGTCATAGCTAGGATAATATGAGATGAAGGAGAAGGAGATATACCTCATTCTTATGATTCTAGCTATAGCTCCACCCTTTTTCTAATTTATTTTTTGCTATCTTTATCACCATATCAATTCTTAGTGCTTCTTGCTCTAGTTATTATCTTTTAGCTACTAGTCTATATGTTTTCGATGGTCTATGGCTTAAATGATCTTTGTATTTCATTCCCTGGTCAAACCTTTTCTAAGGAGATCTATGTTGAGTTTATTGAGACCTAAAGGGTCTTAAAGAACTTATGCCTCTTGTATAATAAAATTTCTAAGATATTTTGGCACCCATATCATGCCCTGCAACTTCTTTTTTAGTGCTTATTGCTTCTCCTAAATCATCATAACTCACCAAGGTAGGTACTTGTGGAGATGGCTAAGAAAATTCCTCCTTTTCTTCCTCTTTTTCTTCTACTTTTGAATCTTCTATTACTTTTAGTTCCAAAAATATTTTATTTTTGTGTTTCTCCATCTAGATAATATAATTTTCTTCAAACTCTAACTCAAATTTTCTATCAACATCATTGGAAAAATCCTTCCTATGTTTATCACATTCACACCATGAGATCCACCATTCCTTTATATTATGCTCTTTCCATCCTACTTCATCCTTAATGTTTTGGTTAAGATCAACATTTATAAATTAATACTCATTTCCTTCTACATCAAAAACCTGTGTATATTCATGCCATCTTCTCCATGGTGGCCTTTCCTGCATTGCCTTGATATCCCACTCTACTTCCTAATTGTTATAAACATTTTTGAACATATTGATATTGGGTTATGGCACATGCTCAAACGAAAAAGGCTTGTTATTCAGATTTACCAACTTAGCCTTGAATTTTCCATTTGGGTCATAATTCCATTTGTGTGGGATAGTTGATAGTTGAAGAATGTTGAGCTTCTCATCCAAAATTTTGGATTAAATATTGCTTTCATTATTTTATATTTAAACTTAAAAGAGAGTTGGTAGTTATAGGTCTTCTTCTCTCTACCCCCATAATGTTTCTCCACTTTTTCCATCTATCTGCATAATTCCATGCCAAAAATCCAATCAATGACATAATATGGAAGAAAATATGGGGTATTTTGAGGTGTGATTTTGTCCGATTACAAATATCACCCGAAAATTAGGATTGTAATCCTCTCTTGCAAAGAAAATATGTTTCTCCAAGGTTCTTTTATGTAACACGTTATGAATTTATGTCAATTAAGTGCATAGAACATCTCAGGGATTAACAATCAACTGTTAACAAGGGGCCTAGTATAACAAATATTTTGATCTTGAAATCATTACTTGCATTTTCATCAGTATAATTTACTTCCTCAAAATGAATAAACTTACCTTTTAAAGCTAATATTTGAGAATGCAAATCTATTTTAAAATATGAACTTTGATTAAAAATGCTTTTAACCTTATATTAAACTTGCATGAATGTTTTAAAGCATTTTAATTCAAAACTTACATTTATTTCATGAATGAAGCTTAAAATTAGATCTAATAAATGATGAATAAAATAAAAACCCTAATTATAAAATGTGAAACACTTTATAATCCCTATGTTTGGGCTTTTAGAATATTCTAAGTTTTATAATCCTTGCTTCTTTTCATAGAATATGAATAATTAATGTGTATGAATTCTAATTATAAAGTTTTGTACTTTATAATATAAAAATTAGAATTCATATAACCTTTTAAACCAAATATTTATTAATTCAAATATTTGAAATAAATAAATATAAATAATTAATATGTATGAATTCTAATTATAAAGTTTTGTACTTTATAATATGAAAATTAGAATTCACGTAATATTCCTTAATGTGATGTTTATTTATTTTCAAATATTTATTAAACTAAATATTTGAAGTAAATAAATTTAATCCTTTCAATAGTATACTTTGGACTTTATGATTTGAGATTGAAAATTTTAATAAATCAAACTTTCAAAAACATAAATAAATCTCAAATTATGGATTTTAAAATTTTATGATATTAAAATCAATAATCTATATAATCCTTCTCTGTGTCTGAAATTTATTTGTCAAATATTTATTAACTTAAATATTTGACCTAAATAAATTTTACAACCCTTTCTATAAATCTGAATCTTTGAAATTCAACTTAGGGTTTTAATAAAACAAATTCAATGAACTTTATAAACTTTATGAAATTTAAAATCAAAAGCTCATTGATTCCCTCTGTGAAATTTATTCACTCAAAATATTTATAGAATTAAATATTTGAGTGATAATTTCAAACTTTAACCTAATTGTAAAATTTAAATATTTTATAAAATAAACTAGGTTTTATCTTAAATCTTAAATCTCAAATAAATTAAAAAAGGTCTTAGGGTAAAGAAATAAATTTGAATAAAACGTTCGGACAAACTTGCTACAACACAGAAAAACACAACTTTGAAAACCAAACTCAGGTGGACCAGATTTTACACAATCCTACCACAAATTTGGTGCTATCTTCTATGGAAATTTTAATTAAAAAAATTATATCAATCAACTTATAAATTAAAAACACCACAATAGTGCTTGCTTTTAATAAAAATTGAATTTGATACAAAATATTAGATCTTACAATGAATCCAACAAAGTCTCTGTATTCATGTGCAAATGTAGCTTCCTCTGCAACTTGGTCTTCTATTTGGCTCCTTTCAATCTTTCCTCTTTTTCTCCAACCTGTCCGACCCTCTCTTTGGTTTCTAATTCTCCATTTATAACTTGAGAAATTTGTTCCTCTTGATTAGTTTGCTCCGTTCCGTCAGTTTTTAAAAATGAATTCTTGAAACCCTAATATCAATAAACCCTTTTCAAAGGATTTAATATTTCTCCTCATTGGCATTCAAAAATTAAAGTTATAATCCTGCCAATAAGACAAATATTAATTAGAATATAAAACATTTATAAAATAACATTCTTAAATATAATTAAATTATAAAGTTATAAAACTTTATAATTTAATTAATTTAAAACATATTTATAAAATAACCATTCTAACTATATTAAATTATAAAGTTATAAAACTTTATAATTTAATTAATTTAAAACAAGTTTATAAAATAACAATTTTAAATATATTAAATTATAAAGTTATAAAACTTTATAATTTAATTAATTTAAAACAAGACATAACTAAACATAACATACGAACATGCAACTTATATGAACTCCACTATAATAAACAAAAATATATTAAAATAACACCAAAAATATATACTAAATAACAAACATATAAATTAAAGACAACATAAAACAAAAACAACATAACAAAACATATAAAACAAACTAAAAAATACTAGGTATACATGAGACTTAAAAATTTAACATAACACAAAACATCTTTACAAAACCTAACCTATCAATATTAATAACAAATAAAACAAAACATCCTTAACAAAAACATAACATAACAACAATAATACAACTCAAAGACCATAATCAAAATGACCATACAAGCATAACTTTAGGATCTTCAGATCATGATGTGAATTTTGAAAATGGGCCCTACTATAAGACCATTCGGAGGAAGATAAGCATTCTTGATATTTCAATGATGACAACGGTGAACAATAAGTGCAAGCAACAATTTGAAACAATATTTCAAATTTCAAGTGGGTCCCCAAATTTTGGGGTCATTGTGAAGGAGTCACAATAGGGTATCCAATAATTCATATGTGCTTATTATTGTGTCCTTCTTCAAAAAATACCAATCACCCAATGCTCGCTTCTTACTCCTTAGCTTTTATATAGCCTCTACGCTAAGGTACAAGCAATACCCAAAAATATTGACAAGTGCGGGTCCCAATTTATTTGTGTTAAATTGCATATAAGAAGCACTTTCTCTTCGAGCGGGATTCCAATCCATGATAGGGTATATTTTTCCATCATTTCACTTTTGTAATTCAATGTGATGTAGACTTGGAGACATATTGAAGAGCAATAACTAGGCTATGTATTCTATATCACAAGAATTTGGCCTAGTCCAATAAAATAGGAGCATGTGTATCAATTCTAGTGTAATTACGCACATTTGTGACTGCATAAGCTAGTGAGAATTGGTTTGGATACAAAAAACATATGTATGGATCCTCAATATGATGGCTAGTATAGACAACACTATCTACATTAGATTGTCAATCATTTTTAGCTTTATAGTTTTCTCTGTGTAATTAGTTGAAAGTGGTCTTAGTAGGTTTGTTATCCAATTTTAAAAATTAGGTTTCATAAGAAATCCCTTTTCATCCTCTACATATATGGTCTTAGGCTTCATATCTAGAAACACCCTTGCTATGAAAGCTTTAGAAATTTTTTCCTTTTTATTTTAACCAACACCTCATACTTTGAGTTATGAACCATTGCTACTTTTGGGTCGTAGAACTACGCAATAATTTTTACCATCTCTAGACATGGGTGAATGGGCCTTGGCATATAGTAGGATAGTATCAAATTCCATGGGGTGCATTCTACATAGTTTAGCAACAACCTCCTTCCCTTTTCTTTTGTAAATTCTCTAAAATTCCTCAATTTTGACTTGATTATCAAAATAGGGTCATGAATGTTGGCCAATTTATCTTACAACTCCTTAGTCATCCTTTCCACTCTTTGGATTATTTTCCCTAAGCGATTTTACAAACTACATTATTTGTGATCTACTATAATTTTTTCAATAGCTTGCTTGGGATTTTGCTCTTTGAATTGTTCATTCCTTAGACTATGCAATATTCACTTATAACTCCTTTTATATAACAAAAATCAACTTATGCATGACTGTTATTGATTACATGCCAAATATTATGCATGCCCACTTATTTGAACAAATATTTACTCATAATTGTAAATTCTATAGCAAACTATGATGCATGCTCTTAAATACCATGTCGTAAGCCAATGGTGTCATAGCAATTTCAAATATTGGTAGCTAATGGATAGTTCCCAAACCAATCAACAATTTCCAATTGTATATAATTTTGATAAGCATCATCTTCTATACACATATTTACATGTGTAGCTCTATACATATGTACAAGTAGATGACACATTTCTTTATGCATAGTCTAAAAATAATGGTCATTTATTGGTATAGGTAAAATGTGATATTCTATATCTTGAAGCTCAAATGCATTTAAATCATTCTTTTGTGCTATCAGATATGGTTGTAATGATCCAAAATACTAACCAATCCAAAAAAAAAAAATTATGAACTCTAAAAATTTCATAGGAGTATCCATGGAATACATATATTGACTAGACATACCCACATTTTGAGTCTATGACACTACAGACGTCTCTCAAGTGGACATGTCATGACCCTCCTAGATGAGCCTTGGAAAATGGGAAAATAATGTATTGGCTAATGATGCTCTAATGCTCAATTTTGTGCAGTTAGGTAGCTATGCAATGTTACTAGATATTGAAGAGTATGATACTGCTAACGAATTGCCAATGTGTAGGATTAGGTACACTCGTAAGTGGAAGAAGTTGAGTCATCCACCAAAGATGAGGGTACTTGAGGTTGGGAGAAATGATGACAAGGTAACTCAAAAGTAACACATATATATACCTTCATATAGACATCCATTTGGTTAGGGATAATCATCAATAGTTAGCCACCTTGAGCCCTAGAATGATGGCCTAGTAGCTATCATAATTTCTAGAGGTTGAGACAGGTGACTAAATTGATGGAAATAACTCCCTCTTTTTTTGTTGCACATGCTTGAATGTATTTTAATTCATCACTTCTACCTCAATAAATTAGAAATTAGGAATGAGTAGGATGACTTCATAACCCTTGTGTGCTCTGATAAATAAAATGATAAATAGATTTTATTTTTAAATAAATGGTTGATTTATTTTAAAGATGATAAATAGATTTTATTTTTAAATAAATGGTTGATTTATTTTAAATATGATAAATAGATTTCATTTTTAAATAAATGGTTGATTTATTTTAAATATGATGAATAGATTTCATGGTTGATTTATTTTAAATATGATGAATAGATTTCATGGTTGATTTATTTTAAATATGATGAATAGATTTCATGGTTGATTTATTTTAAATATGATAAATAGATTTTATTTTTAAACAAATGATTGAGTCATTTTAAGATAATGAAATGAATTAATTTTAAAAGAAATTTTATTATGTACGAAACCTCCATTAACAAATAAAGAAGCAGTGCTTCATTAAGCAATAAAAAGAATCCTAATAGTAAAATAATGGTTGCTCCTTTCAAAAGGGGGATTCATTTAACTCAAAGAGGATTTTATTAATAAAAGATAATTGATTGATTAAAAATATATATAATAATAAGAATTTATTTGAATATAGGACCTACCTTTAGAGTCAGATGATCCAACAAGGTGGAGCCTTCATCTATCATGAAAGGATGGTTGCATTAACATAAAAGGATGGCTCATCAAGTGGAAGGGATGACTCCATTGATATGGAGTAATGGCTTCAAGTCTAGCAGTGCCTTGGGAATGCGGGGAGGGAGAAAACGCCCCCTCAGGCAGATGCGAAGTAATGGTGGGTAGGTGGTGTATGAAAGCCAAGGAAAAAGGATAAGTGTTGCAGAAGAAATACAAAAAGGGAGTTTGAAAAAGAGAAAGGGAGTTTGGCAGGAGATATGAGTAGTAACATCGAGGAGTAGAAGGGAAGAAGTAGTGTGAAGGAATAAGGAAGGGTCAATATCGAGTAGAGCATCCAAGGAAACCTCCAGTATGATAATAACCAGTTTGGTCTACAATATCCATTAAAATAGTTATTTGTGATTTCTACTATTGGGGTTGTAGTTCAGTGCTAGGATAGGTTCATTGTAAGTGATGTCCCTTTTTTTAGGGAGGACTCCCTTCCTTGTGAAGTTTAGTGATTTTATTTGTATACGATAAAGCTACATTGTAGCTAGTCATTTAATGCTTTCCTTTGTATACGATAGAGCTACGTTGTAGCTAATTTTTTAGTGATTTCCTATGTACAACAAAGCTATGTTTTAGCTAGTTATTTAATGCTTTCCTTTGTAAATGATAGAGCTACATTATAGCTAGTCATTTAGTGCTTTCCTTTGTATACGATAGGGCTACATTGTAGCTAGTCATTTAGTGCTTCCTTTGTATCCGATAAAGCCACATTGTAGCTAGCTATGTAAAAATTAGTGTGAGAGATAATGTTAGAACCTATACCATAACCATAGCTTGTTAAGCCTTCATTGCAAGGCAAAATATAGTATCATTCCTGCCCTCCTTGTCGTATATGTTTGCCTTTGTGATAGACTACACTAGGTAGAAATAGGGAGCATTTAAGTTGGTGCCGCATAGGGCTGTCAGAGTATTGGGTCCTAAGGTAATTTATTTACCTTGGTCATTTGCATCCATGATACACTATAAATGTTGGATGGCAAAACCATTGTCAAACGTACAACTACATTCAACTATCATCCAACATAGAATTCACCTCTTGAGCACTTCATCTACGTTGTAGTAGGTCGAGAGTGTATAACACCTCAGGTTGTGCCCTCATAGTTTTGTGTTCTACCCTGTTTTACTAAAATGGGTAGTGGGTTCAGCAATGGCAGTCCATAGACTACCTGAGTATGAGACCTTTATTATTATGTTTTTTTAATCGCTTGACAAGGCTTTGGTTAAGGAAATAAAATGTAATACCTTTTATAAAGTCTCGTTGATTAAAAAATAGATTCTAAATTAATAAGAATAGTAAGGTTAAGTATATGAAATGTGATTATGGTTTATTTTGTAATTTAAGGGTATGGGACCTTACTTTTTTTTTTTTTAAGCGAAAAACCCCTTGCGGGGTCTCCTTGGTCTGAGATACCATGAACAGGGGGTTCTACACCATCAAAGTCACTCAAGAGTCACACCCAACCCTGCCCACACCAACATTATCAATTGGAATTTTGGATACCCAATTCAGCTTTTTGGTAGGGTGGAGATTTGAACCTAGGACCTCCCTTGGAGGATTTCCCTCTCCTCTTCAACTCACCTACAAAACCTGGGTGTATGGGACCTTACTTTATGAAATGAATAAAAATCTTTATTTGAAAATTAGAGTAGTTGGCTTTAATTGGATAATAAACGTGATTATGGTTTATTTTGTAATTTAAGGGTATGGGACTTAATTTATGAAATGAAGAAAAAGGTTTATTTGAAAATTAGAGTAGTTGGCTTTAATTGGATAATAAATGTGATTGTGGTTTATTTCATAATTTAAGGGTATGGGACCTTACTTTATGAAATGAATAAAAAGGTTTATTTGAAAATTAGAATAGTTGGCTTTAATTGGATAATAAATGTGATTATAGTTTATTTTATAATTTAAGGGTATGGGACCTTACTTTATGAAATAGAGAAAAAGGTTTATTTAAAAATTAGAGTAGTTGGATTTAATTGGATAATAAATGTGATTATGGTTTATTTTGTAATTTAAGGGTATCGGACCTTATTTTATGAAATGAAGAAAAAGGTTTATTTGAAAATTTAAGTAGTTGGATTTAATTGGATAATAAATGTGATTATGGTTGTTGTAGACACCTAAAATGCATCATGTTTAGGAGACTACCCATATGGACACATTCGTAGACCATATGAATCTTCTTGGACCTCTCCAAGAGCAAGCAGTGGTCCTAACCACTCAAAAAGGGTAGTTCTAGCCCATCCAGGCTTGGCCGCTCTCAAGTAGAGTGGCCGCCACATCTGGTCACTGAAGACTACAGCGGCCACACCTAGCCACTGAACCTAATAGCGGCTAGCACCATGCACAGTTTGGCCATGAATACGAGCCCAGATCATGCAGTCTGACTACACCTTGCATTATTTATGGGAAGATTTTGGTGAGGAACTCCCTGAGTTCCTCCTAACTACCCCTTCAATGCCAGTTTGTGATTGATGCTTTCCACCCGGGATGGTCAGTCGCATGCGATTTGGATTGAAGCTTCTCCAGGAAGCCAAGGTCTAGATTTGAAAGAGAGGGAAGTCTACATATGGACTCTCCCACAAAGAGCAAAAGAGATCCATAATTTTTAGAGTTTATGCAGCGAAGCCCTATCATATTGGAGAGCGAATTTGCACACCCTTGAGGAGCAACAAAGTGCTATCCGATTGAGGAGAGACTATGCACATGCTATTCAGATCCATTATTATTCACCACCAACCAATGTACCAAGGCACAACCGATGACCCTTGAACATCAATTGGAGCGAGGAACTTAGTACTACAACCCTTGGATCGAGAGGAGAGAGGTTTATTTCATGGTCGCTATCCTGGATAGTGGCCCATAGGCGTAACCTAGGGTTTAGACATTAGTTTCCTTTGTTCTAGCATTAGATCAGATTACTTTCTACTTCAGTATTTATTTCTAGTATAGATCTGATTTATTTATGCATTTACATTATTGTTCCCTGAGATATGCACATGCTTTTCATTAGTTTCATTGCATTTAATCATATTATGCTTATTTATCTTGCTTATCATATTTGATACTAACAACCTCATCCAGGGAGGTAGCCCGAACTACTTATTGTGCTCTGTTGTTTCCATACCTACAGATACAGGTTCACAGGATCAGTTTAAAGTATCTAGAGCATGAGATCCCTCCAGGATGAAATCGAGAGAAGGAGGCATCAGTAAGCCCTTGAACAGTTTTGTGTGTGAGATCGGGAGGCCTGCGAAGGTGCACCATCCCCTTGTAGGGGATATATTCACCATTGCCCCACTTGTAATAGATTGTATCAAAATAAGTATCCCTCAGAGGGACGTACATGTAACCGAGATCTGGAAGCATCAATAAAAGAATATTTCTTTGCTTTTTACTTTCATGTTATATGTGCTTGTGTGCTTCATTTATACATTTGATATAATAATAACATTGCAAGTAGGGTCAGTTGTGGTGCATGCTTCTTGGGGTCGCACAGATGGCGATCACAGTGGGACCCCCACCAAGTTTTTATTTTTTATCAATTTACTAACATTTACGGGTTTTCTGTGTGCAGGTTTGGCCGCTTTGGTTGAATAGCCCCCCCCCCCCCCCCCCCCCCCCCCGAAGAGAAGGGGGGGGGGGGGGGGGGGGGGGGGGTTTTTTTTTAAAAAAAATAAAAAAAAAAAAAAAAAAAAAAAAAAAAAAAAAAATTTTTTGGGTTTTTAAAAAAAATAATAGAAACATGCATCTTTCTGAAATGAAATATCTTTTATCTTAGGCATATAGGAAAGATCATGTTTGTTTGGTGATGCATTTTGTTTACATGCAAGGTTAAAAAGAACCCCACACACATCACGTCTTATTTTTAACATCAATGACATTGGGCTCTCACATCCAACCCATTGATCGAGACCAACAGTGGAGGTCATTACCACTTGGTTGGCTCATGAGAAAGAGTATCATCGGGACCCATCCATGGCCAAGGCTAACCCAAGAACTATCCTAACCATGCAAAATAGCATGCACTCCTCCTTGAGGGGTGTATCACTGTGCATGGGGTGTTGGGTGAGGGTTGGTAGTACCTATGCTACCTCATTGAGTATGGACTTCACTACCATATTTGGCTTGTGCGAGTATATAGGTGAAATCCCTTAAAAAATTTAAGTATACCATCCAAAAAAAATGCAAAACATGATGAGAGTTAGCTTATATATCCAATGAATCAAAACACACCAAATAGTTTAGGGAACACACACATAAATCCTTAAACGAGATAAACATCTACTTGTTTTGTTTGTGTGGTTTGGAATTTACCTAAGAAGATAACTCATAAGTCACCATGGTATACACTTAGAGCAACCACCCTCGATCCACCATCGAGGTAGAAATTGATGCTCCACACACTCACAGTCACACTGGCATTGAGCCACCCACCCATAGTGTCATCGAATGAAGTTTGGCAAGTCTTAGGGGTGACAACTCAACCCTTGGGGGGACTCCTCGAGAAACCCTAGTGAGAGAGCCACATCCTGGTTCCTCATCACATAGACATGAGGAGACCTCATGGCCTCTCTCATCACTCAAACATACGGAGGCATCATGACCTCCTTCATCACATAGATATGAGGAGGCCTCAAGGCCTTCCTCATCACATAGACATGTGGAGGCATCATGACCTCCCTCTTCACATCGACATGCGGAGGCATCATGACCTCCCTCATCGCATAGACATACAGAGGCTTCAAGGCCTCCATCATCATGCTAGCATGAGGAGGCATCAAGACCTCCATCATCGCATAGGCATGTAGGGGTTGTAAGACCCCAAGCTTCACATGATACACATAGGATAGATCAACCCACTGAGGGGTAAGACATTAGGGCTATGCCCAGTCATAGACCCAAGACATCCTATAGCCTCCTTATATATGGGAGAGTACCCTTAGATTATGAGCTCATTGGTGCCAATGGGACTCCATGGGATCAACCATGGAGAACTAGACAACTTGATGAGTTGGATCGAGTTCCCTCGAGACCAGCTCCAAGAAGCATTGCTATCGAACATTCTACTTTAGGAAGTTCATGTAGCATAGCTACTAGATGCACCAATGAACTAGGGGAAGCTTCAAAGTGACCCCACAACACATACACTACTTTCGACCATGGGGGTACTCAACACATAACATAGTACACAGAATAAGTCACCCTAGTGGACAAGGGCAAGAACACAGTAGGAGCCTCCTCGAGGGGCCTAAATATTAGAACTCCTCGCATAGAGTTAGAAAGGCATGAACCTTTAGTAGTAGGTCGATCTGAC
Source organism: Wollemia nobilis (assembly GCA_028583015.1). NCBI lineage: Eukaryota > Viridiplantae > Streptophyta > Pinopsida > Araucariales > Araucariaceae > Wollemia > Wollemia nobilis. The sequence continues at coordinate 1,289,142 of JAQPPZ010004560.1, read as the reverse complement.
CATATACGTAGGTTAGAGGAAGCACTGCGCATCGAGCGAGAGCATGTAGAAGCTCTTGAGCAAGAAGAGTGAAGGAAGAGGTACCTACACCTACAAGAAAAATTCTTGAGAGAAGAAAGAGTTGAGCATGAAGAGCTAGCAGAGAGGCTAGCTCGAGCGGATGCACACATAGGTGGTGAGAGATATCAACATGAGAGATGTGTCGATTCTCAGTAGGAGAGAAGCACTAGATAAAGAAATGAGCATACTCACCATGCTTCACAACATCAACAACACCTGGACCTCGAACAAACACAATTCAATGAGGAATAGGTAGGGATGGAAGGTCAGGAATAGACATATCTTGAACCTCCATCCATGGTTATGGGAGATGAGTATAGATACCCAAATTGGGTAAACATAGGATTACCTCCCTTACCACCATGAGTGAACCTTCAAGAACAAGAGATTACTTCTTCGAAGGCATATCAAATACTCACTGAGAGGGTCAAATCTCTCAAAAAATAGGACACAGGTGGGTAGAAGCCAACATTGAGCAAGATACACAACTAACCTCTGTGCCCCTCAGTCTCGAGTCCTGCATATCCTAGGCACTTTGAGATGCCTAGGCTAGACAAGTTTAAGGGAGAGGAAGACGTGCAAGAACACATTACCAACTTCATGAATACATGCTTCCATCTTGAGTAGAATGATGCCCTAATGCTGAGAACATTCATCATGATGTTCTCGGGCATAGTGACTCAATGGTTCAATCAGTTGCCCAAGCATAGCATCGCTAGTTTTGAGCAACTAGTGAATGTGTTCCTTGAATGCTTCTCCTTCGATGCCAAGAAGAAGGTGAACCTGTCTGATCTAGCTAATTTAAAGTAGTATGATGATGAGCTAGTGATGGACTATGGGGATAGGTGGAGAAAAATCATGGCAAAACTATCATTCTCCATCCCCATTAAAGAACTCATCAAACCTCTCTCTTATAACTGTGAATTCAAAGAAGCCTTGGCTCAAGCCAAGCTTATTGAAGACATAAAGGTCGATGAGGGAGACCTCAAGCTTCACAACAAGAAAGAGTGGAGCAAGAACAATCGAAATGACAAAAATAAATAGAAGTAGGCCAAGCTTGCTCAGGTTAATCAAGTTGTATTGGCCATGCCAAAGGAGGGGAATGGACAACAACCCTAGAATTATCAAGCTCATCCCCCATCGGCCAACTATGACCCTAAGAACAACTAGGGCTAAAATAGGGAACGTCGACCACCTCGCTATTACATGCCTTTGACTGAATCGATGCAATCAATATTTAATCAGTTGAGTGAGGCACAAAGGATCATATTTCTTGATGTACAAGTTCTTGACCCTAATCATCCCAAGCCCAAGGGATATAGGGAAGATCAATACTACCCATATCATAGAATACAGGGGCATGACATCGAGACATGTATCGGATTCAAGAACGTTGTACAAAACATGATTGAAAAGGGAGAGCTAAAAGTTGACAACCCACTAGCTCTCGATAATAGAGATATGGGTATATTCAGGAACCCATTGCCAAATCATGAGGCCCCTAGAGATCAGGGCACCCAAGTCAACCAGGTTTGAGTCGAGCCACCCATTTAGGGATGCATTAAAATGGTTGAGATAGTTAATATGGCAACTAGGAGTCAGAGATATGGGCAACCATAGCCTCTAGTGGCTCCCATTAATATCCTAGTTGCACCTCGATAGAGATAGGTGCAAAATAATCCTCTAGGTCCACCAATGAGACCTATGGTAACTATTTGAAGTAGATTGGAATAAAATCTACAAATGACTCTAGCCAAGTTGTCCATTTACGAGCTCATACAACAATCTCCTAGGCATAGGGAGACCTTGATGGAGATTTTGAGATCAATCGAGCTCCAGCCCCAGAACCCAGATGCGTTCACACACTTTGTGGGGCAAGTGCAATAGTGCCAAGAGCTTGTGATCCATTTTTATGATCATGAAATCAAGGTAGTTCCTACTACCTTAGTAGACCCACCTCTACATATTATTACATCAATCAATGACATACCCTTCAAGTGGGTTCTGATCGATACGGGCTCATCGATCAACATCATCACTACAAAGGCTATAGGGCACCTGAAGATCCCTAAGTCCAACATTATCCCGACCTCCTACACGTTCAGGGCTTTCAATGATGCATTGTGCTCCATAGTGGGTACAATCATTTTTCCTATAAAGGTAGGACATAAGACCATCCCCATGATGTGTCACATGTTGGAAGGGGTGATGCAATACAACATCCTTCTAGGGCATCCCTGGATAAGGGACATGCAGTGCGTGCCCTCAATCCTACACCAATGCATCAAGTATGTGCATGAGGGACAAGTTCATGTGGTTCCATCTGATGAAGAGCCATTCAAGTACATGCATCAGGTTGACTTTCTGAGGGACTTTGTCCTTCCATCAATGCATTTGTACATAAGGCCTTCATCCCCAACCATACATCTAGAGAACAAAAATAGATCAGTGCGAGGTGACCCATCCACATCGGCACCACCTCCTACATCTAAGACTACTGGCACTTCTAAAAAGCCTTCGACATCTAAGGCAAAAGATACTCAGAAGTTGAAAGCACCCCTAGTGAAGGAAGGACCTAAGGAGCTTCCAACTATAGTAGTTGTAGGAATTCCTACTCCCATGGAGGAGGAAGATTCCCAAGACATAGCTAAGGAGGTACCTCAACCTACCTTACCTGCATCATCAATAATATCATCTGCACCCTAGGTGATAGTTCACCTAGCCCACATAGGGTTAGGTGAATATCTTGTGTAGAACATGACTTTCATGCCTATTATTGAGTCTACACAAGACATGGGATGACCAAGAGTCCCAAATTTTCCAGTAGGGATAGTAGTGCCATTAGGGGTTCCCCCTAACCAAACCAACTTCATCTATGCTAGTTTAGATTACGCCCATATTGCTCCTGATATTGAAGAGGTATGAGGATGAACCATTCACCATGAATGTTCATTACTTGTCAAATCTTGAGTTCACTCTAAGGTACTTTGAGTAGTGTCATTGGCATGGCTATGGCCTAGGCCTGCACGAGCAAGGGCGACAACTACCATTCCAGCCGCAGTACCAGTTGCTTACTGATAGGTACGATCTAGGGTACCAAATACAGAGCCGTGACGATTATTTGGTAGTAGCCCTAGATAGGCTAAGCATAGGGTTCAGGGAGGACATTGACTGGAATCCCTATCAACCCCCTAGCAGAAACTACTTGGGTGATGGATGGGTGTCTATGATCAATATCGCACCACCTGATGAGTATCACCCTAAATCCTCTCTTGAAGTACCCCCATCAGGAGCCATCCTATGGGAGGAAGAGCCAATGCATGGATATGAGCGAGAGGAGTATGATTATGTCCCAAGTGAGGATGAAGATGAAGCTGGCCTAGCCTACCATGGGCCTCGGTATGTGCAAAACCTTGCTTGGATAGGCCACACAAAGAGTGGATACATCTTATATGAGAGTGGATACATCTCGGATGAGGGTGGATACATGTCATATGAGAGTGGCTATGAGTCAGAGGACTCAATAGAGATGGCCTACCTAGGGCCTAGACATGCGAGCCACATCATTGGGCTAGAAGTAAATGCTAATGGATTCTTCATAAGTGATGATGACTATGAAGATGAGACTGAGATGGCCTATCTTGGGCATCAGTAGGCAAGTCACCACCCTATCCTAGGGCTAGAAATAAATGCCAATGGTTTCTTCATAAGTGATGATGACTTTGAGGATGAGATCGAGATGGCTTATCTTGGGCCTCATCACTTGCATCCAGTCGATCTGCTTGTTGAGAGAGAAGCGATGCTTCACACCATAGATCCTGATCTTCGCTTCCTAGGAAGACCCCCTAATCTAGAGGTCATCTATCACATGGTCTTCTTGGACCTACCAACATTTAGAGAGCAATTATTGCCTAATGATCCCATCATCTCATCTATCCATAGATCAGATCCTGAGATCCCTATGCCCCTAGAGCCTCATCATGAGTATGGAGGGCACACCTTTGATGTAGAGCTTCACCCATGTGGTCCTGGAGATTTCATTCCATCCATCAACATGATCTCCATTGATTTGACCACTCCACTCCATAACCCAATAGATCCTTCAAAACCATTGTGTCTTAACTTAGATGCTATTGATTGGGATCACGTTGATTCACCCCTAGAGCCTGAATATTTCTTCCCTAATGAAGAGATGCTACAACCATTCCATTTTGCACCAGGTTGCACACATGATGTCTATCATGCTGGTCTCGACCCTGAGTTAGTGGGAACTATAAATCTAGTAGATGACATCCATTTAATCCCCACTCCTCACCAGCTTGAGGAGGGGTCACATATGGCAATAGAGGAGACTTTCGAGGTGGACATCAGTGATGATCCTTCTCAACCAAAGAAATTCAAGTTCAAAGAAAGCTTATCTCTAGAAGAATAGGCCATCATAATTCCTCTATTGAAAGAGAGACCAAATCTCTTTGCTTGGACCTACAAAGACATGCCAGGGCTAGATCCAAAATTGGTTGTCCACAACCTTTCGCTAGACCCCATGAAGAAATCGGTCAAGTAGAAGCTCAGAAAGATGCATCCAACCATCGCTTTGATGGTTAAGAATGAGTTGCAAAAATTATTGGATGTAGTCTTTATTGTTCCCATCGACTATCCAGAATGGGTATCAAACATGGTGCCCATAGGAAAACCTGATGGAAGAATCCACATTTGCATGGATTTTAGGGATCTCAATAAGGCAACACCAAAGGATTCATTCTCATTGCCCAACATAGATGCTCTTGTAGATGCAACTACAGGTCATGAGATGCTCTCCCTAATGGATGGTTTTTTTGGTTACAATCAGATTTAGATTAAACCTGAAGACCAACATAAAACCACGTTCACCACTCCATGGGGGACATTCTATTACAAAGTGATGCCATTCGGCCTTAAAAATGCTGGTGCCACATATCAACGGGCTATGACATACATTTTCCATGACTACATGCACAAGATCTTGGAAGACTACATCGATGACTTACTGGCCAAGTCATTGCTATGAGAAGAGCATGCTGAGACCCTCAGAAAGGTCTTTGATCACCTGATTGAGCATAATGTCAGGTTGAATCCCAAGAAATGCATCTTTGGTGTAACTTCTAGAAAACTCTTGGGATTCATCATTTCTAAATGAGGCATCGAGGTAGACCCAACAAAGGTAAAGGCTATCCTAGAAATGGCCCCACCCACGAACATCAAAGAACTAAGAAGCTTACAGGGCAAAGTAGCATCCATAAAGTGATTTATCACACAACTATCAGATAAATATCGACCCATGAATCGACTACTACACAAGGGGGTCCCATTCTAGTGGGATGAAGAATGTCAGCAAGCCTTTGCTAAAATCAAGGAGTACCTAGCAACACCACTAGTCCTAGCTCCACCAAGGCTAGACATGCCATTCCTACTATATATATCCACTATCAATTTTTCTTTGGGCACCATGTTGGCTCAAAAGAATGTGCAAGATAAGGAACAAGTGATATATTACATCAGCCACACCTTGGTGAGCTATGAGATAGGATATGCATACGTAGAAAAGTTGTGCTTAGCAGTGGTCTTTACAACCAAGAAATTGTACCACTACATGTTGAGCCATACGACATATGTAATATCCAAACAAAATCCTTTGCAGTATATGATGAGCAAGACATATCATAACACATGTACTACAAAGTGGATCATGCTATTGATAGAATTTGATTTGGAATTCATAAGCCAAAATTCCATCAAGGGATAAGTCATAGTTGATCATCTGGCTGAGGCACCTCTTCAGAATAGTAGGCCCCTCACCATAGAACTTCTTGATGATGTAATCTTTGCATTATCAGAAGCACCCAAACTTGAAGAACTAAAAATAAAGTTGACATGACTTTGTTCTTCGATGGTTCAAAGTGTGAGCAAGGAGGTGGTGCAGGGATTATCTTTTTCATGCCACAAGGTGCTCCAATGCCCTTGTCATTCAAGCTAGACTTCCCTTGCACTAATAACAACACCGAATATGAGGCCCTAATATTGGGTCTCCAAATAACCATCACCATGAGAATCAAGAGGCTAAATATCTTCGGTGACTCCCTCCTCATAGTCAACCAAGTCAAGGGACTATTTCAATGTCGGGATCCAATCCTGAAAGCTTACAAGGAGCTTGTTGACACATATCTAGCCAAACTAGAATGGTACGACATCGAGGCAATCCCTCATTCATCAAATAGATTTGTAGACACCATGGCATCTCTGGGATCCTTGATCCCTCAGAATCCATCTACTGATTTCACTACCATTCATGTGAAAATGCTCTCGCACTCAACGATGCAGCATGAGGCTTTTGATAACAAGGAATCAATCAACATGATCCATATAGAGCCAGACCATGACTGGTTCTGTAAAGCCAAAGACTTCTTAAAGAAGGCACCTTGGGGGTCCTTGATCTCGTAGGGTCCTACGGAGAATGGTACCACCATTCACCACAAGGTTGTTTCTCAATCTACATTTGTGCAAATCAAATTGTAGGAGGAACAAGTCATCTTATCTATTGAGGCTATAGCCTATCAGGATTGGCTATCCCAGTTACAAGATTTCCTGAGGCTTGGAATTGTCCCATAGGGACTATCACATGCTGAAATATGAGCATTCAAGCAAAAAGTGACAAGATATGTCTTGCTAGGAGGTATATTGTATCATCGAAGCTATGATGGAGTCCTCCTTCATTGCTTAGAGCCCCAAGAATCAGCTTGGGTGATTTTGCAAGCTCATGATGGTACATGCGATGGCCACTTTAGCGGCATGGCCATTGTCAAGCGCATCCTTCGAATGGGTTATTACTGGCCCACCATGGAGAAGGATTTCTATGAGTATGTCAGGAAATGCATTAAATATCAACATCATGCAAATCTGATGCACTTGCCATCTCAGGCCTTACAACCCATTCAGGCGGCTTGGCCATTTTCTCAGTGGGGTTTCGATCTGATCAAAAATATTTCTCCCCCATATTTGGGTCGACATACATTTATCTTAACGGCCATTGAGTACTTCACCAAATGGGTGGAAGCGGTCCCCTTAACCTCGATAATTGGACCTCGAATTATAGAGTTCATACTTCACAACATCATCTATCATTTTGGGGTACCCTTCAAGATAATCTCGGATAATGGTCCATCATTCAAAAATAAAAATGTGTGAGCTTTAATGACCAAATACAACATTCAACATAGTTTTGCGACACCATACTATCCATAAGAAAATGGGCAAGTAGAGGCCTCTAACAAGATAATAGTAGCCATCTTAAAGAAGATGGTGAAATAAAATCATAAGGATTGGCATCTGCAATTACCCCTGGCATTATGGGCTTATAGGACTAGCGTACAGATGCCCACTAGGGCAACACCATTTTTGCTTGTATATGGCACTGAGGCCATTATGCCCTTAGAGTTGGAAATTCCAACATTGCACATCGCATTGAAAGAGTTCATCAATGATGACACTACATGACAAGCTCACTTGGATCAATTGACCCTCCTAGATGAATATCGCATCAATGCTCTTGAGCATCTTCACATTTACCAGGATCATCTAACATGAGCTTATAACAATAAATTCCACCTGAGAGACTTTAAATTTGGGGATCTTGTGCTTAAAGAAAACCAATAGAACTCAAATCTATCATCGCATCTATGAGATAAATTTATGGCCAATTGGATAGGTCCCTATATCATCTCTGAGAAGATTGGACCTGGGGCATATCGCCTAACAATTCTAGAGGGTGTTGAGGAGCTATAGCCTCTCAAAATTATTCATCTAAAGGCATTTCACACATAAACCAACAAAATATCAAAAACATTCAAATAAATTTCAAAATTACAAAAACAATAGAAAACTTTAAAATAAAAAGCTCCAAAGGCATCTTAAAGCCCTTTGGTCAAATCACAAAAGGCTCCAAAGGCATCTTAAAGCCCTTTGGTCAAATCACAAAAGGCTCCAAAGGCATCTTAAAGCCCTTTGGTCAAATCACAAAAGGCTCCAAAGGCATCTTAAAGCCCTTTGGTCAAATCACAAAAGGCTCCAAAGGCATCTTAAAGCCCTTTGGTCAAAAAAATTTAAAATCAAAAAGTTCAAAAACATTCAGAATAATCAAAACTCAAAAACAATTGAAAGCATCAAAAATACAAAAATATTTGCATTATGCATTCACACTTGCATCCATATAGTTGCATTGCATTAGGCATGTTGCATCCATTGCATTTACATTTAGATAGATATGTGTTCACAATCTTACAAATGACACCACATTTGTACATCAATCATGCATCTTCAAAATCCATCATCATCCATCACCCATGTGTGTAACTATGTTTTTCAACACAACCCCTCCTATTGCTATAAGGAATATACTAGGGTTTTTCGGTCACTCAGCCATACCTAGTGGTTTTATCAAACTTTGTAGAAAGTTATCTTAGCTTTTAATAGGTGAGGTTTAGTTTTGATAGCACCTAGTATATTTCAAAATCCTATCACTAATCAAAACACTAAAATCCTAGTTGGAACAAGGGAAATATGAACACTACAAAGTGGTATTAGGTATCCTAAGGTGAAAATTTTATCTTGCTCATCCCCCTGTGTGATCGGTTCAAAAATGTTGAGAATTGGCAAAAGGACAAGTTCACCCCTACCCAAAGAAATCCCTTGCTTTAATCAAAACAAGCAAAAATCCTGAACAAAGCAAAAATTCAAAAGAAAAATAAATAGTGATTATCATCACTACATAAATCCCTTGCTCAAAAGAAAATAAAAATTCAAAATAAATAGTGATTTTCATCACTAAGCATGAGCAAGTATCCCAAATAAATATGAAGAAAATAAGGGAGTATTGAACTTGAATCCTTGGAATTCTCAACATGAATGAGTCGTAAGGTATCCTTATGCATGATGATATGTCTATCACATTAGCATCTTGCTTTTGTACAGACCAATGTTTGCATGTGGAAGAGCTAGCTTTAGGTGTCCTGTACCGCCTAGTGGTCTAATCCAACTGAGTCCAACTTAGGATCAGGATAAACATTTGAGGATCCCCAATACAATAATGGGCTGAATGAATCCCACCTAGCACTAGGGTATGCTTATGTTTTATCTAATATATTCATTTGCACACATAGGGATAATGAGTATCTAGGTCTTCATAACAAAACTTTATCCTTTAGAAGCTCTGTATGATCAGTATACAACTTTTGATGGAGCAACTAGGGTGTTTGAGTCTCATGGAAAACCTCAAAAATCCCCTCATAGCAACAATTCATATCATCACTCACATCATCAACTTTCTTTAGGAGGTTTTGTTCATTAAAGGGCGTTCATGAAATAGGATAGATACCGAATGAATGTCAACAATGATATTTAGATGACCACTGACTATTTTGTGCATATATTTTAATTTACAGAAGCTAATCAAGAAAGTACATACATATCACATCATCTCATCTCACATTTGGATGTTTAAATGATTAATTCTTATTATAAGAGTTATTATTTATTCATGATTTTTATACATTCTGTGGTGTCATCCATTAGATTGTCAAAACCCATATCACATGCATTCCTTATGTTTTAAGTGATTAAAGCATACAGGTTCATTCACATTAGATCATCAACATAATGCATTACATACATTTCATTCAACATAAGTTAGATGCATACAATAAAATCAAAATTAAACATGCATTTAACAATAAGCATTGCATCCATATATGCATCCATCATCATAATCTAGATCATGCCAAAATCTAAGCATCCACACATCATAAGATAAGTCATATAAACACCATGTAGCATAAAATCATAAAGTAGTCCAAAACACATCCATATCATATCATCATAACATCTAAGTCACATCATATAGCATAACATCATATCTGCATCACATAAACATAAAAACATAATCATAAAAGATACACATAATGAGTCTCAAAGTCTAGATATCATATAAATGTGTGTCAAATAAGTACATGGAGGTACAAAATTACCATAAGGCTACAACTATGTAGGTCACCCGACCTTACACTCAAAAATAAAGCTAATACAATAAACCAATCAACCTGGGCCTACACCCCTACCTCACCTCCACCCTCGGCTCTGTCCCTGTGTGAATAGTGGGAGCTAGTCCCTATAGTCCTCTTTGTATGGGTCCTAGTCCTCTGGCTAGGTTGGACTAAAGACTACCCTGATGTAGTCCACATGCTATGTTGTGACCCCCTACTGTGGGTCTCTCCCTAGAAGTGGCACCTAGTAGCCAAACCTAAGACCTCTGTGTCCTTGGAACCCATAGGGGAAGACACAATGGGGACTCCATCAAAGGGGATCCTGAAGATCCTATACACATCCTTCAATGTAATGGTCATCTCACTGGTAGGGAGGTGGAATGTGTTAGTCCTAGAGTCCCACCTGTGGGCTAAGGCCGTAAGATAAGCCTAATATAACATGATCGTCGAAAGCCTAGTGATGTACTAGAGCCCATGAGCATCGAGCCAATGCCAGTTAGTGTCATCCATGTGGGGAGAAATATCCACAAGCAATTTTGGGTCCTGAGCTCATGCAGATAAAATCTAGAAGTGCAAAATAAATGTCTAAATCAAATGCACTAACAAACTAATAAATGCATAAAAAAAAATGGTGCAATATAATCTAATATGAGCTTAAGGCTATTAGAACAGTAACTAAATGCACCTAAAAATAAAAAACTACACTTCAAAATTGCAAAAAAATCAATTAAATTGCTTCAAAATTTCAAAAATCTAAGAAATAAATCTAAGGCCTAGTGGTTGTTCATGCTAAGAGTGACCATGAAGTAGTCACTAAAGCCGATAGTGGCCAATTTCCAATGGTAAAAAATTTGACCGTTGGAGTTTAATCTGGTCACTAATGGTGACAAAGACCAGCCTCGGGCCAGGTAAACTACTCTGAGCGGTAGTGACCAGTGGGTGACATGCCAACGACGTTCCCCCTTGGGCCAAAAATCATAAAAATTTGAAAAATTCCTAAAACTAGCCTAGACCCACTACACCTAAACCTAGCCTAGACCTATTGACGGTTTTGGTTCATTTCCAATAGGTTTAGTGAGTTCATTTAGCCAATTAATTAATTAGGTTCATTTTATCAAATTAAGTAAGCAAGTCAGGGTTGGTAGAGTACCCGTGAAGCTCCGAATCCTTCACTCATAGATGCCTCTCCCTACTCAGCCATCATGTATAATCAGAAACAAATCTAGCAGCACTTTATGTCATGATTTCACTTTCTCACCTCAGAGCTCAAAAGTGCAATTGATAGCTAGAAATAATGAAGGGTAAAACCCTAAAATTTACTTTTGTATTTTCAAGTCGTACCTCGATCATTGCTGGCATCATAGGACCACACTTTATGGCCATTGGACCTGACAATGGCCATGAAGTGACAATTGGGGGTCACTGGACCTAACAACGGCTAAGAAGCAAGGAGAAATTCACTCAATTTCTCACCATAAAGCACCTCAAAATGAGTCAATAAGCACATATATCAATCCAAAACAATCGAAATGTGCACAAATACAAAAAAATAACATAAAGAAATCTAAAAACATCATAAAATTCAAATTAACACAAATCTCAAGTGAGCCTCGTAATTAGTTATTTTCTCTATACACTTGGTGATTGCAGTGACTAGCGCTCCATGCAGTTCGACAAGATGAGTAAATTACCATAAGGCCACTTGGGGCAAAATAGTTATGGTCAAATTGAGATGCTTCACTTCAAACCCGAAGAAGGCCAGGATGGCTGAACTACCCCACGGGAGTGAGGATTCATCTCATTTCTCCTATAACAAATAGTGATTCAACATAAGCTACAATAGAATTGCTATCATATTGATTCCCTAAGAAGGCCATTACGGTTGGACCGCCCCATGGGATAGGGATGTGCAATTACCAAAAATGGTTGAAATCACACCTGGATGGGACCTACCCTATAACAACAAAAGCAACCCTCTAAAGAGGTCCAAATAATTCATCTTGGTCAAGCGACTCGTCGCTTTATTAATTGTCCTTTCCTCATCGACTCGTCATTTGAGGGGGTAGTCAAAATTTTCAAACAATCATAATCAAAGTCAACAAAATATCACTCAATCATGTCAAATTGCGTTCGTCTTACGAATCATTGCCAACAACTATCATAAGATTACCCTTTGCTGGGGAAAAAAGCAAACATGACAGTTAAGTTTGTAGCTCTCCTCCTTTCGGATCTATAGTTGCACTGAAGCCTATAGTAGCGATCAAGCTACCCGATTGTCTGATGAATGAGTGCAAGCTTTTGTAAAATTTAAGCCTTCCATCCTATTGGAAGCAATGATTCTAGGATGCACATCCTTTCCCATGACTTGGGGTATCCAATGTTGATCAGATCAATGATCATCACACAACCTACAATGTGACCCTAGGTGGTCTATTTTTGCTTTGCACTATGTTTTCCCATAGTGCATCCCAAAAAGGGGTATCTATAGACACCTAAAATGCATCATGTTTAGGAGACTACCCATATGGACATATTCGTAGACCATATGAATCCTCTTGGACCTCTCCAAGAGAAAGCAATGGTCCTAACCACTCAAAAAGGGTAGTTATAGCCCATCTAAGCTTGGCTTCTCTCAAGTAGAGTGACTGCCACATCTAGCCATTGAAGCCTACAGTGGCCACACCTAGCCATTGAACCTAATAGCAGCTAGCACCATGCATAGTATGGTCATGAATACGGGCCTAGATCACGTAGTCTGACTACACCTTGCATTGTTTATGGGTAGATTTTGGTGAGGAACTCCTTGAGTTCCTCCTAACTACCCCTTCAATGCCAGTTTGTGATTGATGCTTTCCACCCGGGGATGGTCAGTCGCATGCGATTTGGATTGAAGCTTCTCCAGGAAGCCAAGGTCTAGATCTAAAAGAGAAGGAAGTCTACATATGGACTCTCCCACAAAGAGCAAAGGATCCACAATTTTTAGAGTTTATGCAATGAAGCCTTGTCAGATTGGAGAGTGAATCTATGCACCCTTGAGGAGCAACGAAGTGCTATCCAGATGAGGAGAGACTATGCACCCGCTATTCAGATCCATTATTATTCACCACCAACCAGTGTACCAAGACACAACTGATGACCCTTGAACATCAATTGGAGTGAGGAACTTAGTACTACAACCCTTGGATCGAGAGGAGAGAGGTTTATTTTGTGGCCACTATCTTGGATAGTGGCCCGTAGGCGTAACCTAGGGTTTAGACATTAGTTTCCTTTGTTCTAGCATTAGATCTGATTGCTTTCTACTTCAGTATTTATTTCTAGTATAGATCTGATTTATTTATGCATTTACATTATTGTTCCCTGAGATATGCACATATTTTTCATTAGTTTCATTGCATTTAATCATATTATGCTTATTTACCTTGCTTATCAGATTTGATACTAACAACCTCATCCGGGGAGGTAGCCCGGACTACTTACTATGCTCTATTATTTCCATGCCCATAGATACAGGTTCATAGGATCAGTTTAAAGTATCCAGAGCACAAGATCCCTCCAGGATGAAATCGGGAGAAGGAGGCATCAGTAAGCCCTCAAAAATTTTGGTGTGTGAGATCGGGAGGCCTACGAAGGTGCACCGTCCCCTTGTGGGGGATATATTCACTATTTCCCCACTTGTAATAGATTATATCAAAATAAGTATCCCTTAGAGGGACGTACATGTAACCAAGATCTGGAAGCATCAATAAAATAATATTTCTTTGCTCTTTTACTTTCGTGTTATATGTATTTTTCTTCATTTTTGCATTTGATATAATAATAACATTGCAAGTAGGATTAGTTGTGGTGCACAATTCCTCGGGTCACACAGTTGTTTTGTAAATTAAGGGTATGGGACCTTACTTTATGAAATGAAGAAAAATATTTATTGGAAAGATTAAAGTAGTTGGCTTTAATTGAATAAGATGTGTGAACCTAGTTTATTTAGCAATTGAGGGTATGGGACTTTAATTGTTGAATAAAGGGTTAGTCATTTATTGCAAGTAGGGCACATGGTCTGATGCATGGTTGAATGACTCTCATGAGTAGATGAGAGGGGAAATAGAAAGAGTAGTTTCTATGATATTAACTATGCATTAGAAAGTTGAATTGCTTGGGTTATTTGTATAGTTGCAATTTGGCAATAAAATAAGCAAATGCATTTAGAAGCATGTCTATCTAGATCCATGAGTGTCCTGATCCCCTACTATCCTCACTTGATCGATGGAAGAGCAGGAGGACCAAAGGCATAGGATGAACCAAAGCACAAGTTTGATCTCTACCTTACATCTTGCTTAATTATGCAATAGATTAGATTTGTGGGGATATTTCCCTGATGAAATGGATGTAAAGTATTGTTTGAAGGTATGGGGTTTCCCATACATACTTATGTAATAAATGAACAATATGACTGATGCACTTTGTATTTTATTATTGAATGTGATTGTAATTATATTCCTTTTATTGTATGTTATCCTTTAATCATTGCTTATGTTTTAGTTATCTTTGCTTGTTTAATGTTTCATGTTTTGTTAGATTTAGTATCTAGACCCATTATTTATATTCTTGCTTGATTAACTTTCATATAAATCAATAGTAAGTTCTAGGGTGAACTTAGAGGTTAACCTAAGGGCTTGAGACCCCCTTAGGGAGATTGGTACTAGGTTTAGAAGATCATACCAGAGTTAAGATAGCTTGTTAGAGGACAATATTGATAGCTTAACTCATAGTATACGTAGCATACCCACACATAATGGCTTGTGTGGAATATGGAGATGCGTATACACCTTCTAATGATTGAAGGTGGTAAGTCTAGCTCATCAAGAATGATGAGATGGATGGACTTATGTGCATGACATAAGATATGCCTACGTAGAAGGGACTTGCGTGAGGGGAATCTTGTGTGGTATAGTTCTTAAGAAACTTAGGGGTTGTTAAACATTAAGTTAGTCTAAGGTTGGTTAGGGATTTATGAATCCCTCTCCTTAGTCTTTAAAAAAAAATTATTTCTATCTTTGTGTGTTTTCTTGTTTCTTGATTTTTGGGTCATTACATTTGGTATCAGAGCTCTAGGTTCGAGGGTATAGAGCTTCTTATGTGCTGAAAGAGATTCGGGAATATCCAATGAAGGCTTGCTTAGGATTAAGCTAAAATATGGGATAACCTAGAGTCTCTACTTATTTAGAATCTAATGGAATTGATTTCGAGGGAAGATGAATGTTACGATACCTTAGTATGGGCTTTGGTATTAATGATACATCCTAACCTTGGAACCTCATCCTAGTTAGATTTCTAATGATTAGAAAAAGAAGAACTCTGTAATGTGGTTTGAGTTAGTGATTCAGTTTAAGATGAAGTTGTGATCTAATTCTTTTCTTGGTTGAAACCAGATCAAGATGCCACCTAAGGCCAGGATGGAAAGGCCTCCACCTAGACAGACTCGACAAAGTAATATCGAAGAAGAGATCTAGAATGAGGGTCCAAAAATTCCCAATATGGGAATAGAAGATCTCACTACCATAGTTTCTGAATTACAAGATCAATTAAGACAAGTGTTGGAAACTATTGCGAACCAGAATTCGCAAGCTAGAGATTCAAAAGTTAACCAAGTTGAGGGGTTGATAGTGGAATAGAAACAAGCTAGAACCCTCTTAGAAAAGGAGATGGTAAGAGACCTAAAGAATGTTTGTATCTCCAAATTTTATGGAGAAGGAGAGGGAGATGCAACTGAGGCTTGGTTAAGGGAACTGGAAGTTTTCTTCATAGTAAAGGGATATTCTTCAGGAACCCGAATGGTTTGGGCTACTATTTATCTTGAAGGAGCTACCCTAGATTGGTGGGAAACTTACTATGAGGAAACTAAGATTGAACCAGTAGACATTCCATGGAAGGAATTCATAGTCATCTTCAAGAAGAGGTTCCTCACAGAACATTTCTATGCTCTAAAATTTGAGGAATTTGCTAGTTTAAGGCAAGGAACCAACTTAGTGGAGATATACTATAGGAAGTTGGTAAAGTTGTTAAAGTATGTACCCACCTATAATGAGAAAATGCGGATTCATAAGTTTACTCATGGGTTGCAATCTAGGATAAAGCATGATGTGGAGATGCAGGAGCCTAAATCATTGCAAAAGGTATATGACCTAGCAAAGAAAGTAGAGTCACACTTCCATTATAAATATGAAAACTTGACTGAGCAAGAACATCAGGAACTAAAGAAGAGGAATAGCAATGGGGTTGTAAAATGGGAGGCTGAACAAGAATGAAAGGCTAAAAACCCCCAAAATCCAGAGAAGAAATTCAATGGAAGCCAAAAGAAGTTCAAGAAGACCTTTTATAAGAAAGGCAACAAACCCAATAACGCTAAGCCCCAACCATCGAAGCCACAAGTTTCAGTTCCAACGATTAAGGGTGAGGAGAAAAAACTAAAAAAGCGACAAGGGCCCAAGGATGGATGTTACCATTGTAGAGGGCCACATTTTTCTAACCAGTGCCCATACCAACTAGGGCCAAGCACACCCAACATTAAGGGAAAGGAACCTATGCATAAGATCTACGCTACAACTAGGAGTCAGAAGCTTGAGGGGTAAACCACCCCATTGATCATAAAAGGTAAGATTTTTGATAAGCAAGTAAATATCTTAATAGATAGTGGAGCCACTGATAGTTTCATTTCTTGTAAATTAGCCAAAGATATGCTAAAAAGGCTAGGGTATTTGGCTCATGGATGGAAGGTTGAGTATGGATCTGGATAGACCTACTCCGTAAACCAATGTTTCTCGATGATGGAAATTACTTTAGCCAGTGGGACCATGGAAGGTTGCTTATATGTAGCCCCACTTCATGCCTTCGATGTGATCCTAGGAATGGATTGGCTACAAGCCCATAAAGCCATAATCAATTTCTGAGATAGATGGATCGAGTATTCTGAAGGAGGTAAGGAAAGGCTACGAATTCATAGCGAACAAGGGGTATTCAAACCCCAGATGTTGTCAGCTATGTAGTTAAAGAAAGCCCTCAAGAAAGGAGGGATTGTCTATGTAGTAAAATTGAATGAAGTTGATAAAGATCGAAAGAAAGAGGTGTTGGAGACACACCCAATTTTACAAGAATTCTAGGATGTATTTCTTGAGGATCTACCTAGGCTTCCTCCTATGCGAGAATTTGATTTCACTATTGATCTTATACCAAGAGTGAAACCCATTCATAGATCTCCATATAGGATGTCACCCATCGAGATGCAGGAGTTAAAGGTACAATTGCAAGGGTTATTAGAAAAAGGGTTGATAAAACCAAGTGTGTCACCTTGGGGTGCACCCATTTTATTTGTGAAAAATAAGGATGGATCCTTAAGATTGTGTATTGACTACAGAATGTTGAATAAAGCTACAATCAAGAATCAGTATCCCCTACCCAGGATCAAAGATTTATTCAACCAATTAAGAGATGCCACGATGTTTACCAAGATAGATTTAAGATCAAGGTATCACCAATTGAGAATACGTGAGGAGGACACTCACAAGATAACATTTAAGATGAGGTATGGGCATTATGAGTTCACTGTCCTACCTTTTGGGCTAACTAATGCCCCAACCACCTTCATGAATTTAATGAACAATGTGTTCAGAAGGCACCTAGACCAGTTTGTCCTTGTATTTCTAGATGACATCCTAATATACTCTCAAAACAAGGAAGAACATGATAAGCATCTCAAGATCATGTTAGAGTTGCTAAGGGAAAATCAACTCTACGAAAATCTAGCCAAGAGCGATTTCTATGTTTTAGAGGTACGCTATTTAGGGCATATCATATCAGTAGAAGGAATTGTTGTGGATCTAGAGAAAATTGAAGCCATATTAAATTGGCCACCCCCTACTAATGTTACCAAAGTAAGGAGCTTCATGGGGTTAACGAGCTATTACAGACATCACATAAAGGATTTCTCAAATATTGCCTCAGCAATAACTAACCTCCAAAAGAAAGGAAAGGAATTCAAATGGATAGAAAAGTGTGAAACTGCTTTTGCTTTGTTGAAGCAAAAACTCACTACTGCACCAATATTGAAAATTCTAGATCCTCAAGGAGATTTTATAGTATGCACTGATGCATCATTGGAAGGATTAGGGGGAGTACTCATGCAAGAAGAGTCAGTAGTGGCTTATACTTCAAGAAAACTTAAAAAGCATGAAGTCAATTATGCTACTCATGATTTAGAACTAGCCATTGTAGTGCACACTCTAAAGGTCTAGCACCATTATCTGGTAGGAAGACCTTTCAAGTTAAAATTAGACCATCAAAGTCTAAGGTACATATTTACCCAACCAATACTCAATGTGAGACAGAGAAGGTGGATCGAGTTTCTCATTGAGTATGACTTTGAAATTGAGTACATAAAAGGAAAAGAGAATAAGGTTGTGGATGCCTTGAGTAGAAGGAGACACATAGCAGCCATAACCAGGAGTCACGTAAAACTCATGGACCAAGTAAGGTAGGAGCAAAATCAGGATGAATATTGCCAAGAAATTTGAGCCAAAATAGACAAGGATCCTGAGGCCAATAAGGAGTTTGGGGTGATAGATAACCTTTTGTGTTACAAAGGAAGAATCATCATACCAAAATTAGGGAATTCAAGGAAGCTATTAATGCAAGAAGCCCATAGATCTCCTTATACATCTCACCCTAGAGGGGTAAATATGAGGGAAAATCTAAAGAGAACCTTCTTCTGGGTAGGAATGAAGAGGGATATTACATATTTTGTAGCTCGATGCCTTGAATGTTAGAAGGTTAAAGTAGAACGCAAACATCCCGTAGGATATTTGTACCCACATAGTATACCTACACATAAATGGTAGGTCATATCAATGGACTTTATAGTAGGTTTACCGAAAACTAGGTACCAACATGATGTAATCTTTGTAGTAGTCGACAAATTGACCAAGGTTGCACACTTCATACCTAGGAGCACCAAGGATGATGCTCAAGTGGTGGCTAATAGATTTTTCAAGGAAGTGTTCCGATTGCATGGATTTTTGGAAGTAATTATATCGGATAGGGATTCCAAGTTCACTTTCAAATTTTGGAGAGCCCTTCACCAGGCAATAGGCACAAAGTTGCATATGAGTTCAACATACCACCCTAAAATAGATGGTCATATGGAGTGGGTAAATCAAGTATTAGAAGATATGCTCTGTATGTATTGTATGGATCACAAGTCTCATTGGGAAGACTATCTACCATTGGTAGAATTTACCTACAATAATGGGTATCACTCTTCTCTGGGAATGGCACCTTTTGATGCCTTGTATGGGTGAAAGTGTAGAACACCACTATCGTGGGACAACCCAGAGGATAGAACTATGATTGGACTAAAAATGGTTAGAGAAATGGAAGAGCAAATAAAGGTAATCAGGCAAAGACTCAAGGAAGTTGTTGATAGGTAGAAGAGTTATGTCGATTTAAAGAGGACTCCAAGAGAGTACTTGGTGGGAGATAAAGTGTTCCTAAGGGTCAAACCAATGAAAAGTGTGATCAAGTCCACAAAATTGGATCCACGATTTGTAGGACCCTTTGAGATCACTGAGAAGATTAGTCTAGTTGCATACCGACTCGCCTTACCTCCTAATCTATCAAAAATCCATGACACTTTCCACATATCTTTGCTTAGAAAGTATGTTGCTGACCCTGACCATGTGTGGGATGTTTCTAATTTATAGATGGAAAATCCAAAGGCAATCGAAGTAATGCCAATAAGGATCCTCAAATTCCACTCTAAGGCTATGCAGAATCAGACCCTTGAGTAGTGTAAGGTCCAATGGGACCGCTTCTCGGAGAGGAATGCTACTTGGGAGAAAGTGGCGGATATGCAAAAATATTTTCCTTTTTGTTTGATGATCTTTAAAAATGTAATAATTTCTTTTGATTGTGTATGCTTGTGTAAAACTGAGAAACACCAAGGATAGTGTTAGTCCTAGTGGGGGAGGATGTCATGACCCTCCCAGATGGACCTTGGAATATGGAAAAATAATGTATTAACTGATGATGCTTTAATACTTGATTTTGTGCAATTAAGTAGCTATGCAATATTATTAGATATTGAAGAGTATGATACTGCTAATGAATTGCCAATGTGTAGGATCAGGTGCACTCGTAAGTGGAAGAAGTTGAGTCATCCACCAAAGATGAGGGTACTTGAGGTTGGGGAAATGATGACAAGGCAACTCGAAGGTAACACGGATAGATACCTTCATATAGGCATGCATTCGGTTAGGGATAATCATCAATAGCTAGCCACCTTGAGCCCTAGATTGATGGCCTAGTAGCTATCGTAAGTTCTAGAGGCTGAGACAGGTGACTAAATTGATGGAAAGATCTCCCTCTTTGTTTGTTGCACATGCTTGATTATCTTTTACTTCAGCACTTTTACCTCAATAAATTGGAAATTATGAATGAATAGGCTGACTTCATAACTCCTTGTGTGCTCTAGTAAATAAAATGATAAATAGATTTCATTTTTAAATAAATGGTTGATTTATTTTAAAGATGATAAATAGATTTTATTATTGTAGGTGAATTGTATTTTTTTTGGTTGATTTTTTCTTAAAATAATATAAAGATTTTTTTTTTTTAAAATCAAATGGATGATTTATATGACAAGGTATAAGATAAATAGATTTTATTTTTAAATAAATGGTTGATTTATTTTAAATATGATAAATAGATTTCATTTTTAAATAAATGGTTGATTTATTTTAAAGATGATGAATAGATTTCATGGTTGATTTATTTTAAATATGATAAATAGATTTTATTTTTAAACAAATGATTGAGTCATTTTAAGATAATGAAAGGACTTAATTTTAAAAGAAAGTTAATTATGTCCGAAACCTCTTTTAACAAAGAAAGAAGCAGTGCTTCATTAAGCAATAAAAAGAATCCCTACGACAAAATGATGGTTGCTCCATTCGAAAAGGGGGGATTCATTTAACTCAAGGAGGATTTGCTTAATAAAATATAATCGATTGATTATATATATATATATATATATATATATATATATATATATATATATATATATATATATATAGTAATTTACTTGAATATAGGACCTACCTTCAGAGTCAGATGGCCAATGAGGTGGAGCCTTTGTCTGTCATGAAAGGATGGCTACATTAACACAAAAGGGTGGATCATCAAGTGGAAGGGATGGCTCCATCGACATAGAGTAATGGCTTTGATTCTGGCAGCACCTTGGGAAGGTAAAGAGGGAGAAAATATCCCCTTAGGCAAATACAAAGTAATGGTGGGTAGGTGGTGGATGGAAGCCAAGGAAAAGGATAAGCATTGGGGAAGAAAGATGAAAAGAGGGGTTGGAAAAGAGAAAGGGAGCATGGTGGGAGAAATGGATAGTAACACTGAGGATTAGAATGGAAGAAGCAATGTGAATAAATAATGAAGGATTGAAATCGACTAGAGCAACTAGGGAAACTGCCATCACAAGACTAACCAAGTCAGTTCACAATATCCATTAAAATAGTTATTTATGATTTTTGCCACTAGGGTTGTAGTTCAATTTTGGGATAGGTTCATTGTGTGTGATTTCCATTTTGCTATGGAGGACTCCCTCCCTTGCAAAGTTTAGTGCTTTCCTTTGTATATGACAGAGCTATGTTGTAGCTAGTCATTTAGTGCTTTCCTTTGTATACAACAAAACTACTTTGTAGCTAGTCATTTAGTGTTTTCCTTTATACCACAGAGCTACATTGTAGCTAGTCATTTAGTGATTCTCTTTGTATATGATAGAGCTACGTTGTAGGTAGTCATTTATTGCTTTCCTTTGTATACGAAAGGGCTATGTTGTATCTTTTCATTTAGTGCTTCCTTTGTATCTGGTAGAGGTATTTTGTAGCCGACTGTGTCAAATTCAGTATGGGAGGTAATGTTAGAACCTACATCATAACCATAGCCTATTAAGATTTTATTGTAAGACAAAGCGTTCCTACCCTCCTTGTTGTAGACATCCACCTTTGTGATAGACTACACTGGGCATAAATAGGTAGCATTTAAGTTGGTGTCACATAGGGCTATTGAAGTATTGGATCCCAAGGGAATTTCTTTCCCTTGGATGTTTATGTCTATAATCCACTATGGATGTTGGATGGTAGAACTGGTATCGAACGTACAACTACGTTCAACTATCATCCAACATGGACTTCACCACCCGAGCACTCCATCTATGCCTATAGCAGGTTGAGAGTGTATAACAGCTTAGGCCTCATTCTCATAGATAAGTATTCTACTCTAGTTTACTAGAATGGGTAGTGGGTTGAGCAATGGAAATCCATAGACTACCTGAGTAGGAGATCTTTATTGTTATGTTTCTTTAATCACTTGACATAGATTAGGTTAATGAAATAAAATGGAATACCTTTTATAAAGTCACATTTAATAAAGAATAGATTCTAAATTAATAAGAATAGTAAGGTTAAGTATATGAAATGTGATTATGGTTTATTTTGTAATTTAAGGGTATGGGACCTTACTTTATGAAATGAAGAAAAAAAATTATTTGAAAATTAGAGTAGTTGGCTTTAATTGGATAATAAATGTGATTATGGTTTATTTTGTAATTTAAGGGTATGGGACCTTACTTTATGAAATGAAGAAAAAGGTTTATTTGAAAATTAGAGTAGGTGGCTTTAATTGGATAATAAATGTGATTAAGATTTATTTTATAATTTAAGGGTATGGGACCTTAATTTATGAAATGAAGAAAAAGGTTTATTTGAAAATTAGAGTAGTTGGCTTTAATTGGATAATAAATGTGATTATGGTTTATTTTGTAATTTAAGGGTATGGGACCTTACTTTATGAAATGAAGAAAAATGTTTATTTGAAAATTAGAGTAGTTGGATTTAATTGGATAATAAATGTGATTATGGTTTAATGGTATGGGACCTTATTTTATGAAATGAAGAAAAAGGTTTATTTGAAAATTAGAGTAGTTGGCTTTAATTGGATAATAAATGTGATTATGGTTGTTTTGTAAATTAAGGGTATGGGACCTTACTTTATGAAATGAAGAAAAAGGTTTATTGGAAATATTAAAGTGGTTGGCTTTAATTGAATAAGATGTGTGAACCCTATTTATTTAGCAATTGAGGGTATGGGACCTTAATTGTTAAGCAAGGGTTAAGTTATTTATTGCAAGTAGAGCACATGGTCTGATGCATGGATGAATGAATCTCATGAGTAGATGAGAGGGGAAATAGAAAGAGTAGTTTCTATGATATTAGCTATGCATTAGAAATTTGAATTGCTTGGGTTATTTGTATAGTTGCAAATTGGTAATAAAATAAGCAAGTGCATTTAGAAGAATGTCTATCCAGATCCATGAGTGTCCTAATCCCCTACTATCCTCACTTGATCAATGGAAGAGTGGGAGGACCAAAGGCACAGTATGAACCAAAGCACGAGTTTGATCTCTACCTTACATCATGTTTAATTATGCAATAGATTAGATTTATGGGGAGATTTCCCTGATGAAATGGATGTAAAGTGTTGTTGAAGGTATGGGGTTTCCCATACATGCTTATGTGATGAATGAATAATATGATTGATGCTTTATGTTTTATTATTGAATGTGATTGTAATTATATTCCTTTTATGTATGTCATCCTTTAGTCATTGCTTATGTTTCAGTTATCTTGCTTGCTTAATGGTGTATGTTTGTTAGATTTAGTATCTAGACCCATTATTTATATTATTGCTTGATTAACTTTCACATAAATAAGTAGTAAGTTCTAGGGTGAACTTAGAGGTTAACCTAAGGGCTTGAGACCCCCTTAGAGAGATTGGTAACTAGGTTTAGAAGATCATATCAGAGTTAAGATAGCTTGTCAGAGGATAATATTGATAGCTTAACTTGTAGTATATGTAGCATACCCACACATAATAGCTTGTGTGGAATATGGATATGCATATACACCTTCTAATGATTGAGGGTGCTAAGCCTATCTCATCAAGTTTTATGAGAAGGATTTACTTATGTGCATGACATAAGATATGCCTACTCAGAAGGGACTTGCGTGAGGAAAATCTTGCATGGTATAGTTCTTAAGAAAATCAAGGATTGCATAAAATTAAGTTAGTCTAAGGTTGGTTAGGGATTTATAAATCCCTCTCCTTAGTCTTTAAAAAAAAATCCTTTCATATCTTGTGTGTTCTCTTTTTTCTTTATTTTTGGGTTGTTACAGGACAGGAGAGGCCAAGTTCTCATATGTATTGGGATTTACCTTGTATACCTCTGTGGTATAGAGGATATTTTTAAAAAATTTACCCCATATTTTTGTCATTCTCCATGAATATAAAATTCTTGACTTTAGCATTAGGATTATCCTTTCTCAATCCTTAGAGAGAGAGAAGATGCCAATTCCTTCCACTATCCATAAGTCAGTCTATGCTAGGTCTTTCAGCATAATACCTTGGTCTAGTTTAACTACACCTCCATGATGATCCCTTACACTTCATACTTATCTTCCTCATCTTTGTGATGAGTGGCTAAGCATCAACCACTCTATGTGATTTTCTTCTCATGGGCACAGGAAACTGGGTGTTGTTATCCCATTATAGTTCAAGTTGATAAGGAGAGTCTTAGACAAGGTTACCTTTAGAGCCCTTCCAAAAGAAACCCCCAAGCCCAAATATTTAACACACACTCTCTCTCTCTCTCTCTCTCTCTCTCTCTCTCTCTCTCTCTCTCTCTCTACAAGTACTACACAAGAGCAACTTCTAGAATGGAAGAAAAATACTATCTTATCTTAAGCTTGCAAATAAATCTAATAAAACCATTAGATCAAAGCATTAGTTCCAACAACATGGATAAGAACCATGAAATCAATAATCAACATGGCACCACGTAATCATTCAATTAAATATTTAGATAATACAAATGAATAGTCTTTGCTTCTATTACAATAAATCTTCTTTCACCAAGAGTGATTTCCAACTTAATCCTTCATAGGATTCCAAGAATAATTGAAGAATCAACTAGCATGATTTGACATCTTCTTCCCTTGACCTCCATAGTAGATTGATAGGAAGGTGGGGATAATAACAACTCATATGCAGGTATGAATGCATTTCTATATGATTCATTGCATAACAACCATAAGAAAAAAAGCCCATACTTCTTTCCAAAATATTTTCCACAAATATTTTAAATACCTTTTAATTCCCAAGCCATGCATTTCTATATGAATCAATTCAATACAAAAAACACAAGCATAAGAAGCCCATACTTCTTTCCAAAATATTTTCCACAAATATTTTAAATACCTTTTAATTCCCAAGCCATGCATTTCTATATGAATTAGTTCAATACAACAAACACAAGCATAATAAGCCCATACTTCGTTCCAAAATATTATTTTAAATTCAAATAATAAGTAAACCATCTAAATATTATCTTCCACTAATGCAACATTAGTTTTCCTTCAAAATATTATCAACAATCTAAAGAATGAAACATTGAATATTTTAACCATGAAATCTATCATTAGCATAATAACCAATCTTGAAAGGTTAACTCCATTAGAACCAACACAAATTAATCTCATAAGTAATCCATTAAATCTATCATTAGATTAATACCCAAACTAAATATTAGATCAATTAAATCTAACATTAGATTAATACCAAATCTAAGATTTCATTAAATTAATCAATCATTAGATTAATTCCAAATCTAAATATTACACTTAATTAATCTATCTTTAGATTAATTCCAAATCTAAATATTACATATTATTAATCCATCATTAGATTAATTCCAAAACTAAGGAATTAAATTAATCCATCATTAGATTAATTCTAAAACTAAGGAACAAATTAATACATCATTAGATTAATTCCAAAACTAAGGAATTAAACTAATCCATCATTAAACTAATTCCAAACTAATGATTTAAAATAATCCATCATTAGATTAATTCCAAAAATAAATATTACCATAAATTAATCTATCATTAGATTAATAGCAAATCTAAATATTACATTATATTAATCTATCATTAGATTAATTGCAAATCTAAATATTACATTATATTAATCTATCATTAGATTAATTGCAAATCTAAATATTACATTATATTAATCTATCATTAGATTAATAGAACAACTAAGGATTAACTCCATTAAACCTTAGCACTGAAAGAATAAACCATTTAATTCTAACATAAGCTTAAAACAACCCAAAATATTAACACTTAATCTAACCCTAAAGCTATATTACAATGGAAAGAAAAAAAAATTAATTCTGACCTTAGCTTTTATCAACCCCAAAGCACTTAATCTAACCCTAAATCTCTATTACAATGAAAAAAATAAATATTTTAATTCTAACCTTAGCTTTTATCAACCCCAAATATTAGCACTTAATCTAACCCTAAACCTTTCATATGCATCCTACGCATTTAATCTAATCTAATGAATAGATGATTTAAGAGCGCAATGCACATTTTAGACCTAGGCACTTGCTAAACACAAAAATATAGCTTCAAGTCAATAGGGGGGTGTTGGAGACAAAATTGACTCAACATTTGAGGCCCCCAATTTTAATTTTTTTTCCATAAAATTAGCAAATGTTGTTGGCCTCTGTTGCATTTTTCATCTGAAAAGCTGATTTTAAATGTTGATATTTTTGACTAAACCTTAGCCATTTTTGGATTGCTTTCACAACCATTATTTTATCATAAAAGAATCCATAAAGGTCAAATTGAATAAATGTCCACTAAAAAGGTCAAACCATTAAAATACCCGACTCTTTAAAGAAAGGTTTAGAATCCAAGAAATAATAAACCCCTAAGTCCTAAGGTATCAAAAGGAGATAAATCAAGGTCAAATAAGGGAGCACCATGGTCTAAAGTTTGAAAAACCCAAGGTTTTGAGTGGGACATTAATCAAATCATCTGAGGGTATGCACCCCCTTCGATTAACTATCGAGCACCTTGAGAAAATCTAGAGGTAGTGCCTAGATCCTCCTTAATCGAACGGATGCACTTTAATAAGCTAACCTTTGGTTAAATCAACCAGGTCAAATATAATGTTTTAATCAAATGTCATAGCCTAAAGTCTCAAGCATATGGTTAAATTTAAAGGCATGTGCCCCCTTGATTAAAAAGACATACAAATCAGGCAAATCTAAGGGCAGCGCTTCATCGAGGTGAAATCAAATGGATGCGCTCAATTTAATAAGTCAAATATTTAAAGCACCATGGTCTAAAGTTTGAAAGCCTAAGTACAATGGTAAATTGCTTTAATTAAGCATTGAGCTATTTCAGAAGATCCAAGGGCAATGCTTGATCATAGTTTAATCGGATGACCGTGCTCTTCTAAAAATTCATAAAGCTACCATTAAAGGGGTTAAATGCTTGAGGATTAATTAAAACCGCTAAGTAAGATTAGCAAGGGTCTAACACATTGCTAACTCCCCCTATTTTTGCTAATACAAGGTTTATTTTTGGTTATGAAGATAACAGGTCATGAAATATCCATGATTGCATTTCATCGAGAGTTGATCCAATGGATGCACATTTACCATGAATCACCAAGTGTGCATCTCAAGATAATCAACCATTAAAAAGCTTCCATCCAATTCAAAATCAAATGCCTATGCATTCAAGAAGATCTAACGGTTGCGCTCTGAATAAGTGGATCAAAGGTTTAAAAGGGCCTTCTTTAGAAAAGGGTCAATTGAGATCAACGATAGTGCTTGATCATAAGTTAATTGAATGGCAGTGCCTACAGCCATCCATCTGATCAATAGGAAGATCACGATCCCCCATATTCCTTAAAATATAATGGTGGCACTGATCTTACCTGATTCGACGGTAGTGCTTCATAGTGTTAAGATCTAATGGTCATGCCCAAATGCAACCCGATCCTATGGCTATGATCCCATGAAGCCATCAAAGGTTGACGAGTCAAAAAGCTAAAGGAAATCAGTGGCCACATTTCAACCTACCAAGATCTAATGGTCATGATCTAATCAAGGTTCCAAAAAAGACATGAGTGCACATCAGAGATCAATCCAATGGTCGTGGTTGTTCCAAGTAAATATCCAATGGTGGTGCTTTATCAGAGCAAACACCTGTTAAAAATGGTACAATTATGATTTAATCATATGGTCGCACTCTATCCAACTAGATTCAATAGTGGTGCTTGGATTAAAGAAGATGAACAATGTAAAAATGGTCATTGACTAAGTAATATTTGACCTAGATCGAACGGCCGTGCTTATCCCCAATTTGATCCAATAGCTACGCTCATTCATGATTATCAAATGAAAATAAAGTCCAGTAAAAGGTGTACAACTCTAACAGATCTAATGATAGCGGTGAGCACCGACTAGACCTAACGGTCACACATGACCAATTTACCTATAGATTAAGAGACATGGTTTATTTTACCAGTGGAAAATCAATTAAGGTTAAGATAGGGTTCAACCACATTGATAAAGACCCCTTCTCCTCAGTAAATACTGGTATGGTTATGGATAATTAGATGAACATGCAATATCATGTGTTTGATCAGACGAGTGAGCCACTAGTAAGGTAAGCAAGTCATTAAGGGTTACGCATTAACCAGAGGTTAGTAATTTTTCTAATCACTTCGATTAACCTTTAATAAATCAATATTCGACAAAGGATAAAGCTCTAATTTGATGATACATTACTACTAACTTTGGCTTATGTGGTTGAGGTAAGAAGGATTAAAAATATTTTCATAATGTATGAAGAAGCAGCTGGACAGAAAGTGAATGTTTATAAGAGTAAACTTTATTTCATCAATACCCCCATTCCTAGGCAAAACAGCATAGCAAGGATCATGGAATGTCAGATTGCATCCCTTCCCACCTCCTATTTAGGTCTTCCCCTATTTACGGGGAAACCTAAAGGATCAATGTGGAACATAGTTCTGGAGAGGATCCAAAAAAAGCTAGCAGGTTGGAAAGGACATCCGTTATCTCAAGCGAGCAAAGCAGCTTTTAACTATGGCTTCACTTCAAAGTATACCCGTTTATTTCCTATCAGTCTTCAGAGCTCCCAGCAAGGTGTATCACAAAATTGAGCAGCTTCAAAAAAAAATTCTCTGTTCAGGGACTGAGGATAAGAAAAGGATCCATTTATTAGGTTGGAACAAGATTTGCAAACCTAAATCTGATGGGGGGTTAGGATTGATGAGAGTTGCTCATCTCAATACAGCTCTGTTAGCCAAACAAGCATGGTGGTTATTGACTAAGGTCAATAATGAATGGACTACCATAGTTAGGAGGAAATACCTCCAAGGTGTGAACTTCCTTAATGACAACTTAGCAAGTAGGGGGTCTACTTTTTGGAAGGCAATCCTCATGAGCAAGGATCTTGTCAAGAAAGGTCTTAGATGGATTCTAGGAAATGGGCAAATAATAGACTTTTGGAAGGATCGATGGGTGAGAGCTAAGGAGTTATCCCAGAATCCTCATTTGGCTAGGATTAAAGAGCATATGGTGCAGCATATTGGGAATAATGTTGCAAATTATATGTGGCAGGATATAAATATCAACAGGTGGAAACACATCAGAGTACAGGGTTTTGAAGCGGAGTCTGAAGAGCTTTATAACATTTTAACTCAAAAAATTATTCCCTCTAGAGAGGATGAAGATCACATTGTTTGGGTTGAGACTGAAAGTGGTGACTTCATAGTTAAGTCTACCTATAATTTGCTTCTCAATGTGGAAGGTCAACAATTTCAATCGAGTTTGGTTTGGATCAAAGGCTTAATTCCTAAAATATCCTTTTTTTCATGGTCGGTGATTCAAGGAAAAATCCTCACTATGGACAATATGTTATCCAAAGGTGTGGTTATTGCTAATCGTTGCTACATGTGCAGGGCAGGATGGGAGACTACCCAACACTTGTTTCTGGAGTGTCCGATAGCGGAGTCCATCCTGGATGAACTTTTCCAAGCCTTTAGGATCTTGTGGGTTAAGCTTGCTCTTATATCCGAAGTGTTCCATCAATGGCCTCAACCCTTTGTTAGTCTAAAACTTAATTACCTATGGAAAATCTATTGGCATCAATTTCTCTGGTAGATTTGGCTAGAAAGGAACCATAGTGCCTTTAAGGATACCATTCACAACCCAAAAACCATCCTCAACAGGATTATTGTCTTTGTGAAAGAAAACCTTAGCACCTTAGTGGATAAGAACCACTCAATTCTTCCCCAAGAAAAAAAATTAGCTTGGGCCTTAGGTATTGAGGACAAACCTTCCATTCCTTTGCCAAATCCCAAAAATGGGATTTTTTGGGATCCACCCTCCCAGGGTTGGTTTAAACTAAATTTTTATGGTGCAACCAAGGAGAACCCAGGAAGAGCTGGAGCTAGAGCTGGAGGAATAATCAAGGATCATCAAGGAAATTTGGTCAAGGCCTTCATTGAACCATTGGGAATAAGAACTAATAATGAAGCATAAGCTAGAGCTCTTTGGAGAGGGTTGCAAGTAGCCCAAGAAACTCAAGTTAACTTGATTATTGAAGGTGATTTTATGAACATCATCAACCTGTTAACCAATGGCAAAAAACCTCCATGGAGAAACGAGGAAGTCATCCATGAAGTGAGGATCCTTTTTACAAAAATATAGAATAGGATGGCTCGTCATGTCTATCGTGAGGCCAACAGGTCAACTGAAAAATTAGCCAACATAGGTGTTGATGTTGGTAGTTTGGTGACATGGACACAAGGTGTGCCATGTGAAGTGGAAAACATTATTAGTCATGAAAATAAACCTACCCGTTAAGGAGAAATATGAATGGGTGTTCTTTCCCCATGGAGCTAGTAATAACTATGGGTTTTCCCTCTAAATCATACCAAATTGGAAATGAAGGTAACAGGGTGTAAGCCTTGGAATATTCCGATAGAGAATAGGAAATGGGCAAGCAACAGGTTTCACAAGTGCAAAGTTCCAAACTTCAATTCCTGTAAATGTAAGTAATGTTTACAGTTATGTTTAGGTATGGGTGTGCTTTGTTAGTAAGGTGTTGTAGGGGATTCAACACAATTTTTGGTAAGAAAGTTTCAAGGATGACTAGGATCTACAATCTCAACAGAATGTTGGATATTGTAATAGGTTTTGGGTTAACCTGCAAAACCCGGTAATTAATGAAGACTTTTATTTACCAAAAAAAAATATTAAATTGACTAACTAATAAAATCTTGGGGTATATTCTATAGTACACGAGACAACCACTAACATATATCAACTATGTTTTAGGGCTAACACTTTTATAGGTGTGAAAGTATCAAATAGAGGTACACGATGCGCATTCCATCCAACCATAATCGTGAATTGGTAGATCCAATAGGCATGATCCTCCATGTGCAAATCTGGTGGACTACAACCAGAGGAAAGGAGTAACTTCATAACAATGCAAGCTGGACTAAGGTGGTGGATCATTAATAGGTACAACCATTAAATAGAAGTAAGCCAGCTAAAAACCAACAACAACCACTACAAGGCAAATTGGAAATATAGGCAAAGGACTAGGAGAGATGACTAATTCAAGAAGCAATAAAGAGATAAAATAAGCAGACTGTCAAATAAAATCACATGGAATGTACCCAAGAAAGTATGATATAGATTGTTCAGGTGACGAGCTTTGTATAAAGGAATAAAATTAGATCTTTTAAGTGTGATCGCGTACTACACATGCATCAAGATAATTCGGTATGAAATGGGGCCATGCATAAGTTTACTCAATTTATAAATAGATATGGTAAAAGGTGATCCATCCAAAGGAGTAATTGAGTGCAAGCTATACAAACGTGATCATTTTCTTATCTACATATTTAAAAAATATAAGAAGCATAAGAAGAACGAGATATTTTTTTAGCTCATTGAAGGCTGCACACTTACTGCTTCAATAGAATATAGTTACAAAGGGTTCACTCTGATGGAATATAGTTATGGAAGTACCATATAGGTGCTTCCATATCTTGTTTTCTATTTTTTCCTTCCTCCTACATATCACTGCCCTCCCCCTTCCAAGCATTCTCCCTTGGCCATCATCGCTGTCCACTCCATATAGCGTCATATCTCCACCATCCAATGAGAAAATCAACTCCTATTGCTCCCTCCTCCCTCATATCCACCTTGTTATCAATGCCATTCCATCCATTTACCACCCACACTACATCTCTTCTCTTCACTATCATGTCAAGGCACCCTCTATCTCACATCAAACTTTCACTATAACAGCCTAGTCGATCCCAAATGTTATAACCCAACGACTAGGATAAGCAGGAAATAAAAAATTATATATATGTATAAGATCACCGTTTAACTATGCAGAAGAAGAAAAATGAATATCATCTAATACATTCAGTATAAGAGTTCCATTCAAACCAAAAGTAAATCTTGATAGGATTTTTAGGGTCACAATATTTGTACAACATACAAAGGAGGTTGAACCAGATGATGAAAAGTGTAAGGCCAAGATTAGGCCAAAAATAACATATTCAAGAATCAAAAGCTATAAAAGGAACCAACTGCGATCAGAATTTGCATCAAGCATTTAGAGATAGCAATTTTTTCTAAGAGGTATACTTGAGTGCCCATTTGAGTTGTGTTGTTGTATCCCATTATGTTTGTTTTCTATGCCATCCCTCATTCTTCCCTTTGTTGTGCAGGTTTTGGTAATGCTATGTTTGGAGAGCTGAGAATATTTCTAGTCTTTCTGAGCCTGAAGTCCAAAGATTCTCCTTGCTAACATTTTAGAAGGAATATTGACAAAGACTTGTTACATAATTTGAACAAGGCTTTCTCATTATATTAAATCTTTGAAAAAACCAAGTTTTATGGCATTCTACCAACTCTGCATGTAATCATTATTGTTGAAATTAATACAATTCTGGGTTTTAGTTTTATCATTTCCTTGTCTTTAGTTCTATGTGTTTCCTCATAATAGGTTACGATATTCGAACATATTATGAGCATTGCTTTCATTGGTTAACCCTTAGACTGATTACGATATTTGAATGAGTCTAATGGTGTCAATTATTATTTTCCTCATTCTTTCTGTTCACATTATGAATGTTGTTAAATTCCTATAACAGCCCAATTAGATAGGCATCGGTCTACATAATGCATAATAATTAAGTTGTCTTTGCTTGGTCAATTTTATATAGATAATGTATAAACTAAATCTGAAGTGTGTAATACTTGTAAAATCATAATATTACCATTGGGGTTTCCTTACCTATTTCGATAATATTTTTTTAGCAATTTTTCTTTTATCAAAATAGAGAGGTATGTTGACCAGAGCCTGTAATAGCTCATTGGTTTCAAATGATTTCTTGTAGCATGACAGTCGTATCCTATGGATGCAAGAAATAGTTCCAATAAGGGGTAGGTTTCAATTTCAAACCAGTCATATACAAAAGAAACACAATGGTCAAGTCAATGAAACAAAGAAATAATAAAGTGATCATTCAAGACCACACACTATCACTCCATTGTGCTCTTTTCTATGAAAGGATAATGGGTTCCAAACTGGAAGAATCGATCACATGAGCCTAGGCTCAAAATAAACCAAAAAACTACATAATAAAGTAAGCCAACACACTGCACAATAGGGTTAAATGAGTATGAAAGCATCTAGATGGCATAGGTAATCATAACCAATAATATAATGGCCTCATAGCAATTTAGAACAAAAATAAAAGTGCAAGTCAAGCATAACAAAAACAACCCAAATATAACAGTCACCAAAGGATGTGGTCATTACCTAACAATCCATAGCAAGGAGAATAATCAGGTGACATTTATTCCTTTAAATCCAACCTTTTTTTACCCCTACACTATGCATAAACAATTGCTCTCTCCTCTTTACTCATGATCCTTCAATGTGTTCCTTTTCCAAACCAATGTCCTCTTTAAAAGGTAAAAGGAAAGGAGAAGACTAAGCATATTCATGCATGGATCTATGAAGTAACATCAAAAGTATTTTCCAATGCCCATAACTCGCTTGAATCAAGAGCCATGGTTTTCAATTCCCATAACCAACCTTAATCAAGAGCCACTCACGTAGCATGGAGGAAGAAGAATAATTAAGCATCTCCCATTAAACTTAAGGTGGCTCCACCATCGCTAACCAAAGGTAATAATAACCAAATATGGGGGAGACAACCTCAACATGGTTAAAGCATAAATCAAGGTCAACCATAGATCAACACAAATACTAGCATCAAAATTACCTTCAACAAAACAAACAAGGAATGAATCATTTCATGCCAACATGCCATCCACAAATGCAATGTATTTTCCTTGAATTTTCACACCATTGTTTTATCCTTAAGTGGGTGGCCTATATTTTAAGATAGACTAAGCTATCACTGACTCACTTAAAGGAGACTCATTGCAAGCAACTTCCTAGTCCAATGGTGTAAACATGAGTCACAAACAAAAATGTGATGCACCTACATGAAGGGTATTTATCCATGTTACCCTAAGTTGTTTGATGAGTGAGTCATCATCAAAATTTCCCATTTTTTTATATATGGTCTCTTTTTCTTGTGTCCAATTCTCTTATCCATCCATGAGAGTTCCTACTATTGAGTTCACACAAAGCATAAACAATACCATATCCTTATATAAAATAGACCTAACAATAGAAGCATATATTCATCAAAAGCAACAAAGCTAGCATTAACATCATCTATCAATACATAGTCCAATTTATATAGCAAGTCTTACCAAGGTGGGTCATGACAATGGTCCAGACCACATAGACTCTAGTTTATCGTGTTTTCCTAACTTGGCTCAGTCCAAATCCCACTTCAATACAAGACCTCCTTATTTAAATAATTATCAAATCACTACTTGACATCTATTTGATAATGCTATAAATTATTATAAGACTTGTTGAGTGGTATTTTCACCCGATTGTGAAAACACACTCTCCAATAGGATTTGGGTTCCAAATCCCCTCTTGCAAAGAAATTAAACAAGTAACTTCTCCAAGGTCTCCGCTATGTTAGCATTTTGCACAAATAATATTGTTCAATTTGAATGCTTGGAATACCTTAGTGATTGCAAGTAACTATAAACAAGGGGCACAGCTGGTTTATTTCATTTGACACTTCAATGATTGTTCGTTTGATCCGAATGAATTCGATGTGAAATGATAAAACTATTTTGTTTTCATATTTTGGTAGATTTTCAATTGTTTATTTGAATGACTATAATAAAATTAAATTTCCTGTGAAATAAAAAAATGCAGAAAAATAAAGAAGTGAAAATAAAATGCAAAGAGAATGGAACTAAAATACATTCAGAGTGTTACGAATCCTATTTTGAAAAAACCAAATATAATGAGGTTTTTTGCATACAACCTAACCTATTGAACCTGCAAACTCGCACAATCTAGATAAGTTAGGTGCTGGTTTCTGGGATTTTAACTGTGATTTTTAGATTTAGACATTCGCATGAAGCAACCAAGAAAACTTGCATTAAACTTCACCTATAAGCCTAAAGATCTGAAAAGGGGAAAGATGAACATTAAATCTAAGCATGCAAAAAATAACTCCTTCTTTCTTGTCAATGAGATGCAACTCTCTCTAATTCTGTATTAAAAATAATGTATCAGTTTACAAGAACAGAATATTTCCGGTTTTAAAAAAACCAGACAAAGTGGAGGAAAAATGCTCCAAAAGCAGGCCCAGAATGGTCTATCACCTTCAGCTCTGCAACCCTGCCTGTAGCGGTTTCTGACCCCTATTCCTATCTTAACTTATGCTTTTAAACTTTCTGTTACAGCCCTCTACTTCACTCTGTGATGCTTCATTTCATCTCCCAGATCGCTTCATTTCATCTTCATGCATCTTTGTTGTTTTGGATTTTTGCTCGGGTTTGAAATGTTTGGTCTCCCCAGCAAACTGTAACTGATAATCCTAAAATATTATCATAGCCCCTCTATCTCTATAACACGTTTTCAATACTTCCCTGCACATTCTATAATGGCCCACCATGAATTGCGACAAAAATGACATGCCGCGATATCGCGACGTTTTTATACCTGCAGCTTTATTCATCTTCAAGCACCACAAAAATGAAACATGTCACGATATCATGATGTTTTTCTATCAGCAGCCTTGTTTGCCTTCATGCATCATGAAAATGAGACATGTCGCGATATCGTGATGTTTTTCTCCTTCGGGCCACGTGGATGCAACCTGTCACGAAATCGCGATGTTTTTTCCTTCGCTGTGTTTTGCTGTACTTAGTCGCGAAAATGTGACATGTCATGAAATCGTGACACCTTTTCATTTTGTACCATCTCACTGCTTTTTGTTGTGAAATCGTGACACTTTTTCATTTCGTACCATCTCGCTGCCTTCTGTCGTGAAATCACGACGCTTTTCTCTTTCAGGCTGTGCAGATGCAATCTGTTGCAAAATCACGAAGTTTTTCTCTTTAGCTCTATCTTCCTGCCTTTGGTCGTGAAAATCCAACATGTCGCGATATCGTGACACTTTTTCTATTTGCCCTTCATCTCGTCTTCAAATCATGAAAACATGACATGTCACGATATCGCGACAATTCTAGCGCCTTATCTTCTCTCTCTTCTATGAACCACGATTTCATGACATGTCACGATATCGCAACATTTTTCACTTTGTCTTTCTCTTTCCTCTATGAACCGCGATTTCATGACATGTCGCAATATCGTGACACTTTCTGTACTTGGTTGTTTTACCCATCAAACATTGCGAAAGCACAACATGTCACGATATTGCGACAACTTTGAGTCTTCAACTTAGTTCTTTGTCCTGCATCACAAAAATGAGACGTGTCGCGATATCATGACATTTCTAGCATCTTGTTCTGTTTGACTGCTTTGACTGTGATTTCACAACATGTCGTGATTTCACAACATGTCGTGATTTCACAACATTTTCTCATCATGCTGCATTCTGTTGCTCTTAGCCGTGAAAACACGACATTTCACGATATCACGACAACTTTTCATTTTTGGCTGCAATGGAGCAACATGTCGCGATATCGTGACAACTTTTCATTTTTGGTCACGATGGAGCAACATGTCGTGATATCGCGATAAATTTTCATTTTTGGCCGCGACGGAGCAACATGTCGTGATATCGCGACAACTTTTCATTTTTTGTTGCGACGGAGCAACATGTCACGATATCGTGATAACTTTTCATTTTTGGCCACGACAGAGCAACATGTCGTGATATCGCGACAAATTTTCATTTATGGTCGTGACAGAGCAACATGTTGCGATATCACGACAACTTTTCATTTTTGGCCACGACGGAGCAACATGTCGCGGAAGGAGGGCTGGATGGGTTTATTTTAGTGAGATTTAAAATTTTTGTATATTTCATGCCCTACTGATTGTTATCTTTAGTCTTCTAACACCACTCAACAGATTGGCGCTAGAAGGAGGGCCTGAATTGGTTTATTTTAGTGTGATTTAAGTGCTACAGGGATTTCAATTTTGAATATTTCATGCCCTATTTGTTATTATCTTTAGCCTTCTCTTAACAATACAACTTTGTACTATTAAAAGGAGGACATGAATTTCTATGCACTATTCTAACACTTTGATTGTTCATACAGGAATAAAGTGATTTGATTTGATTTTAAAAAAAAAAATTGTTGTTAAAGTTATATTCTTTAAGATTCACTAATGGCTATGTTTACACCATGGATTCCAGGTAGCCCATTGAACATATTGGGAGTTCAAAATTATTTTCCCATTGGTTTTGAGAGATGTCTTCCTTGATTTTTGTCTAATGGGACAAATACTACAGAAGAACATATTCAAGCAATCAAATTTATTGTGAATCACTTAACAATTTGGTATGATGATGTTGTTTGTAAAATGTTCCCTTACACCTTGGACAAAGTGGCATATGATTGGTTTACAAGTCTGCCTTTAGGGCCTATCACTTCTTGGGCTCAGCTAGAGGAAAAATTTCTTAATCAATTCAACAGAGAGCGAGTTGACCCAATCCGCATGTATGAGCAGTTTTTCACTATTAAAAAAGGACCAAGTGAAAATGTGAAGTCATTTTCTGAAAGGTTCTTTGGATTATACACTCAATTAATGACATTTTATGCTCTTTCAGAAGAAGTGGCTCTCCAAATATATGTCAATGCTCTTGACCCACTCACGTCCACATATTTGTGAGGGATGCCTCAAATCACATCTTTGTCACAAGCCTATACTCAAGCAATGGCAATTGAGCAACAATTAAGTTGTCAATATTATGGTGTGGGTTTTGGATCATATAATTTTCAATCATTTAATACCTCCCTTACCCACCCAAATATTTATCCACCTCAACCAAGTTCAAGTGTGAATCAATTTTAGAATCAACAATCATTTCCAAGCTTCAATCAAGTTCAAAATCCTCAACCTACTATGCAAGATCAACCATATTTCTTAAGTATGAATCAACTTCAAAATACTCATATTGATTCAAAAGATGTTTCTAAAATAAATTTCAATTATTTTCATAAGAATATGATTTTAGGCAAGGGAGGAGTACTAGATCCAACTAGTATTGAAACGTGTGACAGATTGGAAACCCTAACTCACCAAAAGATGAATTCTATGAGGATGAATTTGTTTCGGATGACACATTGGATGACATTGTTGAAAGTAATGGCCCAAAAAATTCACACCTTCCAAATTATGTTAAACGTGAATCATGGGTTACACATGTGGATTATGATAGCCTTATCAATTTGAATACAAGCAATAACCCAATTTTGGAAGTAATTGAACCATCTAAGGAAGGTGAAGATAAATTTGATGAGAAACATGTTGATGAATTAAAATATGATGAAGAAATAGTTGAGCACCACAATTTGATTTTGAAAAATGATCATTATGATTCTTGGGAAGAGTATGCTCACTCCAAACCTTCTGATGAATTTTGTGTGCCTATTGATATACAGGATAATACAATTGCCTTTTCATATGAGGATATTACAATTCCTGTGCAATCTGAGAATGTTTTGGAAGAAGGCTTGGAATCTCATCAAAGTTTGGATAAGGATAATGATTCTACTACCATGGATACAAGCGGAGAATCAATTGATTTTGTTCCCCTTGAGGGGCAAGAAATCGAAAATCTTGATCCACCTATTGCTTCTACAATGTCTATGCCATCTCAAAATGATGAAATTACAAAACCTAAGTGGGTTGACTTTGATATTATTGATGATCCTAATGAAAATGTGGATTCTGAGGCAACTCAAGCCATTGATCATGGAAAGGTGTCACGCGACACATATCTTGAAAAATTAGGCTCTCATTTTGAAAAGGATGGACGCTTGTTTGATTGGGTGCCTAACTTTGGTGTTTTTGAATAGGTATTGGACGATGAAGAAGACAACGAGAAAAAAGAAAAGGCTACTAACACTCATCAAGTTATGGTAAATTTTAATCATGATGGGTTGAGTATGGATGACAAGGTGAAATATTTACCGTTGGTAGTAACTACAAAAATTTTAAGTGATAGGTTACATGGTGTCCCTTTGGATGCTAATATCATTAATGGGGAAATGTCAAATTTTGTTGATGCTTTTCAAGTCTTGAATTACTTTGATTGCTTTAAAATCCTGGAAAATGATTTGAATTCAAGACTTTTAGAAATAGGCTCTTGTTTGCAGCATCTCACATTTGAAAAGGAAGGCCTAATTTTAAATCATGAACCGAATTATGAAGTGGATACTTTCATGAATAGACAAGAAGATATTGAAAACCATTTATTGTCTTATCAATTCAATGAATTAAAATTTCAAAATGAAATTGCTAATGTTATCCAAGCAAGTTGGCAGAGTGAGAAAGGCATAATGGGAATTGGAATATTGTTTGGCTTACTTTTATTCTTGCATTTTTGCAAATCTTGGTATGCGCCTAATGTTCAATGTCTTTCGAAATGTGCTAACCATATTTGGGATCCGGGCAAATGATGGCCCAAATTTTTGCACCATCTTGTACAATAGTGTATATAATTTTTGGTTTTTGGTGTGGGTTTTCAAGTTTTCATTTTTGGGATTGCTATTTGGGTTTGGATTTAAGTTTCGTGTGTTGGTCCTTTGGACACTTTTGGTTTGTCTTTAAAAAAAAAAAACGAGATGTCAACTTATGCCCTTATGAATGTTGACTAAGACCAGGAGAATATGAAACATTGGAATTGTGTTGTAGAAAGCTCCACAAGTAACACAAACATATTAAATAATATCATTTGAATCTTGTGATGCATGAAGTTGTCAGTTATACAAATTATGGCAATACTCCATCCGCAATTCAGAAAAGCAATGCATTCATATTACATCTCACTTTGCATATACATGCCATCTTAGTTGCATATGCATTTCAGATACAAATCATTAAAGTGTGTCAAATCCTCTTAGGGTTATGCTATAACATAAATAAGAAAAAATCCTAAGGTTGGGAACTGAGGCCCGAGATATCTAGAACCAAGCACATTTTATACACATTAAAAAGGATCTTGAGAAAAATGATCAAAACCTTGCTTGGAAGAAAAGGTCAGGCGAAAGAATTCATGTCTATCCTATTATGCAACATGATCCTTAAAACAATGGTTTTTACCACTCCCATAAAAGCTTAAAGCTTAAAACCAAAGTAGTAAGGATAGGGTTAAATCCTCATCAAACTTAGGTTGAGGATCCAACTCCCCAAAGCTCTGATTTGACCTACATGGAGTAGTAAGGATAGGGCATAATTCTCATCTCGCTTAGGTTGAGAATCTGATTCCCCAAAGCTTCCATTTTTCCCATTTCATCATAAATCTTGGATTGGAAGGATCATACTACATGTCCCCTGCAAAGGATGGGTAGTCATCCCAAAGGTCCAAGAAATAAAATTAAAACTAATTTTTCCGATTTCATCTCAATACTGGATTGGAAGGATTGTACTACATGTCCCTAGCAAGGATGGGTAGTCATCCCAAAGGTCCAAGAAATAAAATTAACTAATATTTCTCATTTTATCTTAATATTGGATTTGAAGGATCGTACTACATGTCCCTGGCAAGGATGGGTAGTCATCCCCAAGGTCCAAGAAATAAAGAAATGAAGCTAAATCATGGATTATGGGGTTAAGTATGCCCATGCGTGGCAGCATGTCTTGTCTAAAACAAGACCACTGATTGTTCAAACAGATAGACTAGCCCGACCATTTCATCCATAACTGGTTAAATTATTTTTTTCAAAGTGAGGTAATGAATTCCAGATCAGAGTAGTAAGGATAGGGTTAAGCTCCCATATCGCTTAGGTTGGGAGTCCGATTCCCCAAAGCTCTGATTTCACTTTCACTTGCACATGGGTTCAAGATAGTAGTGACTCATAACCAACTTTGGGATCTAATAAATCAATTCATTATACAAGACTTTTCTCATTTTTCTTCTAACAACATTAATTTTGCCATTCTTATTTCTATTGTCTAGGCATCTTCTAATTTTTCTTGATCAATGAATTTTAAAGTCAACAACTCTAAATTGATAGGTAATATTGCTTCTTTTTTGTATACAAAAGCATAGGATGAAGTTTTTAATGCCTTTTTAACTAATATATTGTCAGCCCATAGAGCTTGGTTAAGTAATAATTGCCAACTTCTTGTATTATCATTGATGTTTTGCTTAATTATTTTCATCAAATTTTTATTTGTGGATTCTACTAATCCATTTTCATATGGATAATAATTCGAATATGCATTCCAATAGATATCATATTTTCTCACAAAATCCATGGTCTTTCCCCTAATAAATGATCCAACATTATCAGATACTATTGTGGTTGGAATCCCAAATTTGGTGATTAGATTCTCTAAGAATTCAAGGATAGTATCTTGGTCTACATGGTTGGTATCCTCTACTTTAAAAAATCTAGTGAAGTAATTAGTTGCTATTAGTATGAATTTATGTCCATTGAAAGAATTCAAATTAATTACCATAATGAAATCTAACCCATTCTATTGAAAGGGTTCTTCTACAACTATTGGCTAGAGGGGCATTGTTGGATGCTTGTTTTTACCCATAAACCTTTGAAATTTATCACATGATCTGACCATTTTGAATGCATTTGAGAATAATATAGGGAAATAATATCCATCCCTTAGGATTTTGGCTACTATAGTCTATCTAGAATAATTTCCATCCAAGAATCCTGTGTGGAATTCCTTTAAAACCTCTTTTACTTTATTTGGATGTAAACATATTAGCAACACACCATTAAAAGAAAATTGATACATAATTCCATAAATTATTGCATAATTCATATCTTTCAATCTATATCTACATATTTGGTAGGCCATAAAACTATCTAAACACCTATTGAATTCAAATAAATACATCAACTACTTAATCCAAGTGTCCTGACCTATTCAATTTTTTTCTAGTTGGGATTTTTGGCAATATTGACTCTTCTAGTTGCTAAAAAAATGCTTTCCCTCTTAAAAGCTTGGTTGGTTTGATCTCAACATCATATTCATGTATCTTTGTAACCCAACCATCCCACTTGTCACCCAACCCTCGTTTTATAAAAATTTGAAATTTTGAGTGTATCACATATATCATTGTTTTGCTCTAGGATATAAAGTGCCTAAAGTTTCTCAATGATTTCATCAAAGCATAGACTTGCTTTTCTATAAAATTAAAACATTCCTCATGATCCTACAAAATTTGAATTAGGAAACCTATAGGTATCTCATTATTTTCTTAGTTCTTCTGAGTAAGCATAGTTTCATAGCTCCATTTAGTCATGAATACATATATAATAAAATCCTTTGCATCATCTAGATAAGCTAATCTTGGATATTTAGTATTAGTTTCTTTTATCCTTTTGAAAATATTTTTTTTCATCTATCCATATGAATTTTGCTTTCTTTTTTATCATCTCCATCATTGACTTTACAATTTGAGCAAAGTCTGATATTAATTTCTAGATAAATTTAAATTGCCTAAAAAATTATTGTAAGCCCTTCTTATTCAATATCAATGGGAATGCCATTATGGCTTTTACCCTATCAAGATCAATTTCTAGACCCTTTTTTGACACATGTCCTAGAAATTTTCCTTCTTGGACAACATAAATTGATTTTTTTGGGTTTGAGGATATCCCAAATTCTCAGCATCTCTAGAACACCAATGTGAGATGTTTGACATGTTTATTTTCTTCATGAGAAAACTATCATACCATCCAAGTAGATTACTACTATTTTAATCACTAATTTTCCAAAAGATAAGTCTATTACTCTTTGAAAGGTAGCTTTGACATTAGACAAACCAAAGGGTATTCATTGGTAAACAAAATTTATCCATTTGGTGGTGAA
Source organism: Wollemia nobilis (assembly GCA_028583015.1). NCBI lineage: Eukaryota > Viridiplantae > Streptophyta > Pinopsida > Araucariales > Araucariaceae > Wollemia > Wollemia nobilis. The sequence continues at coordinate 1,245,551 of JAQPPZ010004560.1, read as the reverse complement.
TGTGGTCTTATATTGATCTTAGTATCAGAACCATACTTGATTGAAGCTTGAAAATACATCCAATAATGAAATCATTTTTGCCCCAACAACTATATGCAATATTTTATCAATTTGAGGTAGAGGATAATGATCCTTTAATGAGACCTTATTCAAATTTTGGAAATCTACACAAAGACAAATATCATTATTTTTCTTTCTTATTGACTCTAGGTTAGCTACCCATGTGGAATGTTTGATTGGGTAGATAGTTTTAGCATTCAAAAGCTTCAACAACTCTTGATTCATCAATACTTGTATCTTTGGATTGATCAACCTTTGCTTTTGTCAAAAATATTTAGTATCATCCATCATTTCAATGGTGTATTGAATGGTTTAGTTGTTATACACCTTAATATCATCATAACTCCAAGCAATGATGTCATTGAATTCATTGCATAAGTTTAGAATTTACTTAATTTTATATTTAGAGAATTGAAACCCAACCTTAAGGTGTTTATTGAGTTGAACCTATTCTTTTTTATTAATTTTCATCTTCTGGCTAGTCGATCAATCACTACCATTAAATAGACTTTTGATGGTGAATACTATTTTTCTTGAATTGTATCAAATTATCTTCATATTCATCCACTAATATCTTGTTGGTTTAATTTATACATTTCATTTATTGTATAAAAAAATCCACTACATTTTCATCATTGTTAAAAAAATTCCAAAATGTATCCTTATCTGGTACTGATGGTCTATATACCAGCTTGACTGACCTTGAGTTACTTGTTATATTGTATGTCAAACAAAAAGTAGCCACACAAGAAGCTAGTGCATCAACATAAAAAAATTTCTCTCTAGGAATTGCTCTTATGTTAAGCACTTTAAAACTTTCAAACATATCCTAGACTCTATTTCAATAAGCTTTGAGGTAATGTTGTTTACTACTACACTTATCTATAACCTACTTGAAAATTAATTCTAAGTCCCCATGGATCATCAACTACTTAATTCCCATTTTCTTAGCTTTTCTGATGCCAAGGTAGAGTTCTTCATATTTTGTCACAGTGTTTGTGCAACTCTAAGTTAGCTTGTATGAAATTTTGGACACTTTGAGCTCATTTAGTTGTCATTGATGTCAAGGTGAAAAGTTGTCATTGATGCCAAAGTGAACACATGAAGCTATCATTAATACCATGGAGTACACCATTATTGACACCAGGGGCAATGCAAAGAGATGGAGAAAAAGTTGTCCAAATAATATTTTATAAGTTTTTTTGTTAAAACCATGATGGTACATTAAAAGATTTTTTATTAAAACCATAATGATAGTTTTCTAACATTGTGATGGCAGAATTAAGGTTTTTATTAAAACCAAGGTGGCAGAATTATTTTTCATCAACCTAGTGAAGTGCAAATGACAGTTTTGATATTAACTCAAAGAGGGCTTTAATTTTTTATTAAAGTCTAAAGTTTATAAATAAAATTTATAATATTTAAATTCTTTTGAATTTAAATTAATTATAAATTATAATTTATACAAGTCAACATCATTAAGTCGAATCATTCGTTGACATTGTATGCAAAGCAATTGAAGGGTATTTAAACCCTAAGATAAACCTTACGTAAGATGGGAATTTGAATTTGAATACAGCAAAAAATCTAGAGCCTCTAAAAATTGTGAAGTGAGGTATTGCAGAAGCAAGGCAGTGCATCGTGATCAAGCGAGGAACAAGTCATAGGGAGTAGCGCTTGTGGTCTAGCTTGGTGCTAGACGTGGAATAAGGCCAAAGCCTTGGAGAGAAGGCTTAAGCAACCTTAGGGCTTAAGCTATGCACATGGAGTGCTTAGCTCACACGGTTAGCTAGCCGCGGCTAAGGTGCTAGTCGAGGGAGAAGGCACAGGGTCGAAACCTCGAAAAATATTGAAGGGGGATTCACCAAAGGTTTTTATGATTTAATTTTGATTTTTGCATAATACTAAGGTTTAGGAGGCATAAGAGAATGTTTGTGGAATTTTATTAATTGTGCTAAGGTTAGGGAGTTATAAGATGATATTAATTTATATATATAAGTGGTAAATATGTGATTTATTAAGGTAAATATTATTTTACCTTAGGAGATAAAAATTAAGTTGGAATATCAATTTTGTGAAATTGAGAAATTGAAGGTGTGTTTTGAAAAGGAAATTTTTGTGAAGATATTATTGTCAAATATTGCTATTGAGATGGAGTGATAAGGTGTAATTGAGTTTTTACATTACATTGTGAGAAAGATTTATCTTCTAACCTCTTTGAGCTTGGCATAGAAGTGTTTGTGGTTGTGACACATTTATGATATCCCTTCATCATCAAGAAAAAGGTATGAGCACATTCTTCCATAGTTGAGTTTATTGATTGGTTTTCTAAAAAATAATTTTGGAGTGAAAAGGACTTGATTAGGGTTTCCTATTGAGTGTGTTGAGTGAATGCTTCAAGGTTTTCTAGAATAAAGAAGTGTTGTTAAAACCTTGTTTGATAAGCATTGTTGTTGAAGCCATTGGTTGTGAGAAGAACTTGAATTAGGTTTTGAGTATCATTGCTATGGGAAGATTTTTTTATAAGCATTGTTGTTGAAGTGAGTTTTTGAGCAAAGAACTTGAACTAGGGTTTGAAGATAACATGAGTATCATTGTTATGTGAGAGTTGTTTGATAAGCATTGTTGTTGAATCCATTGGTTGTGAGAAGAAATTGAACTAGGGTTTGCAAAGATCATGAGTATCATTGTTATGTGAGATTTTTTTTGAGCATTGTTGGAAATATTTTGAGTTGATGTTTATATGCTTGGACTAGGGTTTGTGATCAAGGATTATTTCATTGAGTGATTGGTTGAGTAGAGTTGGTTGAGCCTAGTCAAATGGATGTGTTAAGTGATTGTTCAAGTTCCATAAAACAAACTATTCTATATTTTGAATTGATTTGAGAAAGTGATTGAGCATTGAGGTGAATAAGAAGCATATTGAGTCTCTAACAATTCTCCTTATGTTTCTAAGAGAGGATTGAAAGTAATTGAGCATTGTGATAAGTATAAAACATATTGATTCTCTAACAATTCTCTTTATATTTCTATGATATTGGACAAGTTTTGTGTGGACTTGTTGAGCAAATTTGAGGTAAGTCTTTGAGGAGACTTATGGACTGATTTTGTGTGAGCTTTTGTGAAAGCTTACAATACATATTTGGTTAAGTTATTGAGAGGACTTATTAATCAGATTGATAAAGTTCTAGAGAGGACTTATAGAGCATATTTGAGCAAGTTCTATAGAGTACTTGTAGAGAAAATTTGAGCAAGTTCTAGAGGGGACTTGTAGATAAAAATTAAGAAAGTTCTAGAGAGGACTTGTAGAGCAGATTTGAGCAAGTTCTAGAGAGGACTTGTGGATAGATTAGTGTGAGCTTTTATGAAATCCTACAACGCATATTTGAGACAAGACTTTGAGAAGACTTGAGATCAGATTTGATTGATTTGTTCAAACCTTGAGTTAAGTTTTGGAGCAGATCCAGTAGAGTTGAGACAAGCCTTGATTTAAGGCTTGAGGACAAATATTGAGGATAGATTTGTGCTAGATCGAAGGATTGTGTTTAGTGTAGATTTGAGAGTAGAATTTGGTGTATATTTGAGGATAAGTTTATGTCAGACTAGAGATAGAGATTGGGTAGAGTTGTGCTAGACCAAAGGACTATGTTTAGTGCAGATTTGAGAGTAGATTTCGGTGTAGATTTGAGGAAAGGGAGATTAACCAAAGGTTTTTATGATTTAATTTTGATTTTTGCATAATACTAAGGTTTAGGAAGCATACGAGAATGTTTGTGGAATTTGATTAATTGTGGTAAGGTTAGGGAGTTATGAGGTGATATTAATTTATTTACCTAAGGGGTAAATAGGTGCTTTATTAAGGTAAATATTATTTTACCTTAGGAGATAGAAATTAAGTTGGAATATCAATTTTGTGAAATTGAGAAATTGAAGGTGTGTTTTGAAAAGGAAATTTTTGTGAAGATATTATTGTCAAATATTGCTATTGATATGGAGTGATAAGATGCAATTGAGTTTTTACATTACATTGTGAGAAATATTTATCTTCTAATCTCTTTGAGTTTGGCATAGAAGTGTTTGTGGTTGTGACATATTTATGAGATCCCTTCATCATCAAGAAAAAGGTATGAGCACATTCTTCCATAGTTGAGTTGATTGGTTGGTTTTCTAGAAAATAAGTTTGGAGTGAAAAGGACTTGATTAGAGTTTCCTATTGAGTGTTTTGAGTGAATGCTTCAAGAATTTTTGGATTAAATAAGTGTTGTTAAAACCTTATTTGATAAGCATTGTTGTTGAAGACATTGGTTGTGAGAAGAACTTGAATTAGGGTTTGAGTATCACTGCAATGGGAAGATTATTTTATAAGCATTGTTGTTGAAGTGAGTTGTTGAGAAAAGAACTTGAACTAGGTTTTGAATAGAACATGAGTATCATTGTTATGTGAGAGTTGTTTGATAAGCATTGTTGTTGAAGCCATTGGTTGTGAGAAGAACTTGAAATAGGGTTTGCAAAGATCATGAGTACCATTGTTATGTGAGATTTGTTGTTGAGCATTTTTGGAAACATTTTGAGTTGACGTTTATATGCTTGGACTAGGATTTGTGAGCAAGGATTATTTCATTGAGTGATTTGTGATTTGTGAGCAAGGATTATTCCATAAAATAAACTATTCCATATTTTGAATTGATTTGAGAAAGTGATTGAGCATTGAGGTGAATAAGAAGCAAATTGAGTCTCTAACAATTCTCCTTATGTTTCTAAGAGAGTGATTGAAATTAATTAAGCATTGTGATAAGTATAGAACATATTGAGTCTCTAACAATTCTCTTTATGTTTCTATGAAATTGGACAAGTTTTGTGTGGACTTGTTGAGCAGATTTGAGGTAAGTCTTTGAGGAGACTTGTGGACTGATTTTGTGTGAGCTTTTGTGAAAGCTTACAATACAGATTTGGTTAAGTTATTGAGAGGACTTATTGAGCATATTGAGAAAGTTATAGAGAGGACTTGTAGAGTAGATTTGAGCAAGTTATAGAGAGGACTTGTAGAGTATATTTGAGCAAGTTCTAGAGAGGACTTGTAGAGCATATTTGAACAAGTTCTAGAGAGGACTTGTAGAGAAAATTTGAGCAAGTTCTAGAGAGGACTTGTAGAGCAAATTTGAGCAAGTTATAGAGAGGACTTGTGGACAAATTAGTGTGAGATTTTGTGGAAGCTTACAAGGCATATTTGAGACAATTATTTGAGAAGACTTGAGAGCAGAGTTGATTGATTTTTTCAAACCTTGAGTTAAGGTTTGGGGTAGATCCAACAGATTTTAGAAAAGCCTTGATTTAAGGCTTGAGGATAGAGATCGAGGACAGATTTGTGCTAGACCAAAGGACTATGTTTAGTACAGAATTGAGAGCATATTTTAGTGCAAATTTGAGGATAAGTTTGTGCCAGACCAAAGACAGATATTGAGCATAGTTGTGCTAGACCAAAGGACTATGTTTAGTGCATAATTGAGAGCAAATTTTGTTGTAGATTTGAGGATAAGTTTATTCCAGATCAGAGATAAATATTGAGTAGAGTTGTACTATACCGAAGGACTATATTTAGTACAAATTTGAGATAGAGATTTGGAGGTGACCTAGTAAATAGGACAATAGTCTCCAATGGATAGAGATCCATTAGCCAGGGAAGCAAGGATAGGTCTTTTGAGTGGGGACAAGAGTCTTTAGTGGAGAGAGATCTACAAGCCAGTGTAGTGGAGGTAGTAGTCTTCTAGAGGATCGCTAGCCAGAGCAGAGGAGAAGGAGTTCTCTTATGGATAGAGATCCACAAAATTAATTTTTGGGATTGGTGTCTCCTTTGGATAGAGGTCCATAAACATTGTAATAGGGAAAGGATTCCCAAGAGATTGATTGAGAAAATTTTAGTGAAATATTTTCTCCTTGGAGTATTCCACATTGGGTGAACCATGTTAAATTGGTGTCTCTATTGTGTGTGATGATTTGTGTATTGCTTTAGTTATTGCTATTGATATTTCCATTGATTATATTGATTAATATTGTTTGGGAAAGAGAAGTAAAAAGTGGTCTTATATTGTTCTTGTGTTCTTCATGAAAAACATTTCTATCCTGGTAGGTGAAATTAATATTATACTTACTTTGGCACTATTATTGCACCTTGTCCCATCGAAATAGATCTTCCATATTCCATATTGCTTAACATATTAATTTATATTAGCTAAGATTTTATTTTCTTTTGAATTTGTAATTGAATATGTACCAATTACAATTTCAAGCATAACATTGATATCCTTTCGTGAAAATTGATCTTCAATTTAAAATTCACTAATAATATCTTCTGCTATATTAGTCTCTTAATTTAACATGACAATTGTATCAAATTGTTTATTTTCTTCTCAAAACTTATCTATGTGATAGGGGATGGCATTTTAGCAAATATCTTCACTCTTCTATTCTTGCATGAAATCTTTGTATGTGAATAATATAGGATAGATATCTGCCTATGTTAGTTTTAAACTCTATGGAAAGGCACATTCCAAAATAAGAATCCAAATATACAACCACCACCTCCTAAATAATTATCATTTGGATATATAACACCATAGGTATATCTTTCATAACTCCCATAGTCTTTGCTAGAGTACCCTCCAATTGCAACACACCAAGACTACTTTGGGTATATTCCATATCCATTGTCTCATACAAAACATTGGGTATTATTGTTGTTGTTTCTCTAGAATATATCATACTATTGTGCACCAACCGTCCTTCCATGCATAGTGATAAGTAGAATGGTGGTGGCCTATTTTTTCCTCCTCTTAGGGTGAGGTTTCCTTGAGCTAAATTAAGTTTTGACTAGTGTTTTCTATAGCTTATCAACTTTATTAAAGTTGTGGGGCTCCAAATGCTTTAATTACTCTTTTTTATGTTAATTAAACTTTGTTTGGTATTCATGAGCTACTTCAAATCTCTATTGCTTGGTGATAAAAGGATACTAGAGATTATCTCTAGCTTGTTCTTGAGTCTCAACTTATTTTCCTATATTTTACTATTCTTGGGCTAGTGTTTAAATTATGGGTTGATTTATTTTATGAGTTGATTGAGAGATATTATTTTTTGGTTGATTTTCTTGCTCAAAAGGTACCTTAAAGGGATCCATTTTTTAGGATCTACTTGCAATGACTTATTTCTTGATCTTGTTAAAACTGCCATCTACTCAATCATAGATATCATCAATTTGTGATCAACTTTTCTTAGTACATTTACCTATCCTTTATAGGATATTTTCTTTCTCAATTGCAATATTTTATACATAGCATTGGTGCAACATACAAGAATTTTCACCATGCAGATCATTGTAGGTTGAACACTAATTATCTACTTCAAAATATGAAGGGGAAGCCTCACTTTCTTGATTGTTATAAACAATGTTAGATTTCTTAGTGGTTTTGTTGGTAGAGTTTCCTTGATCTTCCATCATGTATGGGAATATTCTTGGTTGAAATTTTCTCTCAACTTTTCTTCTTTTCATAGTAGTAAACTCATTCATCAAGAAGAAGTTTTTTTAATAGGTGCTTGTGTTTACTGTTGGGAGATTTATGGGAATATTGGCATTATAGTTTTGGGAGGAAGTTTGCCTATCGATATCAATATGTTTTATGTCATTAATGCTACTTGGAAAATAAATATAAATATCAATACATTAGACTGCCGTATCATCAAGCCTAAATCTAAGTTAAATTTCCATAGGTAATAATGCAAAGTTTATGCATTAGTTTGCCTAAGTTCTTGAGGTACTCTTCTTCATGTATAGCTAAATATAATATTAAAGTCCATAATTTCCTCTTGTGGATGTCTTTGTATTATAGTAAACTATGTCAATAATGAGAATGGAACTGTTTGTTCATTAAACTTTTGTACTAGCCTTCCAATGAGTTGTGCCCATGAATTTATGTAGTTATCTAGTAGGATTTAGTACCAATACAACACTTTACATTTGAACGATATTACCAACAACTTAATCATAACATCATCCTCTTGGATGTTATTTATAGTAGCTAGTGAATCCATATCTTGAAAATGCTCATATATAGTATTTATTGTATCATCATATGTATGCAAGGCTTTTAAAATTGCCTAATGGATGGGATTTTGATGAGTCGGATTAAGAGGCCCCATATTATTCTAGTTTGGGAAGATTTATGGATTTTTAGTATTAGCCATTGGTGATCTATTTGAATATAATGAGGATGTGGGGTTTGTAAATTCTTGATCTTCTAAAAGTCTTGAAGAGGATGTTGATCTGGGAAATGGGATGGAATTTTGTCTTTTGAAGGTAAATGGAGGTAACTCTAAAACATTTATTGGTTCATCTAGATCCTTAGCTACTTTTTTGTGATCATATAGTTTATAAATCAACAAAGCAACTAAATTTCTAGCATTCACCAGTAGCTCAATGATAAAAAAAATAAACATGGTGAAGCAGTACTCTAAAAATGTAAACTAGTTTCTCATTTCACTAGATCACAAATGTGCAAGTGAAGAGCATACTCCTAGTACTACAATATTTTTGGTTCACAAGATCACATTATGTGCAAGTGAAGAGCATAATACCAGTAGCAAAAACATATTAGAAAATAGGAATAAAATGAGGGATTACAAAATTAAAGAAAGAGACGAGTTAGGAAAGGAAAAAAATATTTGATCGAATATTTATTCCAAAAAAAATGAAGTGATATATCTACAAAATTCCAAACACATTTTGACCTATAGGTCTCATCAAAAAAGTGAGCTTCAAAGAGGTACAACCTCTCTTTATAAATACCTAACTCTAGGGGGAGTTGAAGAGTAATGCATGTGGGATAAAATGACCCAAGCATTATTACAACCCACATGTTTGTAGACCAAGATGGTAAAAATAAGATAAGTCCCAAGATCAAACCCCCAAAAAAACACCCACTCATAAAAGAGAATAAACACATTAAAATTTTGAAAATACAAGGTGGGAAAGAGTCCCTTAAACATTTTTATTTTTACAAGGATAAGATCAAAGAGGTTTTTGGTTCCTCCAACAAATGATACCTCAAGCAATGAGGTTTCTATATGAATGGAATCACTAGATGATTGGGAAATTATCTATTAGAGTAGATAATCACCACATCTATGATCTATTAGGATGGTAAGGTTTGCATCCCATTGGGCATGTCAAAAAATATTGGTCTAAAACCTGACTTTGGATCAGTTTGTACCCGAGGATTTTGACCAAGATTGGAAGATCAAGAAGAAGTAATACTTCATGTATCAACCTCAAACTTAGGTTGGTTAATTTGAATTCTAACTAATTATAAAAATGGAGGGTGTAAGGAGTGCATAAAGAAATGAAAAAAAAATAGCTAGAGTTTTAGTGGTGTGGATTCAACAACATAAAAAGACATCATGCATGAAGGGTTTTTCCATTCAATTAAAACTAGATCACCTAACAGGCCAACTTGTAACTTTTACTTGCAAAACAATTTATCGATATAAGTGAAAAATATTTTTTATACGTTCCAAAACTAGAGAACAATAATCCAAGAAGAAATTCATAAAGTATAATTACTATAGCATACTATTCATTCAACTAGCTTTATCATAAATTATTAATAATTCATCTATATACATACATCTTTCAACAAAAATTTAGGCAAGAGGTTAGATGCAATCCAATATTTATTTCTCAAAGGTACACAATGCTCTCATATATTGATGTAGTTGTAAACACTAAAAAGTTGAGAATCTATTACATTCTAGGACATATTGTTTTTTAAATGTATTATGTTACTTGGAAATCATAGATTTGGGAGTGGATTGTTGTTATGTCAAAATAGTGATAGCATGCATGCACTCTTTATAGCCTATTTTTTTATTAATGGTAAAAAAATAGGATTTTGAAAGGTCCCAAAACCTTTTACATTAGAGGAGGCAAAGAAAGATAAGGCCACAAGATAGCCTCCAAGGACAAAAGAAAAATAAATTAAACCAAAACAACCATCCAAAAGCAAAGACCAACCCACCACCCAAGCAGGGCATAAAGAAGATTTTTTATTCAACTTTATTTTAGAGACACCAATGATCCTGCTCTATTTTTGCATAAGACTAAAAGGGTAGTAAATACATCAAGATGCAGATAACAAACCCCTAAACCTAGAGAGCAAGGGTGAAGGTGAACACCAAACATATTCCCTGAGAATGGTAACCACTAGGGAGTAAAAGGGTTAGCCCTCTAAAGAGAGAATCACTACATCAAAAATAAGATCTCATCCGATTAGAAAGATAATAAAAAATTCTACTAGATAAGTAGATGCAATTCTTCCAAAGAAACAATTGTGATTAACTGCAAAGGGAAATTGTCTTCCCAAATTCTAAATTGGCCACTATCCACCCCCAAATTGGCCATAACATCAATAGCCTAGTTACCTTCCCTATAAATATGCTCAATTTTAACTTCTAACATACCTTCCAGAATCTTCGAGGTGTCCTTAATAATATTTAGGATGAAAGAATTGTCAGTATTTCCAATCTATAGATCCTGAATGATGTTTAAGGATTCACCTTGAATGAGAAGTCTTCTAAAGACCTCTTAAAAACCTTATTAACACCTAATAAAAGTGCTTTAGCTTTAGCTAGGTGGTTACCTTTGGTGAGAAGAAATTCATGTCTCGAAAAACAATCATTTCTCTTCCATAAATTATCAATCTAGTAAGTCCGTAAACTTATGAGTGTCACACACAGCATATGCCTGTAGTGTTGGGGAAAAAATATTTTTGTACCTTATTTAGTTTGGTGGGGGATGTGTATGCATTTTTATTTCAGCCAAAATAAATAACTAAATGTAGAAAATTAAACGACTAAATTAAAGTGCTAAAAAATAAATGTACGAAAATAAAATGCGATAAAATAAACACACACCTAAAAAGTAGGAAAGAAAGTAGTAAACTAATCTACATAAAGCAAATACAAAAATTAAATAGGGGAGGACTTCTATAGGGAGTGGGCCCAAGCTCCCATAGATAGTCCGCCTAGCTAGCTATGTAGAGCTTGCTCAAATAAGAGGAATTGCACTCTTAATAAATTTGACAAGTAAAATAAATCAGCTCCTCTATAAAATTAATCATCCTTCCATCAGGGAAGACCTGTGCATTTATACAATGCACAACCTTCCTCTGTTATAAATTTAGGTAAGTCTATTTTAGACTTGCAGTTACAATAGATATGCTATAAACATTCTAGCCAGAAAATCCTAACAATCATGTACTAATAATAACAGTCACACACTAATTTTATCCGTAGGATAAATCAGAACCATTTTGTTTTGATATCAGTAATAAATCCATTCACGTGTTTGTCCATATTGGTATACAATGCAAAATAGATTATATTCTTGATTTGTCACATTTTCTATTCACACACATTGATTTACCAGATAATTGCATTGTCTTGTTCATGCACATCGATTTGCTAAATAATTGTTGCTCTGTTATGTTCATGAGAAAATAATCCTCACCTTGCAAATTTTAACTAGCCAATCACTTAATAATAGAAGTGCTTTATTTAGTTTAATAATAATGCACAAAATATCTCCTTCTTCTTCACATGATTTTTTAGCTATCCCAACTTGGTGCATATGACGTGAAGTCAACGGTCAACATGGTCCCACTTGCTTGCTTGGTCAAATCTTTGCAAATTATGGAGGTGTGGAGGCGCCTTCTTCATGAGGAAGGCACCTACTTTTGTTGGGTGCCTCCCTTATAAGGAAGGTGCCTACTCCTGCTGGGTGCCTTCCTTATAAATAAGGTGCCTACTTCTGTTGGGTGCCTTCCTTGAAGAGGAAGGTGCCTACTTCTACTGAGAGCCTTCCTTGAAGAGGAAGGCACCTATTTCTGCTAGGTGCCTTCCTTGAAGAGGAAGGCACCTATTTCTGCTAGGTGCCTTCCTTGAAGAGGAAGGCACCTACTTCTATTAGACACCTTCCTTGAAGAGGAAGGCACATGCTCTCTTGACTTAGTATCTATAAGAAAAAGTGTGCTAGGTCCAAGTGGATGTAGACTGGAAAACACCATATTAGTAATAAAACCTACATTTATACACATTTCCCACTAAAAACACCAATCAAGCATAATACTAGATTTTATATCAATTATATGCATAAGTTATATAAAATACATCTCAAATGCTAATTAAACTAGTATTGATGCCCCTTAAAAGTGTATAAAAAATGTACATTTTTTGGACTTGTCAACCTTGAATACCATAATATTTAGCGTAAGTCCAAATGACCTCACCATTACAATTTTTGACAACATCCCCTCCAACAACCCTCTTGGGGTTACCTTTGTCAGCCCTATAAAATTTTATAATGATCCACCCTTTAGTTGGTTCATGTCATCTAGTAGCCAATATTTTTTAATAGTAGATATAGAAGCAGAATTCCCTAGATTCAAATTACAACTTACAACAACCCCTTTTTCCAAAACTTCCTCCCTACCATTTCCAATAGCAAAGACAACCATGTTATTCTCAATAGCAACTTTAATCCTTCTAAATACAAAGGATTCATCCTTAGAAGTATCCTTGAAAATTATTTTATTCCTCTTCCACCAGATACCCCATTAAAAAATGAGGAAGAACCAGATCCCATACCCTAGTGAGATAGTGACTGATGAAGGGGAATTTCCATTGAGTGATAAGTTCCTTGAAATTTCGAGGTAATTTCCATTTGATAGAAAAATAATCTAGAAAAGCATTGAGAACATTATTTGAGAAATCACAATGGATGAAAATATGATCCACAAATTTAGCATCCTTAGAACATAAGAGACAAATATTGGGAAGATGGAATTCTTTCTTACATAAATTATCAATAGTTAAAATTCTATTTTGCAAATACAACCATAAAAACAATGCAATCTTGGGGATCAAATAAAGATACCAAATCCTTTCTATCATAAAATATCCTTCCCTGGACAAATATTGGGCCTCATATGTAATATTTATAGAAAAGAGGGGTTTAGGAGAATGATTCCATAGAAGGAAGCCCCTATCATTTTTTTTAGAAAGAAAGTACTATTACAACATGTTCAAATTTGTCAAACTTTGAAGGATCTGAATATTAGTTGTATTTAAAGTCATATGCTTCTAAATCATCTTGCCATTAGTGATTATTATTACTTTTTATCCATATTTTAGTTATAAAGGAGCCTTCAACTCATAAAACTCAGGATTAAGAAAGAGGAGTTCAAGAAGAATCCAAGTATCCTCCCAAAATAACACATCCTTACCATTTCCAATATGCCACTGCATACCCTCCATAACCAAACTTCTGACCCCCTGAAAACCATTCCAAATCATAAAGCCCCTAGGAGGGGTAGCACTTCTAAGAAAAGGAATGTGATTTTCCAAATACTTATATCTCATAATATCTTTCCACAGATGGTCATCCTCAATACATAATCTCCAGGATATTTTTACAATCAACATCTTATTGAACAACAACAAATTTTTGAACCCATGACCACCTTCTTTTCTAGAAGTGCAAACCCCATACCAAGATACAAGGGACATGTTGAGTGGTATTTTCACCCAGCTGTGAAAGTACAACTCTCCTTTAGGATTTGGGTCCCAAATCCCCTCTTGCAAAGAAGTCAAACAAACAACTTCTCCAAGGTCTCCGCTGTATTAGCATTTGCATATGTATATTAGTAATCTCAAATAAAGATAATCAATTTAAATGCTTGGAACACCTTAGTGATTGCAAGTAACTGTAAACAAGGGGCAATGTTGGTTTATTTCACCATGAAACTTTAGTGATTGTTCATTGTTTTTTTTTTAGATTTTGTAATTTTTAAATGTTCATTTTAAATAAATTAAACCTTCGGGAAAAATAAAATAAAATGAAAAAGAAATGCAGAAAATTAAAAATAGAACACATTCAGTCTGATGCTATCCTGTTCCGACAAAACCGAAGATATGAGGTTTCCATGCATGCAACCTAACCTATTGGACCTGCAAAACATGCACAATCCTGATAAGCTAAGTGCTAGCTTCTAGGGATTTGAATGAGGTTTTCAGATTTAAGCATTCGCATGCAGCAACCAAGAAAAACTTGTATCAACTACATTTACAAGCCTAAAATCTGAAAAGGGAAAATAGACATTTAATCTTGCATGCAAAAAATGACTCCTTCTTTCTTGCCCATAAGATGCAAATTTTTGAAATATTATCTGCATTAAATATTTCTCATTTTACAATAGCAGATATCTGGTTTTCCAAAACCAGAACAAGTGGAAGAAAAGCACTCCAAAGCAGGTCCAGAATGGCTCATCACCCTCAGCTCTGCAACCCTGCTCCCAATGGTTTCTGCCCAGTCCATGTGGAAGGAAAATATCTAAGAAAAACCCAGTGTCAAGGCCTTGCCTTCATTCTTGTAATATTCTCTGAACAGTTTTTAACCCCTATGCCTGTCTTCGCTTGTGCCTTTAAACTTTTTGCTATGGCTCTCTGCTTCACCTTATGATGCTTCGTTTCATCTCTCAGGTCTCTTCGTTTCATCTCCCCGTCTCATCATTATCTTTGACTTTCTGTTCGATGTCTTAAACGTTTGATATTCTTCATGAACTGTAACGCTTCTGTAGCCCTTACACTTTTATGCCACGTGTTCCGCGCTTCTCTGCATGTTTCGTAACTGCCCCCTATAAATCATGACCAAAAATAGCATGTCACGATATCATGATGTTTTTCTCTATCGCTGGGTTTTGTTGCACTTAGCCACAAAAATGCGACATGTCACGAAATCGTGACACTTTTCTCTTTTGTACCATCTTCTACTTTTTGTCGTGAAATCATGACAATTTTTCATTTTGTGCCACTTGGCTGCTTTCTGTCATGAAATCATGATGCTTTTCTCTTTTGGGCTATCTCGCTGCTTCCTATCACGAAATCGAAACAATTTTTTTTTTCAGGCTGTCCAGCTGCTTTCTGTCCCAAAATCATGATGCCTTTCATCTTCGTATCCCTTGGCTACTTCCTGTCGTGAAATCACGATGCTTTATCTTTCCATACCATCTCGCTATTTCCTGTCATGAAAACGTGACATGTCATGATTTCGACAACTTTCATGCTTTCTCTTCTCCTTGCATCGTGATTTTACAACACGTCGTGATATCGTGACATTTTTTCATGATGCATTTTTGCTAGCAAAACGTGACATGTCATGATATCATGACAACTTTTCATTTTGCTGAGGAGCAACATGTCGTGATATCGCGACAACTTTTCATTTCTAGCCGTGACGGAGCAACATGTCGCGATATCGCGACAACTTTTCATTTTGTCGCGATGGAGCAACATGTCGCGATATCGTGACAACTTTTCATTTTTAGCCGCGATGGAGCAACATGTCATGATATCGCGACAACTTTTCATTTTCGACCGTGATGGAGCGACATGTCGCGATATCGCGACACTTTTTCTCTTTTGTGAAATTTTTGCTTTTTCCTTGATTTTTTAGCATCTGGGCTACTGTAGTTTTCTTTGAAAGCATGCAAAAAATGTGGGTCCCCAATTTTGGGGTGTGTTGTGGATCAGCCACAACAAATGGTGACTCTGCTGTCAAATGCTCCTGAGCATTTTGGTGAGAACCCAACCTGAAATATACAAGCTTAGATACAGGCGTCAGCACATAAAGATAAACAAATACCGATAGATCAGAAATACATGAAACATCAGAATCATAAGTATCAGCTCGGTGTGTGCAATGTGTTTCATTCCCTATCATTTGAACTTGATCAACATTCCATTGTCAGTTTTACTTATGATTTGTATGCAAGGCTATGAATGATTTGTGCAGGATTTGATGCATGATGAAGATGCTAGAGACATAACAACCTGCTTTACAAAGGCTCAAACCTTCTAATATCATGAACAAACATATTCAAGCTGTCAAACCCTCTTAGGACCAAATATATGTATACTGAATTAATTTACTAGATCCCAAAGTTGGTTATGTGTCACTACCATCTTGAACCCATGTGCAAGTGTGAGTGAAATCAGAACTTTGGGGAATAGGATTCCCAACCTAAGCGAGATGGGAATTTAACCCTATCCTTACTATTCTGATTTGGAGTTCATTACCTCATCTTGAACAAAATGATTTAACCAGTTATGGATGAAATTGTCAAGCTAGTCTATCCATATGAGCAATCAGTGGTCTTGCTTTTAGACAAGACATGATGCCACGCATGAGCACTTAACCCCATAATCCATGATTTGGCTTCATTCATTCTCTCTTTTTTTTTTATTTCTTGGACCTTTGGGATGACTACCCATCCTTGCTAGGGACATGTAGTACGATCCCTCCAATCCAATATTAAGATGAAATGGGAAACATTAATTTTTTATTTCTTGGACCTTTGGGATGACTACCCATCCTTGCTAGGGACATGTAGTACGACCCCTCCAATCCAAGATGAAGATGAAATGGGAAATATTAGTTAATTTTATTTTTGTTTCTTGGACTTTTGGGATGACTACCCATCCTTTGCAGAGGACATGTAGTACGATCCTTCCCATCCAAGTTTTATGATAAAATGAAAGATGGAAGCTTTGGGGAATCGGATTCTCAACCTAGGTAAGATGAGAATTATGCCCTATCCTTACTACTCCATGAAGGTCAAATCAGAGCTTTGGGGAATTGGATCCTCAACCTAAGCGAGATGAGGATTTAACCCTATCCTTACTACTTTGATTTTAGGCTTTAAGCATTATGGGAGTGGTAAAAACCATTGTTTTAAGGATTATGTTGCATGATAGGACAGACATGGACTATTCCTTTCGCCTCACCTTTTCTTCCAAGTATGGTTTTAACCATTTTGCTCAAGACTCTCTTTAATATGCGTAGAACGTGCTTGGTTCAAGATAGTTCGGGCATCAGTTCCCAACCTTAGGATTTTTTATGTTTTATGTTATAGAATAACCCTAAGAGGATTCAACACCTTTTCAATGATTGTACATGACATGAAGATGCAACTAAGATGAAATATATATGCAGTGTGGAATATAACATGAGATATGAATGCATTGCTTCTTTTGAAATGTTAATGGAGTATACATCACCTACTTTACCATAATGTGTAAAACTGACAACTTCATGCATCACAAGATTCAAACGATAATATTTAAAATGTTTGTGTTACTTGTGGAGCTTTCTACAATACAATTCCAATGTTTCATATTCTCCTGATTTTAGGCATAAGTTGACATCTCAGAATTTTTTTTTTTTTTACAAACCAAACATGTCCATAGGACAACACATAACTTTAAATCAAAACTTATTCAATCCAAAACCAAAATGCAATCCAAAAATGAAAATTTGAAAACACAAACCAAAACCAAAAATCAAAACCTATATACAAATGTACAAAATAATACAAGATGATGCAAAGCTTGGATTATCACTTTCCTGGATCCCAAACATGATTAGAACATTTCAACAAAAATATAACATGATGTGCATGCCAAATGATGTAGGAATCCAAAAAAAACAATATTATACCACACCATGCAACAACTTTTAACTTACCTTGCTCACCCCACCAATTTGATTTAGTTCTATTACCAACATCATAGGTGAGATTCAAATCAAATTGATTAGACAATGGTTGGTATTCAATTTTATTTTGTCTATTCTTTAAAGTGCAAGTTTCATCATTCCATTCATGATTTAGAAGTAGGCTTTCCTTTTCAAATGTGAGATGTTGCAAACAAGAGCCTATTTCTAAAAGTCTTGAATTCAAATTATTTTTCGAGATTTTAAAGCAATCAAAATCAATCAAAACTTGACAAACATCACCAAGATTTGACATTTCATCATTAATGACATTAGCATCCAAAGGGACATCATGTAACCCATCACTTAAAATTTTTGTAGCTACTACCAAAGGTAAAGATTTCACCTTGTCACCCATACTCAACCCATCATAATTAGAATTTACAACAACTTGATGAGTGTTAGTAGCTTTTTCCTTTTTCTCATTGTCTTCTTCATCATCCAACACCTGTTCAAAAACACCAAAGTTAGGCACCCAATCAAACATGCGTCCATATTTTTCAAAACAAGAGCCTAGTTTTTCAAGATATGTGTCGCGTGACACCTTTCCATGATCAATGGCTTGAGTTGCCTCAAAATCCATATTTTCATTAGGATCATCAATAGTATCAAACCCACACCACTTAGGTTTTGTAATTTCATCATTTTGAGATGGCATAGACATTGTAGAAACAATAGGTGGATCAAGATTTTTGATTTCTTGCCCCTCAAGGGGAACAAAATCAATTGATTCTCCTTCTTTATCCATGGTAGTAGAATCATTATCCTTCTCCAACCTTTGATGAGATTCCAACCCTTCTTCCAAAGCATTCTTAGATTGTACAGGACTTGTAACATCCTCATATGAAAGGGCAATCGTATTATCCTGCATATCAATAGGCACACAAATTTCATTAGCAGTTTTGGAGTGAGCATACTCTTCCCTAGAATCATGATGATCATCTTTCAAAATCAAATTGTGATGCTCAACTATTTCTTCATCATCCTTTAATTCATCAACATGTTTCTCATCAAATTTATCTTCACCTTCCTTAGATGGTTCAATTACTTCCAAAATTGGGTTATTGCTTGTATTCAAATTGATAAGGCCATCATAATCCACATGTGTAACCCATGATTCAAGTTTAACATAATTTGGAAGGTGTGAATTTTCTTGGCCATTATCTTCAACAATGTCATCCAACATGTCATCCGAAACAGATTCATCCTCGTAGAATTCATCTTTTGGTGAGTCAAGGGTTCCCAATCTGTCACATGTTTCAATACTAGTTGGATCTAGTACTCCTCCCTTGCCTAAAATCATATTATTATGAAAATCATTGAAATTGATTTTAGAAACATCTTTTGAATCAAGATGAGTATTTTGAAGTTGATTCATACTTAAGAAAGATGGTTGATCTTGCATAGTAGGTTGAGGATTTTGAAATTGATTGAAGCTTGGGAGTGATTGTTGATTCTGAAATTGATTCAAACTTGAACTCGGTTGAGGTGGATAAATCATTGGGTGGGTAAAGGAGGTATTAAATGATTGAAAATTATATGATCCAAAACCCACACCATAATTTTGACAACTCAATTGTTGCTCAATTGCCATTGCTTGAGTATAGGCTTGTGACAAAGATGTGATTAGAGGCATCCCTCGCAAATATGTGGAAGTGAGTGGGTCAAGAGCATTGACATATATTTGGAGAGCCACTT
This sequence comes from Wollemia nobilis, assembly GCA_028583015.1. Classification (NCBI taxonomy): domain Eukaryota; kingdom Viridiplantae; phylum Streptophyta; class Pinopsida; order Araucariales; family Araucariaceae; genus Wollemia; species Wollemia nobilis. The sequence goes on along the minus strand of JAQPPZ010004560.1, from coordinate 1,226,140 downwards.
CTTCTTGCAGAACATAAAATGTCACTAATTGAGTATATAATCCAAAGAACCTTTCAGAAAATGACTTCACATTTTCACTTGGTCCTTTTTTAATAGTGAAAAACTGCTCATACATGCGGATTGAGTCAACTTGCTTTTTGTTGAATTGATTAAGAAATGCTGCCTCTAGTTGAGCCCAAGAAGTGATAGACCCTAAAGGTAGACTTGTAAACCAATCATATGCCACTTTGTCCAAGGTGTACAGGAACATTTTACAAGCAACATCATCATACCAACTTGTTAAGTGATTGGCACAGAATTTGAATGCTTGAATGTGTTCTTCTATAGTATTTGTCCCGTTAGACGAAAATCGAGGAAGACATCTCTCAAAACCAACGGGAAAATAATGTTGAACTCCCGGTATGTTCAATGGGCTACCTGGCATCCATGGTGAAAACATAGCCATTAGTGTATCTTAAAGAATACAACTTTAATATCAATTTTTTTTTTTTTTAAATTAAATTAAATCACATTATTCCTGTATGAACAATCAAAGCGTTAGAACAATGCATAGCAATTCATGTCCTCCTTTTAACAGTACAAAGTTGTATTGTTAAAAGAGGGCTAAAGATAATAATCAATAGGGCATGAAATATTCAAAATTTAAATCCCTATAGCATTTAAATCAATCTGAAATAAACCGGTTCGAGGCCCTCCTTCTAGCGCCAAAATGTTGAGTGGTGTTAGAGGAGGCCGAAGATGCTAATCAAATGGACTTGAAATATTTAGCAATGTAAAGCTCTTAAACAATTATAAACCTGTAGCATCTAAAATCACGATAAAATAAACCCTTTCATGCCCTCCTTCTAGCGCCAAAATGTTGAGTGGTATTTTCACCCAGCTGTGAAAGTACAACTCTCCTTTAGGATTTGGGTCCCAAATCCCCTCTTGCAAAGAAGTCAAACAAACAACTTCTCCAAGGTCTCCGCTGTATTAGCATTTGCATATGTATATTAGTAATCTCAAATAAAGATAATCAATTTAAATGCTTGGAACACCTTAGTGATTGCAAGTAATTGTAAACAAGGGGCAATGTTGGTTTATTTCACCATGAAACTTTAGTGATTGTTCATTGTTTTTTTTTTAGATTTTGTAATTTTTAAATGTTCATTTTAAATAAATTAAACCTTCGGGAAAAAATAAAATAAAATGAAAAAGAAATGCAAAAAATTAAAAATAGAACACATTCAGTCTGATGCTATCCTGTTTCGACAAAACCGAAGATATGAGGTTTCCATGCATGCAACCTAACCTATTGGACCTGCAAAACATGCACAATCCTGATAAGCTAAGTGCTAGCTTCTAGGGATTTGAATGAGGTTTTCAGATTTAAGCATTCGCATGCAGCAACCAAGAAAAACTTGTATCAACTACATTTACAAGCCTAAAATCTGAAAAGGGAAAATAGACATTTAATCTTGCATGCAGAAAATGACTCCTTCTTTCTTGCCCATAAGATGCAAATTTCTGAAATATTATCTGCATTAAATATTTGTCATTTTACAATAGCAGATATCTGGTTTTCCAAAACCAGAAAAAGTGGAAGAAAAGCACTCCAAAGCAGGTCCAGAATGGCTCATCACCCTCAGCTCTGCAACCCTGCTCCCAGCGGTTTCCGACCAGTCCATGTGGAAGGAAAATATCCAGGAAAAACCCAGTGTCAAGGCCTTGCCTTCATTCCTGCAATATTCTCTGAACAGTTTTTGACCCCTGTGCCTATCTTCGCTTGTGCCTTTAAACTTTCTGCTACGGCTCTCTGCTTCGCCTTGTGACGCTTCGTTTCATCTTCCAGATCGCTTCGTTTCATCTTCTTGCCTCTTTGCATTATTTCTAGCTTTTGTTCGATGTCAAAAAGTTTGATATTCTTGCTAACTGTAACCCTTCTATAACCCTTACACCTTTATGCCACGTGTTCAGTGCTTCCTTGCATGTTCCATAATGGCCCCCTGTAAATCATGACAAAAAATAGCATGTCGCGATATCACGACATTTTTTTGCATGCTGTTTTGGTTGCACTTAGCCACAAAAATAAGACATGTCACGAAATCATGACACTTTTCTCTTCTGCACCATCTTCTGCTTTCTATCATGAAATCGTGACAATTTTTCGTTTCGTACCACTTGGCCGCTTTCTATCGTGAAATCGTGACACTTTTCTCTTTCGGGCTGTCTCGCTGCTTCCTGTCATGAAATCATGACAATTTTTTGTTTCGAGCTATCCAGATACTTTTTGTCATGAAATCGTGACACCTTTCATCTTCGTATCCCTTGGCTGCTTCCTGTCATGAAATCGTGACGCTTTCTCTTTCCGTACCATCTCGCTATTTCCTGTTGTGAAAACGCGACATGTTGCGATTTCGCGACAACTTTTGCATTGACTCTTCTCTTGTTGCCTTGCCCCATGATTTCACAACACGTCACGATATCATGACACTTCTCTTCATGATGCATTCTACTGCTTCTAGCCATGAAAACGCGACATGTCATGATATCGCGACAACTTTTCATTTCTGGCCGTGACGGAGCAACATGTCGCGATATCGCGACAACTTTTCATTTCTAGCCGCGACGGAGCAACATGTCGCGATATCGCGACAACTTTTCATTTCTAGCCATGATGGAGCAACATGTCGCGATATCGCGACAACTTTTCATTTCTGGCCGCGACGGAGCAACATGTCGCGATATCGCGACAACTTTTCATTTTCGGCCGCGACGGAGCAACATGTCGCGATATCGCGACACTTTTTCCCTTTTGTGAAATTTTGCTTTTTTCCTTGATTTTTTAGCATCTGGGCCACTGTGGTTTTCTTTGAAAGCATGCAAAAAAGGTGGGTCCCCAATTTTGGGGTGTGTTGTGGATCAGCCACAACAAGACACCCTTTTTTTATCCTCCACCCCAACCCACAAAATTATCCTAAATATCTGGTAAATCATCCTCCTAACTTTGAAGGAAATTCTAAAAAGAGACATATAATACATGGGAACTCTTTGGATGATAGCTTGAAGTAATTACAACTTACCTACTCGGCTTGGGAAATTACCTTTCCACCTAGCTAACTTACGTTGAATCCCATCCAACAAAAAAGACCACAACTCCTCCTTCATCCTCCTAGTAAAAAATGACATACCTAGATATAAATAAGGGAGATTGGCAATGCCACAACCAAAAATCCTTGCAATTCTATGTTGAAGCTACCCCCTAGTATTCAAAAATAATATTTGACTTTTATGGAAATTAATTTGTTGGTTGGAAGATTTCTCATTCAACTAAAAAATATTTATGAATAACCTTTTGAGCATTTCTCCTCAATGAATTCTAAAATTAATGGTTTGTGGCTAGAAGCAATTCTTGGTAAAGTCCTCAAAGAGCAATCTTGAACCATGGTAAGCCAACTCACCAAAGCAAGGGCCCTATCAATCCTATATTGAATCAGACCCCCCCCCCTTTTTCTATTGGGCCAAGTAAATTTAGAACCTTGCAAATCAATATCCACTATTCCCATGGAGGTCAAGAACTCACCAAACTCCTCTATACTATCCAGAAAATTAGCCAAACCTCCAAGTTTCTTACTAGGGATCAGAATGGAATTAAAATCACCAACAAGTAGCCATGGTATGTCAAATGAAGAACCAAGGCCTTTTAATTCAACCTATACTTTCATTCAATCCAAAACAACATTGGGAGCATACACATTGGTAGAAATCCAAGAAAAAATAGTTTTTTTACAATAGAATAAAAAGGAAGAGAATATATCAACCTGATGAATGAGCTTACCCTCCATAGAATTAGGATTCCAAAGAATCCACAAACATCCATAAAACCATTACTATCCCTACTCACACCTTCACACCCCTTACAAAAAAATATTTGTAATCTATCAAAATCCTCATCATCCATCTTAGTTTCTTGTAAGAAAAGAATATTAGGCTTGAAACTTTTTCTAAAAAAACTTAGCACTCTTTCTTTAGTTGGGGCATGCAAAACCCAAATATTCCATGAGATAATCTTCATTACTTCAAGGATTGTGGAGCCTTCCCTATGCTCAAAGGTAATGTATCCTGGAAGCCATTATCCATATCTTGAGATATTTTTTTGAAGAGAACCTCAATTTTTTTGGTCTTACTAGCCCCTTCCCATTGCTTAGATTCATTGCTTTTTGGGTGTTTCTAATGGGCCACATAGAGCCAATAATTCCTTTCTTGCTTACTTATATTGATTGAGGAAGGTGCTACTACTGCTAAGTTATCTTCTTTAGTTTCATCTTTTTCATATTTAGTTCTTTAAAGCAATATTCCTTTGATGAAGACAAGATCTCTTCTAATTCACTACACCAAAAAAGGGCTTTAATAGTGCTTATAAACCGCCATTAAATACCTTTAAAGGTATTTATTCAACTATCATCTATGAGACCATCATAAAAGTCTATGACATATGATGGTTTCTAAAAACCACATCAAACAACCTCCCTCTTAGGGTCTAAGAGGGTGGTTTAAAACTTCCCTCTTAGGACTACAAGAGCAATTATGAACCATTATCTTAGGACTAAGAGAGCAGTTATTAACCACCCTCTTAGGGTTAATATCTCTTAGGGCTAAGAGGGTAGTTTGAAACTTCCCTCTTAGCCCTAAGAGGGTGCTTTATAACCTCCCTCTTAGGTCACCCTAATATGGTAGTTATAAACCGCAATCTTAGGGTGACCTAAGAGGGCAATTTTAAACCACCCTCTTAGGGCTAAGAGGGCGGTTTAAAACTACCCTCTTATGGTCCCACCCTAAAAAAATATAATAAAATGTGTATGTTGATTTTATATAAGAAAACTATATTCAGTTAAGACGTGTTTATTGCTTGACTCAATAATTGTTTGTTGTAAAATGTTGCAACAAGGTACTCCCATAAAAATTATTGGTTCAAAAACCATTAAGAGTACTATATTTGTGAAGGGCATCAGATAATTATAACTAAAAGCACAAATTATAACTAAAAACACACAACCAACTCATGAAGTCACAACAAAAATGCAAATCTAGATATGAATGGCATCAAAAGATGTTATTTGCGATGGTGGATTATTTTAGTAAAATGTGTGTGTTGATTTTATATAAGAAAACTATCTTCAACAAAGATGCAATGCAACATTGTTATTTTTATCCAATGTATGGTGCACTTTAGGCATCCAAAATCCATGGTTTTTAGTAAGGATTCATGATACTTGGAGTTGTTTTGGACCACATTGTAAGGTAAAATAGATATGAAAGTGGGACATACAATTGCATTCCAAAAACAAATTGATAAATAAACCAAAGTATTGAATCAAATATTGATGCAACTATTGACAAAATATAATATGAATAATTCCAAGACTGGGATAAAAGCTTGGCACGTGAATCCTATAATCAGGCTATTCATAACATTAAAGAATGTGATATCAATTGAGACGTATTGATTGCTTGACTCAAAAATTGTTTTATGTAAACTATTAGCAACAAGGTACTCCCATAAATATTATTGGTTCAAAAACCATTAAGAGTACTATATTTTTGGACATAAGATAATTATAACTAAAAGAAAAAATTATAATTGAAAGCACACAACCAACTCATGAAGTCACAATATAAATGCAAATCTAGATATGAATGGCATCAAAAGATGTTATTTATGATGATGGATTATTTTAGTAAAACTTATGTATTGATTGTATATAATAACACTATACTCAACAAAGAAGCAATGCAACACTGCTATGTTTATCCAATGTATTGTGCACTTTAGGCATACAAAATCCATGGTTTTTAGTAAGGATTCATGATACTTGGATGTAACAACCCACGAATATGAAAAGAAGAAAAACACACAACAACAAAAAAAAGGTTCATATAATTATTTTTTTGATCAAGGAGAAGAATTCATAAATCCCTATCCAACCTTAGACCAACTTAATATTTGACATCCCCTAAGTTTCTCCTACCAATGGAACCTTATCCTAAGATGAGGTTCCTACTCGACTAGAGCCTATGAGGGATTTTTACCCACCACCCTGCGGTCCTAATATGGTGATTTAAAAAGCTAAGCATACAACCCTCCAACTTCGGGTGCACAACAACAGTGAGCTACACTTGACTAAGACCAAAACATTTCTTATCTTTAACATGGCACAAACTTTGCTCGACCACTACAACCTATATATAACATAGCATGATATATGCTCAACCACTATAGATCTAGCAAATATCAATGATAGCGATGAGCTTTGCTTAGCCACTATAGAGCTTAATAAATCTTGACGATAGCGATGAGCTTTGCTCAATTTCTATAGAGCTTAAAAAGCTCGACGATCGTAACGAGCTTTGCATAATCGCTATAGATATTAAACAAATTTTTATGATAGTGATGACCTTCACTCAGCTACTATAGAGCTTAAAAATGCTTTACAATAGTGATGAGCTTTGCTTGGCCACTACAGAGCTTAAATAAAGCTTAATCATAGCAACAAGCTTCGCTTGACTACAACAAAACTTAACAAAGCTTGATGACAATGATGAGCTTCAATCAACCGCTACAGATATTAACAAAGATCTATGATAGTAATGAGCTTCGCTCAAATGCTACAAATATTAAACTAATATTTATGATAGTGATGAGCTTCGCTCAACTGCTACAAAGCTTAACAAATCTTTATTGGGGCTCAAGGTGGCTATTTATTGATGATTATCCCTAACCGAATGCATACCTATATGAAGGTATCTATCCTTGTTACCTTCGAGTTGTCATATCATCATTTCCCCCAACCTCAAGTACCCTCATCTTCGGTGGAGGACTCAACTTCTTCCACTTACGAGTGCACCTGATCCTACACATTGGCAATTTGTTAGCAGTAACATATTCTTCATTATCTAGTAATATTGCATAACTGCTTTATTGCACAAAAAATGGAGTATTGAAGCATCACTCTTAAATACATTGTTTCTTCATTTCAAAAGTCCATCTGGGAGGGTCATGACATCCTCCCCCACTAGGACTAACACCATCCTCGGTGTTGTTGTTTCCTTTTTTTAACATAGGTAATTGTAGCCAAGACACAAATTATTACAAAAAAAAAAATAAAAATTGACTTTAGAGTTCATCAAACAAAAAAGGAAAATATTTTTTCATATCCACCACCTTTTCCCAAGTGGCATTTCTTTTAGAGAAACGGTCCCACTGGACCTTACATTGCTCAAGGGTTCGATTCCGCATAGCCTTAGAATGGAATTCAAGAATTCTCACTGGCATCACTTCAATTGCTTCTGGGTTTGCCATCTGTAAATTAGAAACATCCCATACATGGTCAGGGTCAACAACATATTTTCTAAGCAAAGATATGTGGAAAGTGTCATGGATTTTTGACAAATTAGGAGGCAAGGCGAGTCGGTAAGCAACCAGACTAATTTTCTCGATGATCTCAAAGGGTCCTACAAATCGTGGATCCAATTTTGTGGATTTGATCACACTTTTCATTGGTTTGACTCTTAGGAACACTTTATCTCCCATCGAGTACTCTTAGGGAGTCCTCTTTAGATCGACATAACTCTTTTGCCTATCAAAAGCTTCCTTTAGCCTTTGCCTGATTACCCTAATTTGTTCTTCCATTTCCTTGACCATTTTTGGCCCAATCACAGTTCTATCTTCAGGGTTATCCCAAGACAATGGCGTTCTACACTTTCATCCATACAAAGCATCGAAGGGTGCCATCCCTAGGGAAGAGTGATATCCATTATTGTAGGAAAATTCTACCAATGGTAGAAAATATTCCCATCGAGTCTTGTGATCCATGCAATACATGCAGAGCATGTCCTCTAATACTTGGTTTACCCACTCTATCTGACCATCTATTTCAGGGTGGTATGCTGAACTCATGTGCAATTTTATGCCTATTGCCTGGTGAAGGGCTCTCCAAAATTCAGAAGTGAACTTGGAATCCCTATCCGATATGATTACCTCTAGAAATCCATGCAATCAGAACACTTCCTTGATAAATTTGTTAGCCACTATTTGAGCATCATCATTGGTGCTCCCAGGTATGAAGTGTGCGACCTTGGTCAATTTGTCAACCACCACAAAAATTGCATCATGTTGGTACCGGGTTTTTGGTAGACCCACTATGAAGTCCATCGATATGACCTACCATTTTTGAGTAGGTATACTATGAGGGTACAAATATCCTATGGGATGCTTGTGTTCTACTTTGACCTTCTGACATTCAAGGCATCGGGCTACAAAATCTATAATATCCTTCTTCATTCCTACCCAAAAGAAGGTCCTCTTCAGATTTTCCCTCATTTTTACCCCTCTGGGGTGAGTTGTATAAGGAGATCTATGGGCTTCTTGCATTATTAGCCTCTTTGAATCTCCTGATTTTGGTACGATGACTCTTCCTTTATAGCACAAAAGGTCATCTATCACCCCAAACTCCTTATTGGTCTCAGGATATTTGCTCATTCTTGCTCGAATTTCTTGGCAATACTCATCCTATTTTTGCTCCTGCCTTACTTGGTCCATGAGCTTTACATGACTCCTGGTTAGGGCTGCTATGTATCTTCTTCTACTCAGAGCATCTACCACTTTATTTTCTTTCCCTTTTATGTACTCAATTTCAAAGTCATACTCAATGAGAAACTCGACCCACCTTCTTTGCCTTGCATTGAGTATTGGTTGGGTGAATATGTACTTTAGGCTTTGATGATCTATTTTTAATTCAAAGGGTCTTCCTACCAGATAGTGGCACCAGACCTTCAGGGTGTGTACTACAGTGGCTAATTCCAAATCATGAGTAGCATAGTTGACTTTGTGCTTCTTGAGCTTCCTTGAGGTATAAGCTACTACGGACTCCCTTTGCATGAGTACTCCCCCTAATCCTTCCAACGATGCATCCGTGCACACTGTAAAATCTCCTTGGGGGTCTGGAATCTTTAGTATTGGTGCAGTAGTGAGTTTTTGCTTTAACAATGTGAAAGCAGCTTCACACTTTTCCATCCATTTGAATTCCTTTCCTTTCTTCTGAAGGTTCGTTATTGCTGAAGCAATATTTGAGAAATATTTTATGTGATGTCGGTAATAGCTTGCTAAGCCCATGAAGCTCCTTACCTCTGTAACATTGGTAGGAGGTGGCCAATTTAGCATGGCTTCTATTTTCTTTGGATCCACTATGATCCCTTCTATTGAGATGATGTGCCCTAAATAGCGCACCTCTGAAACATAGAACTCACTTTTGGCTAGATTCTCGTAGAGTTGATTTTCCCTCAGTAGTTCCAACATGACCTTGAGATGCTTGTCATGCTCTTCCTTGCTCTGAGAATATATTAGGATGTCATCTAAGAACACAAGGACAAATTGGTCCAGATGCCTTCTGAACACATTGTTCATTAAATTCATGAAGGCAATGGGGGCATTAGTTAGCCCAAAAGGTAGGATAGTGAACTCATAATGTCCATACCTTATCTTAAATGTTGTTTTGTGAGTGTCCTCCTCATGTATCCTTAATTGGTGATATCCTGACCTTAAATCTATCTTGGTGAATATCATGGCATCTCTTAGTTGGTCGAATAAATCTTTGATCCTGGGTAGGGGGTACCGGTTCTTGATTGTAGCTTTATTCAACATTCTGTAGTCGATACACAATCTTAAAGACCCATCCTTCTTTTTACAAATAAAATAGGTGCACCCCAAGGTGACACACTTGGTTTTATCAACCCCTTCTCTAATAACCCTTGCAATTGTACTTTCAACTCTTGCATCTCAATGGGCGACATCCTATACGGAGATCGGTGAATTGGTTCCGCTCCTGGTATAAGATCAATGGTGAAGTCAAATTCTCATACTAGAGGGAGCCCAGGTAGATCCTCAGGAAATACATCCTAGAATTCTTGCAAAATTGGGTAAGTCTTAGACATTTCTCCCTTCAGGTTCTTTTTAACTTCATTCATCTTTACCACATAGACAATCCCTCCTTTCTTGAGGGCTTTCTTTAATTGCATAGCTGACAACATCTAGGGTTTAAATACCCCTTGATTGCTATGAATTCACCATCTTGCCTCACCTTCCTCGGAATACTCGATCCATCTATCTTGGAAGTTGACTATGGCTTTATGGACCTGTAGCCAATCCATTCCTAAAATTACATCAAAGGCATGAAGTGGGGCTACATATAAGCATCCTTCCATAGTTCCCCTAGCTAAGGTAATTTCCATCATTGGGAAACATTGGTTTACGGAGTAGGTCTACCTAGATCCATACTCAACCTTCCATCCATGAGCCAAATACCCTAGCCTTTCCGGCATATCTTTGGCTAACTTACAAGAAATGAAACTATCAGTAGCTCCACTATCTATTAATATATTTACTTGCTTGTCAAAAATCTTACCTTTTATGATCAATTAAGTGGTCTACCCTTCAAGTTTTTGATTCCCAATTGTAGCATAGATCTTATGCATCGGTTCCTTTCCTTTAGTGCTAGGTGTGCTTGGCCCTGGTCGGTATGGGCACTGGTTAGCAAAGTGTGCTCCTCAACAATGATAGCATCCATCCTTGGGTCCTTGTTTCTTTTCTATCTTCTACTCTTCATCCTTAATTGTTGGAATGGGGCCTTGTGGCTTCTGTGAAGGGGGTTTAGCATTATTGGGTTTGTGGCCTTTCTTATAAAAGTTATTTTTAAACTTCTTTTGGCCTCCATTGAATTTCTTCTCTGGATTCTAGGGATTCTTAGCCTTTCGTTCTTGCTCGGCCTCCCACTTTATAAACCCATTGCTATTCCTCTTCTTTAATTCTATCATTCCTGATCAGTCAAGGTTTCATATTTGTAATAGAAATGTGACTCTGCTTTCTTTTCCAGGTCATATACCTTTTGCAATGACTTAGGTTCCTGCATCTCCACATCATGCTTCAGCCTTGATTGCAATCCATGGGTAAACTTATGAATCCACATTTTCTCATTATAGGTGGGTACATATTTTAGCAACTTTACTAGCTTCCTGTAGTATATCTCCACTGAGTTGGTTCCTTGCCTTAGACTGGCGAACTCCTCAAATTTTAGAGCATAGAAATGCTCCATGAGGAACCTCTTCTTGAAGATGTCTACAAATTGTTTCCATGGAATGTCTACCGGCTCTATTTTGGTTTCCTCATAATAAGTCTCCCACCAATCTAGGGCAGCTCCTTCAAGGTAGATAGTAGCCCAAACCATTCGGGTTCTCGAGGAATATCCCTTTACTATAAAGAAAACTTCTAGCTCCCTTAACCAAGCCTCAGTTGCATCCCCCTCTCCTTCTCCATCAAACTTGGAGATACAAACATTCTTTAGGTCTCTTACCATCTCCTTTTCTAAGAGGGTTCTTGCTTGCTTTTGTTCTATTGTCAGTCCCTCAACTTGGTTGACTTTCGAATCTCTAGCCTATGAATTTTGATTCACCATAGTTTTCAGCACTTGCCTTAACTGGTCTTGTAATTCAGCAACTGTAGTAGTAAGTTCTTCTATTCCCATATTGGGATTTCTTGGATCCTCATTCTGGATCTCTTCTTCGACATTACTTTGTCGAGTCTATCTAGGTGGAGGCCTCTCTATCCTAGCCTTAGGTGGCATCTTGATCTGGTTCCAACCAAGAAGAGAATTAGATCCTAGTTTATTTGTTGATTCACTAATTCTCAACCACATTACAGAGTTCTTTCTTGCCAATCATTAGAAATCTAATTAGGACAAGGTTCCAAGTTTATGATGTAACATTGACACCAAAGCCCATACTAAGGTATCACAATGTTCATCTCTCCTTAGGACCGATTCCACTTAGATTCTAAATGAGCAGAGACTCTAGGTTATTCCAACCCCTTTTGCTTAACCTTAAGCAAGATTTCATTGGACATACCCGAATCCCTTTTTGCACATAAGAAGCTCTATACCCTCGAACCTAGAGCTCTGATACCAAATGTAACAACCCATAAATACGAAAACAAGAAAAACACACAAACAAAAAAAAGGTTCATATAATTTTTTTTGATCAAGGAGAAGGATTCATAAATCCCTATCCAACCTTAGACCAACTTAATGTTTGACATCCCCTAAGTTTCTCAAGAACCATACCACATGAGATTCCCCTCATGCAAGTTCATTCTATGTAGGCCTATCTCATGTCATGCATGTAAGTCCATCCATCTCACCATTCTTGATGAGCTAGACTTACCACCCTCAATCATTGGAAGGTATACACGCATCTCCATACCACACACAAACCATTATGTGTGGGCATGCTACATATATTACGAGTTAAGCTATCAATCTCATCCTCTGACAAGCTATCTTAACTCTTGGTACGAACTTCTAAACCTAGATAACCCATCTCCCTAAGGGGGTCTTAAGCCCTTAGGTCATCCTCTAAGTTCACCTAGAACTTACAACTTTTATATTTTTTTATTTTTTTAAAACACATAAGAACACCAAGGAGGAATCTAGATACTAAATCTAACAAAACAAGCGAATTTAAACAAGCATGAACATTCATAAAAAGAACCATGCGATAGCAATTAAATAACATTACAATCAGAAAGGGGAAACAAAATATAATAATAAACAATGCTCATTTAATCCATTGGGAAAATCTCCTTGTAAATCTAATCTATTGCATGATCAAGCAAGAAGTAAGGTAAAGAGCAAACTTGTGAAGTAGTCCATCTCTTGACTTTGGTCCTCTCACTCTTCCATCGATCAAGTGAGGATAGTAGGGGATCAGGACACTCATGGATCCGGATAGACATGCTTCTAATGCATTTACTCATTTATTTTCCAAATTGCAACTATACAATTAACCCAAGCAATTCAACTTTCTAATGCATAGATATTATCATAGAGCTTCCCTCTCTATGACCCCTCTCACCCACTTATGAGAGTCATCCTACCATGCATCCCACATTATGCTTTATTTGCAATAAATGATCTAACCCTCATTTAACAATTAAAGTCCCATACCCTTAATTATTTAAAGCACTGGGTTCTTTCATCTTATTTAAATCAAGCAACCATATTTTAGTTTGTACCACAAATATTTCTCATCATTTCATAAAGCAAGGTCCCATACCCTCATTTTACAAAATGAACCATAACATAATATATTTCCCATTCCATTTCATAAAGCAAGGTCCCATACCCTCATTTCACAAAATGAAACATAAATACATTAATTTTCATAAAACCATTCCATTTTATTTCATAAAGCAAGGTCCCATACCCTCATTTTACAAAATGAACCATAACATAATATATTTTCCATTCCATTTCATAAAGCAAGGTCCCATACCCTCATTTTACAAAATGAACCATAAATATATTAATTTATAAAATCCATTTCATTTCATAAAGCAAGGTCCCATACCCTCATTTTACAAAATGAACCATAACATAATATATTTCCCATTCCATTTCATAAAGCAAGGTCCCATACCCTCATTTTACAAAATGAAACATAAATAATATAATTTCCATTCCATTTTATAAAGCAAGGTCCCATACCCTCATTTTACAAAATGAACCATAACATAATATAAATTAAATTAGAAGTCTACCACCAAGGGAACCTTCTCCTAAGATGAGCTTCCTTCTTGACTCCACCACCCTATGGTCCTAAGATGATGCTTCTAATCTACTACGCGTACAACCCTTCAACTTTGGGTGCACAACAATAGTGAGCTACGCTCGATAATGAGCTACGCTCGGCTAAGACCAAAACATTTTATAACTTTAGCATGGCACGAGCTTCACTCAACCACTACAACCTAGCTATAACATGGCATGAGCTCCACTCGACTGCTATAGATCTTAACAAAGCTTGATGATAGCGATGAGCTTCGCTCGACTGCTACAGAGCTTAATAAAACTCAATGATAGCAATGAGCTTCGTTCGGTTGCTATAAAGCTTAACAAAGCTTGATGATAATGACGAGTTTTGCTCAACTACTACAAAGCTTAAATAAAACTTGACGATAGCGATAAGATTCGCTCAATCACTACAAAGCCTAATAAAGTTATATGATAGTGATGAGCTTCTCTCGGATACTACAGATCTTAAACAAGTATTGAAGATAGCAATGAGCTTCACTCAGTATCTATAGATCTTAACAAATCTTGACAATAATGATGAGATTCACTCGACTGCTACAGATCTTAATAAATTTTGATGATAGTGATGAGCTTTTTTTGGCTACTATAAAGCTTAAAAAAATATTGATGATAGTGATGAGCTTTGCTCAGCCACTATAGAGCTTAACAAATCTTGATGACAATGATGAGCTTCACTCGATCTCTACAGAGATTAAAAAAATTTTGATGCCAATGACGAGCTTCACTCGCCTACTATAGAGCTTAAATAAAGCTTGATGATAGCGATGAGCTTCGCTTGGCTACTATAGGGCTTACAACAAAGCTCAAAAACAATCTTAAAAACAATGACGAGCTTTGAGTACCAACCTGTCACCTACTCTGCTGGGCTTTGAGGGTCATCCAATCGAGTTAGCAACCTCTGCCTTCTCGCTCCTTCGCCTCCCTTTCTCTACTCTACCCTTCATCTTTCTGGCCTCTCCTCCTCCCTTTTTTTTCTTTCACTCCCCTTTCTCCTTGAATTCCATCTACCAACCACTGCTATTACTCCTGCACCCTTTCGTCATGTGGTAGAGGAGATGTCCCTTCCTCACCTTTCCACCATGCTCTGCATTGAAGTATTTTCCTTTACGTAGAGGGAACCATCCCCTCACTTCTAACAGGGGCCATTCTTGCATTAATGGAGCCATGCTTTCTTGCCAGCTAGGCTTTGCTCTGGTTGGCCCACCCATCCTCAAGGTAAGCAAGATAAATTTCATTGCCTCTTTTTTTTTTTTAATCTTCTATTTAAGAATACATCCAATTCATTTAACGTAAATCTTACCATTTATTCAAATGAAGAGTCACCCAAATAAGGCATTCTTTCTTATACAAGAATAAATCTATTTATCCTTTAATTAAATTCACCATTTATTTAAATGAATGACTATCTAAGACATTCTTTTATTTAAGAATAAATCTATTTATTTTCTAAAATAAATTTACCATTTATTCAAATGAATGACTATCTAAGACATTCTTTTATTTAAGAATAAATCTATTTATTTCCCAAAATAAATTTAACAAGAAGCTATGAAGATAGTCCATTATTTTCAAATTTTCCATTGCTAAGGTGAAGTGCTGAAGTAAAAGATAAATAAATGTGAGCACAAACAAAGAGGGAGATCTTTCCATAAATTTAGTCACCCGTATCTACCTCAAGAACTTACGATAGCTACTAGGCCATCAGTCTGGGGCTCAAGGTGGCTATTTATTGATGATTATCCCTAACCGAATGCATACCTATATGAAGGTATCTATCCTTGTTACCTTCGAGTTGTCATATCATCATTTCCCCCAACCTCAAGTACCCTCATCTTCGGTGGAGGACTCAACTTCTTCCACTTACGAGTGCACCTGATCCTACACATTGGCAATTTGTTAGCAGTAACATATCCTTCATTATCTAGTAATATTGCATAACTACTTTATTGCACAAAAAATGAGTATTGAAGCATCACTCTTAAATACATTGTTTCTTCATTTCAAAAGTCCATCTGGGAGGGTCATGATACTTGGAGTTGTTTTGGACCACATTGTAAGGTAAAATAGATATGAAAGTGGGACATACAACTGCATTCCAACCACAAATTGATGGATAAACCAAAGTAGTGAATCAAACATTGATGCAACTATTGAGGAAATATAATATGAAGAATTCCAAGACTTGGGATAAAATCTCGACATGTGAATCCTATAATCAGGCTATTCATAACATTAAAGAATGTGATATCAATTGAGACGTGTTGATTGCTTGACTCAAAAATTGTTTGATGTAAATTGTTAGCAACAAGGTACTCCCATAAAAATTATTGGTTCAAAAACCATTAAGAGTACTATATTTGTGGAGGGCATCAGATAATTATAACTGAAAGCACACAACCAGCTCATGAAGTCACAATAGAAATGCAAATCTAGATATGAATGGCATCAAAAGATGTTATTTTTTGGTTTGAGATCTAGTATGGTTGTATTTAAGGGAAGATGTGCTTCAAGCACAAGGTAAGAAGTATGGTATCTTTGAGATACTGCACTTTATAAGAACAAATGAGTTCAAGTTAGATTTGCTTGCATATGTGCATGCACTCAGTTGTCAATATGGAGAATCTAAGGTTGCTTGAGCCATCCATGTTGGATGAAGAGGATGGTACCCAACAAATTTTACCATCAATTCAGGGCTTAGCCCTAATTTTCAAGAGAATATGGTTGAGTATCCAGTACCATAGAGAAAGATAAATCCAACTCAAAGAGAAGAGCATAAGTACTTAATATTTACTTTAAGTGGTAGCAACTGAGCATGGCAAGATGATATCAGTTAAGCAGTAAAGGAAAAAATCCCCTCACCTGGTCAGAAATCAATTCTTGTAGGGACCAAACCCCCTCCCATTAGGGAGATGATCTAAGAAGGATCAATTAAGGAAGACAAATACAATGATGCCTTCTATATGTTGCCACTTGACCATACTCTCCTTAATGCCCAACTGAGCAACCGGATGCACAGATCTATGATAGTCAAGTCAAATTGGCCAATTGAAAGGAGGAATAAATTATAGGAAGTATTTGAAACTGATCACAATTAGTGCCACTTGTCATTTGCAATTGATATCATCACTTTGTAAAATCATGATTTGTGTCATAATGGTCACTTGCAACATAATGAACAATAATGTCAAAGTAGAGATAAACAAGAAGCTGAAAAGTAGGGATCCAAAACAAATCACTTTTAAGAGTCCTAGCCATTTTGTTTGCCACACCCTGACCTATTGTTCAAAGAAGTGACCTCTATAGAACCAATGGATTAGCCTTAAAGGGGGTTCGGTAACAACATATTGAGTGTGTAAAATAAATGAAAGTAGAGGTGGGATACCATTGTAGATGCAGTAAATACAGTCCCAAGGAAGCAGTAATAATTCTATAATAAAGCCTAGATAAATCATGATCAAGTTGTTTCCATAGTTTTCAAAAGGAATTGCCTTCATCACAAGAGCTTCCAATATAAATTTATTTGTAAATCTTATCGATGCTTGATTTTCTTCTAATTATGTGTGAGGAAATAATCACAAATAAACAACACGTTAAATGACAACAAAAGGACTTGTAGATGCTCCAAGACTGAATCTAACCACCACCTAGTAGTTACATTGATGTGTGTTTTGTCACTTTCATTTGTAGTTTAAAGTTGTATCACTTACAATATTAATTTTGGATTTGTCTAACGTTAATTATGATATGCATGAAAAAAAACTCCAATGAAAATTTGCATTTTCTTCCATTTTCATATTTGGCCAAGTACCTTGGACCGTTGTTTGATTCCTCTGCATCAATTAGTGTTATCATAAACTCCTTCGATGCAAAAGGTAGAGCCCCAATAGTGTACAAACTCTTTCGACCATCATAAGTAGGTAGTCTCTTACCCAAAAGGGTCTCTCTATAAATGGAACATAGACATTAGTTCTTCAAAAATTTAGAAAACAACACATGCAACATACTATCCTATTCCAGGATAGAAGCAGCCTGATGAACATCAGTTTCTCAAGCCTTTGATTCCCATGAGCCACAACAGTAGTACCAGATCCTACAGTCCTAAATAAGTAGTAAGCAACCACTATTCATGTTACCTCAAAGTATATTGACCATTAGATAGCACAACATTATAAATAAAACAACACATGCCTACAATTGGAAAAAATATAAAGGAGACGATCCATGTTGGAGGGACTAGAAGTTAGGCCAAATAATAATGTAATTTACAATTATACCACAAATGAGAACATAATAACAAGTCCACAGGTAAGTTTATCAAAAACATAAAAGATAAAAAATACACACTTACAGGGTTTGTTCAATCCATCTAACATAGAACATGATAATTTCTTCTTATGCAAATGCAAAAACATGTCAAAGTTCTTCAAGCCTAAAAACAAATATCTTAAAATTCTGAAATTCTTTGCAAAATTAAATTCTTCTTGCTTCTCATCATTCCATCACCTTGTATGTAGCAGTAAATAAATTTCCATGCCACAAGGCATCCCTATAAAATACTCTCCAGGACTAATACCTTGTAGTGAGGACATAATGTATTAAGAATGAAATAAATATGAAGTTCCAAAAAAAATGCAAGAATATGCAACCGAATGATCATGACAATTAGTATCATATATCAAGACTAGGTAGGATTTCCTCACAATCTAACCATCTTTTCCTTACAGTGATCAAGACACTCAGTCTCAAATTCTTCATCAATGTTAAAGTCCCTTTTAGGTGTCAGTTCTGGAATTACATATAGCAGTGCCAGTATTTTATCATCACCACTAATAACACCACACTTGACATTGAAGCCAACACCAATCCTAAATTACAAATTACAAAAGTAAATATTAGGGTCTTTTAAATATTTTCTTATACATAAGTAAGATTCAACAACTGTTGTCAACAAAAAATTACAAATAGTTCATATTTCTAAACATAAAAGGATATATTGTAATAAGCTCTATCATTGAAAGTCAGTAAACAACAAACAATATTTACATTGGAGAACTACCTCAGTGCTATATACTCTAAGTTTCACTAGCTGACTGACATCCGTCAGATAGAACATAAACTATCAGAGAGCTAAATCAAAATATAGAATTTTTGGGGGGCATGTTTAATTTAGTCAGCCATTTGTTGCAAGTCAAAAATGAATGAAGAAATAACAATTTTTTGAGATATGGATTTTGAAACAATGATAGCCCCAGGTGTTCCATTCTTTGGTTAAATTTATGCCCAAAATATCTTCCCTCAAATAGAACTAAGCATTCTCAACTTCATATCCAAAATTTCTTCCTAGGACAAATAGGCACATTTGTAAAACATTCTCATCATTGTTGTGTGAAAATACTACCATTGTTTTATAATCTAAAACTTCTTTTAGTAGCATTTTAAACCAAAATTGCATGAATGAGTTCAACTCTAGCACCATCTTGTCACAACCTCTATTAGAAAAAGTTCCATCATCTTCAAGCAACATAAGAGAACACAAGGGCTATGAATGAGTCACTCATAAAGACATATGTCAACAACTAAAAGAGGTAACATCAAATATAGAGTAGAAGTGATTTTATCCATAAATAGAATATAAACCCTTTTGAAAAGGGAAGAAAAAAACACTAATAAACAACTACATAAACCAAAATCAACTACAAAAACACTCAGTTCAATGCAAGCTTAAATGGACAACCTGAGCCCTCCATATAATGGGCAGATGTCTAAACACCCCTACCCACCCCAACCATCAGAGATGAGGTGAGAGGGTATCCTAAGACTTTCATCAGATACATAAATATCCATCTATACAAATCAAGTATTGCTACTAATTAAGGACTAGGACTAAGAGTCAAACATGAAACATCAATTTCATAATGAACACACACTCAACACAATAAACCTTCATTTCAACACATTACAACATGCATGCATGATTAGACTCTTAATCCTATGCCCTATGCAACACTTGTATTCTCTCTCTTTTAAATTTTTACCAAATTACCTTCTTGTATCTGACTAGACAACCTCATGCTCAGGATACCTACTCGCCTCACTCCTAGCTTGGCTGCCCATTAATTATCTACTAGCATTTTCTAAAAATAGAACAAAAAATGTCTAACAACACTCGTTAATTATTTCCATTAATTATAACTACTTTTGAAGTATAGTAATTAGGCTTCCAACCATGTACCCTCACAAGGGCTATGAACAAGTCACTCATAAAGACAAATGTCAACAACTAAAATAGGTAACATCAAATATAGAGTAGAAGTAATTTTATCCATAAATATAATATAAACCCTTTTTAAAAGGGAAGAACAAAACACTTATAAACAACTACATAAACCAAAATCAACTACAAAAACACTCAGTTCAATGCAAAATTAAATAAAAATAAAATAAAATTTATGCCAATAGACCACTAAGGGAGAAGTAAATGGAGAAAATGTAATATCTTTTGTAATCATTGATATCAGATTTTAAATTTTGTAGACACCAAAATCTAGGCATTTGCACTTCACCACATAATAAAATATATGCCTAAGTCTAAACTTAGGCATATTAATCCTTGCACATTCCACCCCACATTGCACATTACAATCCTGCATAATATATGCCTAAGTCTAAACTTAGGCATAAAAATTTGCACATTAAAAGTATTTTCCAAATTTTCTAAATCTAGAAAATCTGCCTAGGATACCTTGCCTACTCACTAGACATGTGTCCTGGCCACATCACCACCACCCCTTACCACATCTCACACACCCATGTCACCCTTGTCCCTTCACATGGGACATCCCTCACACCTCACTCCACTTGCACCTACCCATTAGCCACATCATCCCAGTTAAGTGAGACACCCTAGGCGACCCATTGTAATTGCCCCTTCTTTTTGGTAGCCCTGGCTTTCCACTTGGCAATCATGACTTGGCACCTCCCTTTCCCTCCAAAAATCCCAAGGTACCTATAAAGTCTCCTTCATCCCATCAACCAAGTAAGTCTAAAATAACATATTGTCATGTTATCGAAATCACACTAGGAGCTTGCACGCATCCCAAGGAGATTGATGACTCAAAACCTCAGACTTCCATTTTGAAGGTTTTTTCCATCCAACCTTAATCATGCATATATGGTTACATAGTCTTAACCACCATCCCATGGTTGTTCAGACCCACCCACATGCCAAAAATTACTCAAAATGCATCAGATCCATTGACAACATATATTAGTAATTTTTAAATTGGTAGCAAGGCATTATGGTTTGATTTCTTTATTTCCTGCACCATTACCTTCATTTTTGTAGCCAATGTTTCTATGGTTTCATTTGTATTTTCTTTCACTTATGTTTATAGGTGCCACTAAAATTTATATTTCATGTGTGCAAGAGATAGGCATCTAAAGATCTATTGAATCTAAGAGTGGCCCTACTTCCAATATACTAAAGCTCACTCACCTTTGGAGATGTAGTAGAGGAGCAAAAAACACACAATAATTTGCTGGAAAGTTGAAATACTACTATTCAAATCATTGTATTTTAAGAATAAATCATTGTAATATATCCCCCAAAACATTTGGGGCAAGGTATTGTAAATTGGGGGATTCAGGCTCCCTATATCAATACAAAGAAAAGATCAACAATTATATTGCAATCTCTTATTTTTATTTTGTGTGTTTGGTATTCAATTCCTTTTGCTACAAATTTTGGTGATCATGGTGGGACCCCCAAAGGTTTCCTTTGTTGATGCCTTGATTTTTCTTGCTTACTAATTTCTCTATTGTCTGTTGTTACATGTTTTCAGATTCGAGCTATAAAGATTGAGGATTGAATGTGAGAATCCCAAAGTCTATTTTGGCTCAACCCTGTGCCTAAGGAATTGTGAGCATGTGGTTACAGACTTGAAGAACCGTGGAATCACAGTTGGAAACCCATAGAACCACAAATTTACAGTTGGACAAGTAAGAGGGAGTGACGAAAGGACCGTAGGTCCATACATTTAAAACCCTCTCTTTCTTTTGCTTTAAAATTTCATTAAAAAAATAAAAATAAAATAATCTCTACCTTGTCAGTCCTATTTGTTGTGTGCATATAGGCTTTTAGGCTAGGTTAAAAATAAATATATATATATATATATATATAAGGGTAATAAAAAAATTTACATTTTAGGTTAGATCCTAGATTATTTGCATTGTCTAGCTAGGAATATTCAAAGCATATTTTTTGGGGGGGTTTCACATCAGCCTTCCTCAACTCTAAAGTATAGTTGCAACCATGGATTTGCGGTTGGACATCCCCAACCATAGACCCATGATTTGTTAACTGCCAAAAAGTGGTTGACCATACCTAACCATCCAGTGGCGATTGGATCTATATTTCATATTCCTTCTAGGATTGGTATGAAATTTTCCTTTGGGCTCTTGGTTTTTTATTGATTGTACATGTATGATCTCTACTTCTGCATATAGGCAATAATAAAAATTGCATCTTAATTTGCATCACATAGTAATAAACAAAAAATTCTCATACACTTGCACTTAAACATTGATAAGGTTGGATTTCATCACAAGCCCTAAATAATTACCCCATTATTTTGGTGAAGGTCAATCCAAGAACCATCGTAGACATGGAAAATAGCATGCATTCCTCTTCATAGGGTGTATCATTGACCACGGTGAACTAGGTGAGGACTTGTAGTACATAGGCTCCCTCATCGAACTTGGATTTTATCACCAAGCTTTTATGGGATTCACAACTTGGATTTCATCACCAAGTTAGTGTGTGTGAGTATCTGGATGAAAACATTAGATTCATTATAGGGTTAACCTTGCACTTTCATTTACAAAAAAAAAATTCAAAACCCAAAAAAAAATCAAAACTTTGCAAAAACTTAGAAAACATTTGTTTGCTTGCTTGTTTGCATTTCCATCACATCTTCACACATATATTTCCACACTTTACACATCATTCCACCATTAGTGTATGGTAACAACCCGTAGTCAAGCTAGAAAGCTATCCCAAGTCTAGAATGAGTTACCCTCATCCATGGATTTTCCACCTCAGTCCTCTCAAATCCCTACCACTTTAGTGGTAGGGCAGGTTAGTATAGTCAGCACTATACCTTTGAACTTGAATTCCATACCATCTAGTGGTGTCCCCACTTCAGACATATATTTTATGCAGAGAGCTACTCATGCCACCATTCCTAAAACTCCTAGGAGTGAGCCACCCATGCCATCTGATGGTCATGTCACCTATGTAGACATGAATGTCATTATGCTATATATAAATGTAGCTAGTTTGGTTTTTATATCATTGCCTTCACTTACCATTCCATATCACACCATTCCCATATTACAATAGAAAACCATCTTCCCACACCCACAACATGCCAATCAAATCATCATGAATCCACTTTTTGAACCAACTGCTACAACCATGACTAACATCCATCCATCATCATCTCATTAGCACCCCTCCATATTACCAAATAAAAACATCACTTGTACTAACCCCCTCTACGAAGCACAAGTCAATGTTACTTCATATATCCTTGCATCCATCCCATCCACTGCATCTATAGATCCCATACATCATAACATCCCTCATTCAATGGAAATACCTTTTACCACTTACCCTTCACCTACATCCACTCACATGGTTGCCACCCAACCAACCCAATCATCTACCACCTATATGGCAATACCATCTTCATTTGTGATTGCTATACAACAAGTATTTATATAGTTGCAACAATTGTTTATGGATAATGCTAATAAAAGCATTAATCCTAATCCACAATGGCAGTCATAGGGGGTAGATCCTAACCAACCATCCACATCTCATCCGCACACCTTCTTCACTCAAGATGCATCTTGGGTGTTGTGACCCCCAACCACAACCATACCTACCCATTCACTTCATCACATGTATACTAACTCTTGAGGGCAACATACCACAATACCCCCATCTCCTCATCATCATCAAAGTCATCACCAACAATCATTTCATAATCTATTTCACACTAACATCCATCATCATCAAATCCCAACTAACAATGCACATATTTCCAGTAGCAACAAACCGATCAGGGTTTTAACCCTTTTCTAGAAGATCCTAAGTTTTAGTTTTTGGAGATTTAGATTGATAGCTTGGCCATGCAAATGCTAGGTATGCATTATCAAAAATCCATTTTAAGGCAGCCAATCAGTCACCCCATTCATGCTTCGGTACTATCACCGCCTTACCCGATAGATTTTCAAATACCAAAGTTTTATAAATTCAAGGGATATGAGGACCATCGAGAACATGTGAGTGGATTTATCAATGCATGTGTTAGAATACAAAACAATGATACACTTTTCCTCAGACATTTGGAGGGGACACCCAATATTGGTACAATCATCTTTTGCATTAAAGTATTTATACTTTTGAGCAACTAGTAGACCAATTATTGGAATGTTTCTCCCTAAATGTTAGAAAGAAAACAACATTGACCGATTTGCTCAATTTACGACAATATGATGATGAATCGGTCTATGAATTTGGCAACCGCTAGAGGGCAGTCATTACCAAATTTCCATTCTCCCTCCCCATGGAGAAATTGACCCGAATGTTCACAAGGAGTTGTTCCAAACCAATATCCTTGTTACTATAGTTACAACAATATAGAACATTAAAGGAAGCACTTTCCCAAGCTAGAGTGATAGAGGAAATAAAAATCCAAGAGGGAAAGATAAAATTGAAAAAGAAAGAATGGCAAAACAAAGGTCAAAATGGAAATAATCATGGCCAATCCAAAACTGGCTAGGTTAATCAAGTAGTCTTGATTCAACATCCACAACAAATTTAAAAAGCTCAAGTGCAAGTACAATAACCCCTACAGTAGCAAAAAAAAATTGCAATAATAGATTTATTATGTGGTTCCACCCCCACAACAGCTACAAAATCAAGCCCAACCTACAGATAATTGTTAGCATCAATACAATCGACCACCTCGCAATTACATCCCATTGCCCAAACCATATTCATCCATATTCCAAAAGTTGTATGATACATAGGCTTTCACATTAACAAAAATGAAACCTGAAGATCTAGAAAAGCCAAAACCTAAGAGCTATAATGATCATTTGTATTGCACCTATCATTGGCATAAAGGCCATGATATCAAAAGTTATTATGCATTTAAGAACATCATGCAAGATTTACTTGAAAAGGGAAAATTTAAGATTGATAACCCTTTAGCCCAACACAACCAAAAACTCAAAATATATCAAACACCATTACCTCATCATGAGGTAAATCAAAAAGCAATAAGAGCATCAACTTCTACGATGCCTCCCAATCAAGTCAATCATGTGTCACAATTATACCAATATTTTATGGGGGCTATTCACATAGTCACCTAAGGGTAAATAAGAGCAAATTGTATGTAAGAAAATGAGCCATCTCAAGTAGTACCAACTCTTGTAGCATAACCAAATGTGACCATACAACCAAATCCTACCATTCCATATTTATCCATTCATATTCCAAGTCATCCACCCAAACCAATCATCGTATTGAGAAGTTGATTGACACAGAGATTAAGGATGGCCTTAGCCAAGTTGTCCATATATGAGCTCACACAACAATCTCCCCCACATTGTGAGGCATTGATGGAAATCTTAAAATTCATCGAACTTCAAACAAAATATCCCAACACCTTCAAAAATTTTGTGGGGAGTGTTCAAAATTATATGGAACCTTCAATTGCATTTTATAATTTTAAAGAAAAGAGCATATCATCATAATTACCTAATCCTTTTTGTATATTGTAGCTCATATTGGTCGAAAACCCTTCAAAAGAGTGCTCATCAATACCAACTCTTCTATAAATATCATCACTACCCCAACCATAAAACATATCAACCTACCATTATCTTCAATCACCACATCTACCTTCACCCTATGGGCATTCAATGATGCTTTGTGCTTCACTATAGAAAATATAGTTCTACTTGTGATAGTGGGGGTGAAAACAATCCATACACTCTTCCATATCTTGGAAGGAGCCATGTAGTACAACATACTTCTTGAACGTCCTTGGATCAGGGAAATGAAGTGTGTTCCCTCAACATTGTATCAATCCTTTAAATATGTGCATGAGGGCAAAGTCCATTGCATGCAAGATGGCATCAAGCCATTCAAGTATTGCAACTTGATATCCAATTTATATGAGCTATTGCTTCCATCCTCCTGTATTTCCATTCAGCATTTCATTATTCGAACCACCCAAAGTAGAAATACCTCATCCAAAGCTCCCATGTCGAAGGCTTTGCCAATAGTTGATCATGCCTTTGCATCACAAGCCATCAACCCAAGTCAACCCTCATCCACTTTGGTGAGTAGAAATCATGTCTCAAAAAACAATCATTTCTCTTCCATAAATTATCAATCCAATAAGTTCGTAAACTTACGAGTGTCATGTACAGTATATACCTGCAGTTTTGGGGAATGAATCTGGATGTACCTTATTTAGTTTAGTGGGGGATGTTTGAACATTTTGATTTCAGCTAAACTAAATAAACTAAGTGTGTAAAATTAAATAAATAAATTACAACTAAATTTAAGTGCTGAAAATAAATGTACAAAAATAAAATATACAGGAAAATAAATACACACAACTAAATTAATTAAAGTAGGAAATAAAGCAATAAACTAATCTATAGAAAACAAATACATAAATAAATAGGGGAGGACTACTATAGGGAGTGGGCCCAAGCTCCCGCAGATAGTCCGCCTGACTAGCTATGTAGAGCTTGCTCGAATAAGAGGAATTACACTCTTAATAAATTATACAGAAGAATAATAAATTAATTGTTGTGTAAAATTAATCATTGATTCCCCGTTCATCTGGCCTGCATATTTATGTAAAGCACAACCAGATATTGTTATAATAAGAAACCAATCTAATTTAATCACATGATGTGATTAGTTACAATTGGTTCTAAATAGATTTTATTCTGTTAATTTAAAAATGTTTGTTCACTAGAAGGATAAATATAAAAATCCTTAGGTGTACGTAACAAACACATCCTTAAATTAATGCATCCTAAAAATAATATGCTTTAAGAGCTTTACAAGGTCAACCGACCAATCGGTTGATAATAATAAAAAATACTTTATTCTATTTAATAAATGCATGATTAAAATAGTTCTCCTTTGTCTTCACATGCAACCTCCTCCTTAGCCCCTTGGTCAACATGGTCAATGTTGACTTGGTCATATGGCATCTTTAATATGGGTATTTCCATTATATGGAATTAAGGCGCCTGCTTGGCACCTACTTGAGTAAGACACCTTCTTGGCGCCTACTTGAGTAAGGCATCAGAGTAAGGCACCTGTTGACTTGGTCATAGTAAGGTGCCTAAAGAGTAAGGCACTTTCCCAATATGTCATAGACTCATTAAACTAGAAGCATGCCAAGTCCAAGTGTGATGTAGACTGAAAAATACAATATTAGTAGCAAAACCTGCATTTATACATAATTTCCACTAAAAATACCAATCAAGCATAATACCAGATTTTCTATCAATTATATGCATAAGTTAAATAAAAATACATTTCTAATGCTAATTAAACCAGTGATGATGCCCCTTAAGAAAGTATATAAAATGAGCATTTTCGATGCTCATCACCCCCCATGCCTAAAAATTGTCATGTCCTCATGACAACAGCTCCCGAAATAATTTTATTTATTTTTATATATATATTAATGGCCTTCAGCATCTTTGTTTTCTTCATTAAGCACTATGGCACAAGTGAAAGCACAACGACAATAACAGAAGCACTCTGACAATAGCAAAAGTCAGAGTTTTTGGACCAAGCATGATAGGAAGGTGCAACCAATGCTACAAGAAGCTAGCACAACCAACAATCGAAAGTCATCCCAACATAACAAGGGCCCAAATTCATAGGAAACCAACACAGCCCAGAAGCGTCGCTCATCAACCTAGCACACAGATACACTAAGCACCTCTATTTTTTTAGAATTGTTATCTTTCTTCCCTTGAGTGCTACTATTTTTTCTATTGATCGTTGTTTTTCTTCCATTGAGCTATGTTGTTTTTCTTCCTTTGAGTGTTGTTGTTTTCTTTCTTTAAGCGCTACTTATTTTCTTTTCTTTTCCATTAATCATTGCATTGCATTGATTCTTTTATTTTGTTTTACCTTGGAATTGTTTTTTCTTTTTTTTTTTTTTTTTTTTGGCACTCCACCTAACGTATTTCTCAGAATGCTGCAATGAAATAGGGCCAATTATATTCATGTGAATGCCATAGCCCTATTTTTCTTTTTCTTTTTCAATTGTTCTAGGGTAATAAAAAAAAATTATATCTGAGGCATATCATGTGGCTGGGAGATTTCGACAGAAATAATTTATAAAGGGAATCTACTGAGTTTGGCATAGAAATTATTTTTAAAATAACCGTGCACATATTTAATGGAGAACTCAATACATACCTAGGTGAACTTTGCAAATTCTGATTTGTAGCATGTTGGTGATGTAAAAATGTTTTCCATGCTGCCCATAACCAAGGTGTTCTAGAAAAAACAAGATTTTTGGTGACGTTGATGCTCTTGAAGACTTTTTTCTTTTTATTTTTTATTTCTTTTTTTGGTTGCAATCATCTTCCACACCGTTAATCATCGTTGTTCTTTCTTTGTGCATTGCTACTCTAGTAGTGAGGTGAGTACATTGAATATGTCTAAAATAGCCATCAATGATCCTCACAATCAAGAAGACATCATTTTCCCTCGATGTGAAAATCTGGAAAGTGATACAGCTTTTTAAATTTTCAACAGTGGATCTTTTCTACACGACTTCCAAAAATTTTGTGCCCATCTAGATTGCTAGCTGAGAACAATGAATAGACCATGGAATTCTTTCTCTTAAGCAAACAATGACAAGCTCCAATTATTTTGCATGGGTCATGCACCGCCTTTCCTAGAAAATAGGGGAATTTTTTTTAATGAAAGAAAGTGTCGTATGAAAATAAACAGGGGAATTTTTTGCACATATGGCTGCATTGTATGCATTCTTCTATAGGTGTGGATTATAATAAGTCTAGCATCGTAGTCACTCTCTCTCTCTCTCTCTTTTTTCTTTTTTTTTTAACTTCAACCTGAGCCCTTTTTTGCTGGTGTTCTCATAAAAACTCTATTTCTAATTTACATTTCAATTGGGAGTCTAACAACAGAATATTTTTATTTACGAGAGATTTTGGTTCACCCAAATCCTCCCCCACTTAAATTTATGATGCCCTCATCACCAGTAATAGGTTCACCCAAATCCTTCACTACTTAAATTGGTAACGTCCTCGTTTCCAGTAACAGGTCCCTCTAT
Organism: Wollemia nobilis; assembly: GCA_028583015.1. Taxonomy (NCBI): domain Eukaryota; kingdom Viridiplantae; phylum Streptophyta; class Pinopsida; order Araucariales; family Araucariaceae; genus Wollemia; species Wollemia nobilis. Next base: position 1,197,039 of record JAQPPZ010004560.1, on the reverse strand, counting down.
GCAACAAGTTTGTATCCCTTTGAACATAAGGTCCCATACTAATCAACCGACATCCCCATCCTTGGGAGAAGAAGTTTGAGTTTTTATGGGTATAAAGAGGGGTTTGCAACTTTTCATTTGCAACACTATTTTTTTTCATTAGATTCTCCACATGTCTATTTTTTTATGTGGAATTCTCAATAGAAATTAAGCGCCTCTAATCAAGGTGCCCAGAAATGCATGCCATCAAGGCAACTTCTTGTACATTATGTGCCCTCTCATTGTTGAAAAATTAGTATATTTCCACAATTTAGTGCTATTGTAGAGTTTATTAGGCCCTCCAATTTTTTCTATTTTTTACTGCATCAGCATCTACTTCATCCAAACACAGAGGTGGGTATCTCTTCCCTTTGCAGGCAATTAACACTCGCGTCCATGTCTAGATGGTGACTATCTCCTCCGAATGAAAATACTTGAATTTCTACCTCTAAAAAAATGTGTAGGGTCATGGATGTTGAGCTAATTTAGGCCTTGTCTCCCAAGATGCCTATTTTTTGTACAATCAGGCCACTTCCCCTGTGAAAGAAAAATAAATGCAACACACAAAAGCAGGGAAAATAGGAATCATGACATTCGTGCCTATTAAGCCCTAGCTCTCAGGGTTCCTACAACTTGCATGTGGTTCAATATTTCTTGCAAATCAAAAGAAATTTTATGCTAAGCAGGACAGATTTGGTGCGAATTTTTTTTTGGGTGTGGCACCTTACTCCGAAATTTTCGAAGTAAGGAGCCTTACTATGGGAGTAAGGCACCTCCCATTTTTTTTTTTTGTGGCATATTACTACGAGATTTTTAGAGTAAGGCACCTTACTCCAAAAATTTTAGAGTAAGGTGCCTTACTATGGGAGAAAGGTGCCTCCCATTTTTTTTTTTCAATGATCAAGTGCCTTCGTTGATTTTTCATTGAGCGATGCATCTCTTCATTGATGGACATTGAGTGGTGCATACCTCCACTGATGGAGCAAGGTGCATGCTTGGCGCCTACTTAATTAAGGTGTCTGTTGGATGCCTACCTCAATAACGCACCTAAGTAAGGCACCTACCTCAGTAAGGCACCTTAGTAATGTGCCTACCTTAGTAAGGTGCCTACTTCATTAAGACACCAGAGTAAGGCATCTTCTTGGCGCCTACTTGAGTAAGGCACCTAAAAACTATTGGTATGACATCTCTGCACTTCATGCTATCCTCCAAAACATTAAAAAACTAAACTAAAGGCATTAGTAAAATTCTAACTAATTTTTTTTTCATCTATTCCACCATGACCAGAACTTATTTTGGCTCATCATTTTTTTTTTCATCCGCATTAGAGAACAGAATCAACTCCAACAAATGAGTTGGTGAATTTAGGTGGCCAAGCTGGAGGTCTATCAATTGAGCCATCCTGGAAATTTTTCGTGTTGTGTACTAGAACATCTTCTCCACCTGACTTTTTGTGGGAAATAATTAACTCTTTACATTTTGACAACATATTTCTCCATGATTTCAAATCCTCACCATTTCCTTATAGATTTGGTGTTCTCCTCATCATAGTGAAATTTTACCTCTTCCTTGTATTTTCTTTTCCCACATATTTTAACAAAAGTAAAATGTTTCCAGGGAAAACAGTAATATTGGCATTGTTGATTAAAAAGTGGAGGTCGCATAGGAAATATTTGTGTCCCATATACCCCTATTAGAGTAAAATGGCAACCAATTATCAAAAGCTCCAACTGTAAAATACCCAGCTCATCATTAACAACACAAAAAAATATCTTAATTCTACTTTGACGTATCTCAAGAGCATTAACTCTTTGTATGCATTGCAAGGATTGCCATGATTAAAAACTTTGTGTATCACTACTTCTCACCGTGTTCTTAAATATGTCACCCTTATTCTCTCTTTTTTTCAACTTATTTAGAATTTATATAGCCTTGATAATCATGCGTTCGAATCAAGATCTCCCACTCTAAATTATTTTCTCCACAGGAAGAATTAGAGCAGCATTGCGATCCTCTGTTTCATTTCCTGGAGTGAGGTAGAAATATTTTTTTTCCATCATCATCTACAACATCTGTCTAGGTTTCAGGTGTGACATTTTCATGAGATGCATTTTTGATATTTATGTACTATTATTTATGGCCAGTATGAGCTCTGTTCATATGATTTATCATGCTTAGGCACCATGTGGCTTTCTTGCAGATATTTGACATTTGATTTCTTCCAAGATCCTCCCCTATTTTTTTAGCTACCAATTGGAGATTTCTCATTTCCCTTATAGATCAAGCTGATCCTCGAGAAAGAGGATACTCTCTTCCAACAGGTAGCAAAAAACTCTATTTTTTATTTGCTCTTAACTTTGGAGCCTTTTCAACAGAAGATAATTTTTTTCCATGAACACTGTGAACAACGTTCATTGTGTTGTTGGTGGAAATGATGAAGGTGGGGTCCCCCCATGCCTATATCTGAGCTAGTATTCTAAAAATCATCTTCTTCTTTATCAACTATTCTAATATGATGTAGCATGAGGAGAGTATTTTCCTTCATGGCCTCACAACCAAAATCTTTCAAGGTTACAGCAAAATGTGCAAGCCGACAAATAACTAGTTGTGGGCTAGCACCTTGAATAAAATAAGGCATAGCAATATTTTAAAAACACATGATTGTTTCTGATTCACCAGGTCACCTTAAGCACAAGTGAAGAGCATACTCCATAAAAACATTTTCTTTTAAATTCAACTTTGTCATTTTACCTGCATCATTAAAAGAATTTGCCAATATGTTACAAAGCATTAAGTCTATAAAAAAGTTTCATTGTTAAAACCAAGCTTCTAGAGGCATAATTTTCCAATAGTTTCTGTATAAAAACACATCCCTAAAAATTTTTAATCAGACCTGGGTTGTGCTATTTCTTTTGATTTCTTGAAACCATTTAGAACATGATGGAAATCCTTCATTGCCAGATTTTTCTAAATTTTTTTCAACAACACAATTTATTCCTACTTCTACACTTAATATGGTACATCAGGTTCATTCTCGTATTTATCTAAGAATCTAGTAAATTTAAATTGTTTCCTATGGGATTTGGCTCTGACTATTTCGGTAACTATTTTGGCCCTGTAAAAAGGCCCTTGGTGGACTCACACTTCTAAGGTAAAATATCTACAGGCAATTTTAAATGGGCTTTTTATTTGACCAATAAATTAGAACACTATAGTTTTAATACTCCCCGGAAATGATGCCAAAATGGTGAGCAAAAATAATATCTCAAAAAATAATCATTTTTCTTCCATAAATTATCAATTCGGTAAGTCCGTAAACTTACGAGTTTCATGCACAGTATATGCTTGTAGTGTTGGGGAATGAATATGGTTGTACCTTATCTAGTTTCATGGGGGATGTGTGTGCATTTCAATTTCAACCAAACTAAATAATCTAAGTGCAAAAAATTAAATAAATAAATTACAACTAAATTTAAGTGCTAAAAATAAATGTACGAAAATAAAATATATAGGAAAATAAATACATACAAGTAAAGTAATTAAAGCAGGAAATAAAGCAATAAACTAATCTATAGAAAAAAATACAAAAATAAATAAGGAAGGACTACTATAGGGAGTGGGCCCAAGCTCCCGCAGATAGTTTGCCCGACTAGCTACGTAGAGCTTGCTCGAATAAGAGGAATTGCACTCTTAATAAATTATACAGAAGAATAATAAATTAATTGCTATGTAAAATGAATCATTGATTCCCCGTTCATCTGGCCTGCATATTTATATAAAGTGCATCTAGATATTGTTACAATAAGAAATCAATCTAATTTGATAACATGATGTGATTAGTTACAATTGGTTCTACACATATTTTATTCTGCTAAGTTAAAAATGTTCGTTCACTAGAAGGATCAATATAAAAATCCTTAGGTGTACGTAACAAACACATCCTTAAATTAAAGCATCCTAAAATAATATGCTTTAAGATATTTACAAGGTCAACCGACCAATCGGTTAATAATAATAATAAATACTTTATTCTATTTAATAAATGCATGATTAAAATAGTTCTCCTTTGTCTTCACATGCAACCTCCTCCTTAGCCCCTTGGTCAACCTAGTCAATGTTGACTTGGTCATATGGCATCTCCAATGCAAGTGTTTCTAACATATGGGAGTAAGGCGCCTGCTTGACGCCTACTTGAGTAAAGCGCCTTCTTGGTACCTACTTGAGTAAGGCACCTACTTAGTGCCTACTTGAGTAAGGTGCCTGCTTGGCGTCTACTTGAGTAAGGTACCAGAGTAAGGTGCTTGTTGACTTGGTCAGATTAAGGCACCTGAAGAGTAAGGCACTTTCACAATATGGCATAGACTCATTAAACCAAAATCATACCAGGTCTAAGTGTGATGCAAACTAAAAAATACCAGATTAGTAGCAAAACCTACATTTATACACAGTTTCCACTAAAAACACCAATCAAGTATAATATCATATTTTCTATCAATTATATGCATAAGTTAAATAAAAATATATTTCTAATGCTAATTAAACCAGTGATGATGCCCTTTAAGAAAGTATATAAAATGAGCATTTGCGGTGCTCATCACACTTCATACCATTTTTCCATTACACATGATCATCTCATTAATCAACCATCATCTTCATCAACTACACCTCCCACTTTACAAATACCCATCATATTTTCATCCCAACCAAATCCACCAGCCTCTAACCAATCCATTAAACCAAATCCATCGTAAACCCCACCACACATTATCTCATAGATAGGGTCACCTATTCAATAGGAACCATCACCGAATGAGACATCTCCTCCATTTGAACCACAAGCCACCAATCAAGCCTCCACCTCAGCACCTAATTCATTTACATCCTAGATAAATCAAGTTGTAGTTCATCTCACCAATCAAAGTATTGGTGAGTACATAGTTGAGAGTGTCACAATAAAACCACCTATACAGTCAGTTAGAGATTACGTTCAACCACATGACCCACCTTTAGCCATAGGTGTAGTGTATAGAATGGGTTTCAAGCCAAAAAATATTAACTTTGTATATGGGGGAGTGGATTCTTTATCTGATCCACCTCCTCCTAATGAAGAAACCATGTAGGAATTTTATGCTAACTTGGAATATCTATCCAACCTAGACTTCCCCATGAGATATTTTTTCTAGGTTAAATGGTAAGGATTTAGTCTTGTATGACATGAGCAGGGTCCACATCATATCATTGAGCCCTACTATCGAGAAGCACATAATCGCTCTAGATTAGGATACAGGCCATCATATTCAAACTTTTCCTTTGAGCATACATTTAAGAAAATCATCCTAGCTTTCGAAGAGGAGGATGAAGAGAGCAAAGATAGTGATGATAGTGATGATGAGTATTTAGACCTTGAGTTTGTGTCTTATTTATATAAGGCCTTTTAAAAAATGAGACCACATATGGTTATAATCAATTACATTTTCAATGATGATTCTAAGGATTTTCTAGAAATGGGACCAAACATGGACATAATCAATATCAATTTTTATGGTCTTGACAAATATGTGGCCCTTATAAAACCCATTAATAGAGAAAGGATTTATGTTAAAACATTTTCTATCCATCAGTCCTTTTGTTTGCAAGAGCGACCTGAACTAGATCCACCACCACCTCCTTGGTTGCATTTGCAAAATCATAATTCATCCATCATATGTCAGTTGCTCCCTAGAGATAGTGAGCAATATAGTTCACTCTCCAAATCACAACCACTTCATTTCCACCAAGTTAACATAATTTCTATTGACTTGCTCATCCAACTCCATAATCCATATGATTTGGTGAAGCTAATTTTGATCGATGCTAGTCTTATCGACATGGACAAGATTTCATCCCCACCATTCATAGCCAAGTTCATCTTGTTCAAAGAATTACTAAAATATTTCAATGCTTATATTCCTCAACAATATTCACCTTTGCCTGCTTCTATTTTTCAAACCGAAGTAAAAGAAACCTTGATCGAGTTCTTTGAAAATGTGGAGGATGATATTCATCTTATTCCTACTCCACACTAGTTTGAAGAGGATTCTCACATGCTTATTAAAGAATACATTGATGTGAACCTAATTCAAGATGTGGATAATCCTCAAATTGTGAAAATAGTGAGAGATCTATCCATAGAAGAGAAAGAGTGAATTCTAGATGTATTGATAAGGAAGAAAGATATCTTCGTGTGGTTATACAAATATATGCCTAGACTTAATCCCAACTTGGTGGATTATAACCTCATATTAGCTCCCGAAGCTAAACTGTTCAAGAAAAATTTGAGGAAACTTCATCCTATCATAGCTCTCATTCTCAAAGAAGAGCTACAAAAATTGTTAGATGTGGGTTTCATACAACCCACTAATTATCCCGAATGGCTTTCAAACATGGTATCCCTTCACAAATAAAATGAGTTATAAGTGTATGCATATATTTTATAGACTTAAAAAAAGCATGTTCCAAGGATGATTTTCCATTACCGAACATTGATCAACTTGTAGACTCTTGCACAAGCCATGAAATGCTTTCTCTAATGGATGATTTTTTAGGATACAACCAAATTTGAATCAATCCTGATGATCAGCACAAAACAACATTCACCACATCTTGGGCACTTTCTGTCACAAGGTGATGTCATTTAGTCTCAAAAATGTAGGGGCTACTTACCAACGTGTCATGATGTATATCTTCCATGACTATATGCACAAAAAAATGAAGACTATGTGGATGATCTAATTGCCAAATCCAAAACACATCTTGAGCACATCGAAGTACTAGAAAAAGTATTTGATCGATTACTTGAACACAAGGTGAGGTTAAATCCTAATAAGTGTGTATTTGGAGTCACATCAGGTAAAATTCTAGGATTCATTATCTCCAAGAAAGGCATTGAACTAGACCCCAATAAGGTCAAGGCCATTGTTGAAATGCCCCCTCCAAAAAATCTTAAAGAGTTGTGCAGTTTGCAAGGAAAGATTCAATCCATTCGTCGATTCATTGCATAAATCTCAGACAAATATAGGTTGTTCAATAGCTTTATACAAAATGGGGCCACCTTTTCTTGGATAAGATAATTTTAAGAGGCTTTTTATGACATCAAGAAATATTTGGCTTCACCACCAGTACTAACACTACCTCATCCAAAAGTCCCTTTTCATCTTTACATTTTTGCCATAGATTTTGCATTAGGGATAATGCTTGTGCAAAATAACAAAAATCAAAGAGATCAAGCAATCTATTACATTAGTCAAACTTTGGTAAGTTATGAAACAAGATATGTTGATGTTGAGAAGTTGTGTTTAGTAGTGGTTTCCACTAAGAAACTCAAACATTATATGCTAAGTAACACTACATATGTCAGAGATAGAGAAACTTCTTTGCGTTATATGATGACTCATACATACAAAACCTAAACCACAGAATGGATAATACTCTTAATAAAATTTTATCTTTAATTCATTAGCCAAAAATCCATTAAGGATCAGGTGATAGCCGATCAACTCGTAGAATCTCCACTTCCAAATTATCAACCCCTTCTTATCGATATTCTAGATGATTCAATATTTTTCATCGCTGAACAAAAATAACTAGTCCCTCCTAAGGATTATGTGGATATCACTCTCTTATTTGATAGGTCAAAGTGCAAAAAAGTACAAGCTATTGGATTCATGTTTTATACACCTAAAGGAATACCAATTCCTTTATCATTCAAACTTGACTTTTCATGCACAAATAACAACATAGAGTATGGAGCCCTAATATTTGGGTTTCAATCAGCATTAGCTATGGGCATTAAGTGTATAAGAATTTTTTATGATTTACAACTTATTTTTTGCCAAGTGAAAGGAACTTACCAATGTAGAGAACCAGTCTTGAAACAATACCATGAAATAGTAATGAAATTGCTAGCAAAATTTGACTAGTACAAATTTGATAACTTACTTCATTCGACTAATAGGTTTGCAGATACGATAGCTTCTCTAGGATCATTGATTATAAATAATTAAAATGGATAGTTTCAACTACTTATCATCACAACAATGTCCAAATCCACAATCTCATGAGCAAAATCTAAGGATGAAAAGAGTATTTTTTTAATTCAAGCAGAACCATATGAGTCTTACCTTGGTCAAATGAAGGACTTTCTCAAGTTTAGGACCCTCCCATAAAATTTGATATTAGCTGCAAATAGAATGTTCAAACAAAAATTAGCTCATTACACTCTCTTGAGGGATGTGTTGTATAGACATAGTTATGATGGAATCTTACTTCAATGTCTAGATATTATAGACACAAAGAGCCATAATTTAATCCCATTATGGTACTTGCGGTGGCCACTTTAGTGTAATTGCCATTGCAAAGTGCATTTTACACATGGTTTATTATTGGCCCACCATGGAAAATAATTGTTGTCAATATGTGAAGAAATGTCAAAAGTGTCAACATGCCAATTTGACTCATGTACCATCACAAGCATTACAACCCATTCAAATCCTTTGGTCCTTTTCATAATGGGGCCTAGATTTGATTGGAAAAAATTCACCTACCTCTTTGGGACAACATAAATTCATCATAACTATCACAGGATACCTCATCAAATATGTCAAAGCGATACCAATGACCACTACGATTGAACCTCAAATTATGGATTTTATACTCCAACACTTAGAATGCGAAACACTTTCATTAATATGATGAATGATTAAATAGTACAATACTAACCTAGAATAGGTTATAACAACTAACAATAATAGGCTTAACAAATATACGCTAACAGTAGTTGTTAGCGTAACTAACCTAGGATAGAAAAGTATTACCAAATGAGGTAATATTATAAAGTTACCACAGTAACTCTAACATCCCCCCTTATTACATTATTTGGGTAATACATACATATCCCCTATACAACAATATTTGGGTAATAGTATATAACTGCCCCAATACAGTGAAAACGATGTTGATCTGCTGGTTCTTTGCTCTGTCACAGTGCTCTGGCTGCTCCTAAGCAAAATATGGGTCATTCCTCGCTTTGTCTTCACGTCAACAAATGTCCTTATGGTAATCACATCATCCAACCGAATTTGCATGGGTAACCAGCCGCTGCAATCGCTAGGTGTAGTAGAATAGATCACTTCATACAAGGTTCATTCATCTACAATATGAATTTGCAAAAGATAAGGTAGCTAAGGTGTCGGTCGCTGCCGAAAATGCACCCTTATAAGTTCCCCCCTTCTTGTTGCAAAACATAGTGTAATTAATTTCTAAAGGAAGTATGACTAAGGTGTCGGTCAACACCGAAAATGCACCCTTATAAGTCATCTTCCCTATTTACAAAAATCAGTGAAGAAAAGAAATGGATATCCCCCCTTAATTGAAAAAAATATGCAACTCAAGAGTGTTGTGAAGGATTTTACAAATATAGCCTCCTAGACAATTTTACATCACAAAAAGGCTCTCCTCTTGTTACAAGTACTTCAAACACCTAGATTTTGCTATTTATGAAGCCTAAAAGAGGTACAAGCACCCCTTATTGTAAGGTCTTCAAACAAAATACTTATGCTATTTATGAAGCCTAAAAAAAGAGAGAGAGAGAGAGAAGGTGGTGTTGTTGCCCAAGGGACACATGTGTTTTCCCTCTACAAAACTGTTTTAGCAATTTAGCACTCCTTGTGCTATCTTTGAACCAGAAACAGAATCATAAATAGCCCTTAGGTATGAAAAATTTCTATTTTAATATATTTAATTTAGTAAAAAAAAAAATTTAATTAACTTAATAAAATAATATTTTAAGTTCCTTTTTTTTAAAAAAAAACCATTTTTAATAAAAAAATGATTAAAAAAAAAGAAACAAAAAAAATATTATTAAATTAAGAATAATAATTAAAAAAAATACTAAAAAAATAAAAAATAAAAAAAATTTACCTTCGGAGCCCGACGGGAGTCGAACTCCCGACCTCCCGTCGGGCAGCGCTAAGGCGCTGGACCCCCCCGCCAGTCGGGCTAGCCGGCCCGACGTGAAGGGAAGGGAAAGATTTTCCCTTTCCCTTCACCCCTCGCGCGGGCGGGGAAAAAATGTGGGATTTATCCCACATTCCCCGCGCGGGGGAAGGCAGAGGGGTATGAAAGGGCTGACAAGCCCTTTCAACATTGACTGCCTACGGGCAGTCAATCTATCCTCCATTTTTATTGCCGCCATGTGGCGGCAAGGTCTTTGTCGGGTGGCGTGTGGCCTGTCCGCCACGTGTCCCCACGTGTCAAGTCGTCTGATCCGAGTCTTTGTCGGGTGGTGCATGGCCTGTCCGCCATGCATCGCCCACGTGTCAGGTCGTCCGGTCTGAGTCTTTGTTGGGTGGCACGTCCGCCATGTGTCTGTGTCTGGTTCGATTCCACGTGTCCGCGTCTGGTCAGCCTCGGGTTTCATGCCCAAGGTCCATGTGTCCGCATCCCGATCAGTTCCAGGTGGTAGTCATCAAGTTTGTCGATTTTTGGATCCGACGGAGGGCGCGCCTGCCCTCGCTGACCGGTCCAATCTATCGAGGAGCTGACAGGTCAGGACCTCTGACAGGGATGTCCCCCCTGTCAGAGTCGGTCAGACCCGAGGGCGCTCCTGCCCTCGGGTTTGGGTCCTGACTCCACCTGGGAGGGCGCGCCTGCCCTCCCCGCTATGTGCTGGACCCACGGGGGCCAACAATAGCAACCGTCGGTCGCGGTCACCGGGGTCGGAAGGCGTGCCTGCCCTCGCTGACCCTGATCATTGGATTTGTGCCAGCGATCATGATCGGCCTGTCAGGCCTGACAGTAGCTGAATGCTGTCAGGTCTGATGCCCCTGCGGGTCGCCTCGCGGTGGGAGCGGTCGACCTGTCAGGTCTGACGATCCTGCGGGCCGCCTCGCGATGGGAGCTATCGAGCCTACGGGCCGTCTCCCGTGGCCGCCTCGTGGCGAGGTCCCACCTAGGGATCCGTGCAGGCCTACGGGCTGCCTCCCGTTGCCACCTCGTGGCAAGGGCCTACCTCGAGATCCATGTAGGTCTTGAGGGCCAATAGGGCCCTCGAAGATCGTGCCACAGATTCCTGCGGGCCTTCTCCCGAGCTCTGATACCAACTTAGAATGCGGGACACTTTCATTAATCATATGAATGATTAAATAGTACAATACTAACCTAGAATAGGTTATAACAACTAACAATAATAGGCTTAACAAATATACGCTAACAGTAGTTGTTAGCGTAACTAACCTAGGATAGAAAAGTATTACCAAATGAGGTAATATTATAAAGTTACCACAGTAACTCTAACACACATTATCTATTATTTTGGTATTCCCTCAAAGATCATTTTTGATAATGGTGAGTCTTTCAAAAACAAGGATGTTTGAGCATTATGTAAAAAATATAACATCCAACACAATTTGTTGACTCCTTATTACCCTCAAGAAAATGGATAAGTTGAGGCAACCATTAAGACCTTGATAGCTATTCTCAAGAAACTTATCAAAGAGAACCATAGAGAGTGGTATACTCAACTCCCTTTGGCATTATGGGCTCATCGAACAAGTATATGAACACCAATAGGGACCACTCCATTTTCATTGGTCTATGGAGTTGAAACAATCATACCTCTTGAGCTCAAGATCCCTTATTTACAAGTTGAATTACAAAAATTCATGAGTGATGACACAACTAGACAAGCACGTCTTGACCAAGTCACACTACTTTATGAAAGGTGAATCAATGCCCTAGAAAAATTACAAGTATATCAAGATTGCATCAAGATTTCTTATAATGCAAAAGTCCATCCTTACGAATTCCAAGTAGGGGATATTTTTTTGAAAGAGAATCAACAAAACACCAATGTATTTTTGTGCTTGAGAGATAAATTCATGGCTAGTTGGTTAGGTCTATACATTGTCAAGCAAAATTTGGGTGCAGGAACATATAGAATTGTAAATTTATAAGGAACATTGGAACCTAAGCCATTAAATATTATACACCTAAATGTGTTCTATGCTTAGTGTAGATTGTAAATATGTACATATACATGGCTTAAAAAAATCATTGCATTTTTGCATCCATCCATGCATTCCACCTACATTTCATATACGCATTTTAGTCATTTACATTTGTTCATACCATTCATCATATTAGAGACCATTTGGTTAACTTGGGCAATTTCTAGTCCACTTATGTCTTGTTACCTTAATAAAGGGCACCTTACATCAAACATTACTCAATAATCCATCAGCCATAATAATTTACAACTTTCCTTACAATATTTTGATGATTAAGGGATCCACATAAACTAGGATAGATATCATATAATCATTAGCAATAATTATTATATGGCCACTGACTATTTTATGTACACCTTTTTATTTTTAAAATCTTGTAGCAAAATTTTTGCCAAATATCACATAACATATCAATCGATACGCAAAATCTAGGTGTTTTTAGTCACTCAACCACTCCTAGTGTTTTGAGAAACCTCCATTGAAATAAAAAGATGCAATAAGTTATTCCTAGTCAATCAAGTTTCCTCTTGGACCACACACATAAAAACACATTAAAACATTGTGAAGCTTAGGAATGACAAAGTCATGAGTTGCTATTACCATAAAGTGAAAGGTTTCCCCTATTCATCCAATTATGCGCATAGTCTAGAAAGCTAAAGAGTTGACAAAAGGACAAGCTCCACCTTCATCCTTTAGAAAAAAAGCAATAAAATTCCCTTGCTCTTCCTTAAAATGAGCAAGTATCCCAAAAGCAATAAAATTCCCTTGCTCCTCAAAATGAGAAAGTATCCCAAAAGCAATAAAAATCCACGTTGCTCCAATACAAAAATGAGCAAAACAAAATAAAAATTCCAAAATCTAAAATACAATGCAATAAAATAATGGAAATGAGCTTTAATCCCTATAATTCTTAGTGTCATGAAAACCATGGGATGATCCTCATTACAACAATGGGGTAACCTTGCGCATGGTGACATGTTTTTCATATTAGCGACCTTCTTTTGTACAAACCTATGGATGCTCATGGATGAGCTAGCTTATTGGCATACATTACCAATGGATTAGTCTACCTTATTCATAATGAGAAATGAACATTCATTTGCACACACAATTGATCCTTGACAAATTTAAAACCACTAGGACAACCATAGAATGATGAAGATTTATGAGATACATAGATGAGTTTCTTTGATATAACTAGAATGTTTGAGTCTTTGCAAAAAGAATCTAGATTCCTTTCCATATCATTTTCATTATTACATCTCATAATCCATTCCATTTATAAATACCAAATGTTAGTGCCCTTGATTAAAAAATGAAGATAAAGTTGATCAAGCAAAAGTCTAAAACATACACAAATGATCATTAGAACATAACATTCACCATTCATTTCACTCAATCACTACATCATTTCATATGCATCCATACATACAATAAAATAAAAGCACAACACAAATGATCATAATAAAAACCATGTATATGTATATATATATATATATATATATATATATATATATATATATATATATATATATATATATATATATATATATATATATATATATATATATATATATATATATATATATATATATAAACCACATAGTACAAAAATCACCCAAAAGGTTGTATACATTAGAGCACTAAGGCTCATAAGAAAAAATAAAAACTACAAAAAGAGGTAATAAGTGCTCCTAGCTAGCACCACCATGACTCCTAGGAGGACCATGAGATGATCCTTATGAACCTGAGGGAGCATGGAAACTAGGAGCCCAAGAACATGAACCACTAGGCCTAGACTCACCCCACATGCTAGAGCTAGAAGTTGATGAAGAAGGTTGCACAAGTAGCGGGATGTGATGTTGAGCAAGTGTGTCCTCAAGTATATGAATATACCTAAGCTGTTATCAAGAAATAAACATATCTTGATTTTTATGCACCTCTCACTATGATATCTTAGCATAGAGATTCGTAACATCAGAGCCATCACCACCTCCACTAAGTGCACTCCATAGCCCATCCACCTCACTTTGTAGTCGAGCTATCTCAACATCTTAAGCTACTAGCACACTCTATAATCTCACAATATCTACATCACAAGCCACTACATTCTACCCAAGGTGATCTCACTCCTCACCCAAGCTATATCACTCAACCTAAAGGATACACTAATCCTCCTTAGTGCGATATGGAGGTAGATCCTACCCTCCAACTTCACCACCTCCATTACCACTATCTCCATCTCCATCTCCACCACCCTGACCCTAGTATCTATAGGTTGATCAACATATACCCTATATAAACCCCTACTGCCACTACCCTAATGGTGTTTTTAGCATCGAGGAGCCTACTCTCTAGTATCTTGCTCATCACCACTTGTTGGATCATCAACAACCTGACTCGATATCCATGGAGGTTGCAAAGCAAACTAGACATCATACTCATTTGTAGTCCCAGTATCATCTATATTCGGTACATCCACAACCTTGTCATCATGATCATCATCCATAGTCTAGGTATAAGGAGTAACAAGGAGACTAAGCTCATAGTCCCGATGCCTATATACAATTAGATTATCATGGACTCCCTACACCAAATAAAACTACCGCATCACTCGAGAGATCTAGATAAACTCTCTCTCACCCATGACACCCAACCAGCCACCTACCTCATCTAATACACTAAATTTGTATCGGATAACCATCCTAAGTGAAGCCTTGCAATGATCGCCACATGATATCACCACTATTCAAAGTAGAAAATATATCTTGATCTTCCTGGCCAATACATCTAGAGTGACTTGGTAAAACCTCTTCATTGGTCTACAAAAAAAGAGCACAAGGCAACAAGTGATCCCACTCACAAGGTAGACCCCATAACTGAGCAATCTTGATGTGCTCTCAAGACCAAAGTTGAAGAACCAAACTACAACCGAGTCCCTTTCACTCCCACCTCTTCACCTCATAGAGCTCTATATATAGATGGTAAAGTAGGGTAGGAGCCCAAGCATAAACTTGAGGTTCACCAATAGGATAAAGAACAAGTCTCACCTGGTTCCAAGGGAACCTAGATCCCATGTTATTAGGCAACAACATGTTGTCCAAGATGTCCATCACAGAGGTAGGGAGTGCTCCCAAATTCCCATCCTTATACAAATGAATATAATTAATACCACCCTTGCTGACATCCACATCCCAGTCATCACCATAAATAGGTCTTAATTCATGCTCCCTATCGTGGCCAACCCAGACTGGTAAACCCTTGATAGAAATATGAAAGATACGATAAACATCCTCTAGAGTAATAGTTAGCTCTCTTATCAGAAGCTAAATGACCCCCTATTAGGATCCCACCTCTTCACCAAAGCAGACAAGTACTCATCTGCCCTAATAACCTCCACCCGTCCACACCCATCCAATCTCACCTCCTCCAACCACTTCCAATCATCAATAGTTAGTGCCTTCTACACCCAAGATATGATATGAGGCCATCAATATCGAGCCTCAATAAATTTCACCTGCACAAAGCATAAAGCAAAATTGATCAATGCATACATCATTTCAAAAAAACAAAACATAAAACACAAAAATATTTTAAAAGCACTATATTCATTTCAACAAAAAAAAAACATAAAAACACAAAAACATTTTACAAGCTTTCTTTTCATTTAAAAAAAAACATAAAAACACAAACATTTTTAAAAGCATTATTTTCCTTTCAAAAACACAAAAATTTAAAGCATTCTTTTCATTTCAAAAACACAAAAAAACACAAAAACATCTTCTTACATTCTTTTCACATTAAAAACATAAAAAAAAAAAAAAAAAAACATTGTTATGCATTAGGTCATTTCAAAACAAAATTACCACCCCCTATTAGTTTTTCTAAAAAAAAAAGTTTTTTGACCATCCCCTCTTAGTTTTCAAAAAAAAACACACACAAAAAAACAAAACACCAAAATAAAATTAAGGGCCTCAAAATCCTACCTCCACCACTCGCATGCCAACTCTATCTCCAACTAAGCCACTAGCCTCTACCTCACCACCCGTTCCACTCATCTCACCAACCATCTCCATCACTCAATCTCTCAATTACTTAGAAAAACTTCAAACACACAAATGAATCCAATTTTCCAACTCATGCATATTTATAGATGCATTTTGTAGAGCCAATTGCACATTCATTTTCGGTAAGTGCATGCAACCGTGCACCCTTGTTTTGTGGAGCCAACTAAAGATGCGCGGTTGTCAGGCATGATAAACCATGGACATGTGGTTGAAAAACCAAAAACAAAAATTAATAAAAAACAAAAACAAACACCCCCTCAAATCAAAACAAATGCATTCAACTCATCATCTTCAACCATCATCATCATTTAGTGAACCTTGTATCTAGTGATTTACTCTAGACACCTGGCGGTTGCAACGATTGGTTATCCATGCAATCCGGTAGGATGGGTAGCTCACCATAAGGACACTTGTTCAAAATTATTCAACATCATCACATGTGGAATTAAATCAACTAGGTCCCTCAATTTTTGAGTGTGACTGTGTTAAACCAAATTTGCATAAGGTTATCATTAAGCCCTTTTCATTGGGTTACAAAAGTAGAAAACAATCAACTCACAACTTGGTAATAATTACCAATGTCACTAAGGTAGTCGAGCTCCCAGAGTTCCTAGTTCCTTTAACACCATATCATTTGGTAGGAATTGCTACAATCACATGGGCACCCAAACTCCCAGAGTGGTTGGTTATTTTACCACATCATTTTGCACTTCATTGAAACCAAAGGTAAATTTACAACATCACAAAACCACCCCAAACTTGGGGTATCAACTTGATCTTGAATTTCACACATTTGCATCCATCACATCCACCCCTTTTCATCATCCACATTTGATCAATTGGCTTGTGGGTTTCATTCTTTACCCATTCACCAATTGAGGGGGTAAGCAAAAAATAAAAAATTTCAAAAATCATTCATTCTTGTGTGTCAATATTATTTGAGTCCACTTATCCATCTAACAAGGATAAGTTTCTCTTGTTTTTGCACCGCATTATGTTTTACACAACACGGTACAAAAAGAGGCATTTGTAGATACCAAAATCTAGGCATTTGCACTTCACCACATAATAAAATATATGCCTAAGTCTAAACTTAGGCATATTAATCCTTGCACATTCCATCCCATATTGCACATTACAATCCTGCATAATATATGCCTAAGTCTAAACTTAGGCATAAAAATTTGCACATTAAAAGTATTTTCCATATTTTCTAAATCTGGAAAATCTACCTAGGATACCCTACCTACTCACTAGACATATGTCCTAGCCATATCACCATGATAATTTGACACCTCTAACACACCCATGTCACCCTTTTCCCTTCACATGGGACATCCCTCACACCTCACTCCACTTGCACCTACCCACTAGCCACATCACCCCAGTTAAGTGAGACACCCTAGTTGACTCACTGTAATTGCCCCTTCCATTTTGAGGCCTTGGCTTGCCACTTGGTAATCTTGACTTGCCACCTCCCTTTCCCTACAAAATATACAAGGGACCTATAAAGGCACCTTCATCCCATCAACCAAGGAAGGTTGAAAAAACATACCATCATGATATCAAAATCATGCTAGGATCTTTCACGCATCTCAAGGAGATCGATGACTCGAAGACCCAAAATACTATTTTAAAGGTTTCTACCATCTTGCCTCAATCGTGCATCCATAATTACATAAACCAAACTACCCTCCCATAGTTTTCCAGACCCACCCATACGCTCACACTTAATCAAAATCCATCAGATCCATTGACAACACAGATCAATAAGTTTTAAATTGGTAGCAAGGAATTTTGGTTTGATTTATTTGTTTCCTACACCATTACCTTTATTTTTGCAGCCAATGTTTCCAAGGTTTTGTTTATGTTTACTTTCACTTATGTTTGTAGGTGCTACTGACCTTTGTCTTTCATGTGTGTAGAATACAAGCATCTGAAGAGCTATTGAAGCTAAGAGTGGCCCTACTTCTAGGATACAAAAGCCCACTCACCTTTGGAGTTGTAGCAGAGGAGAGAAGAACACCCAGTCATTTGTTGGAGAGTTGGAAGACCACCATTCAAAGCATTGTAGTTTAATAAGAAAGTATTGTAATATCCCCCAAACAAAATTTGGGGTAAGGTATTGTAAATTGAGAGATTCAGGATCCCCTGTATCAATACATAGAAAATATCAATCATTATATTTCAATCTCTTATTTTCATTTTGTGTGTTTGGTGTTCATTTTATTTTGCTACAGATTCAAAGTATCATACAATATTGATACAACATGGCATAATTTATTTATAAACAATATTTGATATAGGCCAGACAATGAAGGATCCCACAACATCCTTCATTGTGGCCATTTCATCATTCATTCTATACAAGATTGTTTTCTCTTTATGGGCAACCTGCACATTTACTTTACAATAACCTTCACCCAAATGTTGACCATGTATAATGTCTTTAGGTTTAGTACTGATCATCATGCCTTCAACTACTATGTTATCATTATGGGTCTGAGTCAAGTAGCATTCCCTTCTCTCAGTTTGAGTGATTGGTATCATTTTCAGTCCCTACATGGAAAATCAATAGCCCAGATAAATTCACTGTATAGCATACAATACAAACTAAGTAAACCATTTTATATTTGAAATAATAGTCATACCATTGATGAATCTAGCCTAGAAGGTATTGATCAGCTTCCTATACCTTGATCACCACCACCATTGTTGCGTCCACTTGTAGAGGTAGCTTGTAATGATGTTTCCTATGGAATTATATGCAAGGTATCATTACAACTTTAGGGGTACAACATGTAAATATTTCAAATATGAAATCATGAAAAAACTAACACACCTCTATCTATGCAAGCCATGTCAAAATCTCAACAATATTTTT
Source organism: Wollemia nobilis (assembly GCA_028583015.1). NCBI lineage: Eukaryota > Viridiplantae > Streptophyta > Pinopsida > Araucariales > Araucariaceae > Wollemia > Wollemia nobilis. The sequence continues at coordinate 1,178,026 of JAQPPZ010004560.1, read as the reverse complement.
CTCTCTCCACAAGTTTCTCTTCCATATTTTTTCTCTCTCTACAAGCTTCTCTTCCCACTTTTTATTTTTCTCTATTGTATGCTCTTGCATCTGGTGCAACTTTTGTAAGTAACCCTCACCAGAAAATAGAGTAGTTGATGATACTACTTTGTTGACATCTCAAACCCGACCTCGTATTTCAAATCTTAAAACCTTGGCGAGGGCATCATCCTTAATAGATTGACTTATGGATCTCGTAGATGACATTTTATCATCCAATTTTTTTGGCAACATAACATGCATAGTTAATTGGTAACATGTTAAAAGAACAATTGATATAACAATGGTTTGAAGTTCAATGTATTGTTATTTCCAAGAAAATATCACTTACAATTGTCTATGCAACTTTTTATGAAATAGGAACCCTATCCTTCTTTGTATGAGTTGCCATATATACAGTTGCCCTTGGTAGTGGAGTTTTCACATTTGGTTGTCTCTTCCTCTACAAGATGTATAGCTAGAAAGACATGGGGATAAGTCATACGATAAAAAAATATAGCTATGTTTGTCACATAATGGAAGAGTATGATAAGATACCATTTCATGCTCCAGTCGAGCATATCCTATTTGAATGCAAGTGTGCATGATGGATTGGTGAGTTCTATTTTTTTTGTTCATTTGCCTCAATGCCTACAACATAATGAAGAAACTAATATATAATTAATTCATTAGGGTGAGCAAGGTCTACAAAATTCACATGAACATAATAATGATATGAACTACCATAGCAGATTGGCTGGTACTTTTCTTAAACTCATTTCTGCTCCTACCATTCACAAAGGCTTCTCAATATTGTGATATATGAGATAGGGGATTAGCAATTCTATATTTGTCATTATCATACTTATCATAGTGGTTTTTCACAAGTTAATGCTTATGTTCACACCATTGCTTATCCATGGTCATGAAGACCCATTTCTTCATTGTGTTCGAAATGATATATTTTTTTGCATCACACCAGTATCTTATAAGATGCAACATTTAAGTATTCAAAAAATGGACACTAGCTATGAACTGCATTGGCTAGAAAGTTACCGTAATGAGTGTCCATAACTAGTTTTTAACTTCCACTAGGACTAATCTCCAGTCTGTATGGATGATAGGGACAATCTCCCTCACAATAACCCCCAAGTAAGATGAAAATGTAATAGAATTTGGACCTATGAGTTGTTCTTTTCGATTGCAAACAATCTCCACCCTATTTGTCTTTCTTGAATATATTGCACATCTTGTTGGACCTCTCTTTCTATGATATTCAGTGTTCAAAGTGTGTTATGACTTGGTATCAAAACCTATAATGTTGAAATCAACCAAAAATCATTATGCCATATAGTATGAAAATGAGTAATCCAACATCATGAGCAAATTTCTTGTGCAGTCTACGTACCTTCTTTACTAGCCAAAGCATTGTTAGCCTCATTTCGAGTATTCTTGGCATAATCTTCATTTATGTTATGGATCACCCCTTTATCTTCCTCATTAATAGAATAATATAGCTGGTATCATCCACCAGTTGCTATAATGTACCATAGTCAATGAAAAACCATGATCAATTCTAATATGCCTAGGTCAATCACTATTGAACAACACTATAAAATTTCAAGTACTTAATAGTGTGTGAGGCATGTGTCACTGAATCCTGATTTATTGTGATAAACTAAGCTACCTGTGGCCTCTTTCTTCGTATTTTCTTGGTTTATAAAATAAAAATAAATAGAAAGCACGATTGTAAGAATGCTAAATGAATGGAAAATTCTTATTTCAAGTGAAATTATTATTTTATAGATATAGGTGAATGGACAACCTAAGACTTCCATATAACATGCAGATGTCTAAACATCCCTACTCACCCCAACCATCAGAGATGAGGCAAGAGGGTATCCTAAGACTTTTATCAGATACATAAATATCCATCTATACAAATCAAGTATTGTTGCTAAGGCCAAGGACTAAGATTCAAACATGAAATATCAATTTCATAACTAACACTCACTCAACACAATAAACCTTCATTTCAACATATTACAACATGCAGAATGATTAGACTCTTTTTTTTATATACCAAATTAACTTCTAGTATCTAACTGACCAACCTCATGCTTAGGATACATACTTGCCTCACTCCTAGCTTGGATGCCCTTTAATTATCTACTAGAATTTTCTAAAATTATAACAAATATGATTAGAACTCAACATCATTATCTCATATTTCTTGTCCACTCTTTGATCAATTGTCATTGAACAATTCATATGCATCATTGAGCATTCCAACAATGTCATCTTGAACATCTTTGGTAATTGGACCCTCATCAATGGCAGATGATGTGTTCGATACATATTTGTCATTCCAATAAGTTTTTCAAAAAAAAATCACTTGCATAACCTCGTATATATTTGTTTTAAAACCATTTATTTTCTTTCAATTGACTCTTGTAAGAAAAAAAGTAGAAGAACCCTCAACTAAAAAAAAACTAGAAGAGTTAGTTGAAAGAAAAGAATTGGTTTAAGAACAAAAGAAAGAGCCATGGTTGAATCTGTCTCCATTAGCATTAGTTGTTGTTACCCTTAAGGGATATTGAACTAGTTAAAATTATTGAGTTACACAATCAAGAACTAAGAATCCGAAGAAAATCTTGGATAACAAAAGTTATTTGAATATACAATGAATCTCAAGGTTAGAGGCAAGAGTTAATTTGAGATCCAAATAAAATACATCTAAAAAGCAAAGTGGATGATGAAAATAATCAAAGATATATATATTTTTTAAATTAATTACTTAAACTAATCTTGCAATAAATGCTTCTAATTAAGAAAAGAATCCCATACAAATTTATCTAATGGACAACATTTGGTAATCAAAGCCCATATTTTATCATATTTAGTAGGAGAAAAAATGAGAATGAACTGAATGTACTCATACAAACATAGGAAGTTATAAAAACCTTGAAAATTATTATTATTTACTTTACAATGTGACTTCCTCGAGCGTTGTCATAATATTCTCTCTTTGCTCATCCTTTGCTAGTATTTTCACCTATGCTAGACTGTGGAAATGAGGCTATGTGTTAAGCCTCCAATCCTTATGGATTTGATCAAATGACCTTTTGAAATATTCATGCAAACAAATAGCAGAGGATTGATTGTGAAAAAATACTTTCTTGTCACACTGGGGTAAGGTAGCCTTAAAAAAATCACCATGCATCATCATATACATTAGCCTCATCTAGGGTAAAGAATGCTCTGAAAAAATAAATGATAAATCAAATCTGTAGAAATAATTTAATTCTTAGGAGATGAAAATGGTTTTGTTGGAAAGTAATTCTGCAAGGCATCTTAATCCATGGATTACCAAATGATAGCTAGATGTAAGGGTATGTAAAATATCTCGTAATTGTTCTAAATATACATAAATCGTACACCTAGAACTTAAACTAACAAAATGAATTTTGTAGACAATTGAGATATAAGTGTTATATTGGTAGAACTAGAACATAAACTAACAAGTTGTTTCCCCTTCATAGTAGCTCATCAAAATTGATAATAAATATTTTAAACATCCTAAAAACATATTACAATGTACAAAATAATGCAAAGTCTTATAGGTTTTTAAAAGACTCCATAACATGATATAATTAAAGAAATATTATTTATAGCTTATTATCATAAACAATGTTATGCATAGTGGAAAATATTCGCAAATTGGACAAATATTAGGATTTCCAAAATTGAAAATTGGTGAATATGATGACCCTCAACGTCGACCCATTTGCATGAAATTTTTAGGACCAATTGTTTCTTAGGGTCAAATCGCTACAATATATCCAAACATAGGCATATTTATACTCATTGGAAATCTCTTTTTGAGCCCGATATAATGGTGGTGTTTTTATGAAGTTATAAGGTGATTTAATAGGTCAAATTTTTCCCCAAATATGACCTTACTTTTTAGGGCTTCAAATACCCCAAATTTTGGTGTGAAGATGATTGATTTGATTTTCTTAGGATTCACCTTGATTTTGATTAGGATTCACCATTTTTTTACAAGTAAATTTTAAGTACAACCCCTTATGCATAACCCTAGTCATAAATAAGATTTCTTTTTTGTAGTTGATATATTACTTGTATAGATTTTATAAATTACTTGTATATCTAAAGAGGATTACCAAACATGCATAAGCCTTAAAAAATAAATTGGTACCTTATTATTAAAATTTCATTTCCAAAAATGGTGTATACCCAACCTTGATCATATTCAAATATCAAGTGTCTATATGTTAAACCTCAACTTTATCCACATTTTACAAAACTTTCTCAACACTTCTTATCACCAACCAACCTCGCAACATATTAAATAACAATATTTGTAAATGAAATTGCATCTAAAAAGCAAAGTGGATGATGAAAATAATAAAAGATATATATATATATATATATATATATATATATATTGCAATTAATTGCTTAAACTAATCCTAGAATAAAGGCTTCTAATTAAGAAAAGAATCCCATACAAATTTATCTAATGGACAACATTCGGTAGTAATCAAAGCCCATATTTTATCAGATTTAGTAGGATAAAAATGAGAATGAACTGGATGCACTTAGACAAACATAAGAAGTGATAAAAACCTTGAAAATTATTATTATTTACTTTGCAATATGACTTACTCTGACATTGTAATAATATTCTCTCTTTTCTCATCCTTTACCAGTATTTTCACCTATACTAGACTGTGGTGAGGTTGTGTTAAGACTCCAATCCTTATGGATCTGATCAAATGACCTTCTAAAATATTCATGCAAACAAATAATAGAGGATTGATTATAAAAAAAGTACTATTTCTTATCACACTGGGATAAGGTAACCTTAAAAACGTCACCATGTACCATCATATACATAAGCCCCATCTAGACAGGTAATCAGGCAAGGGGACCCTATATCACTGTTCTTGTTTATCATCATTATTTATTCTCTTAGGAGGGCTCTCAAGGCTGCTTGCACTTCTGGGGACATATCTGGTATTAAAGTGTCCTCTAGGGTCCACCCATTCTCCCACCAACAATTCGTGGATGACACTGATCTGGCCAACCACTCTAGTGTCCTTGAGGTCAGAACAATCAAATCAATTTTGGGTGCATACAAGAGGGTTGTTGGTCAGAAAGTCAATTACCTCAAGAGCAAAATTTTCTTTACTAATACTCCGAATAAAATATAGCTAAAAATTTCCAATATTCTTGAATGTTCCATCACCAAATTTCTTGCAATTTATCTAGGCCTTCCCTTTTTCCAAGGGAGTCCAACGGAAAGGATGTGGGATAGTGTGCTTCATCGGATAATGAAGAATCTTGTTGGATGGAAGGGAGATCTCATCAACAACATAGGTAAAGCTACACTTGTCTAATATTATATCCAGAGTGTGCTCATCTACTTCCTATCTTTGTTCAGGGCTCCAATAATAGTGTGCAATAAAATTGAGCAATTTCAAAGGAACTTCCTCTGGTCTGAAACAAAGAATAAATTTAGATTTCCTCTCATTTCTTGGGATAAATTCTACCTCCCAAAGTCCAAAGGAGTGTTGAGACTTTGAAAAATATACAAAATGAATATGGCAATGATATTCAAGCAAGGGTGGAAAAATATAACAAGTTCTCATGTTTAGTGGGTGGAAATCGTTAAAAAGAAATATCTCAGGCAAGGCTCCCTTCTAGGTGATTCTCCTATTCCGCATAGTTCCACCTTATGGAATTATGTATGCCAAATCAAACATATCTTACATAAAGGAAGCATATGGAAACTAGGTTATGGATCTCAAATCAAGTTCTAGGAATATCCCTATATAATTGCTCAACCTTTGAGTCTTGACCAGTCTGTGAATAGCTTCGAAATAATCTCTGACTAGATGTTTAGAAGGTATGCAATTTTATATATTTTCAATATGCTGTCCTAAGATGGATCACTCTACCCCTAGATATGGAAAATATAGAATAACATTCTACCAGCTAGCGTATCTCTAAGAAGATTCACCTTGTGGTCATCCCATGTTGCCTATCTCAGAATGCTCCATTTTGGTAGTTGTGCGAGTCTGGGATGTTCTCATTCAAGTCAACCTATTCCTCCATGGTTTATCCTAAGAGTGACTTGTTCCTTGTTAAAATCATTTGGCTAAAGTGTATCATACCTAAATTTTCCCACTTTTATTGGCTTGTGGTTCATAATAGAATCCTCACCATGGATAATATTTTGGCTTGGGGTATGGTCCTCCCTAATAGATGCTTCCTTTGTCAAACAACCTTGGAATCAGTTCACCACATATTTTTGGAGTGTCCCTTATCTTTTATAATCCTTTCATCTCTACTCTCATTGGCTTCCATTGCTTGGGTTGCCTCCAAGTCCTTATAAGATCTTCCTCTCCAATGGCCCAACCCTTTCTACTCCACCCACCTTAAGTCTTGGTGGTCCTTCATCTTACCCCATTTCCTATGGTAGGTTTGGCTTGAGAGGAATAATAGAGCTTTCTATGATTCTAGCAGAGACATTGATTCTATCCTCCTTAGGATTATATCCCATACATTTGAGAATGCTAAATTGATCACTTACAATAACTTTTCCACATCCCAATCTAAAGTTCAACTGGCCAAATTCATCAACTTATCCTTTGAGCCCAATAGTCAACCCCATATTATTGTGGATATATCCTTAGTGTCTTGGATTCCTCTACCTCCTCAATGGCTAAAACTCAATTTTTATGGAGCCACCAAAGGTAATCCTAGTAAATACAACTGTAAGGGATTTATTCGTGATGAAAATGCCAAAGTAATCCTATCATACGCTAAGAATTTAGTGGTCCAATCCAATAAATTTATGAAAGCTAGAGTCATCTTTCGAGGCATTCAGAATAACTTGGAACTCAACATCCATAGCCTAATCATTGAGGGTGACTCTTTGAATATGATCAACTACATTAAAGGTAAGGCAAAACCTCCTTGGAATGTTGCCCAATTAATTTTAGGAGACCACCCTTTATCTTCAATTGTTCAATAACTTTTCAATTCACCATGTGCACAATGAAGATAGTAGATCTACTGACATAATGATAAAATTTAGGTTGATTTTGGATTCCTTCATGACCTAGCATACTAATTTCCCCTAGTGCTTTTTAGATATTTGTCATGGGAATGATGTATCCACATATGTTTAGTTCAAGTTCTTTGATGACTAGGCTTTGCCATCGATGCCCAAGGAGAGGCCCCACTACACATGTTTTGATGATTGAACTTCACCACTCATACTGGGTTAGAGCTCATTATTCTCCCCTATTGAGCAGTCTTGTTTCTTCATGCCAGGGACACATGATCCAAAGTATTGAGTTTCATCTTCCAAGGAGCCCAACCAATTTTTTTGGGACTATAATGCTCTTAACCTTCTACACTACAGTGATTGGTATAATTCCAAGGTCCAATAGAATATAAATTTCCATATCAAAATTATCAAGCATCAAAAGAACACTAGTTGTGGTTATCAACCTAATGCCCATGTCATCCATGGTGATCACCATTGGAAAGGAGGTAATCTTGAAGTATTTGGGATTTTACGTTGAATGAGAAACTGGGGCATGAGTGGTGTTGCCAATATTGATCATGTTTTCCTCACACCAAATGAGCATAGTGTCATTTCCAATCATAACGCGGTCAATGTTTTATTCCAAATTGACAATTCTCCTATCTTTAATAGTAGAATCAACCATCTAGTCTTCAGCGTGGATGCTAACATTGATTGGTTTTGGCTAGGTACCACAATTTTGGTAAATTTTGGGTGCGAGGCATGTTCTCATTGGTCCACACTTGATGGTACCCATCAACATCCTACTCCTAAATACACTTCTATTTCCAAAGATCCTTGCCAAATTTTCACCCTGTATTCAATACCTCTCTTTCTAGTTAATGCTCGATCGGTGAACCCAATCATCCTTGGGCATGGCACAACTTGTGTGGCAAGATGTTTTAGGGTAGAGAATGTCCATAAATGGTTCATATCGAGCACTTGGACCAAGGGTGGTGACATGAACCCTTCCTAGAATATGGAGGAATGTTTTTTAAGCAATATTATACTTAATTGCATGAAAGTAGAGAACTGGTGCAATAAAGAAATGTATTGTAAGTTAAATTAAACCTATTTTATGAGCAAGCCTATATCTAGTGATGGTAGGAATGTGGCACTGATTGAACCTGAACACCCACAACTGGGCTCGATGGTCAAAGAAATCTTAGCATAAACATGAGATAGTGGCACTGTGTCCCTGAAGGGACTTACATTTGCTGTCACAATCGAATTGCTGGCCAAGATTACAAATATTCCCAATTATGGGGAGATCATCCACCATGACAAGAATTCAATGGTAGGAGAACTTATTTATTTCTATGACAAATGGAATTTCCTATCCAAGAAGGACAATGGTTTCATATAGGAGGAACTCCCTCCACCATGGAACCAGTACTTAGTACCAATTATGCAGTACCTAATAATTGACAAATCATCTTCCCCTTTGAAAAGCTTCCATATGGTGTTTCTAAACTATCTAAATGATGTGAATTTAATCAACATCCCAGAATACCTCTTTCAATCGATGGAAATTTCTTTTAATAGTGTTCACAAAGGAAAATCAACCTATCCAAAGCATCAAGGTCTTCACCTAATCATATACAATTATATCAAACAAAATCCAAACCAAAGGGATTGCCTTGATGTCATACCATTCCAAATTAGCCAAATATGTAGAAACAAGATATTTATAAGCTTTCAGTACGAGACATCGACACTAAAATAGCCCCTTAACTTGGTTGACCATGAGCAAGGAGTCACTAAAGATGTTTAATATTTTAATGTTCATGGTGACAGTTGTATGGAGGCCCAAATATAGGACTTCATATTTAGAATTTTTTTTGGTGCAAGGAAAGTCTAATTTGAATGACAAGAGAATTGGAGCTCCTTTTGACATGAAAAACACTATTCTTGCACCACCCCCGTGCTCGCACTTTAAACCATCGAAGAACAAGGTCATATCAGCATTTTTCTCTAGTTCTTCAAGCTCGAGAGCTTCAAATATGATGAAGACCACGTCATCCAGAAGCTCGATGATAAGAGACCTATTGTTTGATAGTGGTGCCTCAACTAGTTGATTAGGTATGACTTGTCCCTTAATGGACTTCTAGATTATGAATTCCATATCAAATTCTATCAATAACATGATCCACTTCATAGTACGTGTGTTATGATATGTCTTATTCATCATGTACTACAAAGAATTTTGTTTTGATATTACATATGTCGTATGACTTAGAATATAGTGCCATAATTTATTTGTAGCGAACACTACTGCTAAACATAGTTTCTCCACATATGCATACCCTAGCTCATAACTCACCAAGGTTTGGCTAATATAATATGTGGCTTGTTCTTTGCCAGAGCTTTTGAAGAAGTTTGTTCAAACATGAGATAGTAGCACTATGTCCCTGAAGGGACTTACATTTTCTATCACAATCAACTTGTTGGTCGATATTATAAATATTTCCAATGATGGGAAGATCATCCACCATGACAAGCATTCAATGGTGGGGGAACTTTTTTATTTCTATGACAAAGGGAAATTCCTATCCAAGAAGGACAATGGTTTCATACAAGAGGACCTCCCTCCACCATGGAACTAGGACATAGTACTAATTATGCAATACTTGATAATTGACAAATCGTCTTCCCCTTTGCAGAGCTTCCATATGGTGTTTCTAAACTATCTGAAGGATGTGAAGTTAATTAACATCCCAAAATACCTCTTTTGATCGATGGAATTTTCCTTTAATAGTGTTCACAAAGGAAAATCAACCTATCCAAAGCATCAAGGTCTTCACCTAATCATATACAATTACATCAATCAAAATCTAAACCAAATAATCATTGAAGTTGGCGGTTCGGTATCTAATCCCATACCTGAGCCCATCTCGAGATTACCTCTAGCACTGCTAGAAGCTATCTATGAAGACTCGATCATTGACATTTATGATGGAACACCTAGCAAGGTGGGTAAGCATAGAATGGCAGGGGGTTCATCCTCAACTCCTAGCAAGTGTTCTACCTAGATTAAGTTCTCCAATGAGAAAGGTAAGAACATAATTTCTACAAATATCTCTACAATTGAGTACACATCCCCCACTCACAAGTTGTAGAAAACCTTGGTAGGGTCATCCCCTAGTTCACTTTTCATCCAGTCAATGGGAGACGTAGAGTAGATGTCAGACTTGGATGATATCATTTCACTAGCTACATCAATACTCCTAAGTTTTGGTAAGATTATCAACCAAATGAAAGCCTAGAAAGCATGCCAATCCTGTTAGAGTTACTATGCTATAGTAACTATGATTATTACCTCATTTGATTATATGTAAATTATCCTAGGTATATTATTAGGGTAAATTCATTTTTACCTTAGTAGGTTTTTTATTGCATGGTAGATTTGATTATTACTTTATAACCAAGAAGATATTCACTATGGAATATCTTATGGTTAGTCATTGTAGTCATTTTGACTACATTAGTAGGTTAGCACTTTATTTGCTAAGCACGTTAGTTAGCGTGATTTACTATTTTGTTAGTAAGTTAGCTACCTTAATGGTAGCACCACGTTAGGCTATTCATAGCCTAATTATTTGTATATAAACCTTTGCATATGAAATATATTTCTAATGTTTACCTATAATATTACATGGTATCAGAGCATTTGTTTGATTTGATTGGGCATTGATGAGATTTGAGGTGCACCTTCAAATTAGGAGAAGGTGATATTTTTGTCACTCTTACACTGGTCATGTGGGGTACAAATCTCAATACGGGACCCCTTAGATGGGACACGTTTCGAAAGACATGTAATTCCTTAGCTCCTTCACACAAAAATCAAGGTGCATGCTAAATTTTTTGGTGGCACGTAATTTTTTTAATGTAGAATTTCTTTGCATAATTTTATATCTCCATTCACTGGGAATTGAATTCTGGTAAACTTTTAGGTGGCCTTGCACGGCAGTCTAGAACTACCAGCCTGCATGGGTGATGATAGCCCACATAGGCTTACAGATGTTATCTCCCTTATGACCTTCCATCGATGAATATCACCAATTACTGATGTCGGCTATCCCTCCTCCCACTGATAACTCCTAAACACAAGCGCACTAAACTCCAAAGCACTAAATTCAATGTGAACTTCATGGTCGAATCACCTAACAACCCTTGCCAGCATTGATTTTTGAGGCAGCACAACATACCATAGTCCTTGATATCTCGATTGATGTCACTAGGTGTACAACCTTCGAAGCACCTACATGGATCCCAAGGAACTCTAGTGCATGGAATCTAAAATTATGCTAAGGTGGCAAACATAGATCTCGAGACATGTGGTAACCTATTACCTGATGGGTACAACATATGAGGTGGGATGATGTGAACCCCTATGAATAGCTGACAGGTGGTAGTGCTCCTCTGCTTATGTGGTATTGCTTACATGGTGAGGTTGAAGCTACTAATGGACATGTCGAACTGAGGTGAACACATGGTACTGACTTCAAGGCTAACATCGTGCGTTGTTAACTTGGCAGGCACATGGATCAAGGGACACCTAGCAATATTTTTGTTGATTATGTGGCAACACCTTGCAATGACATGTCATTGTGTGATTGGATGAGGGCACTGACGTGTGCTCTCATCATTCGTCATGTGTAAAAAAGGTTGGCTTCTTGATTGCCTAAAGGCAATCACATTAAGGGAGGCATGCCTTTGTTTTCAAGGCACAAAGGCTTGGCCGCATAGGTCATGTGGGATAAATTCCTAGGAAATGTTTTTTCCTTATACATGAAGCAGAAGCGCTTAATAGCATGTCGCTCCCTATGGCTATCAGATAAGCCATGAGAGTGTGTTGGCAATAGTAGCCAGCATAATATGTTGCCCCCGACATCAAGATATCGAGTCCCTATAGGGACAAAAACAATGTTTTTGCTAAAAAATTGAAAATTTTTCAATTAAAATGTAGTTTTTTTTTTAATTAGTTTTTAATATTTTTATTAATAATTTAATATTTTTTTGTATGAAATCATTTTTTTATACTAAAGTGATTTTTAACAAAATAATTTTTATAATGAAATTATGCTTAAATTAATTAGATAATGCAATGAATTTAAAAATTAGAAGGACCTATTTTTTGTAAAATACAAAATTGTGCTTTTGTTTTCTTAAATTTTTTTGATATAATACATATAATAGCACATTTTGAAAGAGTGTTTTTATTTTTCTCCAAGAGGGGAATGTAAGACAAATAAATAACACCTTTTTTTTTTGCAAATTAGGATTTCTTTAAAAAATTTCTCATATTTTGAGAGTCACAATCTTTTTCTCCTAACAAATAGACCTGGGGTCAACTAATACCAAGTTGTGTGTCGAATGGTTCTGGAAAGCCTTTCAAAATCTTGTCGTGTGTCGACTTTTCTTGAAAGGAGTGCTACCTTGTTAAATTTGCAAAGCAAAGAAGAGACAAGAAATTGTGAGTCTTTTTTGCAAATTTGTAACACAAGGAGGGGGGCACTTAAAAATCAATTTTTTTTTTTTGATAAATCAGAAAACAATTGCACATTCATATTTTTGCAAATTGGAGAAGGATCTCATCACATTGAAGATCTAAAATTTTCACAACCTTGTTTATTTTGCAAACAAGAGGGGGGACAAACCAAAATTTGGATTCTTCTTTTGCAAAATTGTAACACAATGGGAAATTGTGAAAATTAGAGGGTTGAAACAATGAAACTTGTTTATTTTACCACAAAAAAAGAAAAGGTAATTTTTTTACCACATTCTTTGCAAAATTGTAAGACAAGGGGAAAATTGAATATCAAAATTTTTGCACAACATAAATCAAAATTTTGTTACAAAAATTACTATAATAAGGTGCATTTTCGATAGCATTCGACAACTTTTGTTAAATTGGCATTGTTAAATTAGGTGCATTTTTGGTTGCATCAGACACCTAAGTGGTAAAAAAATTTGGGCACTCTTTGATTGATTATTGCATTTAATTTCTTTTTTTTTGCAATTATAAGTCATAAAAATCAAGAGCACTCAAAACCCCAAATTTCACACTCATTTGTGTAATTCATTGCACAAGTATAAGCCAATTTTTTGATAATTAACTCCATATGAAACCCAAAAATTCACTCTTCTTGTTTGGATTAAAATCCTCAAACTAATCATCCTTTTTTAAAGGATTTTTAGGCAGATGCCATTAAATATCAATTAGAGTGAATTCTCTTTCAATACTCTTTTAGGGTATATCAAAAGAAAGAACAAGTTTTTTGTGAAATAAAGGAACCTTGAAAGTAGTAATTGTTTTCACTAAGGGGGGATAATTCTGTGAAAGGTGAGTGTGGACGAAAAAGGATTAATTGCATTAACATTAAAACTTAGGTTACATAGATTAAATAGGCAGTAAATAACCCATTTGAGAAAGAAAGGGGGAAAGGAGAAATTTGGGGAAAGGAAAGATGAATAGAATTCTCTTGCTGCCCAAATGTTGTCGTCCACTGCCGTCCAGGTAAGGTAAAAGGTAAGTTACCTTTACCCAAGGTAAAAAAAAAATTTTAATCTTTTACTAATGGTAATATTCCAACATTCTCCCCCTTAAAGTTGAGAGGACTAACTATATAGTCTCTCAGCTTTATAAATTGAGCTTTAGCCATGCATTTGGTAAAGATGTCTGCTAGATTATCCAAAGTGCTACAATATTGAAGCTCAACTGTCTGTTGTTCCACCATATCTCTTATGAAGTGATACTTCATATCAAAATGTTTTGACATTTTGTGGTGGATCGGATTATATGCCAACTGTATGGCACTAATATTATCACAATTCAGTTTGGTTGGACCAATTTGTTTTTCACCAATATCTTCAAGGATTTTCCTCAACCAGAGGATCTGAGTACTGGCATGAGTAATGGCTATGTACTCAGCTTTTGTAGATGATAATGCTACAACATATTGCTTCTTGGAACTCCAAGTTATTAGTCCTGAACCTAGACTAAAACAATTCCCTGATGTAGATTTTCTATCATCTATATTACTGCCCCAATCGTTGTCACTATAACCAAATAACTTCACAGAGTTAGACTTGTGGTAATGGATTCCAAAATCCAATGTACCTTTTACATATCGTAAAATTCGTTTGGTTGCTTGTAGATGCAGCTCGGATGGGCATGCCATAAACCGTGATACAAGAGAAACAACATACTGTATATCTGGCCTAGTGTTGGTGAGAAACATTAAACTCCCAACCATGCTTCGAAATTGGTCAAGTCAACTTTTGGTGCTCCATCTTCTTTGCTTAGCTAGATTCCATGTCCAGTTGGTGTTGCAGCTGATTTGCACTGCTGCATAGCAAATTTCTTGATCATGTCATGAGCATATTTCTATTGACATATGAAGATCCCATTCTTTGATTGATGTACTTCCATTCCTAGGAAGTATCTCATTAATCCGAGATCCTTCATCTCAAACTGATTCATCATGGAGTTTTTGAAATCCATATTCATTTTATTATTACTACCCATGAATATTAGATCATCCACATATAAACAAACTATGAGGATATCTACTCCATTTTTTTGGTAGTATAGTTTTGGTTCACTCTTGCTTTTTGTGAAACCATATTTGCTGAAATAGTCGTCAATTCGTGAGTACCATGCTCTTGGTGCTTGCTTGAGGCCATAAAGTGCTTTTTTTAATTTATAAACAAGGTTCTCTTTTCCTGGTTCTTGGAAACCTTGAGGTTGTTGAACATACACTTCTTATGTCAGGTATCCATTTAAAAATGCACTTTTCACATCCATGTGTTGAATTTTCCATCCTTTATGGGCTGCCAAGGAAAGAACAGTTCTTATTGTTTCTTGTCGAGCAACTGGAGCAAAGGTTTCCTCATAATCTATTCCATATTTCTGAGTAAAACCTTTAGCTAATAATCTTGCCTTGTGCCTTTCAATGCTTCCATCAGCATTGAATTTGGTCGTATATACCCATTTACATCCAACACATTTTTTTTCCCTTGGGAAGCTTCACAAGCTCCCAAGTATCATTTTTTTTAATTGAGGATATTTCCTCTTCCATGGCATTTTGCCATATATTTTTAGTGCATGCTTTTTCATAGCTAGAAGGTTCTAGCTGTGCAGTAGCCAACAAAGCATAATTGACTACATCACCCCTTGGTTCATGAGACTCATCATCCCCTGACATTTGAAGATTTTCAAGTCTTGACAAAATGTCATCCATCTCACTAGCTTGACTCCTAGTGTATCTTTGTTGGAAATTCCTATCCAACATTTGAGTAGATGGATGACTCTATAGTATGTGCTTTCCTCTATTTGTCTCTTTCCTTTGAGAAACTGAATCAATATCCATCGGGCTTGGAGCGCTTACTGATATTTGAAATAATTTTGGATAATTTGGTGGTGCCAACAAAGAAGTCCCTCTTGGACTTGGTGTACCACTTGATGTACTTGATGAAGTTTCCTGATGTGGAATTTGTGGAGGAGGACTTTTTCCATTGCTTTTCTTGGGTTGTACCAATGTGGGAGGTACTAATGTAGAACTGTCCAAATTAGAGTCAAAATCAACAAATTTTTTATGACCCCATTCTCCCCCTTCATCAAAAATTACATCCCTGGAGATAATGATTTTATGTGTCGTGGGATTGTACAATCTATACCCTTTGGTTGAATCACAATACCCTACAAAAACACATGCTTGACTCTTTGGATCAAGCTTCTTTCTCTTCTCCTCAGGAATGTGTGCATAAG
The DNA here is from genome assembly GCA_028583015.1 of Wollemia nobilis. NCBI lineage: Eukaryota > Viridiplantae > Streptophyta > Pinopsida > Araucariales > Araucariaceae > Wollemia > Wollemia nobilis. Next base: position 1,162,115 of record JAQPPZ010004560.1, on the reverse strand, counting down.
ATAAAGAACCAAATACTCTAAAATGTTTGACATTTGGTTTCTTACCGTACCATCCTTCATAAGGAGTGATACCATCTAAACTAGAAGTCGGACTTCTATTTAGAATATATGCACTTGTTCTCACTGCATCTGCCCAATAGCTGTTTGTGAGATGTTTTGCATAAAGCATTGTTCTTGCAATTTCAACAAGGGTGCAGTTCTTTCTCTCAGCCACACCGTTCTGATGTGGGGTATAGGCAGTGGTGAACTACCTTTTTATCCCATTTTTCTTACAATAATGAAGAAATTCATTTGAGGAGTACTCTCCTCCTTTATCAGTGCAAAGACATTTGACATAGTAGTCACTTTGCTTTTCTACATTATTTCTGAAGTCTATGAAGCAATCAAATGCTTCATATTTGTGTTTCAAAAAATAGAGCCAACACATTCTAGAATAATCATATATGAATGTTAGAAAATAAGAATTGTTTCCAAGACTTTTTGTTTGCATTGGACCACAGATGTCCGAATGTACTAGCTGAAGAGGATAGCTTGCTCTCCATGCTCAGATTTTTGGAAACTTCATTCTGGAGTGCTTTCCCAAAGCACATGCTTCGCATACCTTTTTATGTTCTAGAATTTTTGGTAGTCCTGTCACCATAGCTTGTGATATTAACATTTTCAAGCTAGCGGAATTGAGGTGACCATATCTCAAGTGCCACAATTCACTTGGATTTGTAATAGCAATGTTTGCAAGTTGAGCTCCCCCCGGCTCACCAAATTTTAGAGGGAACAACCTATTCTTTGTCATAGGTACTTCTGTGATGACCCGGTTACAATTGTTTTTATCAAAGATTGTACATTTGCTTTCATCAAAAACTAATTTGTAATGCTTCTCCATCATTTGGCCAACACTTAACAAATTGTGTTGTAGTTGTGGAGTATAGTATATGTCATTCACATTTTTAAGGCCTTCTTTTGTTGGAACTGCCATAGCTCCAATGCCTTCAACTTGCAAAGATTTATTATCCCCTAACTTAACATGAGATTTGTAATTTGAATCTAATGTAGCAAAGAGATTTTCTTTGCCACTCATGTGGTTGGAGCAACCAGTATCCAAAATCCATGTATCATTTAGATTTTGTTATGGCTATCCATAAGAGAGAAAAAGGTTTGATGGACCTTCTTCTTCTCCGTAGAATGACCCATATTGACTACTTTGATCTTTTGAAGACTTTGACCAACAGTCACGAGCGAAGTTACCTTGTTTCCCACAATTGAAATAAGCTTTTTAGTCTTGTTACTTCCTCGTCCTTGAATTCCACGGGCTGCATTGCCTCTTTGGTTCTGATTGGCTCCTCTGTTTTGATTTCCACCTCTATTTTGATTACCTCCTCTGTACGAGTTTCTTTGGCTCTTGCCTCTTTGTTGTTGTCCTCTGCCTCGACCTCTTCCTTGTTCTCGTCTTGCAGTTTCATTCGAAGTGAAGGCTTTGTCATCACCTCCATAGCTTGTTGAAGGGGCTCCTTGAAGTCGCTCTTCATGTGATGTTAATGATCCAATCAAACTATCAAATGTAAGAGTAGAAAGGTCTTTGGATTCTTCAATTATGATAGCAATGTGATTCCACTTAGGAAGAAGTGTTCGCAACACTTTCTTCACAATTGTTTCATTTTTTGTGTCTTCACCTAAAGTTTGCATCATATCAACTACTCGCTTTGACTCGTACACGTAGTCTCCGACTCTTTCATTTTCCTTCATTCTGAGATTTTTAAAATCTCTTTTCAAAGTCTGAAGCCTGACTTGCTTTACTTTATCACTTCCTTGGAATCCTTCTTTCAAGGCATTCCATGCATCTGTAGTGATTAAGTAAGATGCAATTCTAGGAAAGATACTAGGATCTAATGCTGATTGAAGATGGTATAAGGCAAAAGAATTATTTTTCTATGCATCTTTGTAGATCTTCTTATCATTTGCACTTAAAGTAGTCCAATATGTTGGAGCAATGTATCCGTCTTCAATAATATCCCATAGTCCTTTTCCAATGAGTAATGTCCTCATATTTATGGACCAGTACTCATAATTATCCCCACTGAATTCGGGAATTGGTAGATTATTATGTGATCCCATTATTATCTACTAAAACAAGAAACCTCTCTTTTATAGTCTTATTCCAAAAAAGACTTTACAAACTATCAAGCCCTGCTTGATTTACAATCATAAACAACTCACACTTGTTGTTCAGCAATTACAAAATTGTCAGTGATTTGTTCATCATCGTCACTGATCAATATTATTTCAGGAGAAGGAGGTTGAAGGATTTCAACTGAATTACTATAATGAGTATATTCGGATCCTTGTGAAGCAATTGCAACTGTGTTGGATTGTTCAAATATGTTGCCAAAGGAGTTATCTTTTGAATCTGCTTCATATCCTTGATCAGGATTTCTCTGGTGTGCAATAACCGCGTTTTGCAACTGTGAAAAAACTGTATTAAGTCCTAGTGTTTTCACATGCCTATCAAATTTTTCAGGGTTTTTTTTCAATAACAACTTGAAGAGGGCATGATAACATCCATCCGATCTTATCATTTAAGAAAATTTCCCAAAAATTTTCTTTTACAAAGATTTCCTCTTAGGAAATAATAAAAAAAATTAACTTTCAAAGTTTTTTTTTTAAAAAAAACTTTACAATTATTTCCTCTCAGGAAATTTCTATCAACTTTGAAAAAAAAAAAATTATAAAAAACTAATGAACAGATATTTCCTCTTAGGAAATTACACACAAAAAAAAATTATTATTTTTTTTAAATTTAAACTATTCCTTAGTTTTTTTTTTTTTTTTAAATTTAATTATCTATTGACCCCGCCGAGAGTCGATCCTGCGACCTCGCGGGTGTCAGGGCTGAGGGTAGCCGCTGTGCTACCGGGCTGATCCGGGAGCAATGCGTGCTCCCCGCCCTTTAGCTTTCGTGTCGAGCGCGAAGCTAATGTTGGCTTCGCGCTTCGACGCGAAGCTTGATTTTACTTGGGACTTTAGTCCCACATCGCCCGTAGGGCGATGTAAAAGCTCTTTAAAAAGAGCTAAGCACATAAAGTGCTTTGACTACCTGCGGGTAGTCACTAACACCGTAGGATACTTTTGCCACTGATGCACGCATGAATCGCCACGTCACCACTCCCCGAGCCACATGCCAGTGCCACGTCACCACACCTCATAGATCACCACATCACCACTCCTTGGGCCACGCACCAACACCACATCACCACACCTCAGGCCACGCGCTATTCACACGTCGCCACGCGTCATGCCACGTCAATCTTGCACCTCGAGAATCGTGCACCACGTCAATAGTGCCTCGAGAATCATGCGAATCTGTTGCTCCTACGGGCCGCTTCGTCCAGCTCCTCCAACGCCTCGAGAAACATGTCGGACTGCTCCTACGGGCCGCCTTGGCTCCTACGGATTACCTCGGTATCCGTGTCGCTACCTCGAACTACGGGCCCCACTACCTCGGGAATCATGCCGCTCTGATACCAAATGTGAAAGGTGAGTGTGGACGAAAAAGGATTAATTGCATTAACATTAAAACTTAGGTTACATAGATTAAATAGGCAGTAAATAACCTATTTGAGAAAGAAAGGGGGAAAGGAAAGATGAATAGAATTCTCTTGCCGCCCAAATGCTGTCGTCCACTGCCGTCCAGGTAAGGTAAAATGTAAGTTACCTTTACCCAAGGTAAAAACAATTTTTTTAACCTTTTACTAATGGTAATATTCCAACAAATTCCTTTCTTCCTTCGAAACATATTTTGATAAGAGAGAGATAAAACTTGTAAAGGCAATTAGAAAATTAGAAGTCATCAAAATTATACCTTTTCTTTTAGGCTTCATAATAGCAACCATGCAATAAGGAAGGATTGTTTGGTGAACATTTTTTGATAAATTGCCTAGGAGGCAAAGTTATGTACAAAGATATTTTGCACTCAAAGGGAAGACTTCAAAAATTACCTAAGGGAAACAAATTTGTAAACCTAGGTAGCACCATTGCAAACCTCTTTTTAGGCTTCATAAATAGCAAAATTTTGTCTGAATTACTTTTAGAACCTCAAACAAGGAGATGAGACCAGGGCTCATTTTTTTGATACCTTTACAAAACAAGGAATTTTAAATCAGGAATATTATCATAGGTCTGTACCCATATATAAGTGCTTCTTGGCTGGAAATCTTCCTAGTGGATTGATGTGCACTCTAGACTATGGCCAAGATTGGGTGGTTGGTAATTACTTCCTGGTCCAACCTCTAGAGAAGGTAGGTTCCTTGTTGCAAAGCAAAAAATAAAAGAAATGAAATAAGACTAAATATAAAAAAAAAGGGTTAGAAAGAGATAAGGAAAAAAATATGAATTTAAATGTGGATGACATTTGGCTAACACTGCCTCATCGTATGCAAAGCATGTTGCAACTTGACTACATACAGGGTCTAATAGACCAGTAACCAAGAAAAACATTATAAAATGTAAATTAGATTAGATCATGTCTTATACTACTCTAATAGCCCTTAGTAATAGTCCAAACAACATATATGTCCTAATAGAATAGACCACTAATAGATTTATATAGAATAAAGTAGAACTACAATGATTAATACTATGCATCCTTAATATTCCAATTGCCATTTTTATAATTCAAACAACAAATCAAGCCTAATAGAATAGACCAACCACAAATCTTTTACAAAAATATCTAGATATCTTAGAGGATGCATACATGAAAGAATTTAGCAACACAACTAGCAAAGGTGAAGATCACAAGCTTATACTGAGAGGGGGGGTGAACAGTATAGCACCCACTTTTTAATTTCTTTCCAAACCAATATCAATTAGTGTCCTCAATTGCAATTACCAAATATAGCAGTGTGCATTAATAACATAGATATCAAATAGTAAGCAAGTGCACAAATCACCACACATAATTGAGACACAAGATTTAATGTGGTTCCCCCAATGTGGGGTAGTCCACAAGATAATATCCTTATAATATTTCACAAATAAATAGGGATCCTTATCCCAATACAAATGATTACTTTGATCTTCTCAAAGCTAGGCTATCTCGATCTGCTTAGGTGGGCTCCACTGATCTACTTAGCTAGGCTCTCCACTGATCTGCTTAGCTAGGCTATCCACTAATTTGCTTAGGAAATCCATTAATTTGCTCAGCTAGGCTATCCGCTTATCTACTCAACTAGGCTATCCATTGATCTTCTCAGCTAGGCTATCCACTGATCTTATCAGCTAAGCAATCCACTGATCTTCTTAGCTAGGCTATCCATTCATCTGCTCAGCTAGGCAATCCAATGATCTACTCAGCTAGGCAATCAACTGATATGCTCAGCTAGGCTATCCACTAATCTTCTCATCTAGGCTATCCACTTATCTACTCAGCTAGGAACTCCATTGATTTGCTCAGCTAGGAAACTCGTGTTTATGAGTTTTTTTATTTTTGTTCTATATATTTTACTGCTCATAGATCTACCTCAATGCCTTCTCACAAGGCTCAAACAATCATGCTCATATGTTGTCCCAAATCTATCCTCAAAGCCTTCACAAAAGGCTCAAGCAATGATGCTCAAATGTTGTCCCAAATCTATCCTCAAAGCCTTCACAAAAGGCTCAAGAAATGATGCTCAAATGCTATCCCAGATATGTCCACAAATCTATCCCAAAAGCCTTCTCAAAGGCTCAACCAATCATGCCCAAAAGTTGTCTCAAATATGTCAAGAAATTTTGTCCCAAAAGCCTTATCAAAGGCTCAACCAATCATGCACAAAAGCTATCTCAAATCTGTCCAAAAATTTTATCCCAAAAGCCTTCTCAAAGTTTCAACCGACCAATCATGCCCAAAAGCTGTCTCAAATCTATCCAAAAATTTTGTCCCAAAAGCCTTCTCAAAGGCTCAACCAATCACTCTCAAGTAGCACTCAAATATCAACCACAAATCAATGAAGGCAAGGCTCAATGATGAACTCAAAAATGAATGGCAATGTACTCTTCAATGGATGACAACAATGATCCACAATGATCTCAAAAATGTATGACAAATACTCTCTCAAATGGATGACAACAATGCTCAACAATATACTCTCAAATGTATGGCAAATGAGCTCTCTAATGAAAACCTCTCCAAGCAATAACAATGAGGACTTCAACCAACCAAGGACAATCTCCACAAGTAATAGCAATAGGTTCTCAATAATATCTTCCTCATGCAATGTCAATAAGCTCTCAAGAAACAAGCACAACTCCCTCAAGCAAAGAGCTCTCAAATAGCCAACAATGATCTCCTCAAATGAAAGACAAATGTATCCACAAGTGACTAGCAAATGATCTCCTCAATGGTCTCACATAGAGGCAATGTACTCAACAAGTAACCAACAATACTCTCCTCAAAACAATAGCAAAAACCTCCTCAATAGTGGCAATACTCTCAATGAACTCCACTAAAGTAATTATAAACTCAAGCATCAATTTTATCCATAAAATTGATTTTCTAATCCATCCACTTCCTCTCAATAGTCAAGGCACATAATAAAGCAATTTGTCTTCAACTTCAAACCCTAACTCATGTGCATGTCTTCTAACTCAAGGTAGCAATTAACTAGGTCTCAAGTTCCTAGTTTAATTTCATAATCAAACCATGCACTAGGACATATACATGTTCAACACTTTACTACCTTATAACTCCCTAATTTCATTGACATAAACAACAAGCACCTATGCTTTTATTTATTTGTTTTCACACCTTATAACTCCACAAGTACACACAATAATTTTCAATTATTTAATTCAACACCTTATAACTCCCTAAATACACATAGAAATAACAAATAATATCTCAACACCTTATATCTCCCTAAGCACACACAACAATCAATTATTTCCAACAAATACCTTATGACTCCCTAATTTTGGAAGAAATGATTTTAATGCACCACAACTTTGGTAATATCAACTATTACCATGCGCTAGAGATAAATACCTTTTTATGAATTTCGTAGCCTTCGCAACCTTCGAAAATGTTAATGTCTTTGCCAAAAATCAATGTGCCTTTACCACCTTCGAAATCATCAACATTTTTCCCAAAAATCAATGCACCTTCACACCTTCACGGGAGTCAAACTATGTTCCTCCTTGCTTGCATTGTGAAGCACTTACCACGTGAGCACTGGCCCATGTTGGGATTTAATCCCAAACACTTCCTTTAATCTCTATGCTCGACTATCAAAATGAAATCAATCTCTCACAAAAAACTTTTGCTCCTGGGCGGATTCGAACATAGACCTCTCTTGTGCAAAGATGATGCCCTGCCAACTGTGCTACGCTGTCCAGTGTGACATCAGTTCTGGAAGCTTTCGATTTTGTCTTTGCCCTTGAGTTTAATATTTCATTTTACCTCTACGTTGCCTCCCTTCGACGACTCTCTCTCATGCGCTGATTATTCTCCTATCTCCACAACAAAATAACCAAAGTCTTCTTTGATTTATATGCCTTTCAATGCCTTCGAATGACGTCGGTAAACTTTGATTTGCCACCCTAACCTTTGCACATTGGTGGATAATTTAATTAAACTTTAGACCTTAGAATTATTAAATAAATATTTAATAATTCATCTCTTATCTTTTTGCCATGAAACTTTTTGCACCTAGGTTTTATTGAAAAAACCTTTTCATCCATCATCATTTGGAGATGTCTTAGCACATTGGTTTTAATGAAAAACCCTTTCCAATGGTTTTAATAAAAACCCTTTCCATTGGTCTAATTAAAAAACCTTGTCATTGGTTTTAATAAAAACCTTTACCATTGGTTTTAATAAAAACCATTAATATAATATTTAAAAATTAAATATTATATGCCTCTTGTGCCACAAAACCCTGTATATATCCATGTTCTCCAAAATGTCATAAATGAATATTTATGAAGTGCTTTTGCCACCAAAACTCAATGTGATCCATGTGACATCAATGACAACACAAAATAACTCAAATTGCCAACAATCTCCTCCTTTGTCATTGATGGCAACACCTCTAATGCAAAACACCACAATCACTACAAAAACCATATCTTAGAATCAAATTTGCTCCCCCTAACTCAATAATCTCTATGGAGGTCGCTCCCCTATCTCAATTTTCTCTTTGGAAGTTGCTCTCCCTAACTCAATGCTCTCCTCCTTACTTAAATCTCTTCCCCTTTGTCATCAATGGCAAAAGGGACACCTATGGGGCTAAAATATATGACTCTTAAGCTTAGCCCCCCCATCACCTTCTCTCTTGAGGTGATTAATTTTGGGGTGGGAGTATTTTTACTCCCATATTACATTGTTCCTTTCCTTTGTCAACTTCCTTCCACTTATTTCTAATATCCTTTTCAAGAATTTCTTTGCCTCTTGAACTTGATTCACCTATCTCAAAACAAGATCCAAACTAGATATTTGGAGCCATAGGAGCTTTGGAACTTTCTTCATGAATATTAGGTGCTTCCTTTATTTCATATTTTATAACTTCCTTTCCTTTTGAGTGTGATTACCCAAACCTGAAATATGAGACCTTTGGTGCTTTGGAACCTTTCTCTTCTTTTTCTTTATTTGTGTCAAATAGAAAATTGGCACACATCTCTATAGCCTTTGAAATACATGTTTCCTTCTCAGTGAAAATATCTTGGCCTTTTGAGTCATGTGATGGATCAACCTTCTCAAGTATAAATCATCTCAATTCTTTTAGATTCTCCTTAACCTCTTGTAGTTGCTCATGGATATCATTGAAGTCTTCTTTTAGATCAACTGAGACATCTTTCTTGAAATATCCTCTTCTTCTATTTGGAGTGGTAGTTCTTCATATACTTCTTTAATCCCATATAAAAAACCTTCTTCATATTCACTGTCACTGATATGATTATCATATTCTATAGCAAACAAACTCTCATGATTTCTTTGACCATACCTGTTTCCTTGATGTGTCATTTCATCTTCACTATCACTGAAGCCATTGCAATATCCTGATTTGTGATCTCTTTGACCACACACAAAGCATTGTTCTCTTTCACTTTCTATTCCTAGGAATAGATGTTCTTCCTTTTCATCATCTGACTTGTCTCTATCGTTGTGATCTAAGCTATCATTTCCATCTTCAATGTAGAAAGTTTTCTTTGTCTTACAAAAAATTTTCTTCTTCTCATGCTTTCTTTGCTTGTACCTATCATCTTTGTCATGCTTATGCTTTCTTATTATTTTCTTTTGTGACCCTATTTTTCATCATCATTATTTTCTTTATGTGGACACTTGTTTGCATAGTGACCATAATCACCACACCTATAGAATTTGACTTTCTTCATATCCCTGTAATTCCTTGAGTCATTTTTCCTTTTGGTCCTCATCATTTTTTGAATCTCTAATTGTCTCTGGATATTTCCCTTTATTTTTCTCTGAAGCCTTGAATGCAATTTCTTTCATTGGAGCATGATGTTTATCTATCCTCATATCATAAGTTGTGAGAGTTCCTTGTAGTTCTTCCATTGTTATCTTGTTGATATTCATTGTTTCTTCTATCATTGAAACATTTGCATCATACTTCATGGGAAGTGATCTCAAAACATTTTGAGTAACATCTAATTCTTTCATCTCAAATCCTAGGCCTCTCATGGTGTTAGCAATATCATCAACTCAAAGTAAAAACTTTGCAATATCTTCAGAATCTTCCATTTTCAATTCCTCAAATCTTCTTCTATGAGTTAATAGTTATTCCAAATTTACCTTGGAATCTTCTTCATAGGTATTCTACAACTTGGTCCACATTTCATTAGTTGAATTATATACCATGAACTTTGCAAAATCTATCTCACATAGCCCACTCAGAATACAATTCATTGCCTTTGCATTGATCTCAACCAATTTCTTGATAGTCTTATCTGTCTCGGGATCACCTTCAACATTATACTCTTTTGCAACCATCTTCCATACCTCATATCCTTGTGATGTCAAGTATTTCTTCATTCTCGTGCTCTAGAAATCATAATTGTTATCGTTAAATAGTGGAGCCTTACTTGTAGATGATCCATTCTGTGAAGCCATCTATGTTCTTGTAGAATTTACCCTCAAGTTGTTAGCCTTTCTGAAGAAACCCAATATGATACCAATTCAATAACATAAGCTTATACTGATAGGGGGGGTGAATAGTATAGCACCCACTTTTTACTTTCTTTCCAAACCAATATCAATTAGTATCCTCAATTGCAATTACCAAATACAATAGTGTGCATTAATAACATAGATAGCAATAGTAAGAAAGTGCACAAATCACCACATATAATTGAGACATAAGATTTAATGTGGTTCCCCCAATGTGGTGTAGTCCACAAGATAATATCCTTATAATATTTCATAAAGAAAAATGGATTCTTATCCCAATACAAATGATTACTTTGATCTTCTCAAAGCTAGGTTGTCCTGATCTGCTCAGGTGGGCTCCACTAATCTGCTCAGCTATGCTCTCCACTAATCTACTTAGCTAGGCTATCCACTGATCTACTTAGCTATGCTATCCACTAATTTACTTAGCTAGGCTATCCACTGATCTACTCAGCTAGGCTATCCACTAATCTTCTTAGCTAGGCAATCCACTGATATGCTCAGCTAGGCTATCTATTGATATGTTCAGCTAGGCAATCCAATGATCTACTCAGCTAGGCAATCCATTGCTCTGCTCAGCTAGGCTATCCACTAATCTGCTCAACTAGGCTATCCACTGATCTTCTCAACTAGGTTACTAGTGTTGATGAGTTTTTCTATTTTTTTTCCTATCTCTTTCACTGCTCACAGATCTGCCTCAATGCCTTCTCACAAGGATCAAACAATCCTGCTCATATGTTGTTCTAAATATGTCCTCAAAGCCTTCATAAAAGGCTCAAGCAATGGTGCTCAAATGCTATCCAAAATCTATCCTCAAAGCTTTCACAAAAGTCTCACGCAATGATGCTCAAATGTTGTCCCAAATCTATCCACAAATCTATCCCAAAAGCCTTCTAAAAGTCTCAACCAATCACGCCCAGAAGTTGTTTGAAATCTGTCCAAAAATTTTGTCCCAAAAGCCTTATCAAAGGCTCAACCAATCATGCACAAAATCTATCTCAAATTTGTCCAGAAATTTTGTCCTAAAATCCTTCTCAAAGGCTCAACCAATCATGCCCAAAAACTGTCTCAAATCTATCTAGAAATTCTATCCCAAAAGCCTTCTCAAAGGCTCAACCAATCATGCCCAAAAGTTGTCTCAAATATGTCTAGAAATTATATCCCAAAAGCCTTCTCAAAGGCTCAACCAATCACTCTCAAGTAGCACTCAAATCTCAACCACAAATCAATGAAGGCAAGTCTTAATGATGAACTCAACAATGAATGGCAATGTACTCTTCAATAGATGACAACAATGATCCACAATGATCTCAACAATGTATGACAAATACTCTCTCAAATGGATGACAACAATGCTCAACAATATACTCTCAAATGTATGGCAAATGATATCTCTAATGAAAATCTCTCCAAGCAATAACAATGAGGACTTCAACCAACCAAGGATAATCTCCATAAGTAATAGCAATAGGTTCTTAATAATATCTTCCTCATGCAATGTCAATAAGCTTTCAAGAAACAAGCACAACTCCCTCAAGAAAAGAGCTTTCAAATAGCCAACAATGATCTCCTCAAATGAAAGACAAATGTATCCACAAGTGACTAGCAAATGATCTCCTCAATGGTCTCACATAGAGGCAATGTACTCAACAAGTAACCAAAAAATACTCTCCTCAAAATAATAGAAAAAACCTCCTCAATAGTGGCAATACTCTCAATGAACTCCACTAAAGTAATTATGAACTCAAGCATCAATTTTATCCATAAAAATGATTTTCTAATCCATCCACTTCCTCTCAATAGTCAAGGCACATAATCAAGCAATTTGTCTTCAACTTCAAACCCTAACTCATGTGCATGTATTCTAACTCAAGGTAGCAATTAACTAGGTCTCAAGTTCCTAGTTTAATTTCATAATAAAACCATGCACTAGGACATATACATGTTCAAAACTTTACTACCTTATAACTCCCTAATTTCATTGACATAAACAACAAGCACCTATGCTTTTATTCATTTATTTTCACACCTTATAACTCCACAAGTACACAAAATAATTTTCAATTATCTAATTTAACACCTTATAACTCCCTAGATACACATAACAATAACAAATAATATCTCAACACCTTATATCTCCCTAAGCACACACAGCAATCAATTATTTCCAACAAATACCTTATGACTCCCTAATTTTGGCAAAAATGATTTTAATGCACCACAACTTTGGCAATATCAACTATTACCATGCGCTATAGATAAATACCTTTTTATGAATTTCATAGCCTTCACAACCTTTGAAAATGTTAATGTATTTGCCAAAAACCAATGTGCCTTTACCACCTTTGAAATCGTTAATATTTTGCCCAAAAAAAATATGCCTTCACACCTTTGCAGGAGTCAAACTGTATCACTCCAAATTTTTTGCATCCTTACCCTCAGGCCATAGGATCCGTGCCCGGAAGGAGGATGCGAGAAGGATGGGACAATACCTCGGACTGAGAGGCCCTTTGAAGGTCCCGCCTCTCGGGGGAGGAGTATAAGGGTGAATTTTTGATGGATGGTGGGTTCACCAGGAAACTTTTGAGTGGCAGTTTCCATGCCTAGGTTGGGAATGGGTTTGATGTGTTCATTTTTATACTCAATCATTCAACTCCTAGGTTTGGCCAAGATGAATCTAAACTATTCTATATGCCAATACTGATTTAAATGGATACAAAAAATAGAAATGAGTGCTAAACATAGAGAATATGCAAATTAGGACAGATCATACCTGATTTCGGATGTTTGATGAAGGTTCTGAGTCTTGTAGTAGTCCGAATCATCTCAAACTGTACGTAATCATCTGAAATGAGATAGAATCATCTCAGATCATAGTCGGTCATCTGAGATCAGATGAGATCATCGTGGATCTGATGAATTCGTCAGACGAATTCGTCAAAAACTGCAATCACAGAAACAGATACAAAATACCAAAATACGAGTGCCAAAACACAGGGGAAATGATAAAAGTAATGGTAAATTTACCTAAATGATAAATCCAAATAGAAATCAAAGAAGAAATGCATCAACTTAACAATGTATTTTGATTTTACCATGCATTTACATTAAATGAGGTGAACTCCAAGATGCATAAACATAATAACCTAATATAATGTAGAATTATAATGGAAAAATGCAGAAAAGTTAAGAAAATGCAAACTCTGGGCTCGGATTGCCCCCAATCTAGACTACAGTCAGGATCGCCTCCAATCGTATGAGATCGTCTGCGCTCCTCGATAGGATCATCCGAAATAATTCTAAAATCGCTTGCGACGATCCGATCTTGCTCCAACAGAAAAATAGTAGAGTTCCTGCAAGAAAATGTGAAATACAGAATGCAGACAACAGCATGAGAATGCAGGGAAATCCGTCAGCTAGGAGGTTCAGAGCAGGGGGAATCAGGGGGATAAACTAGAAAAATCCTAGTTTATATAGGATTAGGGGGAGGTTAGGAGGTTGGGGATTATCCCAATCTGGGAGATCTCCAACGGGGGAATCTCCAACTGCGCAGATGCGCTTCTGCCAAAGTTGGAGAGGCTGTTGAAACAGGAGCTAATTATGAACATTCGGTTTTAGGACGAAATCGTCTGGATGCTCTGTTCCAGACGAATTCGTCAGATCGGGGATGATTTCGTCTGATCTGCGACGATATCGTCCAACGGTCAAAACAAATCCTAAAAATGGCATGGAAAAGGAGGGAAACGGGTAACAAGCGGTTTTGGGGCGATTTTGGGGTTAAAATTTAAATTTTTATCTTTTATCTTTTACTAAGGGTTTAACTGCGCCAATTTTAGGGTGCTACATTTTGCCCCCTCTTTAGCGAATTTTTTGAAGAAAATGCGTTAAAGACGAGTTCTTCCCATTTTACGAGAAAGCAAAAATGTACTCAATTTTTTAGATGACGATTCTTGGTCGAATCGTATGACTGTGACTATGGTGCCCCCTCCGTGTTTTTACCCAAATCGAACGTTTGAGGTAAAAATGCGGAAAAGCAAAAATTAAAAAAATGTTGTTGTTTTTGCATAAAATTAAGAAAAATAGGGAAAACCCTAATTCATTTTTTTTGTTTTTATTATTCATTTTTACTGTTCCAGAGCTCTGCAGAGAGAAACAATGGTGGAGACAACGCACAGAGCGACAGAGGTCCGACGTGGGCTACGGGTAAGGATCTAATCCTAGTAGATTAGGTTTGATTTTAATTTGTGCAATTTTTTGTTTTAAATTTGGACTGTTTGGGGCATCGCGGCCATTTTTAGGCCGTCGACGACGTCTGGACGAAATCATCCCGATTTCATCGGAATCATCCCTAGATCGTCGATTTCATCGGAGGGCAAAATCAACGAACTAGGGGCGATCCCGTTCAACAAGGGGCGATCCCCAAGTTGTGAAATCAGAGACGAATTCATCCTAAAAAGGATGATTTTGCCAAATTTGGGATGATATAATCCAATGGTGGACGATATCATCGCTTTTAAGAAATTAAGCTTGATTAAAATGTTTTTAATTTTATTTTAATGATTGGTTGATTAATGAATTTTTGTTGTTATTGTTTGTTTTGCAGAGGGGATTACTAAAGAGCCAAGAATGGAAATACGATGGGCTGAGAGATGACTTGGCCACTCTCGACCAGGCAGAGCATGACCGACTAGCATAGGTCGGGCTACGACATGTGGCAGAGATGCCACAAGTATCGACTGACATAGGGCTTCTGACAACCCTAGCAGAGAGATGGTATCCGGGGTCATCCTATTTTTGGTTACCGATAGGGGAGATGGCTCCCACACTAGAGGACGTATGGAGGATCATGAGGATCCCCATACAGGGATGGCTCATGATGCCTGCGGCCAATCAGGGCCAGGCGATGATGAGACTGACCGGAGACCCGAGCTTCACCTTGGAGAAGGGCGGAGTGAACATCGAGTCTCTAAGGCAGATGCCTAGGGCATCTAGGTTGACTCAAGTTTTGGCAGGAGTAGTAGGTGGCTTACTGTTGTGCCACCAGAGCGGGTGCAGATTACCCTAGCTCCTGTCAGATGTGGTCTACGACATGAGAGACCACGGCTACAGATTTGCATGGGGTAGCTTTGTACTATGTCGCTTGTATAGGATCTTGCATGGGGTCGTATACAAGGGAGGTCGATGTCTGGTCTTGACATCGCTGCTACAGATTTGGTGTTGGGAGCACATCACGATGCGGAGGCCGGTAGGGCTCCCATTGACAGGGGTTGACCGGGAGAGGCCCCGGGTTTACTATTGGTGGCTATAGAGAGGGTCACAATGGTGGATAGATCTGTCGATGTCACGGAGGTTGTTGGATGACCTCATCCCAGACCAGATCACCTGGAGGCCATGGAGAGAGCATCCCGGGTGGGCAGAGGATGGGCAGGAGCTGGCTCGCATCAGGCGAGTTTGCTGGCTAAGGATGGAGTGGGGAGAGGTAGAGCTCCACCGCTACGACCGGGTACTATGGTAGTTTGGTCTTCAGTAGGGGATCCCTTCTCTCAGGGATTATGAGTACTCCCAGACTATTCAGGATAATACTATGCTGAGCGGGGCTCCAGACATGCAACGATTCTGGAGTCAAGATGCAGATGATGCCCCCATCCAGCCAGTGGATGGTGATGATGCTGGGGTTGCAGATGGCTATGATGCCTGGTACGTAGGCATCCACCCTCCTCGGATGATGAGGGCATAGGGTCCGATGCACGCGGTTGTGCGATGGATGGGGAGGCGATGCCAGGCTACCATTGAGGCAACGCGGGGTCACGACGGGAGAGAGCAGCGATGGTCCCCATAGGAGAGATGCCAACGGATGGGTCAGGCTCCACAGAGGCCACAGGAGATAGGGCGGAGGGAGGAGAGATTCCCTTCATAGCAGGGGGAGAGACCACCATCACTTGATAAGGGCAAGGGTGTCGAGGTAGGGGAGAGCAACGAGACGGTGGCTCTCCGGGCTGAGGTTGCTCACCTTCGAGCTCAGGTGCAGTCACTGCAGGATGAGGCTACACGGCTCAGGGCTCAGGTACAGACACTACAGGATGAGACTACATGGCTCAGGGCACGAAGCGGAGGGGCGAGCAGGGATGAGCTAGTGCGGTCTATGATGCAGACCACATTCTACCAGGGGGTATACTTTCAGTTGGCTCCAGAGGGTCAGAGGGTACCGCTGCCAGCCAACATTGCGGAACCAATCCGGATGGGATCGGTGAGGACATCCTCACGATCGACAATGAGGACCGGAGACACAGCATGGACTGCTATGGGACCACCTCCTCCACGTCAGGGTGGGGGAGGAGATGAGGCTGAGAGCTCGAGGGCTTCTCAGGGATAGTTGACTATAGACTACACAGATATTATGGAGATTTTTGAGAGGATTGAGTATGCCAGGGTATAGATTGTGGCATACCAATCCAGTTTTGATATGATGTACATAATTTGATATATATATATGGTCTTGTTTTTGATGATATGACTTGTGTATATGTTGTATGATGCTTTAATTTGTAATTGAATATTCATGTAATTATGTCGTTTTGAAATATTATATGTTGATATCATGGCATAAAATTGTAAATGAAATAATCTGATGTAAACAAATTGGTTGTTGTGATGTAATTTGATGAAAAATAAAAGGGACTTCTAACAATAATTTCAAAGGACATTGTCGTTGTTATAGACCATTTCATGGAGTCGCCGCTCACTAGGTCGTCAAGCTAATCCCAGGATAGAAATATTGTGAAAAGTAAAAGAGTGCTTAAGAGACTGTCTTAAGACTTTGTGTTGTGATGATGAAAATGATGATGGTGGTGATTTGTTTTCAGATTTTCATAAAAATATTATGCATGACATATAAAAGGAATATGAATTTTGCTAGGCATAAATTCCTAAGTGTGATAAAAATTGTGCATAAGTTCCTAGGAACTATACCATCATTGCAAAATTGAATGTGGACATAATGACCTGAAATAAGATAAGTGTGTGTTCATTTTAAAGCTTAGTTATGATGTAAGCCATATGGGTTTTTATTAAAATGAATGGGAAAATAAAACTAGAACAATGGTTTGCGCTAGGCATAGACTTATAGGTATAGACTTATACCATCATCGCGAAATCCAAAGAAATTGACATTTTAGTTTTATTGCATGATTAATTCTTGACTTTTGATAAACAGAAAAATAATATGATGAACATGTTGTTTGAAATCATTTTGTGATTTTGTGAAACAATGTATATAATTGTTTTTATACAAAACAAAAATTCTGAAATAAGAGGATAAAACTATTCCGAAAATAATTACAAAAATATTTTAAATTATCTCAAAGACAAATGTAGGTTTATAAGGGATCCTCATGTGCAAATGTGAGTTCATTACCGATCTTGATTTATCATAATGATACAAAATCTCTCAAATACAAATATGTGTGCAATTGTATTGTTCATTCACCAATTTTGAGCAAGATAATTTGATACAAGCAATTTGCCTTAACCAAATGAGTGTTCCTTAACCATGATTTATATGCATATAACCGTACCAGACTACTATGTAAGTCGGGTTATCAAGAGCTAGCTAATCCATAAGCTGACATAGGTCTGTACAAAAGAAGGTCGCTAATGTGACGGACATATCACCACGCTAGGAATTACCCAAGGCCAAGCGGGTTGGGCACAAACCACCTGTTATGGGGCTTACCTCACAGTTTTCGAATAATTGAGAATTCCAGGGATTCAAGCTCATTCACCCTTCTTTTCTTTTCAAGGGGTAGGGAAAGGGATTTTATTGCATTTTGCTTTTTCGTTTCACTTTTGCTTTTCTTTTCTCTCTTTTTTTTTTTTTTTGTATATTTTTTTTGCTTGGAACTGAGATAATGCTGAAATATTGTTGCGATGGTACAAAATGATATTTTTCTTTTTCTCATTTTCTTTGACTTTTCTTTTTCTTCCTATGCTAGGGATACTTGCTCGGATTGGTTGTAGAGCAAGGGATTTTTATTCTGGGTAGGGGTGAGCTTGTCCTTTTGTCAATTCTCAAAGATTCTAGACCATGTGCATGATAGGATAGCAGGGGAAACTTTTCGCTCAAGAAACCACTTCTACTATGTAGCATCATATTGAATTTGCAATGAAATCATTTTAATGTGAAAAGATATACTTGGTTCAAGTAAAATAACAAGATCAGTTCTCTATGCTCAAAACTTTATTTAATGCCAATGTGGACTTTGATATAAGAGAGATTAATAATCATACTAAATAAAATCAAGATATTTATTCATGTGAGTGTGAAAGTGCGGGATTCCAAATAAATGCTCATTTATCCAAAATAATTGAAAATATAACTGCAAACTCCAAGAATGGACAAGTACAAAATAAAATATGTTTTTGAAGATGTTGATGATTTTGATGTTTTTGTATTTTGATTCTAATTGATGAATTGAAAGAAATACAATGTGATTGTTTTTGAAAATTTTTATATAAGTGACTAAAAGGAATAATATGCAAAACAAATATATACAATGATGAAATGGCCAAATTTTATGCATAGTAGCGTTTGAGATGCATAATGTTCATAGGTTCTTTAAGTTCTTTACCATCTAAGGTAGATAATTTGTATGCTCTCGATCCAAATTTAGCAGTAATAATATACGGTCCAAGCCAGTTGGGCTCGAATTTTCCTTTAAGGTCTTTAGTTGCATTAGTATTTTTTTTATTTTCTTTTAAAACAAGGTCGCCGATCTCAAGGGATCGATGATGAACTTTCTTGAGATATGCTCGCTTAAGCTTGTTTTGGTAGGCACGAAGATGCTCCAAAGCATTGATGCGCTTTTCATCTAAAAGTTCTAGCTGACTAAATCTGCCAGCACGATATTCATCCCCTACTTCAGTATCTTGAAGTAGTAGAGCTAAAGAAGGAACTTCTAATTCAAAGGGAAAAATAGCTTCAGCGCCATAAACCAAAATGAAAGGTGAAGTTCCAGTGGGGGTGCGAACACTAGTTCGATAGGCCCACAAAGCAGGATATAATTGGATGTGCCAATCTCGACCAGATTTATTGACCAGTTTCTTGAGAATTTTGATTAATGTTTTATTAGATGCTTCGGCTTGGCCATTACCCTGAGGATAATAGGGAGTGGACCAACGATGTTGAATTTTATATTTTTGACATAATTTTTTGACATCTTTATTTTTGAAACAAGTTCCATTATCTGAGATGAGATTTGCAGGAATTCTAAACCTACAAATAATTTGATTGAAGATAA
The DNA here is from genome assembly GCA_028583015.1 of Wollemia nobilis. Classification (NCBI taxonomy): domain Eukaryota; kingdom Viridiplantae; phylum Streptophyta; class Pinopsida; order Araucariales; family Araucariaceae; genus Wollemia; species Wollemia nobilis. Next base: position 1,142,663 of record JAQPPZ010004560.1, on the reverse strand, counting down.
ACTTAGAAACTTGGGTTCCAGTACAAGAAGCTAAAGGCATAGCTTCAACCCATTTTGTAAAATACTCAGTGGCGGTTATGATAAATTTGTGTCCATCAGATGACACAGGGTTGATTTTTCCAATGATATCTAAGCCCCATTTTGAAAAGGGCCAAGGAGATGAAATAGCCTGCAGCTCTTGTGCAGGCGCATGGACAAGGTCAGCATGTTTTTGGCACTTGTCGCAGTGGCGCACATAATCATGTGCATCATTCTCCATGGTAGGCCAAAAATATCCTATCCGAAGGAGCTTCTTAGAAATGGCGTTACCACTAAAGTGTCCTCCACAAGATCCATCGTGGGCTTCACTCAAAGCTGATCTAGATTCGTCTAGATTCAAACATCTCAATAATATGCCTTCAAAAGATCTCCTATACAAGGTATTACCAATAATCACGAAGCGACTTGCTCGTCTACGTAATAATCGGCATTGGTTGCTAGTATAACCATCAAGGAAGGTCCCATTTTGCAAAAAATTAAATATATCAGTGTACCATGGTTCGGGAGTAGTTTCGTTGATTAGAAACACATCCAAAGGTTCTAAGCATGATTTGCTTGAAGCGGGTTCCTGGAGTCGATGAATAATGATGGTAGCATATTCATCATCTAACTCCAAGGGCAAAAGAGATGCAACTGCAGCCATAGCGTCAGCCGCACGATTGCTAGTTCGAGGAATAGCTTCCAAAGTAACTTGATCAAATAAAGATAATAATTGCAAAACATATGTTTTATATGGGCGTAATTTATCATCTCTGGTCTGATAAACATCATTGATTTGATTTATGACAAGTTGAGAATCACCAAAAACTAACAAATTTTTAATTTTTAAGGCCAAAGTTGCTCGTAATCCAAGGATTAGAGCCTCATATTCAGCAATATTATTAGTGCAAGCAAACGTTAATTTAAAGGACAGAGGTATAAGATGTTTTTGTGGAGATATTAAAATAATACCCGCACCAACCCCACTCATGCATCGAGCTCCGTCAAAGTATAGGGACCATTGTTTAGGATGGTCTGCCTCGAATTTAAGGCATTCATCGAGAAACTCAATGATGAGGGGATGGGTAGACTCTAAGGGTGCAACAACTAATTGATCTGCTATGATTTGACCTTTAATAGACTTATGTCCTATAAATGTGAGTTCAAACTCGCTTAGCGCAAGAACCCACTTGGTTGTGCGACCAGATAAGTACGGTCGACTCATGAGATATCGCAAAGGGTCAAATTTGGCAATAACATACGTTTTCTGACTGAGCATATAATGTCGTAGTTTTTGTGTAGAAAATACGACTGCAAGACATAACTTCTCTAATATGGTATAGCGAGTTTCATAACTGATCAAGGTTCTACTGATGTAATAATTAGCACGTTCTTTCTTCTCATCGTCAAGTTGAGCTAACATAGCTCCTAAGGCAAAATCGAAAGCAAAAATGTACAAAATAAATGGCCGATCAGATCTAGGTGGTGAAAGTACTGGGGGTTTAAGGAGATATTGTTTAAGGAGGTCGAATGCTTCCTGGCATTCGTCATCCCAATGAAAAGAGACATCTTTCTTAAGAAGTTTAAGAAAGGGTCTGGTTTTATCTGCCAACTTATCAATAAAGTGGTGAATAGCTTGAAGCTTACCTTGTAAACTTCGTAATTCAGATATATTTGTGGGCGTGGGCATATCAGTAATAGCCATGATCTTGAGAGGGTCAATTTCAATGCCACGTAAAGAAATGATAACCCCCAATAATTTATCGGACTTAACTCCGAATATACATTTGGCTGGATTCAATCGGATAAGATACTCCCTTAACCGATCAAATACTTTCCTCAAGTCATTTAAATGATCATCTTCTTTGATGGAACGAGCTATAATATCATCTACATAATCATGTAGAATATCATGCATCATATCGTGAAAGATATAAGTCATTGCTCGTTGATATGTTGCACCTGCATTCTTTAAACCGAATGGCATGACTTTCCAACAAAAGGTTCCCCAAGGGGTAATAAAGGTTGTCTTAGCCTGATCTTCAAGAGCTATCCTGATCTGATTATAACTAGAGAATCCATCCATTAAGGATATCATTCCGCTCCCAGCAGTAAAATCAATGATTTGATCCATGTTGGGAAGAGGAAAATCATCTTTAGGGCATGCAACATTAATATCTCTAAAGTCAGTACAAACCCTAACTTTGGTAGCTTCTTTCTTGGTTACTGGAACTACATTTGAGATCCACTCAGCATAATCAATGGCTTGTATAAAAATAACCTTCAACAGTTTTTCTAGTTCTCCTTTGACTAGTAAGGCCACTTTAGGATGCATTTTTCTAAGTTTTTGTTTAACAGGTTTAGCATCTGGATGGACTACTAGATGATGCATAACTACAGAAGGGTCCAAACCTGGCATGTCTTCATATGTCCAAGCAAAGACATCTTCATAGTCTTGAAGGAATGAAATGTATTTATCTTGTTTTTCTTGACTTAATTCTGATCCAATATTGATTATGTGGGGGTGATCTTCGGTTCCAATGTTAATTTTTATAACGTTTTCAACTTCCATATGTAAATCTCTCTCAAAATTAGGTGGGGCGGGTGAAACGCCTAATTCTTGTAATTCTTCCAAGGTTAGCTTGGATAATTCGTCTTGAGGAGTCGAGGCCTCAAGCTGGGCTATACTAGGTATAGATCCATCAAAATAAAATCCGTTGTGTAACAATTCATCAATGGAGACATCATGGAAGATATCCCCTTCCAACTCATCGTCGGATTCGGCAATCATCTCAGGGTAAGCTATGGATAGCATATTACAGGTAAAGGGATTATTCTTTGAACGCAAAGAATCTTGTTTATCCAGATAATCTTGGTAACATGTAAGATGGTCATCCTCCTCAAATGGGAAGGGTTGACCTTTACTAGGAAATAGGCCCACACCGCATCGGGCAGGCCATGGTTCTACCTCAATAGGTTCTTTCATACCATTCTGGAAAGGTCCCAAACCTTTCCCTTTATAGCCCAATTTAAGCATTATATGTTTAGCTTTAATATACTTATTAGCGAAATAGCATCTAGCATATCCATCACAATATGTTTTGATGTTTCTAGGTATTTTTCCCCAGTCATATCCCTTATAAATAAAAGCACAACTCCCGACTTGGTAAATACTTCCCATCGGCTGTGGGAGGCCCAAGGTACGAGGAGAGGGTGGGAGTTTATTTAAAATAAGGGCATCTTGCATGGCAGTGTTTGTTTTTTTTTATATAAGAATTTTAGATAAATCGGGTAAGAGCTCATCAGTAAGAGCGTAAGAGGTAGAAGGATCATTTCCTATGTTTTTGGATGCAAAAATCATGTCTTTGATAGGCGTAGATGTTGTAGAGATGTTGATGGAAGGATCTAAAGGTATGGAAGTTATAGGAGTAAAACAAGAAGCATTGGTTGTGGGTTTAGGATCCTTTTGAGGTCCTAATGTGGTTTGTTCGGAAGATGGTTGAGCTATATGTAGAGGTGTAGTTGATGGGGAAAATGTAGATGATGTTATGGGTGAGTGTTTCACATGTTTAGATGGTTGATGAGAATTAGGATGTGTGGATGACAGAGCAGGGCAAAATTGAACTCCAACCGGTTCTGCCAAAGCACACATATCAAAGGGTCTAGGGTCACCATGAATGGTAACCAACTAATTTTTAAATTTGAATTTAACACACTGATGTAAAGTTGAGGGGACAACTCGCATTGCGTTAATCCAAGGGCGACCCAAAAGTATATTGTATGATGCAGGGCAATGTACAATAAACATGGTCGTGTCTAAGGTCCTAGGACCAACTTGCAAGGGGATAGTAATAACTCCACATGTTTCTTGTGTTTCGTCATTAAAGGCTTTTATGATCATATCCGTTCTTTTCATTTCGTCACTTCTAAAGCCAAATATTTGGTAGAAGTCAAAAGTGCATATGTTTAAAGATGAACCATTATCAATCAAGACGTGTTTAACAGCTACATCCCCAATTAGGGCAGTAATGTATAAGGGGTTATCCTTATGTAAACTATGTTGTGGTATATCTCTATCTCGGAAGTCAATACAATCGACTTCTCGAGTTATGATAGTATTGGACATGGCTTCAGGTTGAATATTTTGTGGTACCATCATTTGGCTTAATGTGAGCATTAATTCATCCCTATGGGTAGGAGAAGATCTTAAAAGGTCCAAAAGGGAAATTCTAGCTATAGTATTGGATAATTGTTCATTAATATTATACGGAGGCTTAGGTTGAACATTAGGCATATGATTCCCTTTATTGGGATTTTTCAAAACAAATGGAGCTGATCCATCATTTTGAGTTTGATCCTGTTGAGAGTTTTGAGCCTGTTGTCGAGTAACGACTCCGATGGTACCTACAATATTATTTTGAGGATGATGAATTGGTCTCGGTCTAGCATTTATGGCTTGTTCATTAGAAAGTAACTGATGAGAAGATGGTCGAGTAGTGACTCTTCTAGGAAATGGTTCTTCCGAAACCATAGAATTTGTGATGGGTTGAATAGGATCTGATTCATCTTCAGAACTATTCGATTGATTTGAGGTGATTTCCATGTCACTTTCGATATCAATTCTACATTACTAAGATCAGGTGTTCGAGTATTATATAGAGGTCTGGACGTGACCATGGATAAAGTTGTGTCAAATATTTCTAAATCATGAACAGGTAAATGTCCACTAATGACTCCTACATATCGGGTAGGAGGGGGAACATTATGATGTTCAATTTGATTAGCCACATCTTTACCATGCTTTGGTAAAGGATGTTGAAATATGTCCAATGATTGATTGGTGTATCGCTCCAAATTTTTTGCACCCCTACCTTCAGGCTATTGGATCCGCGCCCGGAAGGAGGATGGGAAAAGGATGGTGCGGTACCTCGGACGAGAGGACTTTGCGAAGGTCCCGCCTCTCAAGGGAGGTGCATTTTGGTGATTTTTCGATGGATGGTGGGTTCACCAGGAAACATTTGACGGCAATTTCCACGCCTAGGTTTTGGGAATGAGTTTTGATGAGTTCGTTTTATTTTTAAACATTCATCCTAGGTTTGGCCGAATGATTCTAACTTAAACTACATGAAAATGCAATTTAAATGCATACAAAAAATATAAATGAAAACAGAAATAGAGAATTTGTAGGAGGCCAATGAAGATTACCTGATCCGGAAGTTTGATGGAGTTTCTGAAGCTTGAAGCAGTCTGGATCGTCCGCAATTCAACAGAATCGCCTTCAATTTGATAAAATCGTCTGAACTGACAAGATCGTCTGAAATCTGACGAATTCGTCAGACGAATTCATCAAAGACCTGCAAAATAGCAAACAGATGCGAAATACGAGAAATTCTATTTTGCAAATAGGGGCAAACTATGTAAAACAATAATATGAGTGTTGAACAATATACAAGAATAGAAGTAAATGCAAATAACTGTGTTTAGATAGCAGAATATGATCTTAATCTATAAACTTAGACAAAATGGGTGAACTCCAAATGCAATATAATATAAAAACTGAATAAACAATCTAATTTACAACATAAAATGACAGAGAAAAGAGACAGAAGAACAAACTCCAGGCACTGATTTCCTCGATGTGCACTGTAATCAAAATCGTCTCGCATCAGTACGAGATCGTCCCGAATTTGACGAGATCGCCTCCGATCTTGACAGGTTCGTCGGCTGCGATAGGTACTGGCTCCGACTGAAAACCAATGGTGTACCTGCAATGAAATGACTATAGGACTAATGCAAAATATGAATTACGATGTTTTAGAGCATAAGGGTTCAATTTGCATAAAAATTCAGCCAGGGGTTGGGGAGGGAAAAGTCTTAGAGTTAAATAGGCATAGGATAGTTGTTGGGAGGTTGGAGATCATCCCAATTTGGGAGATCTCCAACGGGGGAAGGGTCCCAACGGCGCAGACACGCTTCTACCCGGATTGGAGACCCGTTGGAACGGATTCCAACTATGCAAATTCAGTTTTGCGACGAAATCGTCTGGACGTTCTAGTCCGCACGAAATCGTCAAATCTGGGGCGATATCGTCTGATCGGAGACGATATCGTCAAACGGTCAAAACAATCGCTAAAAATGGCACGAAAAAGGAGGAAACGGGTTTCTCGTGGTTAACGGGCGGTTTGGGAGGTTAAATTTGAATTTAAATTTATTTACTAAGGTGAATGTAATTATTCCAATTTTATCGCGCCAATTTTAGGGTGCTACATTTTGCCCCCTCTTTAGCGAATTTTCCGAAGAAAATGCGTTAAAGATGAGTTCTTCTCGATCTACGAGAAAGCAAAAAATTATTCCCATTTTTAGGCGACGATTCTTGGTCGAATCGTACGACAACTTACTATGGTGCTCCCTCCGTGTTTTTACCCAAATCGAACGTTTGAGGTAAAAACGCGGAAAAGCAAAAAATTATTTGTTGAATAAAATTAAGAAAAATAGGGTAAAACCCTAATTCATTTGTTACTGTTCATTTTATTGTTTTGAGAGCTCTGGAGCAAAAATGGTAGAGACAGCGCACAGATCTGCAGAGGTCCGCCGCGGTCTACGGGTAAGGGTTTAAACTGATCTAGAATTGATTTAATTTGATTTTACATGCTTTTTAGATGGATTTTTAGGTGAATTTTGAGCATCGCGGCCGTTTTTGGCCATCGACGTCGTCCGGACGAAATCGTCCTTAGTTCGACGAAATCGTCTCAAGTTCGTCAATTTCGCCCAAGGGCGAAATCGACGAAAAAGGGACGATTTCGTCAAATTAAAGACGATTTCGACACGCGAAATTGGAGACGATTTTGCTCAAATTTCTGACGATATCGGCCAATAGTGGGCGATATCATCAATTGCAAAATTTTGATCTTTAAGTTGCATTATTGATTGCTAAAATTGTTATTAATGATTGTTTGTTGTTTTGATGTTTATGCTTGCAGAGAGGATTACTAAAGAGCAGGGAGTGGAAATATGGAGGATTAAGAGATGACTTGGCCGCTCTGACACAGCAGAGCGAGATCACCTGGCACAGGCCGGCTTACTACATGTGGCAGAGATGCCACAAGTATCTACAGACATGGGGCTACTGACGGCCCTAGCAGAGAGGTGGTACCCGGGCTCTTCATGTTTCCGGTTACCGATAGGGGAGATGACTCCCACACTAGAGGATGTATGGAGGATTCTTAGAATCCCCATACAAGGGAGGATGATCACACCTACGGCCAATCAGGGCCACGCGATGGGACGACTCTACGGTGACCCGAGCTTCGCCCTGGAGAAGGGCGGAGTGAACATCGAGGCATCGTGCCAGATGCCTGGGGCATCTACACTGACACGAGTTTTGGCTGGGGTGGTTGGTGGACTTCTGCTGTGCCACCAGAGCGGCTGTAGGGTACCATGGATGCTGGTAGATGTGATCTACGACATGCGCGATCATGGCTACAGATTTGCTTGGGGCAGCTTTGTTCTATGCCGATTGTATAGGATCCTGCATGGGGTCGTATACAAGGGCGGCCGATGTCTGGTTATGACATCGCTCCTACAGGTTTGGTGCTGGGAGCACATTGCGATGCGGAGGCCGGTAGGGCTTCCACTGATAGGGGTTGATGGGGAGAGGCCCCGAGTCTTCTACTGGTGGCTCCGAAGAGGGGCACAACGACGGATCGACCTGCCGATGTCCCGGAGACTACTGGATGACTTGGTCCCAGACCAGATCACCTGGAGGCCGTGGAGGCAGCATCCAGGGTGGGCAGAGGACGCACAGGAGCTGGCTCGCATCAGGTGAGTCTGCTGGCTACGGATGGAGAGGGGAGAGGTGGAGCTCCACCGCTATGACCGAGTTTTGCGATAGTTCGGTCTACAGCAGGGGATCCCATCTCTCAGGGATTACGAGTTTTCCCGGACTATCCGGGATAACACCACGGTTAGCGGGGCTCCTGACATGCAGCGCTTCTGGAGCCAGGACGTAGATGATGCCCCCATCCAGCCAGTGGATGGGGACGACGCAGGAGTAGCCGATGGCTACGATGCCTGGTACACAGGCATCCGCCCTCCTCGGATGACGAGGGCACAGGGACCGATCCACGCAGTTGTGCGTCGGATAGGGAGGCGATGCCAGGCGGCGGTAGAGGCAGCCCGGGGTCACGACGAGAGGAGAGCAGAGGAGGCCACAGGCAGGGAGAGGCCACGGCAGAGGGAGAGGGAGAGGAGGGAGGCGAGACCCCCATCTCCACAGAGGCCACCATCGCCTGATAAGGGCAAGGGTGTGGACATTGGAGAGAGTAGCGAGATGGCTACTCTCCGGGCAGAGGGAGATCGTCTCGCGAGCTCAAGTGCAGACGTTACAGGATGCAGCTGCACAAACACCAGGCTGAGGTGTCGCAGCTACGAGACGAGAATGCTCGTCTCAGGGCACGAGGCGGAGGGGTAAGCACTCAGGAGCTGCTACGGTCGGTTTCTTAGACCGCATTCTATCATGCGCTATACTACCAGGCGGTGCCAGAGGGCCGTAGGGTACAACTACCACCTGCCATAGCAGATCCTATCATGACAGGGTCGACGAGGAGCTCATCCCGATCGATGACGAGGACTCGCAGTACCACACATACTGCGATGGGACCACCTCGTCCTCCGCAGGGCGGGGGAGGAGATGAGGCCGAGAGCTCTAGAGGCTCTCGAGGCTAGAGGGCGGGATACTGCCACTGAGATTGTATTATACTTGTATTGATAGAGGATTGAGTATGCCGAGGTACAGATTGTGGCATACCAATCTAGTTTTGATGATGTATATATTCTTGTTGATATATATAGATGAGATATTTTTTTGATCATATGACTTGTCTTATGTGATGCTTATGATGCTTTTTATGTTTGATTGATTGATTGAGTTGATTGATGTAATGATTTTATTGATGATTCATGTAATTATGTCATTTTGGAAAATATTATAACTTGGATGTCATGCTATAAATATTTTAAATGAAATAATCTGATGTAACAAATTGATTGGTTGTAATGAAATGTGATAAAATAAAAAGAGATTTCTAACAATAATTTCAAAGGACATTGTCGCTATTATAGACCATTTCATGGAGTCGCCGCTCACTCGGTCGTCAAGCTAATCCCAGGATAGAAATATTGTTAAAAGAAAAGAGTGCTTAAGAGACTGTCTTAAGACTTTGTTGTGATGATGCAAATGATGATGATGATGGTTTGCTTTCAGATTTCCATAAAAATATTATGCATGAAATATTGTAAAATAATTTTTGCTAGGCATAAATTCCTAAGTGTGATAAAATTGTTGAATATTTCCTTAAGAATTATACCATCATTGCAAAATGCAAAGGTTGACATAATGATATGAAATAATAAAAATGTGTTTGCTTTTGAAAAGCATAATTTGTGTAATAGAATGAAGTCATATGGTTTTTATGAATTTTGATAAATTGGAGAAAATATTGTTACAATGGTTTTCGCTAGGTATAGAATATGTAGGTATAGACTTATACCATCATCGCGAAGATCAAAGAAAATAGTTTTATTGCATGGTTGATTTTTAATGAACAAAAAAGATGAAAATGAGGACTTGCGCTAAGCATAAAACTCCAATTTTGGTTTTGGAATTATACCATCGTCGCGAAAGTCGATAAGATATATATGATATGTTTTAATTGAAATTTTTGATTTCTTCTATTATATAGTTGTCTTTGTGGTAAATAATTGTACTTGATTATTCCAAACAAGTTGCAAAAATAATATTTCAAAGTATTTTGAAAAAATTAGATTTATAAGGAATCCCATGTGCATAAGTGAATTCATTGCCAATCTTGATTTATCATAATGATAGACAAAATCTCTCAAATACAAATGTGTGTGCAATTGTATGGTTCAGTTACCAGCTTTGAGCAAGATACTATGATACAAGTGATTTGAATAAACCAACTAAGTGTTCATTAACCATGATGTAGATGCATATAACCATACTAGGCTACTATGTAGATCGGATTATCAAGAGCTAGCTAATCCATAAGCAGACATAGGTCCGTACAAAAGAAGGTCGCTAATGTGACGGACATATCGCCACGCTAGGAGTTACCCAAGGCCAAGCAGGTTGGGCACAAACCACTTGTTATGGGGCTTACCTCACAGTTTTCGAATAATTGAGAATTCCAGGGATTCAAGCTCATCAACCCTTCTTTTTTTTTTTCAAAGGGTAGGGAAAGGGATTTTATTGCTTTCTTGCTTTCTTTTGAACTTTGCTTATTTTTCTTTTGCTTGATTTTTGAGATAGTGCTTGAAATATTGCTGGAATGATATAGAATAACATTTTTCTTTTCTTTTCTTTTTCTTGAACTTTTCTTTTCTTTTTCTTTTTCTAGGGATACTTGCTCGGATTAGCTGTAGAGCAAGGGATTTTTATTCTGGGTAGGGGTGAGCTTGTCCTTTTGCCAATTCTCAAAGATTCTAGACCATGTGCATGATAGGATAGCAGGGGAAACTTTTCACTCAAGAAATCAGTTCTACTATGTAGCAAAACATGGAAATTACAAATATAATCATTTTATTGTGAAAAGATGTGCTTGGTTTAAGTAAATACCAAGATCAATTCTCTATGCTCAAACTTTATTTAATTGATTTTTGTGAACTTTGATATAAGAGAGATTAGTAATCATGCCATATAAAATCAAGATATTTATTATGTGAGTGTGCAAGTGAGGGATGCCAAATAAATGCTAGTTTTATCCAAAATAAGTTGAAACATATAACTGCAATAATTGTAAGAAAATAATGATTTTGAGAAAGTTTTGAGAATGTTGACTCTCTCTTTATTCTGTATATTGTTTTGGTTTCGAAAGAGTCAAGCATATAGCTGTTTTTGGATTTTTTATGTTGATTTTTGTTTTAAAGCAAAAGAAACTTTACAAAATAAATGCGATAAATATTTTTGAAGATTTTTGAAGATTTTATGAATGTTTTTGAGGGTTTTGAATGATTTTGAACAAATATATACATGGATGAAATAATCAAATTTATGCATAATAACGTTTGAGATGTAAAATATTCATGGGTTCTTTAAGTTCTTTACCATCTAAGGTAGATAATTTATATGCTCCTGATTCAAATTTTGCAGTAATGATGTATGGTCCAAGCCAGTTGGGCTCAAATTTACCTTTAAGTTCTTTGGTTGCATTTGTATTTTTTTGAAGATTTTGAGGATTTTGATTTTTTTTTGTATTTTGATTTTAATTTATGAATTGAAATTGGTGGTATATACAAGATGATCTATATACACTATACAAGGTTTATTTGAGTATAGCATGTCTAAGGTTGCTTCAAAATCAAAGGAGGTTTTGAAGGATAATCTGGTTGAGTTGAAGGTAAGAACAAAAGGTGATGAGTAAAAGATAGTGATAACAAAAGCTTTGTTATAATGTAAAATAATGTAGCAAAAGATTTGACTTTTATATGTGTAAAATTGATCATATTACAAAATAAAATGTCAAAGATATAAGAAAGTTCTTCATTCTTATTATTATATTCCAAGTTTTGATAAGATGGAGAAAGTATATGTGAAAGATATGCATGGATGTTATTTGGTAAACAAGGATGATCATATATGGATGAAGAAAAGTGATGGATAGAAGATAATTGTGATAATAGAGAATGTATAGAACTTGATGTTTCAACCGTTAAATATTCTTCAAATGGTGTTGGGTCACCATGTATGGTAACAATTTTATTTGCAATTTCAAACTTCAAACATTGGTGAAGAGTGGAAGGGACAACCCTCATCGTATGAATCCAAGGACTTCTGAGAAGTAGGTTGTAAGGTGAAGGACAATATCCTACATAGAATAAAGTATCCAGGATCTTGGATCCAATATTAAGGGGAATAATTATAGTACCTTGAGGTTCTTGAATTTCATTGTTAAAAGATTTTATAATAACATTTGATTCATTACTATCTTCTTCCTTTAATTTGAGTTTTTGGAATAATTGATAAGTGCATAAATTAAGAGAGGAGTCATTATCTACCATGATAGTTCTAACAAGTGTTTCTTTACTAGATCCGATAATGTAAAGATAGGAGTCTTCTTGTGGAGTAGAGGAAGGAATATCCTCATCATAGAATGAAATATGGTTAACCTCAAGAGGGTTTACACCATTAATTATGTTCTTAGAGAAAATATGATGAGGAACAAATTGTTGGCTAGGTATTTTGAACAAAATTTCCTTATGAGAAATTTGTAATACTTCTAAAAGGGATATCTTTGCTTGAGGATTAATCACTTGTTGTTGGTTATCAAAGTGGATTTCAGATTGAGATTTTGATTCTAAAGATGAGCTTTCTATGCTTACATTCCATTTTGGATCATTCTCTAGAGCCAAAGATAGTTTTGAAGGTTGGTCAAATGAGGAATCCATATCTTGAATATCGGATTGAGTTGATTGAACTTGAGGTTGCTCATTTGTAGTTTTTGTTACAATATTAATAATATCATCATGATGGGACACATTAACATGCAATATTTGATTGGTTTCTTGTTGTTGATAATTGAATAGGGGTTCTTGGGAGATCCCCATGTCTTGATTGATTATTGGTATTTGTTGTGTAGGAGTTTGATTGTTTACTGGAGATTTATAATCAGTTGTAGATTGTAATTCCTTTATATTAAAAAGACCCTTATCAATCAAATCTTGAATTGCACATCTTAAATCTTTACAATTTTGTGTCATATGTCCATCTACTCTATGATATTCACAATGTAGCTCAGGTTTAAACCAATCTGATGTGGTATCAAGTTGTCTTATGGAAGGAAGTTCAATAATATTTGTGTCAAGTAAATACTTGAGAATTATATCCATTGGTTGATTAAGCCTAGTAAATTTACGTGATGAAGGTTTTTGAGAGGTTTTTGATAAATGCCTTAGGAATTTTGTCATAAAAGGACCTAATGGTTTCTCACCTCTACTTTCTTTATTATGGGTAGAATGATGACAGGAATATTGTGATGTAGGAGGTGAGTGCATGGTAGAATTGGAAGAATAAGTATTTTCTTGTTGAAATGGATGTGTTGTATTGAAAGAAGAGTATTGAAAAGGTGGTGGAGGATTATATGTGGATTGATAGACATAATATGGATATATGGGAGAATAGATAATATCATTATGAAGAGGATTGGCAAAGGGATTGTTTTGTTGGGTTATGGATGAAAAATAAGAAGAGTGTGATGGAGGTGGTGTTGAATAGGGATGAGGTTGGTCATAATCAACAAATGTATTTAGCTGAATTCTTCCAACATTACCGATGGACTCATATTGATTTGAGTAAAAACTCATGGTTTCTTTAGTACTTCTAAAAGTAATATTTAGCATCTACTATTTAGGATTGAATATAAAACATACAAACTTGAAATGATGATTTTGTTTTTGTTTTTCTTGTATATATATATTTTTTTGTTTTTTTTTGTTTTTGTTTTCAAAAGGTTATGATGCATTCACGTCGGGTTCACCAAAATGTATCGCTCCAAATTTTTCGCACCCCTACCTTCAGGCTATTGGATCCGCGCCCGAAAGGAGGATGGGAAAAGGATGGTGCGGTACCTCGGACGAGAGGACTTTGCGAAGGTCCCGCCTCTCAAGGGAGGTGCATTTTGGTGATTTTTCGACGGATGGTGGGTTCACCAGGAAACATTTGACGGCAGTTTCCACGCCTAGGTTTTGGGAATGAGTTTTGATGAGTTCGTTTTATTTTTAAACATTCATCCTAGGTTTGGCCGAATGATTCTAACTTAAACTACATGAAAATGCAATTTAAATGCATACAAAAAACAGAAAGGAAAACAGAAACAGAGAATTTGCAGGAGGCCAATGAAGATTACCTGATCCGGAAGTCTGATGGAGTTTCTGAAGCTTGAAGCAGTCTGGATCATCCGCAATTCAACAGAATCGCCTTCAATTTGATAAAATCGTCTGAACTGACAAGATCGTCTGAAATCTGACGAATTCGTCAGACGAATTCATCAGAGACCTGCAAAACAGCAAACAGATGCGAAATACGAGAAATTCTATTTTGCAAATAGGGGCAAACTATGTAAAACAGTAATATGAGTGTTGAACAATATACAAGAACAGAAGTAAATGCAAATAACTGTGTTTAGATAGCAGAATATGATCTTAATCTGTAAACTTAGACAAAATGGGTGAACTCCAAATGCAATATAATATAAAAACTGAATAAACAATCTAATTTACAACATAAAATGATAGAGAAAAGAGACAGAAGAACAAACTCCAGGCACTGATTGCCTCGATGTGCGCTACAGTCAAAATCGTCTCGCATCAGTACGAGATCGTCCCGAATTTGACGAGATCGCCTCCGATCTTGACAGGTTCGTCGACTGCGATAGGTACTGGCTCCGGCTGAAAACCAGTGGTGTACCTACAATGAAATGACTATAGGACTAATGCAAAATATGAATTACGATGTTTTAGAGCATAAGGGTTCAATTTGCATAAAAATTCAGCCAGGGGTTGGGGAGGGAAAAGTCTTAGAGTTAAATAGGCATAGGATAGTTGTTGGGAGGTTGGAGATCATCCCAATTTGGGAGATCTCCAACGGGGAAGGGTCCCAACGGCGCAGACACGCTTCTGCCCGGATTGGAGACCCGTTGGAACGGATTCCAACTATGCAAATTCAGTTTTGCGACGAAATCGTCTGGACGTTCTAGTCCAGACGAAATCGTCAAATCTGGGGCGATATCGTCTGATCGGAGACGATATCGTCAAACGGTCAAAACAACTGCTAAAAATGGCACGAAAAAGGAGGAAACGGGTTTCTCGACGGTTAACGGGCGGTTTGGGAGGTTAAATTTGAATTTAAATTTATTTACTAAGGTGAATGTAATTATTCCAATTTTACTGCGCCAATTTTAGGGTGCTACAATTGGCATTATTTTGTTTGTTTCTTTTCTTATTAGGGTTTTTTTATACTTTGAAAAAATGTATATAATACAAGCACCAGGTCCTCTATGGAAATCACAATGTAAATCACTCTATATCCGGTAGAGTTGGATCAGGTTCCTGGATATTTGGTAATTGAATCAAACCTCGGGCTAATAGTTGTGATAGAATGGTTGATAAAGGTTGATTTAACCTAGTAAATTCTTGGGGTGGTTTATCAGGAGGTTTCAATATGAACTTCTTTGTTGTTTTTGCAGTATTAACATTAGCAATGTTTCTGCTATCAGTGACTCCATCACCCACAACTTGTTTATTTTTATATTGATTTTTGGATGTTTTCTCATCATCTTTCTTTTTGAGTTGACCTCTTCTAATGAGAGCATCTTCCACTCTTCGGGCTAAGTCTATAGCTTGATCGAAGGTGGTCAAGGTAGTAGTTGATAATTCATAGGATAGTTGTTCTTGTAAATTATTGATAAAAATATCCAACATTTCTCGATAAGGTAACACAAAGTGTAATTTTCCTATCAACTGCCTCCATCGAGCTAAGAAGTTAGCAAAACACTCATCTTTGTCTTGTTTTAGGTTGTACAAATCTTTAATGGTTACATGCCTTTCAATATAGGCACTAAATTGATGCACAAAAGACTCAGTGGTCTCTTCGAAATTTCTCAAAGAATGAGTGGGCAATTGATAATACCACTCCAATGCCATCCCTCCTAAACTTTTTGGGAACATCTTTAGTAATAACAAATCATCATGTGATATATCATGACATGCTATCCTAAACATACGAAGATGCTCTATGGGATCTTCGGTTCCTTTATATATAGGTAGGACAGGCATAGGAAAGTGTTTAGGATATGGTTGTGCTACAACTATAGGATCTAGAGGTTGACTACACATCTCTCGATAATTGTACGAGGGATGGTAGGGATCTATTTGGTCCATGCGGGAGACTAACTGTTTCACCATGGCTTCCAGATTACTAGTTTGTCCACCATATTGGTTTGATGGTACATGAGTATGGGATTTGTGAGCGTAGGAAGGCGGGACATAAGGATTAGATGCTATATTGTTGTTATGCAAATGGTTGGTAGGAAGAGTATTATGAAGAAGATTTGTTGTAGCATTATGTTGTACCCGAATGGTGTTGGAAATTGGTATTTGGTTTTGTTTTAGGCTTTTGTTGATTTGAGGTATATTGATCAATAGCTTGGTGAAATAGAGTAGTGAATGAAGGTTTCTTTTGTGTGGGAATAACCCTAGGCTTGGTAACAGGCACTCTAGGTGGTTGGGTAACTTGTTGTTGTTGCATGTTCTGGATTATAGCGGCCATATCCAAATTGGATGGTCCAGCTTGATCACTTTATTGATCAATAAAGGACAAGGTATTAGTGCATGTGTGATATATGTCTTCTAGGGTTTCTTGAGTGTCACTAATTTGATCTTTGTCCATATGGACTGCTCTATTAAGGGTGCCAATATTATTATTGAGGAACTTCCAAAAATGTTCCATGTTCTCAAAAGTAACAGCTCCTTCCGGAGATATTTTAGGGGATGAGGATCCTTCCTCTCTATCATTTTCTTTTTGTTCATTTCCTACATCAAATCCTTCTTCTTGTTGGTTGAAGGTTCCTTCTTCCTGAATTGGGTCTTCAGGAAGGATATCCGGTTTATTTATTGTTTTTCCTAACCAATCTTCTTCTACTTCCGTTTGTTTTCCATTCCTGAGTCTAGTCATTATGTCTAAATTTAGATTTTATCATATATATATATATAATTTTTATATATATATAATATATTTGCAACAAATTTGGGAGGTATATATTTTAATTATATACCTACTATAATGCTTAAAAAGAAAAAGTTTTGCTTTTTTTTTTTGTTATGATTTTGTTTTGTTTTTTATTTTGTTTTTTATGTTTATAAAGACAACAAACAACATACTAAATGCAAGAAATAATAATAATAAAAAGAATGGCTTAGTTTTCTATAAATAGTTTATAGATGTCATTGATGGGATCAAGTTCATCAGGAGTCATGAAATGCTCCTCTTCAAATTGGAAATGGTTTTTCAAGGAATTTAACAAAGTGTGCTATGGTGATGTTATCTAATTTTGACTCTGACTTGTAAAAATAGATCTCATGGCAATACTCTTGATATAACACAGCTCTAGGAACTCTATACCATCTCTTTCTATCCGTAAGAACGACCTCTTGATCCTCTATAGGAGATAGAAATTTATGTACTACAACTGCATTCTCAAGGTATTCCTCAAAGGTGTACAATCTAGAAGACACAAGGGCTCTTTTATCTGCTAACCACCTATGGCAAGCTCTCTTAAGTTCATGATACAAGGTCACCTGATCGGGATCCGGGATTCTATCTAGGACAAACCTCTTAATTTGCCTAAGTTCTGTTGCCCTAGATCCAATGATACTCAATCTCCTATCAAGTTCGTCCCATAAAGGTTGAACCCTATTTGTTTGAGGTACTCTAAGCAAAGAAGTAATCTCTATAGTTGCTAATTGATTCTCAACATTAATAGTGACAGCTCGTCTTTTATTATAATCTACCATCTAAATATGATATGCAATCTTTGATTCTAAATGCATTTATGTTTTGTTTTTTTTTTGTATTGTTTTCAAAAGGTTTTTAGTTTTCACGTCGGGTTCACCAAAATGTATCGCTCCAAATTTTTTGCATCCTTACCCTCCAGCCATAGGATCCATGCCCGAAAGGGGGATGCGAGAAGGATGGGACAATACCTCGGACTGAGAGGCCCTTTGAAGGTCCCGCCTCTCAGGGGAGGGGTATAAGGGTGAATTTTCGATGGATGGTGGGTTCACCAGGAAACTTTTGAGTGGCAGTTTCCACGCCTAGGTTGGGAATGGGTTTGATGTGTTCATTTTTATATTCAATCATTCAATTCCTAGGTTTGGCCAAGATGAATCTAAGATATTCTATATGCCAATGCTGATTTAAATGGATACAAAAAATAGAAATGAGTGCTAAACATAGAGAATATGCAAATTAGGATAGATCATACCTGATTTCGAATGTTTGATGAAGGTTATGAGTCTTGTAGTAGTCCAAATCATCTCAAATCGTACGTAATCATCTGAAATGAGATAGAATCATCTCAGATCACAGTCGGCCATCTGAGATCAGACGAGATCATCATGGATCTAACGAATTCATCAAATGAATTTGTCAGAAACCTACAATCACAGAAATAGATACAAAATACCAAAATACGAGTGCCAAAACACAGGGGAAATGATAGAAGTAATGGTAAATTTACCTAAATGATAAATCCAAATAGAAATCAAAGAATAAATGCATCAACTTGATAATGTATTTTGATTTTATCATGCATTTACATTAAATGAGGTGAACTCCAAGATGCATAAACATAATAACCTAAGATAATGCAGAATTATAATGGAAAAATGCAAAAAAGTTAAGAAAATGCAAACTCTGGGCTCGGATTGCCCCCAATCTAGACTATAGTCAGGATCACCTCCAATCATACGAGATCATCTGCGCTCCTCGACAGGATCGTCCGAAATAATTTTGAAATCACTTGCGACGATCCGATATTGCTCCAACAGAAAAATAGTAGAGTTCCTGCAAGAAAATGTGAAATACATAATGCATACAGCAACGTGAGAATGCAAGGCAATCTATCAGCTAGGAGGTTCAGAGCAGGGGGAATCAAGGGGATAAACTAGAAAAATCCTAGTTTATATAGGATTAGGGAGAGGTTAGGAGGTTGGGGATCATCCCAATCTGGGAGATCTCCAACGGGGGAATCTCCAACTACGTAGACATGCTTCTATCAAAGTTAGAGAGGCTGTTGAAACAGGAGCTAATTATGAACATTCGATTTTAGGACAAAATCATCTAGATGCTTTATTCCAAATGAATTCGTCAGATCAGGGACGATTTCGTCTGATCTATGATGATATCATCCAACGGTCAAAACAAATCCTAAAAATGGCACGAAAAAGGAGGGAAAGCGGGTAACAAGTGGTTTTGGGGCGGTTTTGGGGTTAAAATTTAAATTTTTATCTTTTATATTTTACTAAGGATTTAACTGTGCCAATTTTAGGGTGCTACACAAACTCTATTCCTCCTTGCTTGTGTTGTGAAGCACTTACCACGTGATTGATAGCCCATGTTGGGATTTAAACCCAAAAAATTCCTTTAATATTTGTGCTCAACTATCAAAATGAAATCAATCTCTCACAAGAAACTTTTGCTCCTGGCGAAATTCAAACACAGACATCTCCTATGCAAAGATGATGCCCTACCAACTGCACTACACTGTCCAGTGTGACGTCAGTTCTGGTAGCTTCCAATTTTGTCTTTGCTCTTGAATTCAATATTTCATTTTTCCTCTACATTGCCTCCCTTCGATGACTCTCTCTCATGCGCTGATTATTCTCCTCTCTCTACCATGAAATAACCAAAGTCTTTTTTTATTTATATGTCTTTCAATACCTTCGAATGATGTTGGAAAACTTTGATTTGCCATCCTAACATTTCCACGTCGACGAATAATTTAATTAAACTTTAGACCTTAGAATTATTAAATAAATATTTAATAATTCATCTCTAATCTTTGAATTGTGATATCTCCTTCGTTCTTTTGAATTTTGCCATGAAAATGTTTGCACCTAGGTTTTATTGAAAAACCATTTTCATCCATCATCATTTGGAGATGTCTTAGCACATTGGTTTTAATGAAAAACTCTTTCCAATGGTTTTAATGAAAAACCCTTTCCAATGGTTTTAATAAAAACCCTTTCCGTTGGTCTAATTAAAAAACCTTTTCGTCGATTTTAATAAAAACCCTTGCCATTGGTTTTAATAAAAAACTTTACCATTGGTTTTAATAAAAACCATTAATATAATATTTAAAAATTAAATATTATATGCCTCTTGTGCCATAAAACCCTGTATATATCCATGCTCTCCAAAATTTCATAAATAAATATTTATGAAGTGCTTTTGCCACCAAAACTCAATGCGATCCATGTGACATCAATGACAACACAAAATAACTCAAATTGCCAACAAAATTTCAAACAACAATATGATTCATTAAGAAGTAGAACAAATTTGCATAGTATACAATATATAAACACTCATATTATTGACCCTCATACTAAAATTAATTGTGTTACTTATAGTTTACTATACTATCCTAGCTAATAATTATAAGGTTGGTCTACTATAGGCTTGACAAGCCCACATATAGCTAGACCTAGTCTAGGGCTCTTGCTTTATCATCATGCTAGGAAGGAGTGGGTGTCACTTTCTTGCTCTATATTAGCTATTTATTTTAATCTAACAACTATTCACCACCTTCAACATCCACATGTCTTCAGTAGGATTAGGTAATTTTGAACATGCTTAGATCTTCCCATTATGTATTATTTTTTAACCAACTATTAGTATTGTAGATATTTTTTTAATGATAGTAGTTGATATTTTTGTAGGCTCTAGAGAAATGGCTATCATTTTCTCATATAACTACTTCATTTTAGATGGCCAAGATGTGTCCAGGTGGCCCATGTCTTTGATGTGCATGAACTCTACTAAAAGAAACCTATCTAGGAGCCCTCTTCTTTTGTCATTATCTACTACAATATTTTTCTTATCATTGAGGTCTTAGGGACTGTTGGATATTTTTATTGCATTCTTAGGATTTTTTTATCACTCTACAATAAAAACTTACTACCAAACAGCAATTATAGGCTCTAATGGTGTAACAACCCAAAACCTAACTTTAGAGGGGTTGCACTATTATTAATTTATATTTTTTTAATTAATTAACAACAATAAACACCATCACACACTAGAAACCACAAGGTTTATCTAATTATATCAACAAGGAACAATATTTACTAAAAATCTATTCAAATCAAACATAAAAATCAACTAGCAAGAGATACATTAAAAGTAATATAAAAGAGAGAATCAATACCCATAACACATTATATATCCTAGGGAAAACCCTTTCGGGAAAACCCAACCTCAAATGTTTCCTTTATTGCATAAGTTTGGTCTTTATAAATACAAGGATCCCATAATCCATTTCTCCCAAACATATACCAATACAATGCATAAGAACTCATAGTAGTTCTCATGTCTTTACCATGAATTGCTCTTTTAATCCACATAAAAAATTCTACATCTACTTCTCTAAGGGTATCTCCTTCCTCTTAGTCTATTAGAAGAATAGTACATCCTTAAGGGTCTATTGTGTTCATAACAACAATACCTACTTATATACAAGAATATTTCTATTTATCAAATTAGCTAAAGCCTCATACCTTTAATTAATCCAATAATACAACTTTATTTATCAAACTCACCAAAGTCCCAAACTTTTTATTAAATCAATAATCCAAGTCCATTTATCAAACTAACTAAAGTCATATACCTTTAGTTAATCTAATAATCTAATTCTATTTATCAAACTAACTAAATCCCAATACCTTTAGTTAATCCAATAATTCCAATTTCAATTATACATAGACTACATTCCCTTAGTTGGACATAGTCTATTTTCATCTCAATACAAACTACACTAGCATACTTAGCATAGTCCATAACTTTCCATTTCATTACAAACTATACTAACATACTTAGCATAATCTATAACTTTCCATTTCATTACAAACTATACTAACATACTTAGCATAATCCATATCTTTCCATTTCAAACTATGTTATATTCCTTAACATAATCCATAAAATTCATTTACAAAGTATGATATCTACCCTAACATAATTTATAACATTCCTTTACAAAATATGTTATCTTCCTTAACATAATCCTTAACATTCATTTACAAACTATGTTATATACCTTAACAAAATCCATAACATTCATTTAAAAACTATGCTATCTACATTAACATAATCCATAAAATTCATTTACAAACTATGTTATCTACCTTAACATAATCCATAACATTCATTTACAAACTATGTTATCTACCTTAACATAATTCATAACATTCATTTAATTATTCAATAATTTAAATGAACTACCTCTTATTTAATTATTCTAACCAATAATATAAATGAACTACCTTTCATTTAATTATTCTAAACCATAATATAAATGAACCTTCTTTCATTTAATTATTCTATTAACAAACTAGTGCAATGGTTCCCACTGTCTCTTCGATCCTCCTTCTCTTTCCATCGATAATTTGAGGATAGTAGGGGATCAGGGCACTCATGGTTCAGGATAGACATACCTCTAAATGCATCTACTATTTACTTTACCAAATTGCAACTATACAAATGCAATCAAAGTATCTAACCATCTACTGCATAGTTGATATCATAAAAATCCCCATTTTTATTTTCACCTCCCATTACCCATGGAAAGTCTTTCAACAAATGCAGCTAGATTCTAGGTTCTACTTTAATTGATTTCTTTCAACCTTTATTCAATAAATTAAAGTCCCATACCTTTAATCTATAAAATAAGCTAGGTTCCTTTATTTTCATAAATCAAGTCCCATTACTTAATTCAGAGAAATAAACTATTTTCTTTACTTCATAAATCAAAGTTCCATTCCTTTAATCCATAAAATAAACTACCTTCTTTAATTTAGTAAAAAAAAGTCTCATCACTTGAATTCATAAATAAACTTTCTTCTTTAATTATTAAATCAAAGTCTCCTACTTCAATTTAATAATAAACTATTTTCTTTTATTTTCACTAAATAGAGTCCCATACCTCTACATAATAAAAATAAACCATTCTTCCTTTATTTCCATTAATTAAAATCTTCTTCTTTCAATTAATCAAAGAAATCATAAACCCCTTTACTTACCATAATCAAATACTACTTTCTTTAATTATTAAAATAAATCATAAGCCTTCTATTTAACATAATCAAAGACTACTTTCTTTAATTATTATTTTTTTATAAATTAAAATATTTCATTTTTTCTGGGTTTTAAAAGGTTAGCCCCAAAACCTATTCTAAAAAATAGCATATGCTAAAAAAAATCAAAGAGAAAAATAGGGGAATGCATCCTCGAGCGAGACCCAATCAAAATGGAAAGGGGGATACAGCCCCTCATGGGATCCACCACAAAACAAAACTGGCACCACATAGGGAAGCCTCAAAAATATAAAAATAATACAAGAAAGCTAATCCTCCTTAACATCCTCTTCATCCTCCTTATCATCTTCCTTCACCTCATCCTTGACCGTGTCCTCAGAGTTGACCTCGTCCACCTTGGAATATTCCTGACCCAAGAATTGTTCATTGAAGAATAAAAGATGCAGGACATTCTGAATGTCAGTAAGGGAATTCACCAAGTTCAAAGTGGTCATGATGATGAACTGCTTCAGGACCTTGGCATTGACTTCCTGATCCTCCTCATTAGGTATGATTTTAATAATCTTCTGCTTGTCTTGAATGAATATGTTCCTCAGGTGAGCTGAGGATCTGGTGGGGCTCTCAACTTTATCACTTTTTATTTTCTTTCTCACCATCAACTCTCTAATAGCCTCCATCGTTTCTTTTTTATTGGCGTACATGGTCATGTAAGGGGAATAGGATGCACTGGGTTTGGCCTAGCTATGGCTAGGTTTACCCTTGGGAGCACTAGGGGAAAGGGCTTGAGGGCTATGAATCATAATATGACTATAAATAAACTTAAATAAATCTTGGTGAGACAAAATGTCATCACCCATCTTCCTTCTATAGGATTCAATTGATTAACAAATGTATTTGAATAGAAAATGGGGGATACTGATAGTATTGACATCTCTTAAGTGGTTGATGAATGCAAAGTGGAAACTGCATAACACTTTCTCCGCTTTCTTTAATTATTTAAATAAAATATAGCCCTTCTATTTAACATAATCAAAGACTACTTTATTTAATTATTTAAATAAAACATAGCCCTTCTATTTAACATAATAAAAGACTACTTTCTTTAATTATTTAAATAAAACATACCCCTTCTATTTAACATAATCAAAGACTACTTTCTTTAATTATTTAAATAAAACATACCCCTTCTATTTAACATAATCAAAGACTACTTTATTTAATTATTTAAATAAAACATACCCCTTCTATTTAACATAATCAAAGACTACTTTATTTAATTATTTAAATAGAACATACCCTTTCTATTTAACATAATCAAAGACTACTTTCATTAATTATTTAAAAAACATAACCCTTCTATTTAACATAATCAAAGACTACTTTCTTTAATTATTTAAATAAAACATACCCCTTCTATTTAACATAATCAATCATTGATTTCTCCCTAACATATTAGGTTTTATTATGAACTTCAAAATTTAGGAGACGCTCTCCAAAACCATAATAATCAAACACATCAATGATAATCAAACAGAAGGGAAGGGCGGTGGGGACCAACTAAGAACACAAGAATTATGAGAAACACACCAAAAGGTTACCAGGTAAGCACAAGGTTTTGAATAATATGCTACTAATAGCTAGGTGATGCCCTAAGGGTTTATTATGTCTCGCAAGGTGCTCAAGGATCCACATTAGATACCATCGAGGTATATATCTACTTAGCTCACAACTAGCTAGAGTATGTTGGTTTCAAAGGAGAGGTGGGGTAAATTTACCCAATATCAAGCTAAGGTTCCATAGTGCGAACAACATCAATGCCCAAGCAAAGATAACAATAATAATTTCCTACCATAATATGTGGTTCAAGATGTCCATGCAATAAGGATGAGCGATGGGGAGGAGGTTCACCAAACATCGAGCAAGCATCACAAAAAATGACAATGTACCACATGGGGGGTTTACCTAAAAGGCTTGATACTGCCAAAGCTCTAAGTTTTTCACAACATACTTAAGGTAAGTTAAAACAACATTGGCATCCACACTATCATGGTGAAACAGTTCATCGAACAATGCAAGGAGAAGGGTTTCATTCCCACCAACACATGGGTGACCCAAACAAAACCAAGGAAAACCAATCACCCGAGGGGAGAAACAACGAGAAGGCAAACAATAATGAACTTACACAAAGGTAGATCAAAAATATTTTTAAATTAGTTTAATCCATAAAATCTATATACAAGTAATGTAAACCAACCTTTGATTCCGTTAAATTGATTTTGTTCGTCCTAGGTAGCATTGTCTTTGCAGTTGAGTTCTCCTCTAGTCTCGTCTCTCTTCTATGTTGACATATTCAAGTAGCAGTACTAATGGGAACCCAATTTTAGGTCTGCAATGACTCTCCTTCTTCAAGTAGCCATCCTTTTCTAAATTAGCTCATTCCTCCCTTTAGAGCCCTCTCTTCAGCTGGTTTCACCCATTATTCCCAAACTCCCCAAAAATGGGCCATTCTCTTTCTGTCCATAGCCCATAATTTATATTCATAGAGGCTCATCCTCCATTGCCCAAAATTCTTTGCATTCATAAATACTTACCTGCCCCTCATGAAGGCTCCTAACTCTCAAGCCCCAAAAGTCTTCCTGCCCATGAATGCACATGATGGAAGAGCAAGGCCAAATTTTAAAAATATCCTAAATATTATTTTTAAATTTTGAACATTCAAGATAATATATTTCCCTTATCCGAATAAACACCCTTCTATTATTTGAATAAACAATTATTTATTTAATAATAAATATTCCTTTATTTATTTTAAATAATACATTTTTTTTAAACATTACCTTCTTTTATAATAATTTTTTATTATAATAATACCTTGTTATTTATAGTAAACTATTATTATAAATAACCCTTTATTTATAATAACCTCTTATTATTATTGTAGACACCAAAATCTAGCCACTTGTCATCCATCCGTGTTTCCAATCATAAGCCACCCATTATATATATATATATATATATATATATATATATATATATATATATGTGTGTGTGTGTGTGTGTGTGTGTGTGTGTGTGTGTGTGTGTGTGTGTGTATTTAGATATTAATATTTTATATATTATATTTATATATAATAAATATATATGTATTTATATAAATTAATCCTAGCCCTCCACTACATTTTAATCTCAGCCATCCATCCACCTTAATCCATACCACTTACCCAAATTTAATCTACACCCTTCCTCATGTTTTTATATTGGCCACACATTTTGTGTCGTTGAAACTCTAACATGTGCAAGGGAAGATTATAAAAGAGGAGTCATTTTGACGAATCAAACCCTTGGAAATCCCTAAGATTCCAAAAGCTTAATCCTGAGTCCATGATTTTTTAGATTGAATTCTTAGAGATCATTAAGCTCTTCTACCCTAGCCATCTCATTGTCATTGATGTCAAAGGTTGTTTTGGTTAATAGTAGTGTCATTGATGTCAAAAGAAAATCATGATGTGTTTGAGCATACTATGCAAGACAAATATATATTCAAAAGGTACGCAAGACAAAGTATGAACTTTAATATTTAAATTTAATATTTAAATATTAAGAGTGGGATATACTTTAATATTAAAGTAAAGGTTAAGATATAAAACTTTAAATATTTAAATCAAGTATTTGAATATTTTATATGAAGTGGAAAGTTAAATTTGAGGGCCAAACCTAATGTTGGATATTAAAAAATTATTTTTGATATATATATATGGTTCTAACATTATGGCTGAGCATGATTTTGAGAGAGCTCCTTGGTGTTGCATTCAGAGAAAGAGTAAGAGTGTTCGTTCATAGCGTATGACTTCTTCGCTTGGAGAGTAAGTCCAGAAAGTGAGTGTCTTTGTTCATTTGTAGAGTGTGCCTTCATTTGTTCTTGGAGAGAAGAGTGTTGTTTGTTTGAGTACTATGCTTGGAAAGGAGTGTGTGTCATTCATTTATGTGCTACGTTTGGAGAGAGGAGTGTGTCGTTCATTCATGTATTGTACTTAAAGAGGAGAGTGTGCCATTTATTTAAGTGTTGTGATTCTAAACAGTGTGCCTTTTGTTGAGAACAATATTCACCTATAAAGAGTGTGCCTTTTGTTTGAGTGAGAACAACGTTCACCTACAAAGAGTGTGCTTTCGGGTGTGATGCGTAGGAGTTTCATTGGAGCCATGAGTGTCTTCAAGAGTGTGCTTTGGAACAAGAAAAAATCCATCTATGCTACATCGTAGAAGCATATTGTGGTCCTTATGAAGTAACCAAATATAGTGTCCACAACATTGAAGATCGTGATAATTCCAAGTAGTGTCAAAGAAGAGGAAGAGGCATCGCATTGTCTATGCATATTGACATCTTCAATAGAAGAAAAATGAGTTCTATGGCATATTTGAAGTGTGCATAGTGTGAAGAAGATAGAAGTGGCAGTGAAATAAATCTCAATGATGTTGTGGTCAGACATGCGCTTAAAAGACTTACACAATGACAAAACATAGAGGTATATTATTGTTTTATCTATTTGCATATACATTATATATATTAACATGTAGTGGAAGTGTTGGCATTGGTAGAGGAAAGACATAGCAAGATACAAGGGTAATGGAATGGATGCAGAGTATTGAAACCCTAAACCAACGAGTCATAATGTCAAGTGGTAGTCAAAGCAGGAAGTGCGTGAAAGAAAAAGGGAGCAACAATGTTGAGTTTAAATTTTGCTAGGGTTATGTTTTTGGATTTAAGAATGATGACCACGTCTCAAATTAAGGGTTGTGAAACCACCTTCCATAAGGCAGCATAAATGAAGTGGTTCATTGCCAATGGATAAGAATTGTGAGTGAAAGACCAAGGTTCGAGTTTTTACAGCAAGCAAAATTAATTTTGAAGATAAGAGTGCTTTTAATTATATCTGGGAATGAAATTAATTATAAAGTATTGATGAGAAATTATGCATGAAATTTTTTCTTCAAAAGGCAAAACAAAGGAGAATGAGAAATTATTAATGCACCAAGGGTTTTATGAATGAAATTTTCCTTTTGATAGAATAAGAGAATAGTGCATAATTTTTTGGTAAAGTGTGGCAATAGAAATTTCAAAGACAAAGTGTTTTATATAGGCAGCCATGAAAATATTGTGAAATATTTTTGTGATATGATATGATTTTTTGATTTTATAAAATGGGAGATATAAATTTTTTTAAGCAGGGTAATGAGCATATTTGAGCAGGTTGAGTGAGCAGACTTTATCAGGGTAGTGAGAATATTTGAGTAGGTTTTAGAGCAGATTTGAGGATGTGAAGTGAGCAAAATTGAGCAGGTTTATGAGAGCAGAGAGAATTGGTGTCTCCTGTGGATAGAGGTCCACAAACTAGAGTACAGGGGATTGGTGTCTCTTATGGATTGAGGTCCATGAACCAGAGCATATGGGATTGGTATATCATGTGGGTGGGTGCCCATGAACATTGTAATAGGAGATTGGTGTCTCCTGGAAATTTTTTAAGAAAATTTATAAGAAATATTTCTCCGTAGATGTCACGGGCTAAACATAGGTTAATTTTGTCCTAATTTTGTCACTTTCCTGATCATTTAAATTGTCAACCCAGGGAGATTCGTAAAATTTAGAAGTGTCTCATATCAAAACATTCACAATACCCACTTTGAGATGAGTCCCTCTAACTCTACTATTGGGGGGTTTAAAATATTGTCAATCATTCATCCACACCACAATACTTACATATGAATAATTAAATCCTTGGAAAATAAATATTCATACGGGCCTAATGAAAATAAATCTACTACAGCAAAGGAAAATAATAGTGCAGAAAAATAAACCTATGAAAATAGGAAAACTAATCTAGAAAGTACAAGAAAAGGGAAGGAATACTAGCTTGGAGTGGGCCCAAGCTCCAGCAGCTTCCTTCCAGTGGAATATGTAGTTAGTAACTCTTGAAATTTATTGTAATTGCAACAGAATTATTACAATGATTTTTCCTCAGAATGATAAATAATGCTCAGTCTGGATTCTGGATCTCTATCAAAGAGGTCTGTGTGTGTTTATAACACACACACACAGATCTTATGTTACAAATAAGTTACAGTAGTAGTTTAGTTATAGACTAAACTAGGACAATCTGGTAAATGTGATCGACATCTGCTAAAGCGGTCGATGTTCCTAATGACAACATACTTGTTGATAGTTTCATGCTTTGCCTAGCACTTCCGTTCATTAGTGTAGTTCCTAGAATTATCCTACGTGATGTAGAACTAAAACTACACCATTCAATGTTGTCCACATTGCTCTCATCTGGTCAATGGAAAAAGAATAAAGAGGCACCTTATCTATGAGGAAGGCACCTTCCTCATGTGCTCTAGTGGGGTGCCTTCTATATGTGGAAGGTGCATACTAAAATTGAGTGCCTTCTTCCTACGAAAGGCACCTACTGATGTGGGTGCCTTCCCTATACGGAAGGTGCTTTATCTTGTATAGGGCACCTTCCTTATACGAAAGGTGCCTAAGTATGTTGGATGCCTTATCTATACGGAAGGCACCTACCTTTTGTTGGCATCTTCCTTGAAGAGGAAGACACCTACCATTTGTTGGTACCTTCCTTGAAGAGGAAGGCACCTACCTTCATGCCTTGATCCCAAAAGAAACAGAGTGCCAGGTCCACGAAAGACCTCGACTGATCCAAATCTATCAAAACCAACTACATTTCCATAAAAACACACTAAAAAACACAAATTAGATAACACACATAATTCTATTAAATAATTACATAATCATTCATAAAAGTACAAATTTTCTAATATATTGCCACATAATAATCGATGAAACTTATACAAAATATGAGTGTTATTTAGGCTTATCATCCCCCCATGCCTAACATATGCCACACCCTAGTGGCGTCAAAACTACAGGTAGCCCTTTGTTTTCTTCATCATTGCCATTTTTTGGTTGTACCTACAACCTATGGCTGCTTCTTGTTTTGACCAGCATTGGGAGGTGCAATCTTTTGTTTTCTATGTAGAGCTGTAGTGGTGGGGTAGAAAACTACTACGGTTGTCTGCCTCTGCTCAATTTGTTGTCTTTGCATGTTTGAGGACCCTACCCTAGCTAACTCTAGAGGTGGGATGGACAGTGTGGCCCCTGCTGCCTAAAATGCAGCTTCTACAACTTGCCACAAGTCGACATCTGGAGGTATGATCTCTGCAAGAGGAATATCAGAGTTATCCCTCCTTAGTCAAACTACCTGGACCTTGTGTAATTGATTTGCTTTAGGGGTGAGCCCTGCACTCTCTCTTGCAATGGTAGCGGCTTCTAAATTGGGCCCGTATATCCCCCATCTCTTCAAAATATCTACGTATTTTTTAGGGGCATCCTCGGGATGACCCATAAGTCTCCAAAAATTGATCATCATTCGTCGGGTTGACGCAAATACTCGGGTCTCCTTGGACCTTAGAAGCTGACTTCCTAGCCTCACTTGTTGTTTCCATGTATTTTAGCAGTCATTTGAAATGCTTCTCCCTCTCATCGAATGGTTGCATGTCTCATTCATCCTTAACCAGTTCGACAAAGGTCACCTTCACCTTCTTTCAAGTCGTCCTAGGCTCTTTGGCCCTGGTAGAAATTATGATGGCTCAAACAGGGGGTTTCTCCTCCTTCCTGATGGATGTTTCCTTGTTGTCAAAGGCTGACTCTGATGTTCCCTGAGATGTCCCTTCTTTCTCTGGTAGTTCTGGTGCTGACTCCATAGGTCATTTAGCCCCTTCTTCTTCAGTTCTGGGGAATTCTTCCTTCAACCCAGGTGCGATATATGGCTACAGGTCCACACCAGGATCTGTGTCACTCAATTCAATAATAGGGGGCTCTATTAGGCTCCCTTTTTCATTAATTTCAAAAGTAGAGGAGTTTTTCCCTGCTTTACTAGGCATCCGAACAGAATTCCCTTGAAGATTATACTCTTTCTAATGAGGTCAAGAATTAGTCAGGACCTCTATTGCCCAATCAATCTGAGTTGATGCATCTTTTTTCTCCATCTCCTTGGCCCAAAATTTCCAATTCTCCTCCTACAACTATTAGACCAACTGCTCGAGCTGAGCTATTCTTCATGCTCGCTCGTCCAACTCCTCCAAGAAATCCTCCAAAATTTGTTGGACTATCCACAAATTGGTCTGCCATTCTAGGGCCTCTTCTAGGGTCGTGTTAACTAATTCTCATAGAAGTTCCAGCATCCTATGGGCTCTGATTGGTCAACTCCTGGAGGGTCTGGAATGCGAGACTAGCCTCCACATCCTCTTCTTCTGATGATGATGATAGGAGGAGATGTCACAGGTGCTTCCTCCTAGGAACTAGTTCCAATTGCCATAATTCATCTCTTTCACTGGTGAGTCGTACCCCTTCCTCTACGAATCTAGGCAAGGGTGAGTGCCCTCCTTCTTCCACAAAATTGGGCAATGATAATTGCTCAATTTCTTCTATCTCTTCTATGGGGCTTATTCATCTTCTTCAGCCTTGTCAATAGAAACTTCCTCTCCTTCCTGGTCGCCATCTCCCTCCACATGGGAGTCTTCTCTTTGTGCCTCTCTATGCGAACCAACACAGATATAAACCCATGGTGGGCCAAGGTGGAAGGTGCATCCCTTTGGTATCGAGCTGCTTCCTCCTTCAAGGCATTTTCTAGGTAGAAGGGCACGTTCATCCTTCTCCCATGCACCAGGTGATTTAAGAACTACACATGGTTAACGTGCAAGTGGGAATATTTCTTGATGCATGTGAAAAAGCAAGCAATTTGCTCGAATAACTTTCACAACTGCATGGATAGTCAGCTTTTTTGTAGCCCTTGCTTCTCTACTTGCACATTCTCCCCTTATAGTAGCAAATCAATGCATTGTTTCTACATGTCGCTCTTTTATGTGCACTCGCCTATGAGAGGCGAGCTAGTCACCTAGGATATGTATTCCGAGGTGACTAGAATTTCCATTCTACACACATGAGCTGCGTCTCCCCTCAAGGAGGTAGCAAATTGCCTAGCTGCCTCCATATCCTGGCTCTGATAGACTAGGGTACAATATTTGAGCCATCCTTCGACCTTGAATTGGGTTCTCACCATCCCCTGATTCACTCTGTATCACTCGACTCAATTTTATTGATGGCATGGTTCTTCGATCGTCCTTCCATGGCACCTTCCCTAGTTGTTCTTTTGTTTCTACCTTACGACCTCAGGAAGGCACCTTCTTATAAGGAAGGTGCCTAACCCTAGCATTAAATTCTATGGTTTGCAAGTTACACCTCTCGAGCCACAATGTTGGCATGATGTTTCGCCCATGGGGGGTGCATGATTTTTATGGCGGCGCTATTTTTTGGTACTACATAATTTATAAAAGATTATATAAAAATTTAATTAAAGTTATGCGTGTACCTGATTGGATGGTTTATGCATCGCGGAGGGTAGTGATTTTTCAGCCTGTGACATGGAGGATGGGTATTTCACATGTGTGGATTACTCTGTGCTTCACTGCTACATCATTCAAGGTTTTATGTCGTATACAAGCTCTTGATTGATTTTGGAAAAACTGTTTGTCCATCAATCTTGAGGTGTGCACGAGGATCTCACCCCGTAACTTTGCATAATTTTTGATCGGGGCAGATTTTCATCACGTGGAGTGATGGTGGTAATCTTCTATTGCCCAACTATGTTTTGACATCATTCACATCAAGGTGCATGTGAGGGTTGTACATGAAAGGTGTTGTGATGCCTTCCTGATGCGGAAGGTGCTTTAAATGAATGGTGCCTTCCCTAGGTAGAAGGTGCTTCTTTTGAAAGATGGTGCCTTCCTGTAGCACCCTAAAATTGGTGCAATTAAACCTTAGTAAAAAGATTAAAATTTGAATTTTAACCCAAAATTTCCCGTTACCCACTCCCCTTATTTTTCATGTCATTTTTAGGATTTTTTTAACCGTTGGAGATATCGTCGCTGATCAGACGATATCATCGCCGATCAGACGATATTGTTGTCGATCAGATGAAATCATCCCAGATCTGATGAATTCATATGGAATAGAATGTCCAGACGATTTCATCCCAAAACCAAATTTTCATAATTAGCTTTTATTTCAACAACTTCTCTAACTTGGGCAGAAAGCGTGTCTGCACGCAGTTAGAGTCTCCCCCATTGGAGATCTCCCAAATTGGGATGATCTCCAACCTCTTAACCTATCCCTAATCCTATATAAACTAGGATTTTCTTAGTTTATCCCCCTGAACCCCCTAGCTGACTGATTTCCCTGCAAATTTAGTTCCTTATGCATTAGAACATCCTCGCACCATCATTTGCATTCTGTATTTCAAGTTATCTTGCAGGAATCTTACTGTCTTTCAGTCGGAGCAAGCTTGGATCATCGCAGACGATTCTAGATGATTTCGGATGATCCTATCATAGATCGGCGATGATCTCGTACGATTGGAGGTGATCTCGACTGTAGTCTAGATTGAGGGCAATCAGAGCCCAAAGCTTGCATTTTCTTATCTTTTCTCTTCATTTTATTATGCATTAAATTGCTTTATTTTATTCCTGCATCTTGGAGTTCACCTCATTTAGTATAGATGCATGCTAAAGTTAAAATAAATTATTAAAGTAACACATTTTACTTTAATCATTATCTAGATCTATCATTTAGGAAAATTTACTATCATTTCTATCATTTCCCCTTGCTTTTGCAGTTGCATTTTTTGACTTTTGGTATCTGTCTCTATGACTGCAGGTTTCTGACGAATTCATTTGATGAATTCATCAAATCGATGACGATCTCATCTAATATCAGATTACTGACTGAGATCTGAGATGATTCTATGACATTTCAGATGATTACGTATGATTTGAGACGATTTGGACTTCTACAAAACTTAGAATCTGCATCAAAAATCCGAAATTAGGTATATTCTGTCTCATTTAGCATATTTTCTATGTTTAGCACTTACTTATGTTCTTTTTATTCATATAAATCGGCATTGGCATATAGAATAGCTTAGATTCATCTTGGCTAAACCTAGAAATTGAATTATTAAAGCACAAAATGAACACATCAAATCTACTCTCAACCTAGGCATGGAAATTGCCACTCAAAAGTTTCCTGGTGAACCCACCATCCATCAAAAATTCACCCTTATACCCCTCCCCCAAGAGGTGCGACCTTCAAAGGGCCTCTCAGTCTGAGGTATTATCCCATCCTTCTCGCATTCCCCTTTCGGGCATGGATCCTATAGCTTGAAGGTAAGGATGCAAAAAAATTGGAGCAATACATTTTGGTGAACCCGACGTGAAAACTAAAAACCTTTTGAAAACAATCCAAAACAAATAAAAATAAATGCATTTAGAATCATCAGATAAAAAATTAAGATTGCATATCATATTTAGATAGTAGATTATAATAAAATACGAGTTGTCACCATTAATGTTGAAAATCAATTAGCAGCCATAGAGATTACTTCTTTGCTTAGAGTATCTCAAACATATAGAGTCCCACCTTTATGGGACAAACTTAATAGGATATTGAATCTTATTTCATCTAGATCAACCGAACTTAGACAAATCAAGAGGTTTTTCCTAGATGGAATCCTGGATCCTGATCAAGTAACCTTATATCATGAACTTCAGAGAGCTTGCCATAGGTGGTTAGCAGATAAAAGAGCCCTTGTGTCTTTCGAGTTGTACACCTTTGAGGAATACCTCGACAATGCAGTTGTAGTACATAAATTTCTATCTTGTATAGAGGATTAAGAGGTCGTTCTTATGGATAGAAAGAGATGGAATAGAGTTCCTAGAGCTGTGTTATATCAATATTATTGCCATGATCTCTATTTTTACAAGTCAGAGTCAAATGTAGATAACATCACCATAGTACACTTTATCAAATTCCTGAAAAACCATTTTCAATTTGAAGAAGAGCATTTCATGACTCCCGATGAACTTGATCCCATCAATGACATCTATAAACTATTTATAGAAAACTAAGCCATTCTTCTATTATTTCTTGCATTTAGTGTGTTGTTTTTTGTCTTTATAATATTATCATAAAAACATAAAATCACAAAAATAAAACAAAAATATAACAAAAACAAAAAAAAATAAAACGTTTTATTTTAAGTATTATAGTAGGTATATAATTAAAATATACAAAGAGAAACTATTAGAGAGGAAGGATCCTCATCCCCTAAAATGTCTCCAGAAGGAGCTGTTACTTTTGAGAACATGGAACATTTCTGGAAGTTCCTCAATACTAATATTGGCACTCTTAATAGAGCAATCCATATGGACAAGGATCAAATTAGTGACACTCAAGCAACCCTAGAAGAAATATATCACACATGCATTAATCCCTTGTCCTTCGTTGATCAAGAAAGTTATCAAGCTAGACCATCCAATTTGGATATGGCCGCTATAATCCAGAACATGCAACAACAACAGGTTACCCAACCACCTAGAGTGCCTGTTACCAAGCCTAGATTTATTCCCACACAAAATAAGCCTTCATTCACTGCTCTATTTTTCCAAGTTATTGATCAACATACCTCAAATCAAAAAAATCCCAAAACGAAACCTAACACCAATTTCCAACAATCTGGGATACAACATAATGCTACTACAAATCTTCTTCATAATACTCTCCCTACCAACCATTTGCATAATAGCAATATAGCATCCAATCCTTATGTCATGCCATCATATACTCATAAATCCTATACTCAAATACCACCAAACCAATATGGTGGACAAACTAGTAATCTGGAAGCCATGGTGAAATAGTTAGTCTCCCGCATGGACCAGATAGATCCCTACCGTCCCTCATACAATTATAGAGAGATGTGTAGTCAGCCTCTAGATCCTATAGTTGTAGCACAACCATATCATAAAAACTTTCCTATGCCTGTCCTACCTATATACAAAGGAACCGAAGATCCCATAGAGCATCTTCATATGTTTAGGATAGCCTGTCATGATATATCACATGATGACTTGTTATTACTAAAAATGTTCTTGAAAATTTTAGGAGGAATGGCATTAGAGTGGTACTATCAACTACCCACTCATTCTTTGAGGAATTTTGAAGAAACAACTCAGTCTTTCTTTCATCAATTTAGTGCCTACATTGAAAGGCATGTAACTATTAAAGATTTGTACAACTTAAAACAAGACAAAGATGAATGTTTTGCTGATTTCCTAGCTTGGTGGAGATAGTTGATAGGAAAATTACACTTTGTGTTACCTTATCGGGAAATGTTGGATATCTTTATCAATAATTTACAAGAACAACTATCCTATGAGTTATCAATCGCTACCTTGACCACCTTCGATCAAGCTATAGACTTAGTCCGAAGAGTGTAAGATGCTCTCATTAGGAGAGGTCAGCTTAAAAAGAAATATGATGAGAAAACATCCAAAAATCAATATAAAAATAAACAAGTTGTGGGTGATGGAGTCACCGATAGCAGAAACATTGCCAATGTTAATACTATGAAAACAACGGAGAAGTTCATATTGAAACCTCTTGATAAACCACCTCAAGAATTTAATAGGTTAAACCAACCTCTATCGACCATTCTACCACAATTATTATAACGATGTTTGATTCAATTACCAGCTATCCGGGAACCTGATCCAACTATACCCGGATATAGAGCTGATTTACACTGTGACTTCCATAGAGGACTTGGACATGCTACCAACGCTTGTAAAATATTAAAACATAAAATACAAGACTTA
Organism: Wollemia nobilis; assembly: GCA_028583015.1. NCBI lineage: Eukaryota > Viridiplantae > Streptophyta > Pinopsida > Araucariales > Araucariaceae > Wollemia > Wollemia nobilis. Next base: position 1,105,976 of record JAQPPZ010004560.1, on the reverse strand, counting down.
ATTGATAACAATGATATGGAGGTGCAAGCCTTTCAACCTAAACAAAATCATCCCAATAATGGTCAAAATAACATCCCCCAAAATTAGAATCAGAATGCCAATCAATCATTGGACATATTTCAACATCCTTTACCAAAGCATGGCAAAGAAGTGACTAATCAAATTGAACATCATAATGTTCCTCCTCCTACCTGATATGTAGGAACTATTAGTGGGCATTCACCTACTCATGATGTGGAAATATTTGACACAACTTTATCCATGGTTACGACCAGACCTCTATATAACACTCAGACACCTGATCTTAGTGATACAGAATATGAGACTGATAGTGACATGGAAATCACTTCAAATCAATCAAATAGCTCTGAAGATGAATCAGATCCTATTCAACCTATCACAAGTTCTATGGTTCTAGAAGAACCATTTCCAAGAAGAGTCACTACTCGACCATCGTCTCACCAATTACTTTCTAATGAACAAGCCATAAATGCTAGACCAAGATCTATTCATCATTTGCAAAATAATATTGTCGGTACCATCGGAGCTATTACTAGACAACAGGCTCAAAATTCTCAACAAGATCACACTCAAAATGATGGATCCGCTCCATTTGTTTTGAAAGTTCCTAATAAAGGAAATCAGGCACCTAATGTTCAACCTAAACCTCCTTATAATATTAATGAACAATTATCAAATACTACAGCTAGAATTTCCCTCTTAGACCTTTTAAGATCTTCTCCTACACATAGGGATGAGTTAATGCTCACATTAAGCCAAATGATGGTACCACAAAATATTCAACCTGAAGCCATGACCAATACTATCATAACTCGAGAAGTTGATTGTATTGACTTTTGGGATAGAGATATACCTCAACATAATTTACATAAGGATAACCCCTTATATATTACTACCCTAATTAGAGATGTAGCAGTTAAACGAGTCTTAATTGATGATGGTTCCTCTTTAAACATTTATGTTGGCAATTTTGGGTACCTTGAGTACATTGCCTTTGCCTAAGTTTAGTTGTTGTCATTGATGTCAAGGAGCTCTTGGTAGTTGTTGTCTTTGATGTCAAGGAGTTCTTGGAGCAATTTGTTTTTATGTCTAAGTATGTGTTTTGATGAAGGTTTCAGCTAGTCAGTAAGTCTCCAAGAAAATCAGAGTAGCCTAGTTGCAAAAGATCAAGAAAAAGATAAGTTAGAAAAAGTTTGCAGGCAGCTGGAAAAACTGTCGCGATTTCGCGACATGTTTTAGGAGAGAGAAAGTTCTAGCAAAACTGTCGTGATTTTGTGACATGCTGGAAGGCAGAGATGAAGTAGGCAAAACTGTCATGATTTCGTGACATGTTTGAGGAGAGAGAAAGTTTAGGCAAAACTGTCATGATTTCCCGACATGTTTGAGGAGAGAAAAAGTTCAGGTAAAACTGTCGTGATTTTGTGACAAGTTGAGTTGGTAGTGTTGAGTTGCAAGAAGTGTCACGATTTCGTGACAGGTTTCAAAGAAGTTGTATGGATGCAGAAAGTGTCACGATTTCATGACAGGTTGAGTTGGAAGCTTGCAGTTGGTGAAAGCGTCGCGATTTTGCGACATGTTCCAGTTTTGTGAGCAGTTGGTAGAAAAGAGCTTAAGGGAGCGAAAGCGTCACGATTTTGCAACATGCTCCAGTTTTGTGAGTAGTTGGTAGAAAAGAGATTAAGGCAGCGAAAGCGTCACAATTTCCCGACATGCTCCAGTTTCGTGAGCAGTTGGCAGAAAAGAGCTTAAGGCAGCGAAAGCGACACAATTTTGCGACATGCTCCAGTTTCACGAGCAGTTGGTAGAAAAGAGCTTAAGGCAACGAAAGCATCACGATTTCGTGACATGCTCCAGTTTCATGAGCATTTGGTAGAAAAGAGCTTAAGGCAGCGAAAGTGTCACGATTTCATGACATGTTCTATTTTCGTTAGTGCAAACCGAGAAAAGGTTGAAGAAGCAAGAAGTGTCGTGATTTCGTGACAAAGTTGCAGATGAGGCAAAGGTGTCACGATTTCACGATAGAAGCTGAGAAGAAGGCTTTGGAGTCTAAAGCGTCATGATTTCGCGACAGAGTTGCTGATGACGTCAGCAAGAGGCAAAGGTGTCATGATTTCATGACAAAAGCGGAGAAGAAGGATTTGAAGTCTAAAGCGTCACGATTTCGCGACAGAAGTGAGATGACGTCAGCGAAAGGCAAAAGTGTCACGATTTCGTGATAGAAGAGCAAAGGAAGCAGACAAAAGCAAAAGTGTCGCGATATCGCTACAACAAGCTATAGAAGGTGTACGACAGGCAAAGGTGTCACGATATTGCGACATGTTGAAGTTTCGCACCAGAAGCTACAGGGAGGCAGTAGAGGACAGAGTTAACTTTGAGACGACAAAGTTAAAATCTGGGCGACGCAAAGTCAGAGGTTTTGCAACCGACATAGTGGAAGGTATAACAACCGACTAAGTTTGAGATGCTAATGACCATGAGATCTTACTCTATAAAAGGAGGGATGTTTGAAGAGTTTGATTATCGATCGAAGTGTGCGTTCAAAGTGTGAATTGTGCAAAGAGAGTGCAGGGAGAAGATCAATCACAAAAGTTAATAAATAGAATCCTGAGCATCTACTGTGTTTAGACATAGGTTGCAAAGATAGTGCTATCGTGATTTAGGCAAAGAGTGCAAAGGAAGTGTTACTGTATTTGTGAAGATAGTGCTGCTATATTTTGTGAAGACTGTATTGCTGTGTATATGCAAAATACACGAAATCTATGCTACTATGTTTTTGATCGAGAACTATTGTATTTGCATAGATAGTAAAATATTGGTTTCAACCAAGTGCAAAAAAGAATAGAGGAAGAGGACAGTATTGTGCTAGATCGAAGGACTGTGTTTGGTGCAGAGAAGAGGACCAGCTTTGCTGTGACAGAATTGAGGACAGAGATCTCCAGCCAGAGCAGGGAAGACAGGTGTCTTCTGTGGATAGAGTTCCACTTGCTAAGGGCAGAGGAGGTAGAGGTCTTCTAGAGGATCACCAGCCAAAGCGAGAATTAGGGGAAGGTGTCTCCTTTGAGCTGAGGCTCATAAACATTGTAATCGGGAAGGATTCCCAGAGGACTTTGATATAACTTTTAGAAGAAAAGTTTTATCCGTGGAGTAGCCCACCTTGGGTGAACCACGTAAATTGTTGTGTCACTTTGTGGATTGTATTTTGTGCATTGTTTTACTGTTGTTATTACTACTATCTTTATTCTGCATGTTATTGATTTGAAAGCTGCTTTGAAAGAAAAAGTTAAAAGTGGTCTTATACTGTTCACCCCCCCTCTTAGTATAAGCTTGTGTTCTTCAATTGGTATCAGAGCGAGTTCCTTCGAAAAGGTTTTACAATCGAAAGGAAGAACTGGTTAAGAACACAATGGATTTCTCAAGTGGCAATGCAACACCTATTCTTGATGGATCAGATTTCGGTCTGTGGAGTGCAAGAATGAAAGTCTATCTAATGGCTCTTGGTAATGAGGTATGGGAAGTTATTGAAGATGGGTACACCATTCCTGCAAATGGTCCTTATACTAAAGAAGACAGGCTCCTACATCACAACAACTCAAAAGCCATGAATGCAATCCCGAAGGGTTTACGTAAGGCTGATCTTACCAAAGTTATTCACTGCAAGACAACTAGTGAAATGTGGAAACAATTGCAAGTTGTTCATACAGGTGATGCAAATGTCCGAAAGGCCAAGTTGAGACACTTCAAAGGTATGTTTGAACAACTCAAGATGAATGATGATGAAAATATTAGTGACTACATGCTTCGTATGGATGAAGTTGTTAATTCTATGAAAGACTTAGGTCTTGAACTTGCTGAAAATGATGTGTGTGATAAGATTTTAAGATCTCTTCCTAATAGATTTAGTGAAAATATTTCTGCTATTGAGGAAGCCAAAGATTTAGATAAGTTGAAAAAGGATGAGCTCCATAGTATTCTTGCAGCATTTGAGCTGAGAACTCAAGTGAATGTTGATGTAAAGAAAGAGGCAGCTTTCAAAGCTACCAAGAAATCAAAAGGCAAACAGATTCAAGAGAGTGATGAGTCTTCTAGTGAGGAAGAAGCATATTACAGCAAGAAAGGCAAGTTCTCTAGAAAGCACAAAAGCAAGAAAAATATAAGATGTTTCAACTCGTGGAAAGTATGGTCATTATGCTACCGATCGTAACTGTTTCCAAAAATGAAAGTGATGAAGATATACAGGATGTTAAGAGCAAGGATTCTGAAAAGCACAGGTATTACAGAAAGAACAAAGATGAGCACAACAATCAAGGAAAGAGGTATTCACACAAGAACAAGAAGAGCTTCTATCTGGACAAAGCAAGTAAGTGTTCTAGCAGTGATAGTGAAAGCTCTTCCAGTGATAATGAAAATGAGATGCTGTTCATTTCAGAAAAGGAGGAAGAACCGAAACATAAATTCACTGTCATGAAATGTTTTAGATGTGGAAATTTTGGGCACCTTGAGGATGATTGCACAAATAATGAATTGGTTGCTAGTATGTATGAGGATGCTTCAAAAAATGATAAGGAAGATGCATGTATGGTTTTTGAAAAGGGTAGCACCTCTAGTGATAAGAAATCTGAAAAAGGCCTTGATAATTCAAAGTGCAATCAAATAGAGGATCTTGAATGTGAACTCAATAATGCTCTCAGTGTTTTGAAAAAGGAAAGAAAGAAGAATGATAGACTCAAGATTAAGTTAGATGAATGTTGTATGGAGAGAGACGATCTTATAGAAAGTCTTGACTTCTCTATAGCCAAAACACAGGAACTCAAGGATGAGTTAGAGTCTAAGATTCTTGAGTATAATGAGTTAGAGCAGAAAATGGCTTCTTTGAAAGAAGAAAATAAAGATTACAAGGATAAGCTCTACAGATTTCAGGATAGCTCCAAGAAGGTTAAGTCTCTCATCAAAAATCAAAGAAATCCAACAGATAAAATAGGTCTCGGTTTTGTTGAGCCGCACAAGAAATAGGTTGGGGAATCTAGCAAGAGATTTCAAAAGGAAGAAAGTTCTGATGAAGAAAGTACTTCAGATCATGAGTCCGTGAGTGATGAATGCACAAAAATAGAAAACAGATTTTTGAATGTGAAACAGAAGTTCTTGGGACCCAAGAGATCGATTAAAAGAATATTTCACGATAGATGTTTTGCGTGTTACAGGTTTGGACACATGGCTGCACATTGCATGTCTCAAATGAAGAAGGTTAACAATAATTTTAGAAGTCGTAATTTATTTCAAGGGTATTGCTACTCTTGTAATCAGTTTGGGCACAAGGCAATTTTTTGCAATGCAAATAACAGGAACTGGGTTAGTCAGAACAGGCGGATTCAAAGAACAGCTATGCCTGAAAGAAATAATGTTGTTACTTGTTACAAGTGCAACAATACAGGTCACACAACCGAACAAGTGCAGAGCTGATCTTCCAAGGTACAGGAACAGAAACAAGTGGTATAAACAGGTCCAAGGATCAAGGTGTGGACAAGAAAAGAGATGAGAACAAGAACAAGAAAAGTGCCAAGAACAGAAACATTAACAAAGAGCTCAAGAAAAGGCCCGACAAAGAAATTGTAGACACTGATGATGATGAGTGTCTAATGGGAGTTTCACTCCCAACCCTGTTTTAAATCACCTCAATAGGAGGTGGGGGAGGGACTAAGCTAAGAGACTCATTCTTAGTCCCAAGCCCCAAAGGTGACCCTTTGCCATTGATGACAAAGGGGGAGAGATATGAGTAAGGGGGAGAGCTTCAAGTGAAGAGGAAAGCTTCAAGTCAGGGGGAGCAAAACTTCAAAGAGATTGATTTCAGTTTTGGCTCTTGAAGATGTGTTTTTAGTAAAGGTTTGCCATCAATGACAAAGGGGGAGATTGTTGGCAATTTTGGGTACCTTGAGTACATTGCCTTTGCCTAAGTTTAGTTGTTGTCATTGATGTCAAGGAGCTCTTGGTAGTTGTTGTCTTTGATGTCAAGGAGTTCTTGGAGCAATTTGTTTTTATGTCTAAGTATGTGTTTTGATGAAGGTTTCAGCTGGTCAGTAAGTCTCCAAGAAAATCAGAGTAGCCCAGTTGCAAAAGATCAAGAAAAAGATAAGTTAGAAAAAGTTTGCAGGTTGCTAGAAAAACTATCGCGATTTCGCGACATGTTTTAGGAGAGAGAAAGTTTCGGCAAAACTGTCATGATTTCGCGACATGTTTGAGGAGAGAGAAGGGCAAAACTGTCATGATTTCGTGACATGTTTGAGGAGAGAGAAAGTTCGAAAATGTGCGATTTCCCGACAGTGTTGAGGAGAGTTAAGTTAGAAAAGTGTCACGATTTTGTGACAAGTTGAGTTGGCAGTGTTGAGTTGCAGGAAGTGTCACGATTTCGTGACAAGTTTCAAAGAAGTTGTACGGATGCAGAAAGTGTCATGATTTCGTGACAGGTTGAGTTGGCAGCTTGTAGTTGGCAAAAGCGTCATGATTTCGTGACATGTTCCAATGAGAGTTGGTAGAAGTGTGAAAGCGTCACGATTTTGTGACATGTTGTGAGTGGATTGGAAGGGTTAGAGCTTAAGGGAGAAAGCATCACGATTTTGATGAAATGTTCCATTTTCGCTAGTGCAAACCGAGAAAAGGTTGAAGAAGCAAGAAGTGTCATGATTTCGTGACAAAGTTGTAGATGACGTCAGCAAGAGGCAAAGGTGTCGTGATTTCATAAGCGAGAAGAAGGCTTTGAAGTCTAAAGCATGTCGATTTCATGAGTTGTCGATGACGTCAGCAAGAGGCAAAGGTGTCATGATTTCATGACAAAAGCGAAGAAGAAGGCTTTGAAGTCTAAAGCATCACGATTTCATGATAGAAGTGAGATGACATCAGCAAAAGGCAAAAGTGTCACGATTTCATGATAGAAGAGCAAAGGAAGCAATCAAAAGCAAAAGCGTCATGATATCGCTACAGCAAGCTATAGAAGGTGTATGACAGGCAAAGGTGTCATGATATCGTGACATGTTGAAGTTTCGTGCTAGAAGCTATAGGGAGGCGGTTGAGGATAGAGTTAACTTTGAGCCGACAAAGTTAAAATCTGGGCCGACGTAGCATAGGGTTTTGCAGCCGATGTAGTGGAAGTATAACAATCGACTAAGTTTGGATGTAATGACCATGAGATCTTACTCGTATAAAAAGAGGGATGTTTGAATAGTTTGAGCATCGATTAAGTGTGCGTTCGAAGTGCAAATTGCGCAAGTAGAGTGTGGGGAGAAGATCGATCATAGAAGTGCATAAGTAGAAGCCTGAGCGTCTGTGTGTTTAGACAGAGGTTGCAAAGACAGTGCTATCGTGATTTAGGCAAAGAGTGCAAAGGAAGTGCTACTGTATTTGCGAAGATAGTGTTGTTATATTTTGTGAAGACTGTATTGCTGTGTATACGTAGAATACGTGAAATCTATGCTACTATGTTTTTGATCGAGAACTATTGTATTTGCATAGACAATAAAATATTGGTTTCAACCAAGTGCAAAAAAGAATAGAGGAAGAGGAAAGTATTGTGCTAGACCGAAGGACTGTGTTTGGTGCAGAGAAGAGGACCAGCTTTGCTGTGACAGAATTGAGGACAGAGATCTCCAGCCAGAGCAGGGAAGACAGGTGTCTTCTGTGGATAGAGTTCCACTTGCTAAGGGCAGAGGAGGTAGAGGTCTTCTAGAGGATCACCAGCCAAAGCAGAATTAGGGGAAGGTGTCTCCTTTGAGCTGAGGCTCATAAACATTGTAATCGGGAAGGATTCCCAGAGGACTTTGATACAACTTTTAGAAGAAAAGTTTTATCCATGGAGTAGCCCACCTTGGGTGAACCACGTAAATTGTTGTGTCTCTTTGTGGATTGCATTTTGTGCATTGTTTTACTGTTGTTATTATTGCTATCTTTATTCTGCATGTTAATGGTTTGAAAGTTGTATTGAAAGATAAAGTTAAAAGTGGTCTTATACTGTTCACCCCCCTCTCAGTATAAGCTTGTGTTCTTCAATTGGTATCAGAGCTAGTTCCTTCGAAAAGGTTTTACAGTCGAAAGGAAGAACTGGTTAAGAACACAATGGATTTCTCAGGTGGCAATGCAGCACCTATTCTTGATGGATCAGATTTCGGTTTGTGGAGTGCAAGAATGAAAGTCTATCTAATGGCTCTTGGTAATGAGGTATGGGAAGTTATTGAAGATGGGTACACCATTCCCGCAAATGGTCCTTATACTAAAGAAGACAGGCTCCTACATCACAGCAACTCAAAAGCCATGAATGCAATCCTGAAGGGTTTACAGAAGGCTGATCTTACCAAAGTTATTCACCGCAAGACAGCTAGTGAAATGTGGAAACAATTGCAGGTTGTTCATACAGGTGATGCAAATGTCCGAAAGGCCAAATTGAGACACTTCAAAGGTATGTTTGAACAACTCAAGATGAATGATGATGAAAAGATTAGTGACTACATGCTCCGGATGGATGAAGTTGTGAACTCCATGAAAGACTTAGGTCTTGAACTTGCTGAAAATGATGTGTGTGATAAGATTTTAAGATCTCTTCCTAATAGATTTAGTGAAAATATTTCTGCTATTGAGGAAGCCAAAGATTTAGATAAGTTGAAAAAGGATGAGCTCCATAGTATTCTTGCAGCATTTGAGCTGAGAACTCAAGTGAATGTTGATATAAAGAAAGAGGCAGCTTTCAAAGCTACCAAGAAATCAAAAGGCAAACAGATTCAAGAGAGTGATGAGTCTTCTAGTGAGGAAGAAGCATATTACAACAAGAAAGGCAAGTTCTCTAGAAAGCACAAAAGCAAGAAAAATATAAGATGTTTCAACTGTGGAAAGTATGGTCATTATGCTACTGACTGTATTGTTTCCAAAAATGAAAGTGATGAAGATATACAGGATGTTAAGAGCAAGGATTCTGAAAAGCACAGGTATTACAGAAAGAACAAAGATGAGCACAGCAATCAAGGAAAGAGGTATTCACACAAGAACAAGAAGAGCTTCTATCTGGACAAAGCAAGTAAGTGTTCTAGCAGTGATAGTGAAAGCTCTTCTAGTGATAATGAAAATGAGATGCTATTCATTTCAGAAAAGGAGGAAGAACCGAAACATAAATTCACTGTCATGAAATGTTTTAGATGTGGAAATTTTGGGCACCTTGAGGATGATTGCACAAATAATGAATTGGTTGCTAGTATGTATGAGGATGCTTCAGAAAATGATAAGGAAGATGCATGTATGGTTTTTGAAAAGGGTAGCACCTCTAGTGATAAGAAATCAGAAAAAGGTCTTGATAATTCAAAGTGCAATCAAATAGAGGATCTTGAATGTGAACTCAATAATGCTCTCAGTGTTTTGGAAAAGGAAAGAAAGAAGAATGATAGACTCAAGGTTAAGTTAGATGAATGTTGTATGGAGAGAGACGATCTTATAGAAAGTCTTGACTTCTCTATAGCCAAAACACAGGAACTCAAGGATGAGTTAGAGTCTAAGATTCTTGAGTATAATGAGTTAGAGCAGAAAATGGCTTCTTTGAAAGAAGAAAATAAAGATTACAAGGATAAGCTCTACAGATTTCAGGATAGCTCCAAGAAGGTTAAGTCTCTCATCAAAAATCAAAGAAATCCAATAGATAAAATAGGTCTCGGTTTTGTTGAGCCGCACAAGAAACAGGTTGGGGAATCTAGCAAGAGATTTCAAAAGGAAGAAAGTTCTGATGAAGAAAGTACTTCAGATCATGAGTCCGTGAGTGATGAATGCACAGAAATAGAAAACAGATTTTTGAATGTGAAACAAAAGTTCTCGGGACCCAAGAGATCGATTAAAAGAATATTTCACGGCAGATGTTTTGCGTGTTACAGGTTTGGACACATGGCTGCACATTGCATGTCTCAAATGAAGAAGGTTAACAATAATTTCAGAAGTCGTAATTTATTTCAAGGGTATTGCTACTCTTGTAATCAGTTCGGGCACAAGGCAATTTTTTGCAATGCAAATAACGAGAACCGGGTTAGTCAGAATAGGAGGATTCAAAGAACAGCTATGCCTGAAAGAAATAATGTTGTTTGTTACAAGTGCAACAATACAGGTCACACAGCCAGACAGTGCAAAGCTGATCTTCCAAGGTACAGGAACAGGAACAGTGGTATAAACAGGTCCAAGGATCAAGGTGTGGACAAGAAAAGAGATGAGAACAAGAACAAGAAAAGTGCCAAGAACAGAAACATTAACAAAGAGCTCAAGAAAAGGCCCGACAAAGAAATTGTAGACACTGATGATGATGAGTGTCTAATGGGAGTTTCACTCCCAACCCTATTTTAAATCACCTCAATAGGAGGTGGGGGAGGGACTAAGCTAAGAGACTCATTCTTAGTCCCAAGCCCCAAAGGTGACCCTTTGCCATTGATGACAAAGGGGGAGAGATATGAGTAAGGGGGAGAGCTTCAAGTGAAGAGGAAAGCTTCAAGTCAGGGGGAGCAAAACTTCAAAGAGATTGATTTCAGTTTTGGCTCTTGAAGATGTGTTTTTAGTAAAGGGTTGCCATCAATGACAAAGGGGGAGATTGTTGGCAATTTTGGGTACCTTGAGTACATTGCCTTTGCCTAAGTTTAGTTGTTGTCATTGATGTCAAGGAGCTCTTGGTAGTTGTTTTTTTGATGTCAAGGAGTTCTTGGAGCAATTTGTTTTTATGTCTAAGTATGTGTTTTGATGAAGGTTTCATCTGGTCAGTAAGTCTCCAAGAAAATCAGAGTAGCCCAATTGCAAAAGATCAAGAAAAAGATAAGTTAGAAAAAGTTTGCAGGCGGTTGGAAAAACTGTCACGATTTCATGACATGTTTTAGGAGAGAGAAAGTTCTGGCAAAACTGTCATGATTTCGTGACATGTTTGAAGGAGAGAGAAGTAGGAAAACTATCACGATTTCATGACATGTTTGAGGAGAGAGAAAGTTAGGCAAAGTGTCGTGATTTCGTGACATGTTTGAGGAGAGAGAAAGTTGTACGGAGAAAGTGTCATGATTTCATGACAAGTTGAGTTGGCAGTGTTGAGTTGCAGGAAGTGTCACGATTTCGCGACAAGTTTCAATGAAGTTGTACGGATGCAGAAAGTGTCATGATTTCGTGACATGTTGAGTTGGCAGTGTTGAGTTGCAGGAAGTGTCACGATTTTGACATGTAAGTAGATTTGTGACATGTAATTGGCGGATTGAAAAAGAATTAAGTGTATGATTTGTGACATGTTCCATTTGCTAGTGCAAACCAAGAAAAGGTTGAAGAAGCAAGAAGTGTCACGATTTCATGAAAAGTTGTAGATGACGTCAAGAGGCAAAGGTGTCACGATTTCATGACAGAAGTAGAGAAGAAGGCTTTGAAGTCTAAAGCATCATGATTTCATGATAGAGTTGCTGATGACATCAACAAGAGGCAAAGGTGTCACGATTTCATGACAGAAGCGGAGAAGAAGGCTTTGAAGTCTAAAGCATCATGATTTCATGATAGAAGTGAGATGACATCAGCGAAAGGCAAAAGTGTCATGATTTCATGATAGAAGAGCAAAGGAAGTAGTCAAAAGCAAAAGCGTCATGATATCGCTACAGCAAGCTATAGAAGGTGTACGGTAGGCAAAGGTGTCACGATATCGTGACATGTTGAAGTTTCATGCCAGAAGCTACAGGGAGGCGGTTGAGGACAAAGTTAACTTTGAGCCGACAAAGTTAAAATTTGGGCCGACGTAGCAAAAGGTTTTGCAGCCGACGTAGTGGAAGTATAATAGCCGACTAAGTTTGGATGTAATGACCATGGATCTTACTCTATAAAAGGAGGGATGTTTGAATAGTTTGATTATCGATTAAGTGTGCGTTCGAAGTGCGAATTGCGCAAAGAGAGTGCGAGGAGAAGATCGATCGCAGAAGTGCATAAGTAGAAGCCTGAGCGTCTGTTGTGTTTAGACAGAGGTTGCGAAGACAGTGCTATCATGATTTAGGCAAAGAGTGCAAAGGAAGTGTTGCTGTATTTGCGAAGATAGTGCTATTGTATTTTGCGAAGACTGTATTGCTGTGTATACGCAGAATACATAAAATCTGTGCTACAGTGTTTTTTGATCGAGAACTATTGTTATATTGGTTTCAACCAAGTGCAGAAAAGAACAAAAAAAGAGGACAGTATTGTGCCAGACCGAAGGACTGTGTTTGGTGTAGAGAAGAGGACCAGCTTTGCTGTGACAGAGTTGAGGACAGAGATCTCCAGCCAGAGCAGGGAAGACAGGTGTCTTCTGTGGATAGAATTCCACTTGCTAAGGGTAGAGGAGGTAGAGGTCTTCTAGAGGATCACCAGCCAAAGCAGAATTAGGGGAAGGTGTCTCCTTTGAGCTGAGGCTCATAAACATTGTAATCGGGAAGGATTCCCAGAGGACTTTGATACAACTTTTAGAAGAAAAGTTTTATCCGTGGAGTAGCCCACCTTGGGTGAACCACGTAAATTGTTGTGTCTCTTTGTGGATTGCATTTTGTGCATTGTTTTACTGCTGTTATTACTGCTATCTTTATTCTGCATGTTAATGGTTTGAAAGTTGTATTGAAAGATAAAGTTAAAAGTGGTCTTATACTGTTCACCCCCCCCTCTCAGTATAAGCTTGTGTTCTTCAATTGGTATCAGAGCGGGTTCCTTCGAAAAGGTTTTATAGTCGAAAGGAAGAACTGGTTAAGAACACAATGGATTTCTCAGGTGGCAATGCAACACCTATTCTTGATGGATCAGATTTCGGTCTGTGGAGTGCAAGAATGAAAGTCTATCTAATGGCTCTTGGTAATGAGGTATGGGAAGTTATTGAAGATGGGTACACCATTCCTGCAAATGGTCCTTATACTAAAGAAGACAGGCTCCTACATCACAACAACTCAAAAGCCATGAATGCAATCCTGAAGGGTTTACAGAAGGCTGATCTTACCAAAGTTATTCACTGCAAGACAGCTAGTGAAATGTGGAAACAATTGCAGGTTGTTCATACAGGTGATGCAAATGTCCGAAAGGCCAAATTGAGACATTTTAAAGGTATGTTTGAACAACTCAAGATGAATGATGATGAAAATATTAGTGACTACATGCTTCGGATGGATGAGATTGTGAACTCCATGAAAGACTTAGGTCTTGAACTTGCTGAAAATGATGTGTGTGATAAGATTTTAAGATCTCTTCCTAATAGATTTAGTGAAAATATTTCTGCTATTGAGGAAGCCAAAGATTTAGATAAGTTGAAAAAGGATGAGCTCCATAGTATTCTTGCAGCTTTTGAGCTGAGAACTCAAGTGAATGTTGATATAAAGAAAGAGGCAGCTTTCAAAGCTACCAAGAAATCAAAAGGCAAACAGATTCAAGAGAGTGATGAGTCTTCTAGTGAGGAAGAAGCATATTACAACAAGAAAGGCAAGTTCTCTAGAAAGCACAAAAGCAAGAAAAATATAAGATGTTTCAACTGTGGAAAGTATGGTCATTATGCTACTGACTGTACTGTTTCCAAAGATGAAAGTGATGAAGATATACAGGATGTTAAGAGCAAGGATTCTGAAAAGCACAGGTATTACAGAAAGAACAAAGATGAGCACAACAATCAAGGAAAGAGGTATTCACACAAGAACAAGAAGAGCTTCTATCTGGACAAAGTAAGTAAGTGTTCTAGCAGTGATAGTGAAAGCTCTTCCAGTGATAATGAAAATGAGATGTTGTTCATTTCAGAAAAAGAGGAAGAACCGAAACATAAATTCACGGTCATGAAATGCTTTAGATGTGGAAATTTTGGGCACCTTGAGGATGATTGCACAAATAATGAATTGGTTGCTAGTATGTATGAGGATGCTTCAGAAAATGATAAGGAAGATGCATGTATGGTTTTTGAAAAGGGTAGCACCTCTAGTAATAAGAAATCAAAAAAAGGTCTTGATAATTCAAAGTGCAATCAAATAGAGAATCTTGAATGTGAACTCAATAATGCTCTCAGTGTTTTGGAAAAGGAAAGAAAGAAGAATGATAGACTCAAGGTTAAGTTAGATGAATGTTGTATGGAGAGAGACGATCTTATAGAAAGTCTTGACTTCTCTATAGCCAAAACACAGGAACTCAAGGATGAGTTAGAGTCTAAGATTCTTGAGTATAATGAGTTAGAGCAAAAAATGGTTTCTTTGAAAGAAGAAAATAAATATTACAAGGATAAGCTCTACATATTTCAGGATAGCTCCAAGAAGGTTAAGTCTCTCATCAAAAATCAAAGAAATCCAATAGATAAAACAGGTCTCGGTTTTGTTGAGCCGCACAAGAAACAGGTTGGGGAATCTAGCAAGAGATTTCAAAAAGAAGAAAGTTCTGATGAAGAAAGTACTTCAGATCATGAGTCCGTGAGTGATGAATGCGCAGAAACAGAAAACATATTTCTGAATGTGAAACAGAAGTTCTCGGGACCCAAGAGATCGATTAAAAGAATATTTCACGGCAGATGTTTTGCGTGTTACAGGTTTGGACACATGGCTGCACATTGCATGTCTCAAATGAAGAAGGTTAACAATAATTTCAGAAGTCGTAATTTATTTCAAGGGTATTGCTACTCTTTTAATCAGTTCGGGCACAAGGCAATTTTTTGCAATTCAAATAACAGGAACTGGGTTAGTCAGAACAGGTGGATTCAAAGAACAGCTATGCCTGAAAGAAATAATGTTGTTTGTTACAAGTGCAACAATACAGGTCACTCAGCCAGAAAGTGCAGAGCTGATCTTCCAAGGTACAGGAACAAAAACAGTGGTATAAACAGGTCCAAGGATCAAGGTGTGGACAAGAAAAGAGATGAGAACAAGAACAAGAAAAGTGCCAAGAACAGAAACATTAACAAAGAGCTCAAGAAAAGGCCCGACAAAGAAATTGTAGACACCGATGATGATGAGTGTCTAATGGGAGTTTCACTCCCAACCCTATTTTAAATCACCTCAATAGGAGGTGGGGGAGGGACTAAGCTAAGAGACTCATTCTTAGTCCCAAGCCCCAAAGGTGACCCTTTGCCATTGATGACAAAGGGGGAGAGATATGAGTAAGGGGGAGAGCTTCAAGTGAAGAGGAAAGCTTCAAGTCGGGGGGAGCAAAACTTCAAAGAGATTGATTTCAGTTTTGGCTCTTGAAGATGTGTTTTTAGTAAAGGTTTGCCATCAATGACAAAGGGGGAGATTGTTGGCAATTTTGGGTACCTTGAGTACATTGCCTTTGCCTAAGTTTAGTTGTTGTCATTGATGTCAAGGAGCTCTTGGTAGTTGTTGTCTTTGATGTCAAGGAGTTCTTGGAGCAATTTGTTTTTATGTCTAAGTATGTGTTTTGATGAAGGTTTCAGTTGGTCAATAAGTCTCCAAGAAAATCAGAGTAGCCCAGTTGCAAAAGATCAAGAAAAAGATAAGTTAGAAAAAGTTTGCAGGTCGCTAGAAAAACTATCGCGATTTCGCGACATGTTTTAGGAGAGAGAAAGTTCAGGCAAAACTGTCACGATTTCGCGACATGTTTGAGGAGAGAGAAATTTAGGCAAAACTGTCACGATTTCATGACATGTTTGAGGAGAGAGAAAGTTTAGGCAAAACTATCATGATTTCGTGACAAGTTGAGTTGGCAGTGTTGAGTTGCAGGAAGTGTCGCGATTTCGTGACAAGTTTCAATGAAGTTGTACGGATGCAAAAGTGTCACGATTTCATGACAAGTTGAGTTGGCAATGTTGAGTTGCAGGAAGTGTCACGATTTTGTGACAGAGTTTGAATAGAAGTTGTACGGATGGAGAAAGTGTCATGATTTCATGACAGAGTTGAGTTGGTGAGCTTGGCGATGAAAGCGTCACGATTTCGTGACATGTTCGGTTTGTGAGCATATGCGAAAAGAGCTTAAGGCAATGAAAGCGTCACGATTTTGGACATGTTCGATTTGGGAGTGGAAAAAAGTTAAGGGAAAGCGTCACGATTTTGTGACATGCTCCAGTTTCATGAGCAGTTGGTAGAAAAGAGCTTAAGGTAGCGAAAGCATCACGATTTCGTGACATGTTCCATTTTTGCTAGTGCAAACCAAGAAAAGGTTGAAGAAGCAAGAAGTGTCACGATTTCATGACAAAGTTGTAGATGACGTCAGCAAGAGGCAAAGGTGTCACGATTTCATGATAGAAGCTGAGAAGAAGGCTTTGAAGTCTAAAGCATCATGATTTCATGACAGAGTTGCTGATGACGTCAACAAGAGGCAAAGGTGTCACGATTTCATGATAGAAGTGGAGAAGAAGGCTTTGAAGTCTAAAGCGTCATGATTTCATGACAAAAGTGAGATGACGTCAGCGAAAGGCAAAAGTGTCATGATTTCATGATAGAAGAGCAAAGGAAGCAGACAAAAGCAAAAGCGTCGCGATATCGCTACAACAAGCTATAGAAGGTGTACGACAGGCAAAGGTGTCACGATATCATGACATGTTGAAGTTTCACGCCAGAAGCTACAAGGAGGCGGTTGAGGACAAAGTTAACTTTGAGCCGACAAAGTTAAAATCTGGGCCGACGTAGCACAGGGTTTTGCAGCCGACGCAGTGGAAGTATAACAGCCGACTAAGTTTGGATGTAATGACCATGGATCTTACTCTATAAAAGGAGGGATGTTTGAATAGTTTGGGCATCGATTAAGTGTGCGTTCGAAGTGTGAATTGTGCAGAGAGAGTGCGGGGAGAAGATCGATCGTAGAAGTGCATAAGTAGAAGCCTGAGCATCTGTTGTGTTTAGACAGAGGTTGCGAAGACAGTGCTATCGTGATTTAGGCAAAGAGTGCAAAGGAAGTGCTACTGTATTTGTGAAGATAGTGCTGCTGTATTTTGCGAAGACTGTATTGCTGTGTATACGCAGAATATGCAAAATCTGTGCTACTGTGTTTTTGATCGAGAACTGCTGTATTTGCGTAGACAGTAAAATATTGGTTTCAACCAAGTGCAAAAAAGAACAGAGGAAGAGGACAGTATTGTGCCAGATCGAAGGACTGTGTTTGGTGCAGAGAAGAGGACCAGCTTTGTTGTGATAGAATTGAGGACAGAGATCTCCAGCCAGAGCAGGGAAGACAGGTGTCTTCTGTGGATAGAATTCCACTTGCTAAGGGTAGAGGAGGTAGAGGTCTTCTAGAGGATCACCAGCCAAAGCAGAATTAGGGGAAGGTGTCTCCTTTGAGTTGAGGCTCATAAACATTGTAATCGGGAAGGATTCCCAGAGGACTTTGATACAACTTTTAGAAGAAAAGTTTTATCCGTGGAGTAGCCCACCTTGGGTGAACCACGTAAATTGTTGTGTCTCTTTGTGGATTGCATTTTGTGCATTGTTTTACTGCTATTATTATTGCTATCTTTATTCTGCATGTTAATGGTTTGAAAGTTGTATTGATAGATAAAGTTAAAAGTGGTCTTATACTGTTCACCCCCCCTCTCAGTATAAGCTTGTGTTCTTCAATTTACACTTTTGACTTCTACCAAAGATTTGGGTTTAGAAGTGATGAAATGAAAAGAACTGATATGATCATAAAAGCCTTCAATGATGAAACACAAGAAACATGTGGAGTTATTACTATGTCATTGCAAGTTGGTCCGAGAACCTTAGACATGACTGTGTTTATTGTACATTGCCCTGCATCGTACAATATACTATTGGGTCACCCTTGGATCAATGCAATGAGAGCTATTCCCTCAACTTTACATCAGTGTGTTAAATTTGAATTTAAAAATCAGTTGGTTACCATTCATGGTGATCCTAGACCCTTTGATATATGTGCTTTGGCAGAACCTGTTGGAGTTCAATTTTGCCCTACTCTGTCATCCACACATCCTAATTCTAATCATCCATCTAAATGTGTGAAACACACACCCATAAAATCATCTAATTTTTCTCCATCAACTCCACCTCTACATATAGTTCAACCATATTCCAAAAAAACCACATTAGGACTTCCAAAAGATCTTAAACTCACAACCAATGCTTCTTGTTTTAATCCTATAACTTCCATACCTATAGAATCATCCATTGACATTTCTACACCATCTACATCCACTAAAGACATACTTTTTGCATCCCATGATGTAGGAAATATTCCTTCTACCTCTTACGCTCTTACTGATGATCTCTTACTTGATTTATCTAAAATTCTTACATAAAAAGAAACAAACGCTGCTATGCAAGATTCCCTTATCTTAAATAATTTGTCGCCCTCTCCTAGTACCTTGGGCCTCCCATAGCCTATGGGAAGTATTTACCAAGTTGGGAGTTGCACTTTTATTTATAAGGGATATGACTGGGGAAAAATACCTAGAAACATACAGACACATTATGATGGATATGCTCGATGTTATTTTACTAATCAGTATATTAAAGCTAAGTCTATAATGCTTAAATTGGGATATAAAGGGAAAGGTTTGGGACCTTTCCAAAATTGTATGAAAAAACCTTTTGAGGTAGAACCATGGCCTGCCCGATGTGGTGTGGGCCTATTTCCTAGTAAGGGTCTGCCCTTCCCATTTAAGGATGATGACCATCTCATATCTTACCAAGATTATTTGGATGAACGTGATCCTTTGCATTTAATAAATAAGCCATTTACATGTAATATGCTATCCATAGCTTACCCTTAGATGATCGTTGAATTCGATGATGAGTTGGAGGGAGACATCGCTTCACCTTTTGTTTTGGTTTGTGGCGCTGAAGCTATTTTTTCTTTTGAATTGGAAGTTTCTTCCTTGGCTCTACTAATTCAAGATACTGAAGTAGGAGATGAATATCATGTTGGTAGATTTAGTCAGCTGGAACTCCTAGATGAGAAGTGCATCAATGCTTTGGAGCATCTTCGAGCCTACCAAAACAAGCTTAAATGAGCATACCTCAAGAAAGTTCATCATCGATCCTTTGAGATTGGCGACACCATCTTAAAAGAAAATTAAAAAAATACTAATGCAACCAAAGATCTTAAAGGTAAATTTGAACCTAATTGGCTTGGGTCATATGTCATCACTACTAAATTTGGCTCAGGAGCATACCGATTAGCTACCTTAGATAGTAAATATCTTAAAGAACCTATGAACATTATGCATCTCAAATGCTATTATGCATAAAATTTGCTCATTTCATCATTGTATATATTGTTGTTTTGCATGTTGTTTCATTCTAGTTATTCACATAAAAATTTCAAAAAAAAAAAAAATCACATTGTGTTTCTTTCAATTCATAAATTAAAATCAAAATATAAAAACTTCAAAATCATAAAAATCTTTAAAAACATCTTTTATTTTCGTACCTATCAATTCTTGAAGTATTGCAGTCATATATTTAGTTATTTTGGATAAATTAGCATTTATTTAGAATCTCGTACCTTCACACTCACATGAATAAATATCTTGATATTATTTGGTATGATTATTAATCTCTCTTATATCAAAGCCCAAATTTGAATTAAATAAAGTTTTGAGCATAGAGAATTGATCTTGTTATTTACTTAAACCAAGTATATCTTTTCACATTAAAATGATTTCATTGCAAATTCGATATGATGCTACATAGTAGAAATGGTTTCTTCAGCGAAAAGTTTCCCTGCTATCCTATCATGCACATGGTCTAGAATCTTTGAGAATTGACAAAAGGACAAGCTCACCCCTACCCAGAATAAAAATCCCTTGCTCTACAGCCAATGCAAGCAAGTATCCCAGAATAAAAATCCCTTGCTCTACAGTCAAAGAAAATGAGAAAAACAAAAATATCATTTTGTACCATCGTAGCAATATTTCAGCATTATCTCAGTTCCAAGCAAAAATACAAAAAAAAAAGCAAAAAACAATAAAATCCCTTTCCCTACCCCTTGAAAAGAAAAGAAGGGTGAATGAGCTTAAATCCCTGGAATTCTCAATTATTCAAAAACTGTGAGGTAAGCCCCCTAACAGGTGGTTTGTGCCCAACGCGCTTGGCCTTGGGTAATCCCTAACGTGGTGATATGTCTGTCACATTAACGACCTTCTTTTGTACAGTCCTATTTCTGCTTATGGATCAGCTAGCTCTTGATTACCTAACTTACATAGTAGTCTGGTATAGTTACATGCATATAAATAATGGTCAACGAACACTTATTTGGTTAATTCAAATTACTTGTATCAAATTATCTTGCTCAAAATTGGTAAATGAACAATACAATTGCACACACATTTGTATTTGAGATATTTTGCATCATTATGATAAATCAAGATCGATACTGAACTCACATTTGCACATGAGGGTTCCTTATAAATCTACATTTTGTCTTTGAGATAATTTAAAATATCTTTGCAATTCTTTTTTAATCATTTCATCTTCTTAGTTAAGAACATTTGCTCAGCATAAAAACAATTAACTATATTTCTTTCCAAAAACCAAAATTTTCTTTCACATCTTCAAAAACCTAGTAAATAAAGTCATGTTTATATATTATTATTTTTTGTTTATCTCAAAATCAAAAATCAATCATGCAATAAAACTAAAATATCAATTTCCTTCTTTGGATTTCGCAATGATGGTATAAGTCTATACCTATAATTCTATGCCTAGTGCAAACCATTGTTCTAATTTTATTTTCCCATCCATTTTAAATTCATAAAAACTTATGACTTACATCATTATGTTACACAATTGTGTTTTCAAAAGAACGCAAATCTTTCTATTTCATTTCATTATGTCAACATTCAATTTTGCAATGATGGTATAATTCCTAGCGAATTATTCAAAAAATTTATCACACTTAGGAATTTATGCCTAGCAAAAATCATATTTCTTTTAATATCTCATGCATAATATTTTTATGAAAATCTGGAAACAAATCATCACCATCATCCTTTTTCATCATCACAACACAAAGTCTTAAGATAGTCTCTTAAGAACTCTTTTACTTTAAGCGATATTTCTCTACTGGGATTAGCTTAACGACCTAGCGAGCGACGACTCCATGAAATGGTCTATAATAGCGACAATTTCCTTTGAATTATTGTTTGAAGTCCCTTTTAATTTTTTCATCAAATCACACCAAAAACAACCAATTGTTTACATCAGATTATTTCATTTAAATTTCACAACAGGATATAAAATTATAATATTTCCAAATGACATAATTCCATGAATCATCAATCAACAACCAAACAATTCAAATATTAAAGCACCATACAGCACATACACAAGTAATATCATCAAAAATACCATATATATATATATATATATATATATCAAAAATATCTGTACATCATATCAAAACTGGAATGGTATGCCACAATCAATACCCTGGCATACTCAATCCCCTCAAAAAGTAATAATAATATATGCAATCTACAGTCTATAGCAGCTAGCCTCGAGGAGCCCTCGAGCTCTCAACCTCATATCCTCTCCTGCCCTGAGGTGGATGAGGTGGTCCCATAGAGGTTCGTGCTATGTCTCGGGTCCTCATCATCGATCATGAGGATGTCCTCGATGATCCCATCCTGATTGGCCCCATAATGTCGGTTGGTAGCTGTAACCTCTGGCTCTCTGGAACCAGCTGATAGTATGCTCCTCGATAGAATGTGGTCTGAGCCATAGACCATGCTAACTCCTGCATGTTAGCTCCTCTACTTCGAGCCCTGAGCCGTGTAGCCTCATCCTGTAGAGTCTGCACCTGAGCCCAAAGGCAAACAACCTCAGCCCGAAGAGTTGTCGTCTTGTTGCTCTCCCCTACCTTGATACCCTTGCCCTTATTAGGTGATGGTGGCCTCTCAACCTACTGAGAATGGAATCCCTCCTCCCTCATCCTTGTCCGTTGTGGTCTCTATAGAGCTTGTGGCATCCTGTGGCATCTCTCCTACGAAGACTGCCGCCGCTCTCTCCCACCGTGACCCTATGTTGCCTTAATAGTAGCTTGGTGTCACCTCCCCATTTATCACACAATCACATGCACCAGACCCTATGCCCTCGTCATCCGAGAAGGGCAGATGCCTACATACCAGACATCATATTCGTTAGTGATCCTAGCGTTGTCACCATCCACTGGCTGGATGGGGGCATCATCCATGTCCTAGCTCCAAAATCATTGCATATTTGGAGCCCCTCTTAGTGTAGTATTATCCCAGATAGTCCGTGATTACTCATATTCCTTGAGGGAAGGGATCCCCTGCTGAAGACTAAACTATCATAGAACTCGGTCATAGCGGTGGAGCTCTACCTCTCCCCACTCCATCCTTAGCCAATAGACTCACCTAATGCGAGCCAGCTCCTGCCCATCCTCTACCCACCCTGGATGCTCTCTCCATGGCCTCCAGGTGATCTGGTCTAGGATGAGGTCATCTAGCAACCTTCGAGACATCGATAGATCTATCCGCCATTGTGACCCTCTCTTGAGCCACCAATAGAAAACCCGAGGCCTCTCCCGATCAACCCCTATCAGTGGGAGTATTATCGGCCTCCACATCGTGATGTGATCCTAGCACCAAATCTATAGTAGCAATGTTAGAACCAAACATCGGCCTCCCTTGTATATGACCCCATACAGGATCCTATATAAGCGGCATAGTACAAAGCTCCCCCATGCAAACCTATACCCGTGGTCTCTCATGTCACAGACCACATCTGATAGGAGCTAGGGTAATCTACACCTACTTTGGTGGCATAGCAGTAGACCACCCACTATCCATGCCAATACCCGAGTCAACCTAGATGCCCCAGGCATCTATCTTAGTGACTCAATGTTTACTTCACCCTTCTTAATGGCGAAGCTCAGGTCTCCACTCAGCCTCATCATCGCTTGGCCTTGATTGGTCGTAGGAGTCATCAGCCATCCCTATATGGGGATCCTCAAGATCCTCCATACGTCCTCTAGTGTGGGAGCCATCTCCCCTGTCGGTAACTAAAAGTAGGACGACCCCGGATACCACCTCTCTGCTAGGGCTATTAGTAGCCCCATGTCTTTCGATACTTGTGGCATCTCTGCCACATGTTATAATCTGACCTATGCTAGTCGGTCTCACTCTGCCTGATTGAGCGCAGCCACATCATCTCTTAGCCCCTCATATTTCCATTCCTGACTCTTTAGTAATCCCCTCTACAAAAAAAACAATAAAACAATAAAATTTATTAATAAACCAAATATTAAAGTCAAATAACTGTAATTCAAACAAGCTTAATTTCATAAAAATGATGATATCGTCCACCATTGGATGATATCATCCCAAATTGGATAAAATCGTCCTTGGTAGGATGAAATCATCTTCGATTTCACAACTTTGGGATCACCCCCTATTGGACGGGATCGCCCCTAGTTCATCGATTTCGCCCTTAAACGAAATCGATGATCTAGGGACGATGTCGTCCCAACATTGTCGATGGCCTAAAAATGGCCACGATGCCCCAAACAATCAAAATTTAAAACAAAAAATTGCACAAATCAAATCCAAACATAATTCACTAGGATTAGATCCTTACCCGTAGCCCGCATCGGACCTTTGTCGATCGGTGCACTGTCTCAACCATTTTTGTCTACAGAGCTCTCAATCAGTAAAAATGAATTAGGGTTTTACCCTATCTTAATTTTATTTAAAAAAAAAAACAAAATTTTTAGTTTAGCTTTTTCGTGCTTTTACCTCAAATATTTGATTTGGATAAAAACATGGAGGGGGCACCATAGTAAACAGTTGTACAATTCGACCAAGAATCGTCATCTAAAAAATTGAGTAAATTTTGCTTTCTCATAAAATGGGAAGAACTTGTCTTTAACGCAATTTCTTTAGAAAATTCGCTAAAGAGGGGACAAAATGTAGCACCCAAAAATTGGTGCAGTTAAACCTTAGTAAAAAGATTAAAATTTGAATTTTAACCCAAAACCGCCCGTTACCCGCTCCCCTTGTTTTCTGTGCCATTTTTAGGATTTGTTTTGATTGTTGGATGATATCGTCACCGATCAGATGAAATCATCCCAGATCTGACGAATTCGTCTTGAACAAAACATCTAGATGATTTCATCCCAAAACTAAATTTTCATAATTAGCTTCTGTTTCAACAACTTCTCTAACTTGGGTAGAAAGCGTGTCTGCGTAGTTAGAGTCTCCCCCATTGGAGATCTCCCAAATTGGGATGATCTCCAACCTCCTAACCTCTCTCTAATCCTATATAAACTAGGATTTTCTTAGTTTATCCCCCTGAACCCCCTGGTTGACTGATTTCCCTGCAAATTTAGTTCCTTGTGCATTAGAACATCCTCACACCATCGTTTACATTATGTATTTCAAGTTTTCTTGTAGGAATCTTACTGTCTTTCAGCCAAAGCAAGCTTGGATCATCGCAGACGATTCCAAATGATTTTTGATGATGCTATCACAGATCAATGATGATCTCATATGATTGGAGGTGATCTTGACTACAGTCTAGATTGGGGGCAATCAGAGCCCAAAGTTTGCATTTTCTTATCTTTTCTCTTCATTTTCTTATGCATTAACTTGGTTTATTTTATTCCTGCATCCTGGAGTTCACCTCATTTAGTATAGATGCATGCTAAAGTTAAAATAAATTATTAAAGTAACACATTTTCCTTTAATCGTTATCTGGATCTGTCATTTAGGCAAATTTATTGTCATTTCTATCATTTCCCCTTGCTTTTGTAGTTGCATCTTTTGGTTTTTGGTATCTGTCTCTATGACTGCAGGTTTCTAACGAATTCATTAGATGAATTTTTCAGATCGACAATGATCTCGTCTGATCTCAGACGACTGACTAAGATCTGAGATGATTCTATGACATTTCAGATGAGAACGTATGATTTGAGATGATTTGGACTTCTACAAATCTTAGAATTTGTATCAGACATCCTGAATCAGGTATATTCTATCTCATTTAGCATATTTTTTATGTTTAGCACTTACTTATGTCCTTTGTATTCATATAAATCAGCATTGGCATATAGAATAGCTTAGATTCATCTTGGCCAAACCTAGGAATTGAATGATTAAAGCACAAAATGAACACATCAAACCTACTCCCAACCTAGGCATGGAAACTGCCACTCAAAAGTTTCCTGTTGAACCCACCATTCATCAAAAATTCACCCTTATACCCCTCCCCCAAGAGGTGTGACCTTCAAAGGGCCTCTCAGTTCGAGGTATTGTCCCATCCTTCTCGCATTCCTCTTCTGGGCGCAGATCCTATAGCCTGAAGGTAAGGATGTGAAAAATTTGGAGTGATACACTTCCCACTATGGAAGGTGCTTTTGAAACATGGTGCCTTCCCACTGCGGAAGGTGCTTTAAATTAATGGTTCCTTCCTTCTATGGAAGGTGCTTCTTTGAACAGTGGTGTCTTCCCACTATGAAAGGCGCTTTCAATGAATGGCACCTTCCCGCTATGGAAGGTGCTCCTTTGAATAGTGGCGCCTTCCTACTGCGTAAGGTGCTTTTGAAGAAATGTGCCTTCCCACCATGGAAGGAACTTTTAATTGGATGCGCCTTCTTGGAATGGAAGGCGCTTTGGTCATCATCATTTTTTTTTAAGTCTCCTACGGGTGCCTTCTTTATAAGGAAGGTGCCTTATTTCAGTTGGGCGCCTTCCTTATACGGAAGGCACCTGCCTTCTCTAGGGTGCCTTCTTTATAAGGAAGGCGCCTTATTTTCGTTGGGTGCCTTCTCTATAAGGAAGGTGCCTTATTTCTATTGGGCACCTTCTTTATAAGGAAGGTGCCTTGCCTCCAGCTTGATACATTCTTCTCACGGGCACCGTCCACCTCTGTTAGGCACCTTCTCCGAGGAGGAAGGCACTGTTTCTCAAGTGGGAAGTCTTCTTTGAAGAGGAAGGCCTTCTACAAGGCATTTTTTTTTTTTTTTCTTAGTAGCATGTCGTGATCGTCTGGGCAAGGGTGATCAAGCCTTCTCATACTTCCCTCATACTACCACAGCAACCTCCTACCGGGCTCGACGTGTGATTTCCCCCATAAGAGAGTTTATTGCCTTCACCCAAGCTTGGATAGATGTTGCTTCTAAGCTACGTGCATAGGTGTCGGGGTGTTGAGTTGGTTCAGGCCTGGTTTCCCAGATACCTATTTTTTGAGCTAACAGGTCCTCCACCTGCAAAAGCAAACAAAAATAAAATAAAACTACAGGAAGCTAGATGCATTCCATGTTTTGCAGGCCCTCTACTAGGATGCTTGCAAGTTGCATGCGGGTGTCGTCCCTACAAAAAACATTATAAGAAATAAAAAAACCCTAAACTAACTAATTTTGGTGGACACCATCATGTCCACCATTCTTCCTACTGAGATTTTGGTCCAGATTACAAGGATGGGGTTTCCCCCATGCCTAGTTATTGGACTCTACCAGTAAATTTTTGGACGTGTTGTAGGGCCATAGTCGGTGGCCATTCACTTTCAATACAATGTTGCTGTCATCAATAGTCTTAACATGCACAACACCATTCTTGATGAGCTCTACCACTTCATACGGTCCCATCCATATCTACATTAATTTGCCCTTCCTTTCCTAGAACCTAGAATCGTACAAGAGCACCCAATCTCCCTCCTGGAACTGCTTCAGCTTGATGTGTCGATCATGCCATTTTTTTCTTTGCTTTTGTATGATCTTCATTCTTTGTAGAGCATCCCTTATGAATTTTTCCAACTGGTTCAGCTATTGAATCCTCTCTTTTTGAGCTTCTTCCATGCTCAAATTTAATTCTAGAGCAATCCTCAGTGTCTTAATTTTAAACTCAATGGGCATCATTGCATTCTTCCCATAGACCAGATGGAAGGGTGTAAAGTCGGTGGTCAACTTCCACGTAGTGTTGTATGCCCATACTACCTCGAAAGCCATGTAGCCCAATATTTTCTATGCTGTTGCATAGTTTTTGTCAGGATATTCTCTATCTCTCTATTTGTCACCTCCACTTGCCC
This sequence comes from Wollemia nobilis, assembly GCA_028583015.1. Lineage (NCBI taxonomy): Eukaryota > Viridiplantae > Streptophyta > Pinopsida > Araucariales > Araucariaceae > Wollemia > Wollemia nobilis. The sequence continues at coordinate 1,078,998 of JAQPPZ010004560.1, read as the reverse complement.
GTTTTCCTATGGGTGGTAGGGCGTAGTCTTGTTGTGCCAAATATGATATTGCTTCATCAATTCCTCGATCAATTTGGAGGTAAATTGAGGCCCTTGGTCTATTGTTATTTCTCTAGGGACCCCGAATCATGTAAAAATTTGAGCAAATAAGAAATCGGCTATCGTCTTTTCCTTTGAATCCCTTAGTGCTTGCACCTCCACCCACTTGGTGACGTAGTCTGTACAGACTAAAATAAATCTCCTTCCTATTGAGGGTGGATTAATTGGCCCCACAAAATCCATGCCCCACTTATCAAAGGGCTCTAGATGCACTTGCGGTTGAAGGGGCATCTCATCTCGATGGGTCGGTCTGCCCATTCTTTGGCACTCATCACACTTGCTGGCGTAGGAGGTCGCGTCTTTGAATAGAGTGGGCCAAAAATACCCTATCTATAGGATTTTATAGGCGGTCTGTCTCCCTACAAAGTGTCCCCCGCATGGTTCATCATGTCAAGCTTTGAGTATTTATGAGAATTCTTGCTCTACTACACACCTCCTTATAATATGATCCTATCCTTTTTTAAATAGGAGGTCGTCAACCCATAGAAATGTGGCAATGCTCTTTTCTACTACCACCTACTTTTCTCGTAAGGAGAGAGCAGATGAGGTTCTTTCGATGGCTAAGTAATTGGCTATGTCTACATACCATGGCATTTGCTCACTGATGGTGAACAAATGTTCATCCAAAAACTGGTCTTCCACTACTACATGGTCTGCTGGTGTCAATCTGGATAGAAAGTCTGCTACAATGTTGTCCTTGCTCGACTTGTCAACTATCATTATGTCGAACTCCTGTAGTAGTAGAAGCCATATTATAACTCTTCCACCAATAGCTAGTTTACTCATTAAATACCTGATGGTTGCATGGTCTGTGTGGATGAACACCTTGTATCCGGTAATATAATGGAAGAATTTGTTTATGGCATGCACAACCGCAAGGAATTCCTTCTCTATCACTGTATAGTTGAGCTCAACCCCTACCAAATTTTTACTGACGTAGTAGATGGCATAAAATTCCTCACCATCCTTCTATTCGAGGACTGCTCCAATCGCATTGTTGGAGGCATCACAATAGATGTGGAAGGGTATAGCCCAATTTGGTCCCCTCAAAATAGGTGTAGATATCAGCTTTTCCTTGAGCGACTGAAATGCTCTTTCATAGTCTTCCATCCAGTTGAACTCCACGTCCTTAGACAATAAAGTGTGTAGTGGTTTTGCAATTTTTCTAAAGTCGACGATAAATCATTGGTAGTACCCGAAAGATCCGAGGAAACTTCTCACCTCTCGTTGTGTTGTAGGGCTGGGTAGGTCCTTGATGACCTCTATTTTTCTTTTGTCAACTTTTATTCCTTTCGCAAAGAGATGGTGTCCTAGTACGATGCCCTCTTGCATCATTATAAAGCATTTTTCATTACTAAGGGACAAATGATTTTCCTCACTTCTTTGGAGCACTCTTTCCAAATTATTCATTGCTTCATCAAAGGTTTCTCCATAAATGATGAAGTCATCCATGTATACTTCAACCGCATCTCCTATCATGTCTAAAAATATGCTCAACACCACCCTTTGAAAGGTGGCAGGTGCGTTGCATAACCCGAAAGGCAACACCCGATAAGCAAACATCCCCCAAGGGTAGGTGAACATCATTTTATCTTGGTCTTCTTCTCCTATCTGGATCTGGTTGTACCCACTGAATCCATCCAGGAAGGAGAAGTACTTCCACCCTGAGAGTGTATCCAAGACCTGATCAATGAACGAGAGTGGGAAGTGGTCCTTTTTGGTCACTTTATTCAATGCCCTGTAGTCTATGCAAATCTGCCACTTCCCATTCTTCTTGGGGACCACCACAAGCGGTGACACCCACTCACTATCAAAAATTGGATATATGAATCCGATTGACAAGATCTTTTGCAATTCTGCCTTGACAATATCCTTCATTGCTAGATTCATTCTTCTTTGTAGGTTGCTGCTTGGAGTCACCTGCTCTTCAAGGTATATTCGATGGATACATATTTTGGGGATGATACCTTTCATATCTGAGTAATCCCATGTGAATGCCCGTTGGTGTCTAACTAGGAGTTCTTCTACCTTCCTTAGCTATGTGGGGGTCAACCCACTATTAATATTCAATGTTTTTCCTAGCCCAATGTTTATCTTCCGGATGTGGTGGTCTTGGGCACCAGCTAATGGTGACTCAGGCGTAACATCGGAGGACTCTCCTTGGAGGAATTCTACAATAACTCCATCCTCATATTCTTCCTCCACCAACTCGTCTAATGCCATCACCGACTAGATTATGGATAGCTCCTCCTCTTTGTGCTTGGTCAACGTAGACCCTCCCAACGAATCAATGGACTACATGGGAGGTGAAATAGTCAACCTTTTTACGTTCTGCCCATTGGATATGGTCATCATCCCATCACGATAGCTGATGTAAGCATTGATTGTCACCAACCATGGCCTTCCCAAGATGAGTGGGTAGCCACCTAGCCTGGTTTTAGATTGTAACACCAAGAAGTCGATCGGATATTCCCATGCATCTACCATCATGATTATATCCTCCAGCATTCCTTTCGGTGCTACTGTTGATCGATCAACCAGCTGCAAAACTATTGAAGTTGGCCTCAGGTCTATGAGTTGTAGCCTCTACATGGTCTCCTAGGGCATTACATTTATGGCTGCACCCATATCGACCAACGTATTGGTCAAGGAATGACCCCTAATTTTTATCATCAACACTGGGCTACTTGGGTCTATGTACTTAGGATGACACATCTTGCCCATCATTAAATCGGCCAACTTACCCACAACATTAATAGTCTAGGTCACTCTCCAACTTGTCTTTCTTAGGCACATCTCTTTTATTGCTTTGGAATATATCGGGACGTCTCGGATAGCTTGAAAGAGTGGAATCATCACCATGAGATTTTTCAAGCTAGAAAGAATATCAAACTCTAGTTGCATTAATTTCCTCTGTTCTTGCAGTCGGTTAGGAAATAGAGCCTTTGTTCTCTCAGCAACTTCTTCTTCCACCTCTTCTATAAGAGGTGTTTCCTCTACTTCTACCTCCTCTTCTACCAAGGGAGGTGTCTCTACTCCTAGTTGTCTACCTGATCTAAGCTGAATAGGATTACAACTAATATTATACATTGGGTACATCTCACCTTCTACATTATATGTCGATTGATTTACTCTATTGTTTGGATTTATCGTCGGTTGTGCGGGTAGCTACGTAGGTCTCACTATAGGAAAGGTTGGTAGGTTTTGTTGGGGGTGAGCTGGCGCTACGTTCTATGGAGCCAAATTCCATTGAGCCTGGCCTCTCCACTATTGCCCAGGGTATTGATATTGCATCTAGGGCTGCTAATTCGGATATGCTACTCTTGGGGGTGCATTGGACCAAGGAGATGGCCCCCACCACCCCATGTTAGGTGGTTGCGGCTGGCTTTGTGGCATGTATGGTCCTCCCCCATACGATGGTATTCCTGGTGGCATATTTCCTGTAGGGGGTTGTGGCCAACTCCTTCGATTGCCTATAAAATAGGCTTCCAAAATATCAGCATCCTCCTTGATGCTAGGTAATTGTGGGCATAATCTGGTCTTATGATTTAGCTTACAGACCATGCATACTCTGACTTTTTTCTCTGGGCATGCATTCTTTGCATGCTTTCCTCTGCATTTTGGGTAAAAATAAGCTAATGCTACCTCATTTTCTTGCTTATTTTTCTCTAACAACAGTGTGTCCATTTGTAATGCTAGAGATGAAAGCATCTCACTTTTCAAATCTTCCAACATATTGCCTATTTCTATTTTTGTGATCGAAGCAGTCACTTTCATGGTCCTAGAAGTGGTCTTGCCTCTCCTTCTTGAGTAGTTCCGACATAATTGTTGGATATCTTCCATAGTGTGCTGGTAGACGTCACCTCCAGAAATCATGTTGAGAGCTTCCAATGATTCATTGTTAAGTCCTCTCAAAAATATGCTTTTAAGAGACTTATCAGCTAGCTTCGCGTGAGGAGATCATTGAAGATTGAAGTTGAATCTCTTCCAAGTACTCCTCAAGAGACTCATCTTCCTTCTGCGTCATGCTCAGGACCTCTTCTCTGGAGTCTCTTGCTCTCTCAAAATCTTGATATTGCTCTAAAAAGAGCCTCTTCATTTGATCCCATGTAGCAATGTGTTTGTCTCCCAGACCGATGAACCATCGTAGAGCTAAATCATCTAGTGTGGAAGGAAAGAGCTTCAACTTCTACGTATTAGATTTATAGTCCATAGACCTGCATAAAACATCAAACTTGAATAAAAATAGGTCAGGGTCCTCGGTTGGGTATCCTCTAAAGGTAGGAAGGTGAGCAGGGGATATATTTTTCATTTTGGTTTCTCCTACTCCTTCAATCGGGAAACTAAAGCTAGATGAAGTCTCTTGGTCGGCCATTTTTTTAGGAAATGTGGTCTCTAATGCAGTTCTTATATCCTCACGATCATTCAAAACTTTTTGAGTCAAGGCTCTAAGGTCTTCTGGTGTTATCGTCTGATCTTCTACAACTTTCCACAACAGAGCTTCCTCTGAGGGTGTCCTTTTAAACAATGGATTTACAATGGTTTGATCTTCCCCTGGTTGATGGGATGAGGAAGCACTTTGCACAAGGTGGGGATTCTCACTCCAGTGGACTGCTGGTGAAGACTCGGGTGAATCTAGTTCAAACTCAGAGTATTCGACTAACTCAGATTTTGGTGGAATTTGTTTTATGAACCGACCGTCAGGTCCTCTTCTTCTTGAAGAACTCATACAAATTCAGGTATAAGGCTTTCAGGTATTGCAATTGATCTAATAGAGGTGCTTACTTAGCAATGATGCCAAAATGTCGTGGGCTAAACACAGGTTAATTTTTTCCTAATTTTATCAATTTCCCAACCATTTAAATTGTCAACCCAGGGAGCTTCGTAAACTTTAGAAGTGTCTCATATCAGAACATTCACAATACCCACTTTGAGATGAGTCCCTCTAACTCTACTATTGGGGGGTTTAAAATATTGTCAATCATTCATCCACACCACAATACTTACGTATGAATAATTAAATCCTTGGAAAATAAATATTCATACGGGCCTAATGAAAATAAACCTACTACAACAAAGGAAAATAATAGTGCAAAAAAATAAACCTATGAAAGTAGGAAAACTAATCTAGAAAGCACAAGAAAAAGGGAAGGAATACTAGCTTGGAGTGGGCCCAGGCTCCAACAGCTTCCTTCTAGTTGAATACGTAGTTAGGAACTCTTGAAATTTATTGTAATTGCAAAAAGAATTATTACAATGCTTTTTCCTTAGAATGATAAATAATGCTCAGTCTAGATTTTGGATCTCTATCAAAGAGGTCTGTGTGTGTTTATATAGCACACACACACATATCTTCTATTACAAATAAGTTACAATAGTAGTTTAGTTACAGACTAAACTAGGACAATCTGGTAAACGTGATCGACATCTGCTAAAGCGGGTGATGTTCCTAATGGCAATGTACTCATTGATAGGTTCATGCTTTACCTGGTGCTTCCGTTCATTAGTGTAGTTCCCAAAATTATCCTACGTGATGTAGAACTAAAATTGCACCAGTCAATGTTGTCCATGTTGCTCTTGTCTGGTCAATGGGCAAAGAATAGAGAGGCACCTTCTCTATGAGGAAGGCACCTTCCTCATGTGCTCTAGTGGGGCACCTTCTATATGTAGAAGGTGCATACTAAAGTTGAGCGCCTTCTTCCTATGGAAGGTGCCTACTGATGTGGGTGCCTTCCCTATATGGAAGGTGCTTTGCCTTGTATAGGGTGCCTTCCTTATATGGAAGGCACCTAAGTATGTTGGGTGCCTTCTCTATACGGAAGGTGCCTACCTTCTATTGGCACCTTCCTTGAAGAGGAAGGTGCCTACCGTCTATTGGTGCCTTCCTTGAAGAGGAAGGCGCCTACCTTCATGCCTTGATCCCAAAAGAAATAGAGTGCCAGGTCCACGAAAGACCTCGACTGATCCAAATCTATCAAAACCAACTACATTTCCACAAAAACACACTAAAACACACAAATTAGATAACACACATAATTCTATTAAATAATTACATAATAATTCATAAAAGTACATAGTTCCTAATATATTGCCGCATAATAATCGATGAAACTCATACAAAATATGAGTATTTTTTAGGCTCATCAGATGTAGCCCCATTGGGTGAACCATGTTAAATTTGTGTCTCTTATGTGTGTGGAAATATTTGCATTGTTTCATTATTACAATTGATAATAGTGGATAATATTGCTTTGGAAAGAAAAGTAAAACTTTTATCTTATATTGTTCACCCCCTCCCTTTGTATAATCTTATGTTCTTCAATTGGTATTAGAGCAGGTTCCTTCGTGAAAACCTAATAACTTGAAGGATGATCTTACAAGAACACACATGGCCACTGAAGTGATAGAAGGTGCTTCTATGGTTAAAATCAATAAGAGAGATCCTAAAAATGAAGAAGAAACCATGGTTAACATAGAGGAGGAACTTATTACTGCTCTTGGAGAATTGAAAAGGGTTAGAAAGAAGAATTCAGGATTGAAGGCTCAAGTTCAATAGGATGAGGAAACAAATACAAAGCTTCTACAAGATATCATAGACTTAAAAGTGAAGGTTGAAGAGGCAAAGAGAATTGAAGAGGTTATGGTTGAGAAATTAAAGGTAAAAGAATTGGAATGTGAAAAATTAGAACATGAAGTTGTCTCTCTAAGAAAGGAAGTAGAAAATTCTAAGGATAAGTTATAGTGAAATATAAGGTTAGAGAAACATAAAGAGGAGTCAAGCTCAAAAGGAACAAAGACATCAAATAAAGTAAGTAAATAAGAGCCCATGACCTATGTTGATGTATTGAAGGGTAAGATCATCAAGGAGGAATAAAAAAAGAATCATCATGGATAGAAGTCAATCACAGGAACAAAAATTAAAGAACCATGCGACCATATCATCCAAGGTAATCAAACAGGTTTAAATATTTCTTCCATGGTTATTGTTTTTCATGTAATAAATATGGTCATAAAGTTGTACATTGCATGGTCTATGTGAAAAATAATGTTGTCATCATCAATAAAAATTATAATTCTTTTGCACCTCTCATGAATAACAATATCATATGTTACAAATGTAATAATTTTGGGCACAAAGCAAGATGGTGTAAAACAGTATTTCCTAAACTTCCTAAATCAAGAAATAAAAAGGAAGGTCAAACAATTCAGAAGGAGATGTCCTAAAAAGTTTGGAAAAAGAAAAAGGAACAAGAAAAGGAAAATTCCATGTTGGTACAAAAAGCTCTTCATGTGCAAAATTAAGGAAATCAGTGGTATCTTGATAGTGGTTTTTCAAGTCATATGGCAGGTGACAAAAATAAATTTATTTCCCTCAAGAAAATAAATGGAGGAACTGTGGTGATAATGCTTCTGCCAAAATTTTTGGAAATGGGACTTTGAGCTTGGATAATGGAAGATCAAATATAGAAAATGTGTTATATGTTGAAGGATTGAAGCACAATATACTAAGTGTAAGTCAGCTATGTGATCAAGGGCACACAACCACATTTCACCCAAATGGATGTGAGATCAATAAATCCAAAATAGGAAAGCTTATTGCAGATGCCGGTAGAACTACAAATAATATCTACATGTTGTACGAGATTAAAGGAGAAAATGTTTTCTATCACGAGAGGATGAAATCTTGTTATGGCATAGAAGAATGGGTCACTTGAACTTTGACAACATAGTAAAAATAAGCAACAAATAGGTAGTCAGAGATTTTACCAAGATAGCAAAACCCCCAAACATGGTTTGTGCACAATGCCAACATGGTAAGCAAACAAGAACAAGTTTCAAATCAAAGGATTTTTCTTCATCCAAGCCTTTGGAGCTAGTTCACACTGATCTATGTGGGCCTACAAGGACAAATATTTTACAAGGTGAGAGTTACTTCATGTTATTTATTGATGATTTCTATATAATGGCTTGGGTAACATTCTTAAAGGAAAAAACGTAAGCATTTGAAAAGTTCAAGGTATTTAAGGCACTAATAGAAAATGAAACAGACAAAAATATGAAGTGTCTAAGATCATATAGAGGAGGAGAATTCACTTTAGGTGAATTTGTAGAATTCTATGAATAACATTGAATCAAGATATAATACTCAGCAACAAGAACCCCACAACAAAATTGAGTAGTTGAAAGGAAAAACAAAATTGTTCAGGGTATGGCTAGGGCTATTTTAAATGAGTTTAAGATTTCTAATACATTTTCAAAAATGGCAATGCATATAGCTATTTATATTATAAATAGAGCTCAAGTAATAGTAAATCACCACAAAACCCCATATGATCTTTGGAAGGGAAGACCAGCTATAGTGAAGTACTTCAAAAAATTTGGAAGCAAATGCTACATTAGATGAGAAAATAAAAAATTGGGTAAGTTTGATTCTAGCTGTGATGAGGGTATCTTCCTTGGTTATTCCACTAAGATCAAATCCTATAGATGCTACAATAAAATATCACATACAATTGTGGAAAGAGTTGATGAAGAAATAGATCTAAGAGAATCAACACAAGATATTGTGTATCAAGAAGGAGAAAGTTGCAAAGAATAATAAGGTGAAGAAACTAAAGAAGATGAGATACAAAGGGTACCACCTAAGACACCATCCAAGTATGTTCAAAAGAATCATCTGATAGAACTAATTATTGGGAATCCAGATGAGAGACAAACAATGAGGAAGATAATAGGAACAAGTGAGCATGCAAATTTTTCATTGCTATCTAAAGTTTATCTCAAGGATTTCAATGAAGCAAGTGAAGATGAAAATTTGATTAAGGCAATGGAAGAAGAGTTAGACCAAATATATAAGAGTGAGACTTAGGAAATTGTCCCATGTCTAAAAGATAAGAATGTAATTTACACCAAATGGGTCTACAGAAATAATTTGAATGAATATGGTCAGGTTTTTAGAAACAAAGCAAGACTTGTGTGCAAAGGCTACACACAATTTGAGGGGATTGACTTTGAAGAGACATTTGCTCCCATTGCACATCTTGAAGCCATAAGAATGATCATAGATTTCTCAAGCTTCAAAAACTTCAAGGTGTATCAAATAGACGTAAAATCAGCATTCCTTAATGGTTACTTAGAGGAAGAGGTCTACATAGAGCAACTAGATGGTTTCAGCTTGACAGATAAGCTAGACTATGTATGCAAATTAAATATGGCTCTCTATGGACTAAAGCAAGCCCCTAGGGCTTGGTACTTAAGGTTGGATAAGTGTCTCCAAGAACAGGGTTTTAAAAAAGATATAGTTGATAGCAATATATACATCAAAAATAAAATAAATAACTTGTTGATTGTAGTGGTCTATGTGGATGATATAACTTTTGGAGGTAGTAATGAAAAGATGTGTCAAAAATTTCCAAAGTATATGCAAAATTAATTTTATATGTCCATGCTTGGTGAGTTATCCCTCTTTCTTGGTTAGAAAAATTCATAATTAGATAAAGGTATATTTCTCTCATACCAAGTATGTGAAAGAAATGTTGAAAAATTATAGGATGGAGGATTGTAATCCTATGAGTACCCCCATGGTTACAGGATGTAAGTTAAGTAAAGGTGATGACTCTCTTAAAGCAAATCATACATTGTATAGATCCATGATTGGAAGTTTACTATATGTCATAGCTACTAGACTATATATAATGCAGGCAATCATATTAGTGGTAAGATTTCAAGCAACACCAAAGGAAACACATGTACAAGTAGTAAAGAGAATCTTCAAGTATTTAAAAGGAACTATGGGGATTGGACTGTGGTATCCCAAAAGTAATAATTTCACTCTCACTGAATATACAGATGTGGATTGGGTAGGCAGTATTGATGATAGAAAAATCACAAGTGGAATAGAATTTTTTCTTGGAGATTATTTAGTCTCATGGCTAAGTAAGAAACAAGCATCAATATCCCTATCCAATTTAGAGGTAAAGTACATTATAACAATTTCTTATTGTACATAGGTTTTATGGATGAAGTAAACTTTAAGTGATTTCAAAATAGAGCATGATCATCCCATCTCCATACTTTGTGATAATACAAGTGCAATAAATATTTCAAAGAATCCAGTGATGCATTTAAGGACCAAGCTTGTTTGAATTGCATTTATTTGACTTTAATAATTGGTTTATTAATAAATTTTATTATTTTATTTTTTGTTTTGCAGAGGGGATTACTAGAGAGTTGGGAGTGGAAATACGGGGGGCTAAGAGACAATGTGGTCGCGCTCAATCAAGCGGAGCGAGACCGACTGGCACAGGTCAGATTACAGCATGTGGCAGAGATGCCACAAGTACTGATAGACATGGGGCTACTGATAGCCCTAGTAGAGAGGTGGTATCTGAGGTCATCCTGCTTCTAATTTCTGACAAGGGAGATGGCTCCAACACTAGAGGACGTATGGAGGATCTTGAGGATACCCATACAGGGATGGTTGATGACTCCTACGGCCAATCAGGGCCAGGCGATGATGAGACTGAGCGAAGACTCGAGCTTCACCCTGGAGAAGGGCAGAGTGAACATCGAGTCACTGAGGCAGATGCCTGGGGCATCTAGGTTGACTCAGGTATTTGTGGGGATAGTGGGTGGCCTACTGCTATGCCACCAGATCAGGTGTAGATTACCCTGGCTCCTATCAGATGTGGTCTACGACATGAGATACCATAGGCATAGATTTGCATGGGGGAGCTTTGTACTATGCCGCTTGTATAGGATCCTGCATGGGGTCATATACAAGGAAGGTCGATGTCTGGTTCTGACATCACTACTACAAATTTGGTACTGGGAGCACATTACGATGCGAAGGCCAGTAGGACTCCCACTAACAGGGGTTGACCGAGAAATGCCCCAGGTTTTCTATTGATGGCTCCAAAGAGGGTCATAGTGGTGGATAGATCTTTCGATGTCACGAAGGTTGCTAGACGACCTCATCCCAGACCAAATCACCTGGAGGCCATGGAGAGAGCATCCAGGGTGGGCAAAGGACAGGTAAGATCTAGCTCACATCAGGCAAGTCTGCTGGCTAAGGATGGAGCGAGGAGAGGTAGATCTCCACCACTATGACTGAGTTCTATGATAGTTTGGTCTTCAAAAAGGGATCCCTTCCCTCAGGGATTATGAGTACTCCCAGACTGTCCAAGATAATACTACACTGGGCGGGGCTCCGAATATGCAACGATTTTGGATCCAGGACATGGATGATGCCCCCATCCAGCCAGTGGATGGTGACGACACTAGGGTCGCTGACGGATATGATGCCTAGTACACAGGCATCCACCCTCCTCGAATGACAAGGGCATAGGGTCCGATGCACACGATTGTGTGATAGATGGGGAGGCGACACCAGGCTTCTATTGAGGTAGCACGGGGTCACGATGAGAGAGAGCGGCGATGGTCTCCACAGGAGATACGCCAGAGGATGCCACAAGCTCTGTAGAGACCACAGCAGACAAGGAGGAGGGAGGAGGGATTCCCTTCTCAGTAGGGGGATAGGCCACCATCACTTGATAATTGTCTGGAATTGTCTGCGATGATCTGAGCTTGCTCCAACTGAGAAATAGTAAAATTCCTGCAAGAAAACTTGAAATACCCAATGCAAACAAAAGTGTGAAGGTTTTCTAATACACAAGGAACTAAATTTGTAGGTAAATTAGTCATCTAGGGGGTTCAGGGGGATAAACTGAGAAAATCCTAGTTTATATAGGATTAGGGAGATGTTAGGAGGTTGGAGATCATCCCAATTTGGGATATCTCCAATGGGGGAGACTCTAACTGCATAGACACGCTTTCTGCCCAAGTTAGAGAAGTTGTTGAAATAGAAGCTAATTATGAAAATTTAGTTTTGGGACAAAATCATTTGGACTTTCTATTCCAGACGAATTCGTTAGATCTGGGACAATTTCGTCTAATCGACGATGATATCATCCAACGGTCAAAACAAATCCTAAAAATGGTGCAAAAAACAAGGGGAGCAGGTAACGGGTGGTTTTGGGTTAAAATTCAAATTTTTATCTTTCTACTAAGGTTTAACTGCTCCAATTTTAGGGTGCTACATTTTGCCCCATTTTTAGCGAATTTTCCAAAGAAAATGCGTTAAATACGAGTTCTTCTTGTTTTACGAGAAAGCAAAATTTACTCAATTTTTTAGAAGATGATTCTTGGTCGAATCGTACGACTGTTTACTATGGTGCCCCCTCCGTGTTTTTACCCAAATCGAACGTTTGAGGTAAAAGCACTAAAAAGCAAAACTAAAAATGTTGTTGTTTTTTAAATAAAATTAAGAAAAATAGGGTAAAACCCTAATTCATTTTTACTACTCATTTTTACTGATTGAGAGCTCTGTAGACAAAAATGGTTGAGACAGTGCACCTATCGACAGAGGTCCGGCACGGGCTATGGGTAAGGATCTAATCCTAGTGAATTATGTTTGGATTTGATTTGTGCAATTTTTTGTTTTAAATTTTGACTGTTTGGGGCATTGCGGCTGTTTTTAGGCCGTCGATGATGTCGAGATGAAATCGTCCTCATTTCATCGAAATCGTCCCTAGATCGTCGATTTCATCTGAGGGTGAAATCGGTGAACTAGGGGCGATCCCGTCCAATAGGGGATGATCCCTAAGTTGTGAAATTGAAGACGATTTCGTCCTACCAAAGATGATTTTACCCAATTTGGGATGATATCATCCAATGGTGGATGATATCATCATTTTTATGAAATTAAGCTTGTTTGAATTGCATTTATTTGACTTTAATAATTGGTTTATTAATAAATTTTATTGTTTTATTGTTTGTTTTGTAGAGGGGATTACTAAAGAGTTGAGAGTGGAAATATGGGGGGCTAAGAGACGATGTGGCCACGCTCGATCAGGTGGAGCGAGACCGACTAGCACAGGTCAGATTACAGCATGTGGTAGAGATGCCACAAGTATCAAAAAACATAGGGCTACTGATAGCCCTAGCAGAGAGGTGGAATCTAGGGTCATCCTACTTTCGGTTTTCGATAAGGGGAGATGGGTTCCACACTAGAGGACGTATGGAGGATCTTAAGGATCCCCATACAGGGACGGTTGATGACTCCTACGGCCAATTAGGGCCAGGTGATTATGAGACTGAGCGGAGACTCGAGCTTCACCCTAGAGAAGGATGGAGTGAACATCGAGTTGCTAAGGCAGATGCCTGGGGCATCTAGGTTGACTCAGGTATCGACGGGGATAGTGGGTGGCCTATTGCTATGCCACCAGAGATAGTGTAGATTACCCTGGCTCCTATCATATGTGGTCTACGACATGAGAGAACACGGGTACAGATTTGCATGGGGAAGCTTTGTACTATGTCGCTTGTATAGGATCCTACATGGGGTCATATACAAGGGAGGTCGATGTCTGGTTCTGACATCGCTATTGCATATTTGGTACTGGGAGCACTTTACGATGCAGAGGCCAATAGGACTTCCATTGATAGGGGTTGATCGAGAGATGCCATGGGTTTTCTATTGGTGGCTCAAGAGAGGGTCACAATGGTGAATAGATCTGTCGATGTCACAGAGGTTGCTAGATGACCTCATCCCAAACTAGATCACCTGGAGGCCATGGAGAGATCATCCAGGGTGGGCAAAGGACGGGTAGGAGCTGAATCGCATTAGGCAAGTCTTTGGCTGAGGATGGAGTAGGGAGAGGTAGAGCTCCACCACTATGACCGAGTTCTACGATAGTTCGATCTTTAGTAGGGTATCCCTTCCCTCAAGGATTACGAGTACTCCTGAACTGTTCAGGATAATACTACTTTGAGCGAGGCTTTGGATATGCAGTGATTTTGGAGCCAGGACATGGATGATGCCCCCATCCAACCAATGGATGGTGACGACATTGGGGTCATTGATGGATATGATACCTGGTACACAGGCATTTGCCCTCCTTGAATGATGAGGGCATAGGGTCCGATGCACACGATTGTGCGATGGATGGGGAGGTGGCGCAAGGCTAGTATTGAGGTAGCACGGGGTCACGGCAGGAGAGAGCGACAGTGGTCTCTATAGGAGAGATGCCAGAGGATGCCACAGGCTCCGTAGAGACCGCATGGGATAGGGAGGAGGGAGGAGGGATTCCCTTCTTAGTAGGGGGATAGGCCACCATCACTCAATAAGGGTAAGGGTTTTGAGGTAGGGGAGAGCATCGAGATGGTAGCTCTCCAGGCTAAGGTTGCTCACCTCTGGGCTCAGGTGCAGACTCTACAGGATGAGGCTACACGGCTTAGGGCTCAGAGTAGAGGGGCTAGCATGCAAGAGTTGGTGTGGTCTATGGCTTAGATCATTTTCTATCAGGGAGCATACTATCAGCTGGTTCTAGAGAGCTAGAGGTTAGAGCTGCCAGCCGACATTGCAGGGCCAATCAGGATGGGATCATTGAGGACATCCTCACAATCGACAATGAGGACCAGAGACAGCACGGACCTCTATGGGGCCACCTCCTCCACCTCAGGGTGGGAGAGGAGATGAGGCTGAGAGCTCGAGGGCTTCTCAAGGCTAGCCACTATAGACTGTAGATTGTATATATTATTATTACTTTTTGAGGGGATTGAGTATGTCAGGGTATTAATTATGGCATACCATTCCAGTTTTGATATGATGTACAGATATTTTTGATATATATATATGGTCTTTTTGATGATATGACTTGTGTATATGTTGTATGGTGCTTTAATGTTTGAATTGTTTGGTTGTTGATTGATGATTCATGGAATTATGTCATTTGGAAATATTATAATTTTATATCATGCTGTTAAATTTAAATGAAATAATCTGATGTAAACAATTGGTTGTTTTTGGTGTGATTTGATGAAAAAAATAAAAGGGACTTCTAACAATAATTTCAAAGGACATTATCACTGTTATAGATAATTTCATGGAGTCGCCACTCGCCAGGTCGTCAAGTTAATCCCAGTATAGAAATATTGTTAAAAGTAAAAGAGTGCTTAAGTGACTGTCTTAAGACTTTGTGTTGTGATGGTAAAAAATGATGATGGTGATGATTTGTTTTCATATTTTCATAAAAATAGTATGCATGAGATATTTAAAAGAAATATGATTTTTGCTAGGCATAAATTCTAAGTGTGATAAAATTTTTGAATAATTTGCTAGGAATTATACCATCATTGCAAAATTGAATGTTGACATAATGAAATGAAATAGAAAAATTTGTGTTCTTTTGAAAGCACAATTGTGTAACATAATGATGTAAGCCATAAGTTTTTATGAATTTAAAATGGATGGGAAAATAAAATTAGAACAACGGTTTGCGCTAGGCATAGAATTATAGGTATAGACTTATACCATCATCACGAAATCCAAAGAAGGAAATTGATATTTTAGTTTTATTGCATGATTGATTTTTGATTTTTTGAGATAAACAAAAAATAATAATATATATAAACATGACTTTATTTACTAGGTTTTTGAAGATGTTTGCAAAAGAAAAAAAAAAAATTGGATTGGTGGAAAGAAATATATTTAACTGTTTTGATGCTAAGCAAATGTTCTTAAATAAAAATATGAAATGATTCAAAAATAATTGCAAAGATATTTTAAATTATCTCAAAGACAAAATGTAGATTTATAAGGAACCCTCATGTGCAAATGTGAGTTCATTATCGATCTTGATTTATCATAATGATGCAAAATCTCTCAAATACAAATGTGTGTGCAATTGTATTGTTCATTTACTAATTTTGAGCAAGATAATTTGATACAAGTAATTTGAATTAATCAAATAAGTGTTCGTTGACCATTATTTATATGCATGTAACTGTACCAGACTACTATGTAAGTTAGGTCATCAAGAGCTAGCTAATCCATAAGTAGACATAGGTCTATACAAAATAAGGTCGCTAATGTGACAGATATATCACCACGCTAGGGATTACCCAATGCCAAGCGGGTTGGGCACAAACCGCCTGTTATGGGGCTTACCTCACAGTTTTTGAATAATTGAGAATTCCAGGTATTCAAGCTCATTTACCCTTGTTTTCTTTTCAAGGGGTAGGGAAAGGGATTTTATTGCTTTTTGTTTTTGCTTTTGTTTTTTCTTTTTCTTTTTCTTTTCTTCTCTTTTTTTTTGGGGGTGAAACTGAGATAATGCTAAAATATTGCTGCGATGGTACAAAATGATATTTTTCTTTTTCTCATTTTCTTTGACTTTTCTTTTTCTTCCTATGCTAGGGATACTTGCTCGAATTGGCTATAGAGCAAGGGATTTTTATTCTGGGTAGGGGTGAGCTTGTCCTTTTGTCAATTCTCAAACATTCTAGACCATGTGCATGATAGGATAGCAAGGGAAACTTTTCGCTCAAGAAACCATTTCTACTATGTAGCATCATATCGAATTTGCAATGAAATCATTTTAATGTGAAAATATATACTTGGTTTAAGTAAATAACAAGATCAATTCTCTATGCTCAAAACTTTGTTTAATTCAAATGTGGGCTTTGATATAAGAGAGATTAATAATCATACCAAATAAAATCAAGATATTTATTCATGTGAGTGTGAAGGTGCAGGATTCCAAATAAATGCTAATTTATCCAAAATAACTAAAATATGATTGCAATACTTCGAGAATTGATAGGTACAAAGTTAAAAGATGTTTTTAAAGATTTTGATGATTTTGAAGTTTTTATATTTTGATTTTAATTTATGAATTAAAAGAAACACAATGTGATTTTTTTTTTTATGATAATATTATAAAGACAACAAACAACATACTAAATGCAAGAAATAATAATAATAATAAAAGAATGGCTTAGTTTTCTATAAATAGTTTATAGATGTCATTGATGGGATCAAGTTCATCAGGAGTCATGAAATGCTCTTCTTCAAATTGAAAATGGTTTTTCAGGAATTTGACAAAGTGTGCTATGGTGATGTTATCTAATTTTGACTTTGACTTGTAAAAATAGATCTCATGGCAATACTCTTGATATAACACAGCTCTAGGAACTCTATTCCATCTCTTTCGATCCATAAGAACGACCTTTTGATCCTCTATACGAGATAGAAATTTATGTACTACAATTGCATTATCGAGGTATTCCTCAAAGGTGTACAACTCGGAAGACACAAGGGCTCTTTTATCTGCTAACCACCTATGGCAAGCTCTCTGAAGTTCATGATATAAGGTTACTTGATCAGGATCCAGGATTCTATCTAAGACAAACCTCTTGATTTATCTAATTTCGGTTTATCTAGATGAAATAAGATTCAATCTCCTATTAAGTTCGTCCCATAAAGGTGGGACTCTATATATTTGAGATACTCTAAGCAAAGAAGTAATCTCTATGGCTACTAATTGATTTTCAACATTAACGGTGACAACTCGTCTTTTATTATAATCTACCATCTAAATATGATATGCAATCTTAATTGTTTATCTGATTATTCTAAATGCATTTATTATTTTATTTTATTTTTATTATTTTCAAAAGGTTTTTAGTTTTCACGTCGGGTTCACCAAAATGTATCGCTCCAAATTTTTCACATCCTTACTTCAGGCTATAGGATCCGTGCCCAAAAGGGGAATGCGAGAAGGATGGGACAATACCTCAGACTGAGTGGCCCTTTGAAGGTTGCGCCTCTCGAGGGAGGGGTATAAGGGTGAATTTTCAATGGATGGTGGGTTCACCAAGAAACTTTTGAATGATAGTTTCCACGCCTAGGTTGAGAGTAGGTTTGATGTGTTCATTTTGTGTTTTAATCATTCAATTCCTAGGTTTGGCCAAGATGAATCTAAGCTATTTTATATGCCAATGCTGATTTATATGAATACAAAGAACATAAGTAAGTGTTAAACATAGAAAATATGCTAAATAAGACAGAATATACTTGATTTTGGATGTCTGATGCAGATTCTGAGTTTTGTAGAATTCCAAATCGTATCAAATCGTATGTAATCATCTGAAATGTCACAGAATCATCTCAGATCCCAATCGGTCATCTAAGATCAGATGAGATCGTCATCGATCTGACGAATTTGTTAGACAAATTTGTCAAAAACCTGCAATCACAGAGACAGATACCAAAACCAAAAATGCAACTAAAAAAGCAAGGGGAAATGATAGAAATAGCAGTAAATTTGCCTAAATGACAGATCCAAATAACAATTAAAGGAAAATGCATTACTTTAATAATTTATTTTAACTTTAGCATGCATCTATACTAAATTAGGTGAACTCCATGATGCAGGAATAAAATAAACCAAGTTAATGCATAAGAAAATGAAGAGAAAAGATAAGAAAATGCAAACTTCGGGCTCTGATTGCCCCCAATCTAGACTGCAGTCAATATAACCTCCAATCATATGAGATCATTGCCGATCTACGATAGGATCATCCGAAATCATCTGGAATTGTCTGTGATGATCTAAGCTTGCTCTGATTGAGAAACAGTAAAATTCCTTCAAGAAAACTTGAAATACGCTATGCAAACGAAAGTATGAAGGTGTTCTAATGCACAAAGAACTAAATTTGCAGGGAAATCAGTCAGCCAGGGGGTTAACGGGGATAAACTAAGAAAATCCTAGTTTATATAGGATTAGGGAGAGGTTAGGAGGTTGGAGATCATCCCAATTTGGGAGATCTCCAACGGGGGAGACTCTAACTATGCAGACACGCTTTCTGCCCAAGTTAGAGAAGCTATTGAAACAGAAGCTAATTATGAAAATTTGGTTTTGGGACGAAATTGTCTGGACGTTCTGTTCTAGATGAATTTGTCATATCTGGGATGATTTCGTCTGATCGATGATGATATCATCCAACGATCAAAACAAATCCTAAAAATGGCACGAAAAACAAGGGGAGCGGGTAACGGGCAATTTTGGGTTAAAATTCAAATTTTTTTATTTTTACTAAGGTTTAACTGTGCCAATTTTAGGGTGCTACATTTTGCCCCCTCTTTAGCAAATTTTTCAAAGAAAATGCGTTAAAGACGAGTTCTTCCCATTTTATGAGAAAGCAAAATTTTCTCAATTTTTTAGACGACGATTCTTGATCGAATCATACGACTGTTTACTATGGTGCCCCCTCCGTATTTTTACCCAAATTGAACGTTTGAGGTAAAAGCGTAGAAAAGCAAAACTAAAAATGTTGTTGTTTTTAAATAAAATTAAGAAAATTGGGGTAAAACTCTAATTCATTTTTACTGTTCATTTTTACTGATTGATAGCTCTGCAGAAAAAAATGGTTGAGACACCGCACCAATCGACAAAGGTCCGACGTGGGCTACGGGTACAGATCTTATCCTAGTGAATTATGTTTGGATTTGACTTGTGCAATTTTTTTTTTTTAATTTTGAATGTTTGGGGCATCACGGCCATTTTTAGGCCATCGACGATGTCGGGATGAAATCGTCCTCATTTCATCGAAATCTTCCCTAGATCGTCGAATTCGTCTAAGGGTGAAATCGGCGAACTAGGGGCGATCCTGTCCAATAGGGGCGATCCCCAAGTTGCAAAATCGAAGACGATTTCATCCTACCAAGGACGATTTTACCCAATTTGGGATGATATCATCCAATGGTGGACGATATCATCATTTTTATGAAATTAAGCTTGTTTGAATTGCATTTATTTGACTTTAATAATTGGTTTATTAATAAATTTTATTGTTTTATTGTTTGTTTTGTAGAGGGGATTACTAAATATTTGGGAGTGGAAATACAATGGGCTAAGAGACGATGCGGCCACGCTCGATCAGGCAGGACGTGAGACCGACCAGCACAGGTCAGATTATAGCATGTGGCAGAGATGCTATAAGTACTGACAGACATGGGGCTACTGACAACCCTAGCAGAGAGGTGGTATCCAGGGTCATCCTACTTTTGATTATTGATAGGGGAGATGGCTCCCACACTAGAGGACATATGGAGGATCTTGAGGATCCCCATATAGGGATGATTGATGACTCCTACAACCAATCAGGGCCAGGTGATGATGAGACTAAGCGAAGATCCGAGATTCACCCTAGAAAAGGGCAAAGTGAACATCGAGTCACTAAGGCAGATGCCTGGGGCATCTAGGTTGACTTGGGTATTGGCGGGGATAGTGGGTGGCCTACTGCTATGCCACTAGAGCAGGTGCAGATTACCCCGGCTCCTATCAGATGTGGTCAGTGACATGAGAGACCATGGGTATAGATTCGCATGGGGGACATTTTTACTGTCACTTGTATAGGATCTTGCATGGGGTCATATACAAGGGAGGTCGATGTTTGGTTCTGACATCGCTACTATATATTTGGTTTTGGAAGCACATTACAATGTGGATGTCGATAGGATTACCACTAATAGGGATTGACCGGGAGAGGCCCCATGTTTTCTATTGGTGGCTCCAGAGAGGGTCACAGCGATGAATAGATCTGTCGATGTCACAAAGGTTACTAGATGACCTCATCCCATACCAGATCACCTGGAGGTCATGGAGAGAGCATCCAAGATGGACAGAGGACGGGTAGGAGCTGGCTTGCATTAGGCGAGTCTACTTGCTGAGGATGGATCGGGGAGAGGTAGAGCTCCACCGCTATGACCAAGTTCTATGATAGTTCGGTCTTCAATAGGGGATCCCTTCCCTCAGGGATTACAAGTACTCTTGGACTGTTCGAGATAATACTACATTGAGCGGGGCTCTGGATATGCAATGATTCTGGAGCCAAGACATGGATGATGCCCCCATCTAGCCAGTGGTGGTGACGATGCTGGGGTCACTGATGGATATGATTCCTGGTACACAGGCATCTGCCCTCCTTGGATGATGATGGCATAGGGTTTGATGCACGTGATTATGCGACGGATGGGGAGGCGGCACCAGGCTGCTATTGAGGCAGCGTAGGGTCACGATGGGAGAGAGCGATGACGGTCTCTATAGGAGAGACGCTAGAGGATGCCACAGGCTCCATAGAGATCGTAGTGGACAGGAAGGAGGGAGAAGGGATTCCCTTCTTAGCAGGGGGTTAGGCCACCATCGCCCGATAAGGGCAAGGGTGTCAAGGTAGGGGAGAGTAGCTTGACGGTGGCTCTTCAGGCTGAGGTTGCCTACCTCTTGGCTCAGGTGCAGACTCTATAGGATGAGGCTACACGACTTAGGGCTCCGATCAAAGGGGCTAGCATGCAGGAGTTAGTGCAGTCTATGGCTCAAACCGCATTCTATCAGGGAGCATACTATCAGCTGGTTCCAGAGAGCCAGAGGTTACAACTACCCATCAACATTATAGGGCTGATCAGGATAGGATCATCGAGGACATCCTCATGATCGACAGTGAGGACTAGAGACACAACGTGGACCTCTATGGGACCACCTCCTCCACCTCAGGGCAGGAGAGGAGATGAGGCTGAGAGCTCAAGGGCTTCGCGAGGCTAGCCACTAGAGACTACAGATTGCATATATTATTATTACTTTTTGAGGGGATTGAGTATGCCAAGGTATTGATTGTGGCATACCATTCCAGTTTTGATATGATGTACAGATATTTTTGATATATATATATGGTCTTTTTGATGATATGACTTGTGTATATGTTGTATGGTGCTTTAATGTTTGAATTGTTTGGTTGTTGATTGATGATTTATGGAATTATGTCATTTGGAAATATTATTATATCATGCTATAAAATTTAAATGAAATAATCTAATGTAAACAATTGGTTGTTTTTGGTGTGATTTGATGAAAAAAATAAAAGGGACTTCTAACAATAATTTCAAAGGACATTATCGCTGTTATATGTTGAGCAAGGTGCAGCAAAAGTATTGTCATTGTTGTCAACACAGACAGAAATTGATGCAGTTGAAGCAATGGACAAGAATTCAGAAGTCAGTCAGATCAAGTACAGTGAATTTCCAGGAAAATAGAAGTGACCCAGATTCAGAAATTTGCAGAAAAAGACAAGTAAGAAAACTGTCGCGATATCGCGACATGTTTTCTGTCACGATTTCGCGACAAAAATGAGGAGAGAGAAAGCACAGCCGAAAATGTCACGATTTCACGACAAAAAGGAGGAGAGAGAAAGCACAACCGAAAATGTCATGATTTCACGACAAAAAGGAGAGAGAAAGCATAGCCAAAAATGTCGCGATTTCACGACAAAAAGGAGGAGAGAGAAAGCACAGCCAAAAATGTCACGATTTCGTGACAAAAAGGAGGAGAGAGAAGGCACAGCCAAAAGTGTCACGATTTCGTGACATATCGGAGGAGAGAGAAAAATATGGAGAAACTGTCACGATTTCGTGACATGTTTCGGGTAAAGGCGCAGGCAATGAAAAGTGTCACGATTTCGTGACAGGATCGGAGTGGAAGCAACAAGGTGAAAAGGTGTAGCGATTTCGCTACAAGTCAAAATGCTAAGTCAAGAAGGTGTAGCGATTTCGCTACAAGTCAAAATGCAAGGCAACAAAGGTGTAGCGATTTTGCTGCATGTCAAAATGCAAGGCAACAAAGTTGTAGCGATTTCGCTACATGTCTTGATTTCGCTAGTGCATGAAGCAAGAAATGTACGGATGCGAAAGATGTCACGATTTCGCGACATGTTGCATTTTCACGGGTGAATAGCAAAGAACAACGCTAAGCGAAAAATCGGTGGATTTCACGACATGTTTCGATTTTGTTGAAGCTTGCGGAGAAAAGTGTACGATAGCAAAAAGCATCGCGATTTCGTGACATGTTTCGATTTCACTGAGGCTTGCGGAGAAAAGTGTACGGTAGCAAAAAGTGTCACGATTTCGTGACGTGTTCCATTTTCTGGGTGCAAGTGAAGGATAGTGCAGGAAAGCGAAAAGTGTCACGATTTTGTGACATGTCTCGTTTTCGGGTAGGAGACAGAAGAGAGCTGGAGGCAGCAAATGTGTCACGATTTCGTGACATGTTCTGTTTTCGTGAGTGCATGCCAAGATAAGGTAGAGGAGGCGAAAAACGTCGTGATATCATGACAGGTCAGGTTTTCGCGGTCAACAGTCCAAAAAAAGTCAAATGGGTAGAAATGTCACGATTTCACGATAGGTAACAGTTTGGCGGGTAAAAGCCGAAGGAGCATGCACGGTGACAGGTGTCGAAAAAGCATAAAGGAAAATCATGCAGCCAGTTACGTAAGAATTAACTGGAGTCAGATCTGCAGTTACACAGTGACAGGTGTTGGAAAAGCATTGGAACAGCTGTATATGCATGATTGGAAAAGCATTCGAACAGCCGTATATGGAGAATCAAAAATGTATTTGAACAGCTGAATATGCAAGATCATAAAAGCAGTCGAACAGTTGTATTTGTAGAATTCGAACAGTCGCTTATGGAGAAGAGAAAAGAATTCGAACAGTTAGAGAATGTCATTCGATTGCATGCAGGATTAGAAAAGTGATAGAAGACGAGGAGTCTCGATGAGGAAAAGGGGTTATAAAAGGACAGTCATGCAGAGAATTAGGTTGCTACTGTTAGAGTGAAATTACAATGAAAAGAGGGTTAGAAGAGGGCCAAGAGAGAAATAAGCAGAGCCGTGAGTGTGTGCAGAGTGTGTTTAATTGCAGACCAATCAGGGGGGTGCAAACAGTGAAGACATTTTTATGTCATTTTAAATTGCTCAGAATTGCAGTCCAAGTTGGTACTTGGTACTAGGGGTTGGTGCTCCTATCTGTTGTAGCAAAAAATTAAGGGGTTGGTGCTCCTTCCAGTAGATGCTGGTAAAGTGTTTGTAAAATTGGTATTTTGCAAAGACTGGATTTGGATTGGAGTCCAAGCAGTCATTTTTGAGGAGTAGCCAAATTGGTGAACCTCGGTATATTGTGTGTTGTGGTGTGCTCTCTTGTTCAATTTGCTTTTCTGGTTTTCAAGTTCTCTTTGCTTCAATTTTAAATGTTGTAGATTTGAATATTAATAGCTACACTGATTCACCCCCCCTCTCAGTGTCATTGTGTGAATATCAATTGGTATCAGAGCCAGGTTTCTTGAACAAGCTTAATCAGCTAAGGTGATCTTGGAAGAAACACAATGGCAAGCGGTGAAGGATTCTCATCCAACAAAGCTCCCTTGTTCGATGGAACTAATTACACTTTCTGGAAACTCAGGATGCAGACATATCTGAGTGCATTGGGATACGACATTTGGGATTCTGTAGATAGTGGATACACAACACCCACTACTCCTCCAACAGATACTACTGAGAAGAAAAAATTTGAGAACAACTCCAAAGCAAAGAATGCCATAATGTGTGGGCTTGTAGACAAGTGAACCGATAAGAGTCATGAGCTGTAAATCGGCAAAAGACATGTGGGATAAACTGAAGAGCATCCATGAAGGAGACAACAAGATCAAGGAAGCCAAGCTGCAAACTCATCGAGCACAGTTCGAAGCACTACAAATGAATGAAGATGAGAACATAGAGGCTTATATGCTGAGAGTCAATGGAATCATTAATGCAATCAGAGGGCTCGGTGAAGAAATTGATGATGCAGTTGTCATGAAAAAGGTTCTCAAAACACTTCACAAAAGATTTAACTCCAAAGTTTCTGCAATAGAAGAGGCGAAAGATCTAAACAATTTCAGCATGGATGAGATGCATGGTTCCCTGACTGCATACGAAATGAGAATAGGACAAACTAAGTCTATAGACAGAGAAGCTGCTTTTAAAGCACACAAGAATATAAAAGCTGAACATGAATCTGAGGATGAAGAGACACTGGATGAAACAGAAGCTAATTTTGTTCGAAAACTCACAAAGGGAAAAGGAAAATATAGAGGAAAGCTACCTTTTAAGTGCTTCAATTGTGGAGGAGTCGGTCATTTTGCAGCCAAATGTCCAATGCATGAGAAAACCAAAAATGGTGAAGGGTCACACCAAGAAAAAGGTGACTGGAAGAAGAAACAAAATTTCAGAAAGAATAACTTCAAGAAGAAAAGCTTCATATCCAAGAATGTCAGCACTTCTGAAGAAAGCTCAGGTGAGGATTCTGAAGAAGAAACAGGTGAAGCTCTGTTCATGGCACTTGAAGAAGAAAGAACAGAGGAAAATCAGGAAGGTGATGAAAACTTTAAGGATGAGGCTGAAGTGTATCTGGAAGGAGAATTGGTTGTTGCACTTGAAGAGTTGAGTGCAGAAAGGAAAAAGAATAAAAAAATTTCAAAGAAACTAGAGGATGCCACTGACATAATAAACAATCTGAAAATACAGACAGAGGAATTCAAGAAAATGTCTGAAGTTCTTGATGAACAATTAACTGTAAAGACAGTTGAATGCAGCAAGCTCGAAGAAGACATTGTTAAGTTAAGGATGCAGCTAGAGGAGATGAATAGGAAATTGAGCTATTTTCATAAGTTTGAAGAAAGTACTGTAAAGCTGGATAAAATGTTAAATAACCAAAGGCCTTCCGGCATCAAATTTGGTTTAGGCTTCGATGAAGGAGAATCATCAAAGGGTTCAAAGGCCTTAAATGTAGAATCCATAAAGAAAGAAGAAAAGATCAGGGTTGATCAAGAAAAAACAAATCATGCCAAAGAAAGCAATAATGCCAGACTCAAGAAGAGTACTGACAAAGATGGATTCACAAAAGTCACACATTCAAGAAGGAGAAGATTCATGGCTCCTACTTCAAACTGGCAAAGACCTGCACCCAGGTTTAATCATTCCTTTTCTGGTTATTGTTTTAAATGCAATGCTTATGGCCATAAGATTTCAGATTGCAGTCATAATGTACCTCAAAGGAATTTCACCAATAGAAATATTTTTTCTCCTTTAATGAATTATGCAGTTGAATGTTATAATTGTCATAATTTTGGACATATTGCAAGAAACTGTAGAAGCACTTTTGCATCAAAGAATTATCAGGGTAGAAAATCTAAACCAAATGGGTTGAACCAAAACAAGAAATTTCTTGAAAAACAGGCACATGCTAATGAAAGGGCACAGGCAAAACAAGTAGCAAAATCTGCTATCAAACCAGAATGGAAAGAAAAGGAATCTTTGATTGTTCAGACTGCCTTTAAAGCACAGAACAAATCTGCACCTTGGATACTTGACAGTGGATGCTCCAGTCACATGACAGGTGACAAGCAAAAATTTGAGAAGTTACAGAATTATGAAGGTGGTTCTGTGAAATTTGGAAATAATGATGGAGCAAAGATAGTTGGAAAAGGATCAGTCAAGATCAGTGATGGAAAGATAAAATCAAAAGAAGTCTTGTTTGTGATTGGTCTAAAGCACAACTTGCTGAGTGTAAGTCAAATCTGTGACCGAGGTCATGAAGTCATTTTTAAGAAGGAGGGTCGTGAAGTGAGAAAAGCACACAAGTGGGAAACTCGATAGCTACTGGATCAAGGACTTCTGTTAATCTATATACTCTCTCGAAACTCGTAGAAGGAACATGCTTGATTGGACAGGAAGATGAAAATTGGCTATGGCACAAGAGGCTCGGTCATATTAGTTTTGACAATCTGGCAAAAATAAGTTCAAAAAGAGCAAGAAGAGATATACCAACCATTGGCAAACCAAGAAATAGCATCTCGTGCTTCATGTCAAAAAGGAAAGCAAACCAGATCCACATTTAAATCAAAGGAATACTTCACCAAAGAAACCGTTGGAGATAATTCATACCGATTTGTGTGGACCCATGAGAACTCAAAGCATAAATGGTGACAAATACTTTATGTTGTTCATAGATGACTACTCCAGGATGACTTGGGTATTATTTTTAAAGATTAAATCAGATGCCTTTGAGATGTTTAAGATTTTTAAAAAATAGGTTGAAAATCAAACTGGAAAGAGGATTAAATGCCTAAGATCAGACAGAGGGGGAGAGTTTATTTCAGAAGAATTTGCAGAATACTGTCAAAAATATGGGATAAGAAGACAGTTTTCAGCAAGCAAGGACACCTCAGCTAGAATGGTGTTGTAGAAAGGAAGAACAGGACAAGTGCAGGAAATGGCACGGACAATGTCGGCTGAGAACAAAATAGCCGACAGATTTTGGAAAGAGGCAGTCCATACCGCAGTTTATATTCAAAACAGGTGCATGCTAAGACCGCATGAAAGCAAAACACCGTATGAGCTGTGGTTCGGCAGAAAGGCAACTGCAAGATATTTCAAAGTATTTGGCAGCAAGTGCTACATCAAACGGACTGAAGATAATCTCGATAAATTTGAAGATAGAGCTGATGAAGGGATTTTTCTTGGTTACTCAACAAAAAGCAAAGCCTACACATGTTACAACAAGAGGCTAAAGAAAATTGTTGAGAGTGCTGATGTTAAAGTTGATGAAGGTAGAGAGCAAGAAATTTCTTATCAAGAAAAATACCCTATTTATGAAGAAGTCATTGAAGGAGATGATGAAAAGGAAATAGAAGAGAATCAAAAAATTGATCCAGATGTTTTAAAAACTGACTCAGAGGAAGAAGAAAACAAGAAATTTAAAACAGGAAGTTGGCAAAAAAATCATCCCAATGAACAGATTATTGGGGACCCCACTGATGGTATTCAGACAAGAAGAGCGGTAGTGCGGAACTATTCTCTGTTATCTAGCATTGAACCTAAAAATGTTGCCGAAGCAAGCACAGATGAAAGTTGGATGAAGGCAATTAATGAAGAACTAGATCAGATTGAGAAAAACAAAACCTGGGAATTAGTACCTCGGCCAACAAATAAAAACATAATTGGCACTAAATGGATTTTTTGAAATAAATTAAATGAAGATGGACAGGTTGTCATAAATAAGGCAAGATTGGTCTATAAAGGCTATGCTCAGGTTGAAGGCATTGATTTTGAGGAAACCTTTGCACCGGTAGCCGACTAGAGGCAATCAGAATGTTTCTGGCTTTAGAAGTCCATAAAAACTTCAAAGTATATCAAATGGATGTAAAATCAGCATTTCTGAATGGAAAACTGGAAGAAGAGGTTTACATTGAACAGCCAGATGGCTTTCAACTTGGTGACAATCCAGATTTTGTTTGCAGGTTAAAGAAAGCATTATATGGTTTGAAACAGGCACCCAGAGCATGGTATGCAAGGTCGGATAACTATCTAATTAAACAAGGGTTCAAGAAAGGTTTGGTGGACAACAATTTATATGTCAAAACAGAGAAGGGCCATCTTATTGTTCTTGTTGTTTATGTAGATGATATAATATATGGAAGAAACATGGATGAATATTGCAAAGACATATCAACTAAAATGAAGATAGAATTTGAGATGTCTATGATTGGTGAACTTTCTTATTTCCTAGGACTCGCAGGTCAATCAAAATGAAAAGGGCATTTTTATTTCTCAAGTTAAATATGTAAAAGAAATGCTGAAAAAGTTCACAATGGAAGATAGTAAACCCGTTAGCACTCCCATGACAACAGGCTGCAAGTTGAGCAAGGATGATAAATCTCCAGATGTAGATCAAACAATGTACAGGTCTATGATTGGAAGCCTGCTGTATTTAACAGCCACTAGACCAGATATATTACAGGCAGTATGCATGGTTGC
Source organism: Wollemia nobilis (assembly GCA_028583015.1). Classification (NCBI taxonomy): domain Eukaryota; kingdom Viridiplantae; phylum Streptophyta; class Pinopsida; order Araucariales; family Araucariaceae; genus Wollemia; species Wollemia nobilis. The sequence continues at coordinate 1,050,375 of JAQPPZ010004560.1, read as the reverse complement.
AAGATTTCAGGCTAGTCCCAAAGAAACTCATGTGACAGCTGTAAAGAGGATCTTCAGGTACCTCAAGGGTACTATGGAATATGGGTTGTGGTACCCAAAAGGTAAAGACTTCACTTTGATTGCATATTCTGATGCAGATTGGGCAGGATGTATTGATGAAAGAAAGAGTACCAGTGGAGGAGCATTTTATCTTGGAGACAAGCTGGTAGCATGGCACAACAAGAAACAAGAATCAGTCTCTCTATCCACAGTAGAGGCAGAATACATTGCAAGCAACAACATGCTGTACACAGATATTATGGATGAGACAAACGTTGAAAGATCTTGGTATTCACTTCAAAGAGCCAATATCAATAAAATGTGATAACACTAGTGCTATCAACATATCCAAGAATCCGGTTATGCATTCTAGAACCAAACATATTGCGATCCGGTATCATTTCTTGAAGGATAAAGTTGTTGAAGGAGAGGTCAAATTGGACTTTGTTCCAACTACAGAGCAGGTAGCTGATATATTCACAAAACCATTGCCCAAGGAAGTTTTTGAGTACCTTCGAAATAAGTTGGGAGTGGTCACAATTCCCAAGAACCGACTATCATTTGGGATCACATTCTCAGGGGGTGCATTTATGCCTATACTTATAGTTTTGCTTATATTTATGATTTTTGCTAACTATAACAACATTTGTCTGAGAGTGGTGTGCATAGACTCGGGGGAGTCCGCAATGCACCCTTTGGTATTATTGTCAAAGGGGGAGAAGAATTACATGAGAGTGCATAAGTGTTGCCAACAATTCCAAAGGGGGAGATTGTTGAGCAAGGTGCAGCAAAAGTATTGTCATTGTTGTCAACACAGATAGAAATTGATGCAGTTGAAGCAATGGACAAGAATTCAGAAGTCAGTCAGATCAAGTACAGTGAATTTCCAAGAAAACGAAGTGACCCAGATTCAAAAATTTGCAGAAAAAGACAAGTAAGAAAACTGTCGCGATATCGCGACATGTTTTCTGTCGCGATTTCACGACAAAAAGGAGGAGAGAGAAAGCAAAACCGAAAATGTCACGATTTCACGACAAAAAGGAGGAGAGAGAAAGCACAGTCGAAAATGTCACGATTTCACGACAAAAAGGAGGAGAGAGAAAGCACAGCCGAAAATGTCACGATTTCGTGACAAAAAGGAGGAGAGAGAAAGCACAGCCGAAAATGTCACGGATTTCAAAAAAAGGAGGAGAGAGAAGGCAGCCAAAAGTGTCGCGATTTCGCGACATATCGGAGGAGAGAAAAATATGGAGAAACTGTCGCGATTTCGCGACATGTTTCGGGTAAAGGCGCAGGCAATGAAAAGTGTCACGATTTCGCGACAGGATCGGAGTGGAAGCAACAAGGCGAAAAAGTGTAGCGATTTCGCTACATGTCAAAATGCTAAGTCAAGAAGGTGTAGCGATTTCGCTACAAGTCAAAATGCAAGGCAACAAAGGTGTAGCGATTTCGTTGCATGTCAAAATGCAAGGCAACAAAGTTGTAGCGATTTCGCTACATGTCTTGATTTCGCTAGTGCATGAAGCAAGAAATGTACGGATGCGAAAGATGTCACGATTTCGTGACATGTTGCATTTTCGGGCGAATAGCAAAGAACAACGCTAAGGCAGAAAAGCGTCGCGATTTCGTGACATGTTTCGATTTCGCTGAAGCTTGGAGAAAAGTGTACGGCAGCAAAAAGCGTCACGATTTCGTGACATGTTCCGATTTCGCTGAGGCTTGCGGAGAAAAGTGTACGGCAGCAAAAAGTGTCACGATTTCGTGACGTGTTCCATTTTCATGGGTGCAAGTGAAGGATAGTGCAGGAAAGCGAAAAGTGTCACGATTTCGTGACATGTCCCGTTTTCGGAGAGAAAGAGCAGAGGTGAATGTGTCGAACATGTCTCTGGGTAGGAGACAGAAGAGAGCTAGAGGCAGCAAATGTGTCATGATTTCGTGACATGTTCTATTTTCATGAGTGCATGCCAAGATAAGGTAGAGGAGGCAAAAAACGTCGTGATATCGCGACAGGTCAGGTTTTCACGGTCAACAGTCTAGAAAAAGTCAAATGGGCAAAAATGTCACGATTTCGCGACAGGTAACAGTTTGGCGGGTAAAAGCCGAAGGAGCATGCACGGTGACAGGTGTCGAAAAAGCATAAAGGAAAATCATGCAGCCAGTTACGTAAGAATTAACTGGAGTCAGATCTACAGTTACATAGTGACAGGTGTTGGAAATGCATTGGAACTATTGTATATGCATGATTGGAAAAGCATTCGAATAGCCACATATGGAGAATCAAAAATGTATTTGAACAACCGTATATGCAGGATCGTAAAAGCATTCGAACAGCCGTATTTGCAGGATTCGAACAGCCGCTTATGGAGAAGAGAAAAGAATTCGAACAGTTAGAGAATGTCATTCGATTGCATGCAGGATTAGAAAAGTGATAGAAGACGAGGAGTCTCGATGAGGAAAAGGGGTTATAAAAGGACAGTCATGCAGAGAATTAGGTTGTTGCTGTTAGAGTGAAATTACAGTGAAAAGAGGGTTAGAAGAGGGCCAAGAGAGAAATAAGCAGAGCCGTGAGTGTGTGCAGAGTGTGTTTAATTGCAGACCAATCAAGGGGGTGCAAACAGTGAAGACATTTTTATGTCATTTTAAATTGCTCAGAATTGCAGTCCAAGTTGGTACTTGGTACTAGGGGTTGGTGCTCCTATCTGTTGCAGCAGAAAATTAAGGGGTTGGTGCTCCTTCCAGTAGATGCTGGTAAAGTGTTTGTAAAATTGGTATTTTGCAAAGACTGGATTTGGATTGGAGTCCAAGCAGTCATTTTTGAGGAGTAGCCAAATTGGTGAACCTCGGTATATTGTGTGTTGTGGTGTGCTCTCTTGTTCAATTTGCTTTTCTGGTTTTCAAGTTCTCTTTGCTTCAATTTTAAATGTTGTAGATTTGAATATTAATAGCTACACTGATTCACCCCCCCCTCTCAGTGTCATTGTGTGAATATCATTATAGACCATTTCATGGAGTCGCTACTCTCTTGGTCATCAAGCTAATCCCAGTATAAAAATATTGTTAAAAGTAAAAGAGTGCTTAAGAGACTATCTTAAGACTTTGTGTTGTGATGGTAAAAAAGGATGATGGTGATGATTTGTTTTTAGATTTTCATAAAAATATTATGCATGAGATATTTAAAAGAAATATGATTTTTGCTAGGCATAAATTCCTAAGTGTGATAAAATTTTTGAATAATTCGCTAGGAATTATACCATCATTGCAAAATTGAATGTTGACATAATGAAATGAAATAGAAAAAATTGTGTTCTTTTGAAAGCACAATTGTGTAACATAATGATGTAAGCCATAATTTTTATGAATTTAAAATGGATGGGAAAATAAAATTAGAACAATGGTTTGCACTAGACATAGAATTATAGGTATAGACTTATACCATCATCACGAAATCCAAAGAAGGAAATTGATATTTTAGTTTTATTGCATGATTGATTTTGGATTTTTTGAGATAAATAGAAAATAATAATATATATAAACATGACTTTATTTACTAGGTTTTTGAAGATGTTTGAGAAAGAAAAAAAAAATTGGATTGGTGGAAAGAAATATATTTAATTGTTTTGATGCTAAGCAAATGTTCTTAAATAAAAATATGAAATGATTCAAAAAGAATTGCAAAGATATTTTAAATTATCTCAAAGACAAAATGTAGATTTATAAGGAACCCTCATGTGCAAATGTGAGTTCATTACCGATCTTGATTTATCATAATGATGCAAAATCTCTCAAATACAAATGTGTGTGCAATTGTATTGTTCATTTACTAATTTTGAGCAAGATAATTTGATACAAGTAATTTGAATTAACCAAATAAGTGTTCATTGACCATGATTTATATACATGTAACCGTACCAGACTACTATGTAAGTTAGGTCATCAAGAGCTAGCTAATCCATAAGCAGACATAGGTCTGTACAAAAGAAGTTCGCTAATGTGACAGATATATCACCATGCTAGGGATTACCCAAGGCCAAGCAGGTTGGGCACAAACTGCCTGTTATGGGGCTTACCTCACAGTTTTCGAATAATTGAGAATTCCAGGGATTCAAGCTCATTCACCCTTCTTTTCTTTTCAAGGGGTAGGGAAAGGTATTTTATTGCTTTTTTCTTTTGCTTTTGCTTTTGCTTTTGCTTTTGCTTTTGCTTTTGCTTTTTCTTTTTCTTTTTCTTTGCTTCTCTTTTTTTTTGGGTGAAACTGAGATAATGCTAAAATATTGCTACGATGGTACAAAATGATATTTTTCTTTTTCTCATTTTCTTTGACTTTTCTTTTTCTTCCTATTCTAGGGATACTTGCTCGGATTAGCTATAGAGCAAGGGATTTTTATTCTGGGTAGGGGTGAGTTTATCCTTTTGTCAATTCTCAAAGATTCTAAACCATGTGCATGATAGGATAGCAGGGGAAACTTTTCGCTCAAGAAACCATTTCTACTATGTAGCATCATATCGAATTTGCAAGGAAATCATTTTAATGTGAAAATATATACTTGGTTTAAGTAAATAACAATATCAATTCTCTATTCTCAAAACTTTATTTAATTCAAATGTGGGCTTTGATATAAGAGAGATTAATAATCATACCAAATAAAATCAAGATATTTATTCATGTGAGTGTGAAAGTGCGGGATTCCAAATAAATGCTAATTTATCCAAAATAACTAAAAATATAACTGCAATACTTCAAGAATTGATAGGTACAAAAATAAAAGATGTTTTTGAATATTTTGATGATTTTGAAGTTTTTATATTTTGATTTTAATTTATGAATTGAAAGAAACACAATGTGATTTTTTTTTTTTTTGAAATTTTTATATGGATGACTAAAATGAAACAATATGCAAAATAACAATATATACAATGATGAAATGAGCAGATTTTATGCATAATAGCGCTTAAGATGCATAATGTTCATAGGTTCTTTAAGATCTTTACCATCTAAGGTAGCTAATCGGTATGCTCCCGAGCCAAATTTAGCAGTGATGACATATGGCCCAAGCCAATTAGGTTCAAATTTACCTTTAAGATCTTTAGTTGCATTAGTATTTTTTTGATTTTCTTTCAAGACAAGGTCACCGATCTCAAAGGATCGATGATGAACTTTCTTGAGGTATGCTCACTTGAGCTTGTTTTGGTAGGCACGAAGATGCTCCAAAGCATTGATGTGCTTCTCATCTAGGAGTTCCAACTGACTAAGTCTGCCAGCACGATATTCATCTCCTACTTCAGTATCTTGAAGTAGTAGAGCCAAAGAAGGAACTTCTAATTCAAAGGGAAAAATAGCTTCAATGCCATAAACCAAAACAAAAGGTGAAGTGCCCATGGGAGTGCGAACACTAGTTCGATAAGCCCACAAAGCAGGATATAGTTGAATGTGCCAATCTCGGCCAGATTTATTGACAAGTATTTTGAGGATTTTGATTAATGTTTTATTAGATGCTTCTGCTTGGCCATTACCTTGAGGATAATAGGGAGTGGACCAACGATGTTGAATTTTATATTTTTGACATAATTTCTTGACATCTTTATTTTTGAAACAAGTTCCATTATCCGAGATGAGATTTGCAGGAATTCCGAACCTACAAATAATTTGATTAAAAATAAATTTGGAAACTTGGGTTCCAGTGCAAGAAGCTAAGGGCATAGCTTCAACCCACTTCGTGAAATACTCAGTAGCGGTTATGATAAATTTGTGTCCATCAGATGACACAGGGTTGATTTTTCCAATGATGTCTAAGCCCCATTTTGAAAAGGGCCAAGGAGATGAAATAGCCTGCAGCTCTTGTGCAGGCGCATGGACAAGGTCAGCATGTTTTTGGCACTTGTCGCAATGGCACACATAATCATGTGCATCATTCTCCATGGTAGGCCAAAAATATCCTATCCTAAGGAGCTTCTTAGCAATGGCGCTACCACTAAAATGTCCCCCACAAGATCCATCGTGGGCTTCACTCAAAGCTGATCGAGATTCTTCTAGAGTCAAACATCTCAATAGGATGCCTTCAAAAGATCTCCTATACAAGGTATTACCAATAATTACGAAGTGACTTGCTCGTCTACGTAATAACCGATGCTAGTTGCTATTACAACCTTCGAGGAAGGTCCCATTTTGAAGAAAATTAAATATATCAATGTACCAAGGTTCAGGAGTAGTTTCGTTGATTAGAAACACATCCAAAGGTTCTAAGCATGATTTATTTGAAGTGGGTTCCTGGAGTCGATGAATAATGATGGTAGCATATTCGTCATCTAACTCCAAGGGCAAAAGAGATGCAGCTGCAGCCATAGCGTCAACTACACGATTGCTAGTTCGAGGAATAGCTTCCAAGGTAACTTGATCAAATAAAGATAATAATTGTAGGACATATGCTTTATATGGACGTAATTTATCATCTCTGGTCTGATAAACATCATTGATTTGATTTATGACAAGTTGAGAGTCACCGAAAACTAATAAATTTTTAATTTTTAGTGCCAAGGCAGCTCGTAATCCAAGGATTAGAGCCTCATATTCAGCAGTGTTATTAGTGCAAGCAAACATTAATTTGAAGGACAGAGGTATAATATGTTTCTACAGAGATATTAAAATAATACCTGCACCAGCCCCACTCATGCATCGGGCTCCGTCAAAGTATAGGGACCATTGCTCAGGATGGTCTGCCTCTAGTTTAAGGCATTCATCGAGAAACTCAATGATGAGGGGATGGGTAGACTCTAAGGGTGCAGCAACTAATTGATCTACTATGATTTGACCCTTAACAGACTTTTGTCCTATAAACATGAGTTCAAACTCGCTTAGCGCAAGAACCCACTTTGCGGTGCGACCAGATAAGTACGGTCGACTCATGAGATACCGCAAAGGATCGAATTTAGCAATAACATACGTTTTCTGACTGAGCATATAATGGCATAATTTTTGTGTAGAAAATACGACTGCTAGACATAACTTCTCTAATACTATATAGCGAGTTTCATAACTGATTAAGGTTCTGCTAATGTAATAATTAGCACGTTCTTTCTTCTCATCATCAAGTTGAGCTAACATAGCTCCTAAGGCAAAATCTGAAGCAGAAATGTACAAGATAAATGGGCGATCAGATCTAGGTGGTGAAAGCACTCGGAGGGTTAAGGAGATATTGTTTGAGGAGGTCAAATGCTTCCCGACATTCGTCATCCCAATGAAAAGAGACATCTTTCTTAAGAAGCTTAAGAAAGGGTCCTGTTTTGTCCGCCAACTTATCGACAAAGCGACGAATAGCTTGAAGTTTACCTTGTAGACTTCGTAATTCAGATATATTTGTGGGTGCGGGCATATCAGTGATAGCCATGATCTTGAGAGGGTCAATTTTGATGCCACATAAAGAAACTATAACCCCCAATAATTTATCGGACTTAACTCCGAATATACATTTAGTTGGATTCAGTCGGATAAGATATTCCCTTAACCGATCAAAGACTTTTCTCAAGTCATCTAAATGATCATCTTCTTTGATGGAACGAGCTATAATATCATCTACATAATCATGTAGAATATCATGCATCATATCATGAAAGATATAAGTCATGGCTCGTTGATAAGTTGCACCCGCATTCTTCAAACCGAATGGCATCACTTTCCAACAAAAGGTCCCCCAAGGGGTAATAAAGGCTATTTTAGCTTGATCTTCAGGAGCTATCCTGATCTGATTATAACCAGAGAATCCATCCATTAGGGATATCATTCCACTCCCAATAGTAAAATCAATGATCTGATCCATGTTGGGAAGAGGAAAATCATCTTTAGGGCATGCAACATTAATATCCCTAAAGTCTATGCAAACCCTAACTTTGGTAGCTTCTTTCTTAGTTACCGGAACTACATTCGAGATCCATTCAGCATAATCAATGGCTTGTATAAAAATAACCTTCAAGAGTTTTTCTAATTCCCCTTTGACTAGTAAGGCCACTTTAGGATGCATTTTTCTAAGTTTCTGTTTAACAAGTTTAGCATCCGGATGGACGACTAGGTGATGCATAACTACGTAAGGGTCTAAACCTAGCATATCTTCATATGTCCAAGCAAAGACATCCTCATAGTCTTTAAGAAATGCAATGTATTTATCTTGTTTTTCTTGACTTAATTCTGATCCAATGTTGATTATGTGAGGGTTATCATTGGTTCCAATGTTAATTTTTATGACATTCTCTACTTCCATGTGTAGATCTCTCTCAAAATTAGGTGGGGCGGGTGAAACGCCCAATTCTTGTAATTCTTCCAAGGTTAGCTTGGATAATTCCTCTTGAGGAGTCGTGGCCTCAAGCTGGGCTATACTAGGTATAGAGCCATCAAAATAAAATCCGTTATGTAATAATTCCTCAATGGAGACATCATGGAAAATATCTCCCTCCAACTCATCGTCGGATTCAGCGATCATCTGAGGGTAAGCTATGGATAGCATATTACATGTAAATGGCTTATTTATTAAATGCAAAGGATCACGTTCATCCAAATAATCTTGGTAAGATATGAGATGGTCATCATCCTCAAATGGGAAGGGCTGACCTTTACTAGGAAATAGGCCCACACCACATCGGGCGGGCCATGGTTCTACCTCAAAAGGTTCTTTCATACCATTTTGGGAAGGTCCCAAACCTTTCCCTTTATATCCCAATTTAAGCATTATAGGCTTAGCTTTAATATACTCATTAGCAAAATAACATCGAGCATATCCATCATAATGTGTCTTGATGTTTCTAGGTATTCTTCCCTAGTCATATCCCTTATAAATAAAAGCGCAACTCCCAACTTGGTAAATACTTCCCATAGGCTGTGGGAGGCCCAAGGTACGAGGAGAGGGTGGCAAATTATTTAAAATAAGGGAATCTTGCATAGCAACGTTTGTTTTTTCTGATATAAGAATTTTAGATAAATCGGGTAAGAGCTCATCAGTAAGAGCGTAAGAGGTAGAAGGAACATTTCCTACATCTTTGGATGTGGAAAGTATGCCTTTAGTGGATGTAGATGTTGTAGAGATGTCGATGGATGGTTCTATAGGTATGGAAGTTATAGGAGTAAAACAAGAAGCATTGGTTGTGGGTTTAGGATCTTTTGGAAGTCCTAATGTGGTTTGTTCGAAAGATGGTTGAACTATATGTAGAGGTGGAGTTGATGGAGAAAAAGTAGATGATGTTATGGGTGTGTGTTTCACACGTTTAGATGGATGATTAGAATTAGGATGTGTGGATGATAGAGCAGGGAAAAATTGAACTCCAACAGGTTCTACCAAAGCACACATATCAAAGGGTCTAGGATCACCATGAATGGTAACCAACTGATTTTTAAATTCGAATTTAACACACTGATGTAAAGTTGAGGGAACAGCTCGCATCGCGTTGATCCAAGGGTGACCCAAGAGTATATTGTACGATGCAAGGCAATGTACAATAAACACGGTCATGTCTAAGGTTCTTGGACCAACTTGCAATGGTATAGTAATAACTCCACACGTTTCTTGTGTTTCGTCATTGAAGGCTTTTATGATCATATCAGTTCTTTTCATCTCATCACTTCTAAACCCAAATATTTGGTAGAAGTCAAAAGTGCAAATGTTTAAAGATGAACCATTATCAATCAAGACTCGTTTAACTGCTACATCTCCAATTAGGGTAGTAATATATAAGGGGTTATCCTTATGTAAACTATGTTGTGGTATATCTCTATCCCGAAAGTCAATACAATCGACTTCTCGAGTTATGATAGTATTGGCCATGGCTTCAAGTTGAATATTTTGTGGTACCATCATTTGGCTTAATGTGAGCATTAATTCATCCCTATGTGTAGGAGAAGATCTTAAAAGGTCCAAAAGGGAAATTCTAGCTGTGGTATTTGATAATTGTTCATTAATATTATAAGGAGGTTTAGGTTGAACATTAGGCGCATGATTCCCTTTATTAGGAACTTTCAAAACAAATGGAGCTGATCCATCATTCTGAGTTTGATCTTGTTGAGAATTTTGAGCCTGTTGTCTAGTAACAGCTCCGATGGTACCGACAATATTATTTTGCAGATGATGAATAGGTCTTGGTCTAGCATTTATGGCTTGTTCATTAGAAAGTAATTGGTGAGAAGATGGTCTAGTAGTGACTCTTCTTGGAAATGGTTCTTCTGGAACCATAGAACTTGTGATAGGTTGAATAGGATCTGATTCATCTTCAGAGCTATTCGATTGATTTGAGGTGATTTCCATGTCACTTTCAGTCTCATATTCTACATCACTAAGATCAGGTGTCTGAGTGTTATATAGAGGTCCTGGTCGTAACCATGGATAAAGTTGTGTCAAATATTTCCACATCATGAGTAGGTGAATGCCCACTAATAGTTCCTACATATCGGGTAGGAGGGGGAACATTATGATGCTCAATTTGATTAGCCACTTCTTTGCCATGCTTTGGTAAAGGATGTTGAAATATGTCCAATGATTGATTGGCATTCTGATTCTGATTTTGGGGGATGTTCTTTTGAGCATTATTGGGAGGATTTTGTTTAGGTTGAAAGGCTTGCACCTCCATCTCATTGTTATCAATTAGGTCTTGTATTTTATGTTTTAATATTTTACAAGAGTTGGTAGCGTGTCCAGGTCCTCTATGGAAATCACAATGTAAATCAGCTCTGTATCCGGGTATAGTTGGATCAGGTTCCCGGATATTTGGTAATTGGATCAAACCTCGTGCTAGTAATTGCGGGAGAATGGTTGATAGAGGTTGATTTAACCTAGTAAATTCTTGAGGTGGTTTATCAAGAGGTTTCAATATGAACTTCTCCGTTGTTTTTGCAGTATTAACATTGGCAACGTTTCTGCTATCGATGACTCCATCACCCACAACTTGTTTATTTTTATATTGATTTCTGGATGTTTTCTCATCATCTTTCTTTTTAAGCTGACCTCTCCTAATGAGAGCATCTTCCACTCTTCGAGCTAAGTCTATAGCTTGATCGAAGGTGGTCAAGGTAGCATTTGATAACTCATAGGATAGTTGTTCTTGTAAATTATTGATAAAGATATCCAACATTTCCCGATAAGGTAACACAAAGTGTAATTTTCCTATCAACTGTCTCCACCGAGCTAGGAAATCAGCAAAACATTCATCTTTGTCTTGTTTTAAGTTGTACAAATATTTAATGGTTACATGCCTTTCAATGTAGGCACTAAATTGATGAACAAAAGACTCGGTTGTTTCTTCGAAATTCCTCAAAGAATGAGTGGGTAGTTGATAATACCACTCCAATGCCATTCCTCCTAAACTTTTTGGGAACATTTTTAGTAATAACAAGTCATCATGTGATATATCATGACATGCTATCCTAAACATACGAAGATGCTCTATGGGATCTTCGGTTCCTTTGTATATAGGTAGGACAGGCATAGGAAAGTGTTTAGGATATGGTTGTGCTACAACTATAGGATCTAAAGGCTGACTACACATCTCTCGATAATTGTACGAGGGACGGTAGGGATCTATCTGGTCCATGCGGGAGACTAACTGTTTCACCATGGCTTCCAGATTACTAGTTTGTCCACCATATTGGTTTGGTGGTACTGGGATTTATGAGCGTATGATGGCGTGACGTAAGGATTGGATGCTATATTGCTATTATGCAAATGGTTGGTAGGAAGAGTATTATGAAGAAGATTTGTAGTAGCATTATGTTGTATCCCAGATTGTTGGAAATTGGTGTTTGGTTTTGTTTTGGGCTTTTGTTGATTTGAGGTATGTTGATCAATAACTTGGCAAAATAGAGTAGTGAATGAAGGTTTCTTTTGTGTGGGAATAACCCTAGGCTTGGTAACAGGCACTCTAGGTGGTTGGGTAACCTGTTGTTGTTGCATGTTCTGGATTATAGCGGCCATATCCAAATTGGATGGTCCAGCTTGATCACTTTCTTGATCAACGAAGGACAAGGGATTAGTGCGTGTGTGATATATTTCTTCTAGGGTTGCTTGAGTGTCACTAATTTGATCCTTGTCCATATGGATTGCTCTATTAAGAGTGCCAATATTAGTATTGAGGAACTTCCAAAAATGTTCCATGTTCTCAAAAGTAACAGCTCCTTCCGGAGACATTTTAGGGGATGAGGATCCTTCCTCTCTAACAGTTTCTCTTTGTTCATTTCCTTCAGCAAACTCTTCTTCTTGTTGGTCTAGTGTTCCTTCTTCCTGAATTGGGTCTTCAGGAAGGACATCTCGGTTTATTTACTTGTTTTCCTAACCAATCTTCTTCTACTTCAGTCTGTTTTCCATTCCTAAGTCTAGTCATTATGCTTAAACTTAGATTTTAGCAAATTATTATATATATATATATATATATATATATATATATATATATATTTGCAACAAGTTTGGGAGGTATATATTTTAATTATATACCTACTATAATACTTAAAAGAAAATGTTTTGATTTTTGTTATATTTTTGTTTTGTTTTTGTGTTTTATGATAATATTATAAAGACAACAAACAACATACTAAATGCAAGAAATAATAAAAGAATGGCTTAGTTTTCTATAAATAGTTTATAGATGTCATTGATGGGATCAAGTTCATCGAGAGTCATGAAATGCTCTTCTTCAAATTGGAAATGGTTTTTCAAGAATTTGACAAAGTGTGCTATGGTGATGTTATCTACTTCTGACTCTGACTTGTAAAAATAGAGCTCATGGCAATACTCTCGATATAACACAACTCTAGGAACTCTATTCCATCTCTTTCTATCCGTAAGAACGACCTCTTGATCCTCTATACGAGATAGAAATTTATGTACTACAACCGCATTGTCGAGGTATTCCTCAAAGGTGTACAACTCGAAAGACACAAGGGCTCTTTTATCTGCTAACCACCTATGGCAAGCTCTCTAAAGTTCATGGTACAAGGTCACTTGATCAGGATCCAGGATTCTATCTAGGACAAACCTCTTGATTTGCCTAAGTTCGGTTGATCTAGATGAAATAAGATTCAATCTCCTATTAAGTTCATCCCATAAAGGTGGGACTCTATATGTTTGAGATACTCTAAGCAAAGAAGTAATCTCTATGGTTGCTAATTGATTTTCAACATTAATGGTGACAGCTCGTCTTTTATTATAATCTACCATCTAAATATGATATGCAATCTTTAATTGTTTTTCTGATGATTCTAAATGCATTTATGTTTTTTTTTTTTGGATTGTTTTCAAAAGGTTTTTAGTTTTCACGTCGGGTTCACCAAAATGTATCGCTCCAAATTTTTTGCATCCTTACCTTCAGGCTATAGGATCCGCGCCCGAAAGGGGAATGCGAGAAGGATGGGACAATACCTCGAACTGAGAGGCCCTTTGAAGGTCGCGCCTCTCGGGGGAGGGGTATAAGGGTGAATTTTTGATGGATGGTGGGTTCACCAGGAAACTTTTGAGTGGCAGTTTCCACGCCTAGGTTGAGAGTAGGTTTGATGTGTTCATTTTGTGCTTTAATCATTCAATTCCTAGGTTTGGCCAAGATGAATCTAAGCTATTCTATATGCCAATGCTGATTTATATGAATACAAAGAACATAAATAAGTGCTAAACATAGAAAATATGCTAAATGAGATAGAATATACCTGATTTCGGATGTCTGATGCAGATTCTGAGTTTTGTAGAAGTCCAAATCATCTCAAATCATACGTAATCATCTGAAATGTCATAGAATCATCTCAGATCTCAGTCGGTCATCTGAGATCAGACGAGATCATCGTCGATCTGACGAATTCATCAGACGAATTCATCAGAAACCTACAATCACAGAGACAGATACCAAAAACCAAAAATGCAACTACAAAAGCAAGGGGAAATGATAGAAATGATAGTAAATTTGCCTAAATGATAGATCCAGATAACGATTAAAGGAAAATGCATTACTTTAATAATTTATTTTAACTTTAGCATGCATCTATACTAAATGAGGTGAACTCCAGGATGCAGGAATAAAATAAACCAAGTTAATGCATAAGAAAATGAAGAGAAAAGATAAGAAAATGCAAACTTCGGGCTTTGATTGCCCCCAATCTGGACTACAGTCGAGATCGCCTCCAATCATACGAGATCATCGTCGATCTATGATAGGATCGTCCAAAATCATCTGGAATCACCTTCGACGATCCGAGCTTGCTTCGGCTGAAAAATAGTAAAATTCCTGCAAGAAAACTTGAAATACACAATGCAAATGAAAGTATGAAGGTGTTCTAATGCACAAGGAACTAAATTTGCAGGGAAATCAGTCAGCCAGGGGGTTCAGGGGATAAACTGAGAAAATCCCAGTTTATATAGGATTAGGGAGAGGTTAGGAGGTTGGAGATCATCCCAATTTGGGAGATCTCCAATGGGGGAGACTCTAACTACGCAGACACGCTTTCTGCCCAAGTTAGAGAAGTTGTTGAAATAGAAGCTAATTATGAAAATTTGGTTTTGGGATGAAATCGTCTGGACGTTCTGTTCCAGATGAATTCATCAGATCTGGGATGATTTCGTCTGATCGGCGATGATATCGTCCAACGGTCAAAACAAATCCTAAAAATGGCACGGAAAACAAGGGGAGCGGGTAACGGGTGGTTTTGGGTTAAAATTCAAATTTTTATCTTTTTACTAAGGTTTAACTATGCCAATTTTAGGGTGCTACATTTTGCCCCCTCTTTAGCAAATTTTCCAAAGAAAATGCATTAAAGACGAGTTCTTCCCGTGTTATGAGAAAGCAAAATTTACTTAATTTTTTAGATGACGATTCTTGGTCGAATCGTATGACTGTTTACTATGGTTCCCCCTCCGTGTTTTTACCCAAATTGAACATTTGAGGTAAAAGCGTGGAAAAGCAAAACTAAAAATGTTGTTTTTTAAATAAAATTAAGAAAAATAGGGTAAAACCCTAATTCATTTTTACTGTTCATTTTTACTGATTGAGAGCTCTATAGACAAAAATGGTTGAGACAGTGCACCGATCGACAGAGGTCCGACGTGCGCTACGGGTAAGGATCTAATCCTAGTGAATTATGTTTGGATTTGATTTGTGCAATTTTTTGTTTTAAATTTTGACTGTTTGGGGCATCGCGGCCATTTTTAGGCCGTCGACGACGTCGGGACGAAATCATCCTCATTTCATCGAAATCGTCCCTAGATCATAGATTTTTTCTAAGGGTGAAATCGATGAACTAGGGGCGATCCCATCCAACAGGGGCGATCCCCAAGTTGCGAAATCAAAGATGATTTCATCCTACTAAGGATGATTTTACCTAATTTGGGACGATATCATCCAATGGTGGATGATATCATCATTTTTATGAAATTAAGCTTGTTTGAATTGCATTTATTTGACTTTAATAATTGGTTTATTAATAAATTTTATTGTTTTATTATTTATTTTGCAGAGGGGATTACTAAAGAGTCGGGAGTGGAAATACAAGGGGCTAAGATATGATGTGGCCGCGCTCGATCAGGTGGAGCGAGACCAACTAGCACAAGTTGGATTACAGCATGTGGCAAAGATGCCACAAGTACCGACAGACATGGGGCTACTAACAGCCCTAGCAGAGAGGTGGTATCTGGGGTCGTCCTACTTTAGGTTTTTGATAGGGGAGATGGCTTCCACACTAGAGGACATATGGAGGATCTTGAGGGTCCCCATACAGGGACGGTTGATGACTCCTATGGCCAATCAGGGCCAGGCGATGATGATACTGAGCGGAGACCCAAGATTCACCCTAGAGAAGGGTAGAGTGAACATCGAGTCGCTGAGGCAGATTCCTGGGGCATCTAGGTTGACTCGAATATTGGCGGGGATAGTGGGTGGCCTACTATTATGCCACCAGAGCTAGTGCAGATTACCTTGGCTCCTATCATATGTGGTCTGCGACATGAGAGACCATGGGTACAAATTCTCATGGGGGAGCTTTGTACTATGTCGCTTGTATAGGATCTTGCATGGGGTCATATACAAGGGAGGCCAATGTCTAGTTCTGACATCACTACTGTAGATTTGGTACTAGGAGCACATTACGATGCAGAGGCCTGTAGGACTCCCACTGACAGGGATTGACCAGGAGAGGCCCCAGGTTTTCTATTGGTGGCTCTAGAGAGGGTCACAATGACAGATAGATCTACCGATGTCATGGAGGTTACTAGATGACCTCATCCCATACCAGATCACCTAGAGGCCATGGAGAGAGCATCTAGGGTATGCAGAGGATGGGTAGGAGCTGGATCGCATCAGGTGAGTCTACTGGCTAAGGATGGAGCGGGGAGAGGTAGAGCTCCACCGCTATGACCGATTTCTATGATAGTTCAGTCTTCAGTAAGGGATCCCTTCCCTCAGGGATTACAAGTACTCCTGGACTATCTGGGATAATACTACACTGAGCGGGGCTTCAGATATGCAGCGATTCTAGAGCCAGGACACGAATGATGTCCCCATCCAATCGGTGGATGGTGATGATGTTGGGGTCACTAACGGATATGATGCCTGGTACACAGGCATCTGCCCTCCTCAGATGAAGAGGGCATAGGATCTTGTGCATGTGATTATGCGATGGATGGGGAGGTGGTGCCAGGATGCTATTGAGGTAGCGTGGGGTCATGGTGGGAGAGAGCAATGGCGATCTCCATAGGAGAAACGCTAGAGGATGCCACAGGCTCCGCAAAGACCATAGCAGATAGGGAGGAGGGAGGAGGGATTCCCTTCTCAGCAATGGGATAGGCCACCATTGCTCGATAATCGTTTGGAATCATCTATGATGATCTGAGCTTGCTTCGATAGAGAAATAGTAAAATTCTTGCAAGAAAACTTAAAAAACACAATGCAAACGAAACTATGAAGGTGTTCTAATGCACAAGGAACTAAATTTATAGGGAAATCAATCAGCCAGGGGGTTCAGGGGGATAAACTGAGAAAATCCCAATTTATATAGGATTAGGGAGAGGTTAGGAGGTTGGAGATCATCCTAATTTGGGAGATCTCCAACGGAGGAGACTCTAACTGCGCAGACACGCTTTCTGCCCAAGTTAGAGAAATTATTGAAACATAAGCTAATTATGAAAATTTGATTTTGGGACAAAATCATCTAGACATTCTATTCTAGACGAATTCGTCAGATCTGGGATGATTTCGTCTGATTGACGACGATATCGTCCAACGGTCAAAACAAATCCTAAAAATGGCACGAAAAACAAGGGGAGCGGGTAACGGGCGATTTTAGGTTAAAATTCAAATTTTTATCTTTTTACTAAGGTTTAACTACGTCAATTTTAGGGTGCTACATTTTGCCCCCTCTTTAGTGAATTTTCCAAAAAAAATGCGTTAAATACGAGTTCTTCTCATTTTACGAGAAAGAAAAATTTACTCAATTTTTTAGACGAAGATTCTTGGTCGAATCATATGACTGTTTACTATGGTGCCCCCTCCGTGTTTTCACCCAAATCGAACATTTGAGGTAAAAGCATGAAAAAGAAAAACTAAAAATGTTGTTTTTTAAATAAAATTAAGAAAAATAGGGTAAAACCCTAATTCATTTTTACTGTTCATTTTTACTGATTGAGAGCTCTGCAGACAAAAATGGTTGAGACAGCGCACCGATCGACAGAGGTCCAGTGCAGGCTACGGGTAAGGATCTAATCCTAGTGAATTATGTTTGGATTTGATTTGTGCAATTTTTTGTTTTAAATTTTGACTGTTTGGGGCATCGCAACCATTTTTAGGCCATCGACAACGTCAGGATGAAATCGTCCTCATTTCGTCGAAATCATCCCTAGATCGCCGATTTCATCTGAGGGTGAAATCGTCGAACTAGGGGTGATCCCGTCCAATAGGGGGTGATCCCCAAGTTGCATAATCGAAGATGATTTCGTCCTACCAAGGATTATTTTACCCAATTTGGGACGATATCATCCAATGGTGGATGATATCATCATTTTTATGAAATTAAGCTTGTTTGAATTGCATTTATTTAACTTTAATAATTGGTTTATTAATATATTTTATTATTTTATTATTTGTTTTGTAGAGGGGATTACTAAAGAGTCAGGAGTGGAAATATGAGGGGCTAAGAGATGATGTGGCTATGCTCGATCAGGCAGAGCGAGACCAACTGACACAGGTTGGATTACAGCATGTGGCAGAGATGCTAGAAGTACTGACTAACATGGGGCTACTGACAACCCTAGTAGAGAGGTGGTATCTGGGGTCGTCATGCTTTTGGTTTTTGATAGGGGATATGGTTCTCACACTAGAGGACGTATAGAGGATCTTGAGGATCCCCATATAGGGACGGTTGATGACTCCTACGGCCAATCAAGGCCAGGCGATGATGAGACTAAGCGGAGACCCAAGCTTCGTCCTAGAGAAGGGCAGAGTGAACATCGAGTCACTGAGGAAGATGCTTGGGGCATCTAGGTTGACTCAGGTATTGGCAGGGATAGTGGGTGGCCTCCTGCTATGCCACCAAAGCGGGTGCAGATTACCCTGGATCCTATCAGATGTGGTCTACGACATGAGAGACCACGGGTATAGATTTGCATGGGGGAGCTTTGTACTATGTCGCTTGTATAGGATCTTACATGGGGTCGTATACAAGGGAGGCCGATGTCTGGTTCTGACATCGCTACTACAAATTTGGTACTGGGAGCACATTATGGTGTGGAGGCCGATAGGACTCCCACTTATAGGGGTTGACAGAGAGAGGCCCCAGGTTTTCTATTGGTGGCTCAAGAGAGGGTCACAGCAGCAGATAGATCTGTCGATGTCATGGAGGTTACTAGATGACCTCATCCCATACCAGATCACCTGGATGCCATGGAGAGAGCATCCAAGATGGGCAGAGGATAGGTAGGAGCTGGCTCACATCAGGAAAGTCTGTTGGCTAAGAATGGAGCGGGGAGAGGTAGAGCTCCACCACTATGATCGAGTTCTATGATAGTTCGGTCTTCAACAGGGGATCCCTTCCCTCAGGTATTACGAGTACTCCTAGACTATTCGGGATAATACTACACTAAGCGGGGCTCTGGATATGCAATGATTCTGGAGCCAAGACACGAATGATGCCCCCATCCAACCAGTGGATGGTGACAATGTTGGGGTCACTAACAGATATGATGCCTGGTACCTAGGTATCTGACCTCCTCGGATGAAGAGGGCATAGGGTCTGGTGCACATGATTGTGCGACGGATGGGGAGGTGGCGCCAGGATGCTATTGAGGTAGCATGGGGTCACGACGGGAGAGAGCGATGGCAGTCTCCATAGGAGAGATGCTAGAGGATGCCACAGGCTCTGTAGAGATTGTAGCTGATAGGGAGGAGGGAGGAGGGATTTCCTTCTCAGTAGGAGGATATTCCACCATCGCTCGATAATCGTCTAGAAATGTCTGTGACAATTTGAGCTTGCTTCGAATGAGAAAAAAAAAATTTATTGCAAGAAAACTTGAAATACGCAATGCAAACAAAAGTATGAAGGTGTTCTAATGCACAAGGAACTAAATTTGTAGGGAAATCAGTCAGCCAGGGGATTCAGGGGGGATAAACTAAGAAAATCCCAATTTATATAGGATTAGGGAGAGGTTAGGAGGTTGGAGATCATCCCAATTTGGGAGATCTCCAACGGGGGAGACTCTAACTGCGCAGACACACTTTTTGCCCAAGTTAGAGAAGTTGTTGAAAGAAAAGCTAATTATGAAAATTCGCTTTTGGGACAAAATCGTCTGGATGTTCTGTTCCAGATGAATTCGTCAGATCTAGGATGATTTCGTCTGATCGGTGATGATATCGTCCAAAAGTCAAAACAAATCCTAAAAATGGCACAAAAAACAAGGGGAGCGAGTAATGAGCAGTTTTGGGTTAAAATTCAATTTTTAATCTTTTTACTAAATTTTAACTGCACCAATTTTAGGGTGCTACATTTTGCCCCCTCTTTAGAAAATTTTCCAAAGAAAATGCGTTAAAGACGAGTTCTTCCCATTTTATGAGAAAGCAAAATTTACTCAATTTTTTAGACGATGATTCTTGGTCGAATCGTACGACTGTTTACTATGGTGCCCCCTCCGTGTTTTTTACCCAAATCAAACGTTTGAGGTAAAAGCATGAAAAATCAAAACTAAAAATGTTGTTGTTTTTTAAATAAAATTAAGAAAAATAGGGTAAAATCCTAATTCATTTTTACTATTCATTTTTACTGATTGATAGCTTTGTAGACAAAAATGGTTGAGATAGTGCACCGATCGACAGAGGTTCGACGCGGGCTACGGGTAAGGATCTAATCCTAGTGAATTATGTTTGGATTTGATTTGTGCAATTTTTTGTTTTAAATTTTGACTATTTGGGGCATCGCGGCCATTTTTAGGCCATCGACGACGTCGAGACAAAATCGTCCTCATTTCGTCGAAATCGTCCCTAGATCATCGATTTCATCTGAGGGCGAAATCGGTGAACTAGGGGCTATCCCGTCCAACAAGGGGTGATCCCCAAGTTGCGAAATCAAAGATGATTTCATCCTACCAAGGACGATTTTAAACAATTTGGTACGATATCATCCAATGGTGGACGATATCATCATTTTTATGAAATTAAGCTTGTTTGAATTGCATTTATTTGACTTTAATAATTGGTTTATTAATAAATTTTATTGTTTTATTGTTTGTTTTGCATAGGGGATTACTAAAGAGTTGGGAGTGGAAATATGGAGGGCCAAGAGACAATGTGGCCGTGCTCGGTCAGGCAGAGAGATACCGACTGGCATAGGTCAGATTATAGCATGTGGCAGAGATGCCACAAGTACCGATAAACATGGGGCTACTGATAGCCCTAGTAGAGAGGTGGTATCTAGGGTCATCCTACTTCTATTTATCGATAGGGGAGATGGCTCCCACACTAGAGGACGTATGGAGGATCTTGAAGATCCCCATATAGGGACGATTGATGACTCCTATGGCCAATCAGGACCAGACGATGATGAGACTAAGCAGAGACCCAAGCTTCGCCTTGGAGAAGGGCGAAGTGAACATCAAGTCACTGAGGCAGATGCTTGGGGCATCTAGATTGACTCGAGTATTGGTGGGGATAGTGGGTGGCCTACTGCTATGCCACTAGAGTAGGTGTAGATTACCTTGGCTCCTATCATATGTGGTCTGCGACATGAGAGACCACGGGTACAGATTCATATGGGGGAGCTTTGTACTATGCCGCTTGTATAGGATCCTGCATGGGGTCGTATACAAGGGAGGCTGATGTTTGGTTCTGACATCGCTACTACAAATTTGGTGTTGGGAGCACATTACGATGCGAAGTCTGGTAGGACTCC
Source organism: Wollemia nobilis (assembly GCA_028583015.1). Lineage (NCBI taxonomy): Eukaryota > Viridiplantae > Streptophyta > Pinopsida > Araucariales > Araucariaceae > Wollemia > Wollemia nobilis. The sequence goes on along the minus strand of JAQPPZ010004560.1, from coordinate 1,028,963 downwards.
CACTGACAAGGGTTGATCGAGAGAGGCCCCAAGTTTTCTATTGGTGGCTCCAGAGAGGGTCATAGCTATGGATAGATCTGCCAATATCACGGAGGTTGCTAGATGACCTCATCCTAGACCAGATCACCTGGAGGCCATGGAGAGAGCATCCAGTGTGGGAAGAGGATGGGCAAGAGTTGGCTTGCATCAGGCGAGTCTGCTGGCTGAGGATGGAGTGGGGAGAGGTAGAGCTCCACGCTATGACTAAGTTCTATGATAGTTCAGTCTTCAGCATGGGATCCCTTCTCTTAGGGATTATGAGTACTCTCGGACTGTCTGAGATAATACTACACTGAGCGGGGCTCCAGATATGCAGTGATTCTGGATCCAAAACACGGATGATGCCCCCATCTAGCTAGTGGATTGTGACAACACTAGGGTCGCTAATGGATATGATGCTTGGTATGCAGGCATCCGCCCTCCTCGGATGACGAGGGTACAGGGTCCGATGCATGTGATTGTGCGACGAATGGGGAGGTGATGCCAGGCTGCTATTGAGGTAGCACAGAGTCACGATGGGAGAGATCAGTGGTGGTCTCCATAGGAGAGATGTCAGAGGATGCCACAGGCTCTGCAAAGATTGCAGCAGACAGGGAGGAGGGAGGAGGGATTCCCTTCTCAATAGGGGATAGGCCACCATCGTCCGATAAGGGCAAGGGTGTCGAGGTAGGGGAGAGCCGCGATATGGCGACTCTCCGGGCTCAGGTGCAGACAAACTAGTAATCTAGAAGCCATGGTGAAATATTTAGTCTCCCGCATGGACCAGATAGATCTCTATCGTCCCTCGTACAATTATCAAGAGATGTGTAGTCAGCCTCTATATCCTATAGTTGTAGCACAACCATATCCTAAACACTTTCGTATGCCTGTCCTACCTATATACAAAGGAATTGAAGATCCCATAGAGCATCTTCGTATTTTTAGGATAACATGTCATGATATATCACATGATGACTTGTTATTACTAAATATGTTCCCAAAAATTTTAGGAGGAATGGCATTGGAGTGGTATTATCAACTACCCACTCATTCTTTGAGGAATTTCGAAGAAACAGTCGAGTCTTTCGTTCATCAATTTAGTGCCTACATTGAAAGGCATGTAACTATTAAATATTTGTACAACTTAAAACAAGACAAAGATGAATGTTTTGCTGATTTCCTAGCTCGATGGAGACAGTTGATAGGAAAATTACACTTTGTGTTACCTTATCGGGAAATGTTGGATATCTTTATCAATAATTTATAAGAACAACTATCCTATGAGTTATCAATTGCTACCTTGACCACCTTCTATCAAGCTATAGACTTAGCTCGAAGAGTGGAAGATGCTCTCATTAGGAGAGGTCAACTTAAAAAGAAATATGATAAGAAAACATCTAGAAATCAATATAAAAATAAACAAGTTGTGGGCGATGGAGTCACTGATAGCAGGAATGTTGCCAATGTTAATACTGTGAAAACAACAGAGAAGTTCATATTGAAACCTCCTGATAAACCACCTCGAGAATTTACTAGGTTAAATCAACCTCTATCGACCATTCTACCACAATTATTAGAACGAGGTTTGATTCAATTACCATCTATCGGGGAACCTAATCCAACTATACCCGGATACAGAACTAATTTACACTATGACTTCCATAGAGGGCCTGGACACGCTACCAACGCTTGTAAAAGATTAAAACATAAAATACAAGACTTAATTGATAACAATGAGATGGAGGTGCAAGCCTTTCAACCTAAACAAAATCCTCCCAATAATGCTCAAAATAACATCCCCCAAAATCAGAATCAGAATGCTAATCAATCATTGAACATATTTCAACATCGTTTACCAAAGCATGGCAAAGAAGTGGCTAATCAAATTGAACATCATAATGTTCTCCCTCCTACCCGATATGTAGGAACTATTAGTGGGCATTCACCTACTCATGATGTGGAAATATTTGACACAACTTTATCCATGGTTACGACCAAACCTCTATATAACACTCAAACACCTGATTTTAGTGATGTAGAATATGAGACTAAAAGTGACATGGAAATCACTTCAAATCAATCGAATAGCTCTGAAGATGAATCAGATCCTATTCAACCTATCACAATTTCTATGGTTCCAGAAGAACCATTTCCAAGAAGAGTCACTACTCGACCATCGTCTCACCAATTACTTTCTAATGAACAAGCCATAAATGCTAGACCAAGACCTATTCATCATCTGCAAAATAATATTGTCGATACCATCGAAGTTGTTACTAGACAACAGGCTCAAAATTCTCAACAAGATCAAACTCAGAATGATGGATTATCTCCATTTGTTTTGAAAGTTCCTAATAAATGGAATCATGCGCCTAATGTTCAACCTAAACCTCCTTATAATATTAATGAACAATTATCAAATACCACAGCTAGAATTTCCCTTTTGGACCTTTTAAGATATTCTCCTACACATAGGGATGAGTTAATGCTCACATTAAGCCAAATGATGGTACCACAAAATATTCAACCTGAAGCCATGACCAATACTATCATAACTCCAGAAGTCAATTGTATTGACTTTCGAGATAGATATATACCTCAACATAGTTTACATAAGGATAACCCCTTATATATTACTACCCTAATTGGAGATGTAGCAGTTAAATGAGTCTTGATTGATAATGGTTCATCTTTAAACATTTGCACTTTTGACTTCTACCAAATATTTGGGTTTAGAAGTGATGAGATGAAAAGAACTGATATGATCATAAAAGCCTTCAATGACAAAACACAAGAAACGTGTGGAGTTATTACTATGCCATTGCAAGTTGGTCCAAGAACCTTAGACACGACCGTGTTTATTGTACATTGCCCTACATCATACAATATACTCTTGGGTCACCCTTGGATCAACGCGATGTGAGCTATTCCCTCAACTTTACATCAGTGTGTTAAATTTGAATTTAAAAATCAGTTGGTTACCATTCATGGTGATCCTAGACCCTTTGATATGTGTGCTTTGGCAGAACCTATTGGAGTTCAATTTTTCCCTACTCTGTCATCCACACATCCTAATTCTAATCATCCATCTAAACGTGTGAAACACACACCCATAACATCATCTACTTTTTCTCCATCAACTCCACCTCTACATATAGTTCAACCATCTTTCGAACAAACCACATTAGGACTTCCAAAAGATCTTAAACCCACAACCAATGCTTCTTGTTTTAATCCTATAACTTCCATACCTATAGAATCATCCATTGACATTTCTACACCATCTACATCCACTAAAGACATACTTTCCACATCCCATGATGTAGGAAATATTCCTTCTACCTCTTACGCTCTTACTGATGAGCTCTTACCCGATTTATCTAAAATTCTTACATCAAAAAAAACAAACACTGCTATGCAAGATTCCCTTATCTTAAATAATTTGCCACCCTCTCCTCGTACCTTGGGCCTCCCATAGCCTATGGGAAGTATTTACCAAGTTGGGAGTTGTGCTTTTATTTATAAGGGATATGACTGGGGAAAAATACCTAGAAACATCCAGACACATTATGATGGATATGCTCGATGTTATTTTACTAATGAGTATATTAAAAATAAGTCTATAATGCTTAAATTGGGATATAAAGGGAAAGGTTTGGGACCTTTCCAAAATGGTATGAAAGAACCTTTTGAGGTAGAACCATGGCCCGCCCGATGTGGTGTGGGCCTATTTCCTAGTAAAGGTCATCCCTTCCCATTTGAGGATGATGACCATCTCATATGTTACCAAGATTATTTGGATAAACATGATGCCTTGCATTTAATAAATAAGCCATTTACATGTAATATGCTATCCATAGCTTACCCTCAGATGATCATTGAATCCGACGATGAGTTGGAGGGAGACATCTTCCATGATGTCTCCATTGAGGAATTATTACATAACGGATTTTATTTCGATGGCTCTATACCTAGTATAGCCCAGCTTGAGGCCACGACTCCTCAAGAGGAATTATCCAAACTAACCTTGGAAGAATTACAAGAATTGGGCGTTTCACCCGCCCCACCTAATTTTGAGAGAGATCTACACATGGAAGTAGAAAATGTCAAAAAAATTAACATTGGAACTAAGGATAATCCTCACATAATCAACATTGGATCAGAATTGAGTCAAGAAAAATGAGATAAATACATTGCATTTCTTAAAGACTATGAGGATGTCTTTGCTTGGACATATGAAGATATGCCAGGTTTAGACCCTTCTGTAGTTATGCATCACCTAGTTGTCCATCCGGATGCTAAACCTGTTAAACAAAAACTTAGAAAAATGCATCCTAAAGTGGCCTTACTAGTAAAAGGGGAATTAGAAAAACTCCTTAAGGTTATTTTTATACAAGCCATTGATTATGCTGAATGGATCTCAAATGTAGTTCCAGTAACTAAGAAAGAAGCTACCAAAGTTAGGGTTTGCACAGACTTTAGAGATATCAATGTTGCATGCCCTAAGGATGATTTTCCTCTTCCCAACATGGATCAGATTATTGATTTTACTGCTGGGAGTGGAATGATATCCCTAATGGATGGATTTTCTGGTTATAATCAGATCAGGATAGCTCCTGAAGATCAGGCTAAAACAACCTTTATTACCCCTTGGGGGACCTTTTTTTGGAAAGTGATGCCATTCGGTTTGAAGAATGCAAGTGCAACATATCAATGAGCCATGACTTATATATTTCATGATATGATGCATGATATTCTACATGATTATGTAGATGATATTATAGCTCGTTCCATCAAAGAATATGATCATTTAGATGACTTGAGAAAAGTCTTTGATCGGTTAAGGGAATATCTTATCTGACTGAATCTAGCTAAATGTATATTCGAAGTTAAGTCCGATAAATTATTGGGGGTTATAGTTTCTTTACGTGGCATCAAAATTGACCCTCTCAAGATCATGGCTATCACTAATATGCCCACACCCACAAATATATCTGAATTACAAAGTCTACAAGGTAAACTTCAAGCTATTCATCGCTTTGTCGATAAGTTGGTAGACAAAACAGGACCCTTTCTTAATCTTCTTAAGAAAGATGTCTCTTTTCATTGGGACGACGAATTTCAGGAAGCATTTGATCTCCTCAAACAATATCTCCTTAACCCTTCAGTGCTTTCACCACCTAGATCTGATCGCCCATTTATCTTGTATATTTATGCTTTAGATTTTGCCTTAGGAGCAATGTTAGCTCAACTTGATGATGAGAAGAAAGAACGTGCTAATTATTACATTAGCCGAACATTAATCAGTTATGAAAATCGCTATATAGTATTAGAGAAGTTATGTCTAGCAGTCATATTTTCTACATAGAAATTATGCCATTATATGCTCAGTCAAAAAACGTATGTTATTGCTAAATTCGATCCTTTGCGGTATCTCATGAGTCGACCGTACTTATCTGGTCGCACCGCAAAGTGGGTTCTTGTGCTAAGTGATTTTGAACTCACGTTTATAGGATAGAAGTTTGTTAAGGGTCAAATCATAGCAGATCAATTAGCTACTGCACCCTTAGAGTCTACTCGTCCCCCCATCATTGAGTTTCTCGATGAATGCCTTAAACTAGAGGCAGACCATCCAAAGCAATGGTCCCTATACTTTGATGGAGCCCGATGCATGAGTGGGGCTGGTGCAGGTATTATTTTAATATCTCCATAGAAACATATTATACCTCTGTCCTTCAAATTAACATTTGCTTGCACTAATAACACTATTGAATATGAGGCTCTAATCCTTGGATTACGAGCTACCTTGGCACTAAAAATTAAAAATTTATTAGTTTTCGATGATTCTCAACTTGTCATAAATCAAATCAATGATGTTTATCAGACTAGAGATGATAAATTATGCCCATATAAAGCATATTTCCTACAATTATTATCCCTATTTGATCAAGTTACCTTGGAAGCTATTCCTCGAACTAGCAATCGTGTGGCTGACGCTATGGCTGCAACTGCATCTCTTTTGCCCTTGGAGTTAGATGACGAATATGCTACCATCATTATTCATCGACTCTAGGAACCCGCTTCAAATAAATCATGCTTAGAACCTTTGGATGTGTTTCTAATCAACAAAACTACTCCTAAACCTTGGTACACTGATATATTTAATTTTCTTCAAAATGGGACCTTCCCCGAAGGTTGTAATAGCAACCAACACCGGTTATTATGTAGATGAGCAAGTCGCTTCGTAATTATTGGTAATACCTTGTATAGGAGATCTTTTGAAGGCATCCTATTGAGATGTTTGAATCTAGAAGAATCTAGATCAACTTTGAGTGAAGCCCATGATGGATCTTGTGGGGGACATTTTAGTGGTAGTGCCATTGCCAAGAAGCTCCTTAGGATAGGATATTTTTGGCCTACCATGGAAAATGATGCACATGATTATGTGTGCCATTGCGACAAGTGCCAGAAACACGTTGACCTTGTCCATGCACCTGCATAAGAGCTGTAGGCTATTTCATCTCCTTGGCCCTTTTCAAAATGGGGCTTAGACATCATTGGAAAAATCAACCCTGTGTCATCTGATGGACACAAATTTATCATAATCTCTACTGAGTATTTCATGAAGTGGGTTGAAGCTATGCCCTTAGCTTCTTGCACTGGAACCCAAGTTTCCAAATTTATTTTTAATCAAATTATTTGTAGGTTCGGAATTCCTGCAAATCTCATCTTAGATAATGGAACTTGTTTCAAAAATAAAGATGTCAAGAAATTATGTCAAAAATATAAAATTCAACATCGTTGGTCCACTCCCTATTATCCTCAAGGTAATGGCCAAGTAGAAGCATCTAATAAAACATTAATCAAAATCCTCAAAAGATTGGTCAATAAATCTGGTCGAGATTGGCACATTCAACTATATCCTGCTCTGTGGGCTTATCGAACTAGTGTTCGTACTCCCACGGGCACTTCACCTTTTGTTTTGGTTTATGGCGCTGAAGCTATTTTTCCTTTTGAATTAGAAGTTCCTTCCTTGGCTCTACTACTTCAAGATACTGAAGTAGGAGATGAATATCATGCTGGCAGATTTAGTCAACTGGAACTCCTAGATGAGAAGTGCATCAATGCTTTGGAGCATCTTCGAGCCTACCAAAACAAGCTTAAACGAGCATACCTCAAGAAAGTTCATCATCGATCCTTTGAGATCGGTGACCTCGTCTTAAAAGAAAATAAAAAAATACTAATGCAACCAAAGATCTTAAAGGTAAATTTGAACCTAACTGGCTTGGGCCATATGTCATCACTGCTAAATTTGGCTCAGGAGCATACCGATTAGCTACCTTAGATGGTAAAGATCTTAAATAACCTATGAACATTATGCATCTCAAATGCTATTATGCATAAAATCTGCTCATTTCATCATTGTATATATTGTTGTTTTGCATGTTGTTTCATTCTAGTTATTCACATAAAAATTTCAAAAAAAAAAATCACATTGTGTTTCTTTCAATTCATAAATTAAAATCAAAATATAAAAACTTCAAAATCATCAAAATCTTTAAAAACATCTTTTATTTTCGTACCTATCAATTCTCGAAGTATTGCAGTCATATTTTTAGTTATTTTGGATAAATTAGCATTTATTTGGAATCCCGCACCTTCACACTCACATGAATAAATATCTTGATTTTATTTGGTATGATTATTAATCTCTCTTATATCAAAGCCCACATTTGAATTAAATAAAGTTTTGAGCATAGAGAATTGATCTTGTTATTTACTTAAACCAAGTATATCTTTTCACATTAAAATGATTTCATTGCAAATTCGATATGATGCTACATAGTAGAAATGGTTTCTTGAGCGAAAAGTTTCCCCGCTATCCTATCATGCACATGGTCTAGAATATTTGAGAATTGACAAAAGGACAAGCTCACCCCTACCCGAATAAAAATCCCTTGCTCTACAACCAATCCGAGCAAGTATCCCTAGCATAGGAAGAAAAAGAAAAGTCAAAGAAAATGAGAAAAAGAAAAATATCATTTTGTACCATCGCAACAATATTTCAGCATTATCTCAGTTCCAAGCAAAAATACAAAAAAAAAAAAAAAGAAAAGAAAAAGCAAAAAGCAATAAAATCCCTTTCCCTACCCCTTGAAAAGAAAAGAAGGGTGAATGAGCTTGAATCCCTGGAATTCTCAATTATTCGAAAACTGTGAGGTAAGCCCCATAATATGCGGTTTGTGCCCAACCCGCTTGGCCTTGGGTAATCCCTAGCGTGGTGATATGTCTGTCACATTAGCAACCTTCTTTTGTATAGACCTATGTCTGCTTATGGATCAGCTAGCTCTTGATGACCTAACTTACATAGTAGTCTGGTACGGTTACATGCATATAAATCATGGTCAACGAACACTTATTTGGTTAATTCAAATTACTTGTATCAAATTATCTTGCTCAAAATTGGTAAATGAACAATACAATTGCACACACATTTGTATTTGAGATATTTTGCATCATTATGATAAATCAAGATCGGTAATGAACTCACATTTGCACATGAGGGTTCCTTATAAATCTACATTTTGTCTTTGAGATAATTTAAAATATCTTTGCAATTCTTTTTGAATCATTTCATCTTTTTATTTAAGAACATTTTCTTAGCATCAAAACAGTTAAATATATTTCTTTCCTTCAATCCAAATTTTTTTTTTTTGCTTTCTTTCGCAAACATCTTCAAAAACCTAGTAAATAAAGTCATGTTTATATATATTATTATTTTTTGTTTATCTCCAAAAATCAAAAATCAATCATGCAATAAAACTAAAATATCAATTTCCTTCTTTGGATTTCGTGATGATGGTATAAGTCTATACCTATAATTCTATGCCTAGCGCAAACCATTGTTCTAATTTTATTTTCCCATCCATTTTAAATTCATAAAAACTTATGGCTTACATCATTATGTTACACAATTGTGCTTTCAAAAGAACGCAAATTTTTCTATTTCATTTCATTATGTCAACATTCAATTTTGCAATGATGGTATAATTCCTAGCGAATTATTCAAAAAATTTATCACACTTAGGAATTTATGCCTAGCAAAAATCATATTTCTTTTAAATATCTCATGCATAATATTTTTATGAAAATCTGAAAACAAATCATCACCATCATCCTTTTTTACCATCACAACACAAAGTCTTAAGATAGTCTCTTAAGCACTCTTTTACTTTTAGCAATATTTCTCTACTAGGATTAGCTTGACGACCTAGCGAGCGACGACTCCATGAAATGGTCTATAACAACGACAATGTCCTTTGAAATTATTGTTAGAAGTCCCTTTTATTTTTTTCATCAAATCACACCAAAAACAACCAATTGTTTACATCAGATTATTTCATTTAAATTTTATAGCATGATATAAAATTATAATATTTCCAAACGACATAATTCCATGAATCATCAATCAACAACCAAACAATTCAAACATTAAAGCACCATACAACATATACACAAGTCATATCATCAAAAAGACCATATATATATATATATAATATTTGTACATCATATTAAAACTGGAATGGTATGCCACAATCAATACCCTGGCATACTCAATCCTCTCAACAAATAATAATAATATATGCAATCCAGTCTATCGCAGCTAGCCTCGAGAAGCCCTCGAGCTCTCAGCCTCATCTCCTCTCCCACCCTAAGGTGGAGGAGGTGGTCCCATAGAGGTCCATGCTGTGTCTCGGGTCCTCACCATCGATCATGAGGATGTCCTCGATGATCCCATCCTGATCGGCCTTACAATGTCAGCTGGCAGCTGTAACCTCTGGCTCTTTAGAACCAGCTGATAGTATGCTCCCCAATAGAACGTGGTCTGAGCCATAGACCATGCCAACTCTTGCATGCTAGCCCCTCTGCTCTGAGCCCTGAGTCGTGTAGCCTCATCCTGTAGAGTCTGCACCTAAGCCCGAAGGTAGGCAACCTCAGCCCGAAGAGCCATCGTCTCGCTGCTCTCCCCTACCTCGACACCCTTGCCCTTATCGAGCGATGGTGGCCTCTCCCCCTACTGAGAATGGAATCTCTCCTCCCTCCTCCCTGTCCATTGTGGTCTCTATGGAGCGTATGGCATCCTCTGGGATCTCTCCTATAGAGACCGTCGCTGCTCTCTCCCGCCGTGACCTCGTGCTACCTCAATAGTAGCCTGGCATCGCCTCCCCATCCGTCGCACAATCACATGCATCGAACCCTATGCCCTCATCATTCGAGGAGGGCGGATGCCTATGTACCAGGCATCATATCCATCAGTGACCCCAGCATCGTCACCATCCACTGGTTGGATGGGGGCATCATCCATGTCCTGGCTCCAGAATCGTTGCATATCCGGAGCCCCGCTCAGTGTAGTATTATCCCGGACAGTCCGAGAGTACTCGTAATCCCTAAGGGAAGGGATCCCCTATTGAAGACCGAACTATCGTAGAACTTGGTCATAGCGATGGAGCTCTACCTCTCCCCACTCCATCCTCAACCAGCAGACTTGCCTGATGTGAGCCAGCTCCTACCCATCCTCTGCCCACCCTAGATGCTCTCTCCATGACCTCCAAGTGATCTGGTCTGGGATGAGGTCGTCTAGCAACCTCCGAGACATTGGCAAATCTATTCGCCACTGTGACCCTCTCTGGAGCCACCAATAGAAAACCTTGGGCCTCTCTCGGTCAACCCCTATCAATGGGAGTCCTATCGGCCTCTGCACCGCAATGTGCTCCCAACACCAAACTTGTAGTAGCAATGTCAGAACCAAACATCGACCTCCCTTGTATATGACCCCATGTAGGATCCTATACAAGCGACATAGTACAAAGCTCCCCCATGCAAATCTATACCCATGGTCTCTCATGTTGTAGACCACATCTGATAGGAGCCAGGGTAATCTGCACCTGCTCTAGTGGCATAGTAGTAGGCCACCCACTATCCCCGCCAATACTTGAGTCAACCTAGATGCCCCAGGCATCTGCCTCAGAGACTCGATGTTCACTCTACCCTTCTCCAGGGTGAAGCTCGGGTCTCCGCTCAGCCTCATCATCGCCTAGCCCTGATTGGTCGTAGGAGTCATCAATCGTCCCTATATGGGGATCCTCAAGATCCTCCATACGTCCTCTAGTGTGGGAGCCATCTCCCCTATCGATAATCAAAAGTAGGACGACCCCGGATACCACCTCTCTGCTAGGGATGTCAGTAGCCCCATGTCTATCGATACTTGTGGCATCTCTGCCACATGCTGTAACCTGACCTGTGCGTGTCAGTCTCGCTCCTCCTGATCGAGTGTGGCCACATCGTCTCTTAGCCCCCCGTATTTTCATTCCCAACTCTTTAGTAATCCCCTCTGCAAAAAAAATAATAAAACAATAAAATTTATTAATAAACCAATTATTAAAGTCAAATAATTGCAATTCAAACAAGCTTAATTTCATAAAAATGATGATATCGTCCACCATTGGATGATATCATCCCAAATTGGGTAAAATCATCCTTGGTAGGATGAAATCATCTTTGATTTCGCAACTTGGGGATCACACCCTGTTGGATGGGATCGCCCCTAGTTCGTCGATTTTGATTAGTTGTAAAATTTTAGTGATTTGAAAAAAAATCATATAATCATTTTATTTTCAATGATTACGAATATTTGCTTTTTAATATTATGGATTGTATATGTTTTAAATTTTATGATTTATATTTTAGCTTTGAGTAAGCTAGAATTTGAAAACCATGCATACGTAATGATGCTATGTTATTGATTTAATTGTCTATCTTGACAAAATACAGTGATTTTTGCTTTGACTTTGACTGTATGTATGTATCATTAGTATCATAAGTATGTATGCTATGACTCTAGAAGTGTTATTGACTTTCTATGTTGACAAAATTTTATGATTTTTGCTTTATCATTGAGTAAACCATGCATGCATACATAACTAGTAAATATTTCTTAGTATCATTAGTATGTATGATTGGAATCTAGAAGGAAATATGCATGTAGTATATTACTCTAGACATGGAAAATGAAAATTTAAACCCATTCATAGATATATCCATCATAAAATCACTTTGAAATATAAAAACAATATAGCATAATACAAAATACCATACTCATTTTTTATACAACAACAAGAATGATTATGAATAAAATGAAAATTTAAACCCATTCATAAATATATCCTTCATAAACTCACTTTGAAATATAAAGACAATATAGAATAATAAAAAATACCATACTCATTTTTATACAACAACAAGAATTATTATGAACAAAATGAAAATTTAAACCCTTGCATAGATATATCCTTCATAAACTCACCTTAAAATTCAAATATAAAAACAACATAGTATAATACATGGAAATTAAAAATTTAAACCCATTCATAGATATATCCATTGTAAACTCACTTTGAAATATAAAAATAATATAGCATAATACAAATGACAATACTCATTTTTATACAACAACAAGAATGACTATGAATAAACTGAAAATTTAAACCCATGCATAGACATATCATTCGTAAACTCATTTTAAAATTGAAATATAAAAACAACATAGCATAATACACAACACAATACTCATTTTTATATCAAAACAAGAATAACATTGAAACCTATGCATGCATATATTCTTTGTAAACTCAAGCATATTTGAAACACCATAATACTCAAGAGATGAAAATAGCACACAATTATAAATGTAAATGATAATAGTAAAATAATAAAAGCAAGTATCTTGTTTTCAAATGAAAACATATGAAATGTCATATAATAGTCTTTTTGAAATATCAAATTTTGAAAATCAGTTTCATGCTTCAACTCATTTTTCTTGTTCCACATCTTCCACATTCTGCATGGCAATGGCTCCTCCCTCATCTTTCCCATGTTCAACTCCTTTTTCTTCATCCACTACTTCCATGATTTCCACATTCTGCATTCCAATGGCTCCTCCCTAGGGCTGGGTAACAGTACTATCAATTACTCCTGAACTGATAAGGATCTTCTCAACATTTTTCAATCCATCGAGAAGGGTATTTTCCTCTTTGACAATATCTTCAGATGTTAGTCCTTGAACTTCTTTACCCTTCTCCTTTAGTAGAACATCAAGATCCAATTTGTTGCGAATAATAATTTTTTGCAAAACGTTGTTTTGTCGAACTGCTTCCTGAGCTCTTTTTTCATTGCCATGTAAGCATTTAAGAACTCCTTTGCCATCCTAAGATGGTCTTGTAGGTTTTGAACCTGCCTCTTGATATTATCATACTTTACCTACAAAAATAAAAAATAGTTAGTCAATAGATAATTACATTTGAAAAAGAGAACAACAAATTTTTGAACACATAAATTATTAAGTCAAATCTCAGTAACATTCTTTGCATCTACAACAACAACAAACTTTTTCTTATCACTTGCCCATTCATTGTAATAAGCTTGGGGCTCACCATTTATGTTCTCCAATTTTTTCATCATAAACTTTAAAATTTTATCTATGTAATATGTATTCACATTCACAATGCCAGATTTAACTTTTTGTAGTAGAGCCTCCATCTTTTCAGGTTTATTTTCAACAACAAAAAAATTGTTTTCTCATTTTGAAAAATTATTGTATCGGGCATTAATTTCCTTTATCAACACTTTGGCCCGATACTCCCATTTTTTCATTTTTGTTATATCTAGAAGTATTAAATCTTTAATGGTAGATTCAACATTATCAGAAACCAAATATTTTTCTAAAATATTTAATCTTTCATCCTCTAGTCGAGGATGAACCTGATGGGTGTCTATTTCCTTAGGAGGAGATTTTCTTGAACATTTTGCTCCTTAATTTCCTTTATCTCGAAGAAATTCTGATACTTAGAAAATAGTGGGTGTGTTGCCTTACAAAAAGAAATCTTGATCAAGTGGAACTTCATCCAATCCAACACCAGAAGCTTCTAGTACATCCTTAAAATTAAAATTAGCAAGAGTTATACTTTCAAATCCTAAAAATGTCTTTGATGCTTCTTTCTCTAAAAATTACTATGTTGCTTCTCTTTGTCGCCTAAATGGAAGAATGCATTTTCAAAATAGGAAGCATTGACCTTGCATTTGAGGTTGGCGTGGTGGAGGAGGGGGCAGCATCGATTGTTGATTTTGTTGACAAAATTGTTGTATAGGAACTTAAAACATCATAATAAAAATTAGTTATAAAATTTGTGAAGGTAGATTATAAAAATTGGTTACAAAATTGGTTATAACACTTACCAAATGAAGAAGAGACATCTTGCGTAGTTGTATATGCAAATGTAATGTGGGCATGTTGTATATCTGAAAAAATAATTAATAAAAAATAGTAAAAATTTTGTTTTGGCAGTCATTAAAACTTACTCCCTAAAGATGAAACCTCTTGCACAACTATGTCATATGGTAGTGAACGTGCGTCTGCAGGTGGAGTTTGTTGAGGATCAAGAAAACTATATCTTATATTTTTCCTTGTTGATCTTCTCTTTAGCGGTGGCATTGTTTCCTCAACAGGTGTTTCGGAGTCTCCTAATTCCTCTGGATTATAACCTCTGACAGCAACATCCTAATTTGAATAGGAAGAGGATGCCATTTTCTATATTTTGTATAAAATGTCAAAATTATAAAAAGACAAACATATAAAAAATTAAAAAAATTACTTAAATATTAACGAAAAAATATTTGAACCTGTTGTTCTGTCATGGCTGCATTGGCTAGGATTGAGTGCCAAGATGTTAGTACTTGAGTGTTCTGCAAATGATAAAAAGATTCATAAAAAAAGTAATAATATAGTTGCATGTGCTAACTGTAGAAGAGGGTGAAGCATGGGTTATCAGGTTCTGGATTTCCAATCTAATCCAATGTGAGACATAGCTGGACTAGTCGAATTGTTGGTGTGCAACACAACAAACCAAATATGCTAAGGCCCACATCAGAAGTTTTGTTAGTCTTCCTTGGAGAACGAGTCTGGCAAGGAAGAATTTGCAACATACCCAAAGAAATTTGTTTTCTATAGTTGGTACAGTCAAACTCCTTCTGGACTTGGTGGATGTAACTGCAAAAAAAACAAAAATAGTAATTGTGCACTAGTGACTAGAATTTAAATTCAATTAAATAAAAAATAGTTATACCTTGAAAAAAAATTGGCTACACATTGAAGTTGGTCTCTAGGTAGATTTTTTCCTCATCATTAATGCGTATTTGTATTTGATAGGCTAACAACCAACATGGGGCATTGTTGTTAATTTGGTGACGTCAAAGGCTATGAAAGAAAGAACAACATTTTTGTTGTCAACAACAACACTTACCTTACCTGAATCAATATTGTAACTTGTAATTATTTTCTTGAGTAGTCTAGTGTCTGTGTCGAACTGCGGCATCGAAACTAGACCCCAAATACCAGAGTCCATGATCCATGACATGTTGTAACCTGGTGTTGATAAAATTTTAGAAATCAGGGGGTAAACCAAATTTTTAAAGTTAATTTTAGATGTTCCAGGGGTGATATGGGACATCATAGGGTTATTTGGTTGTGAATGAGAATATGGATCAGAAGATACAGTGGATGGTATTTGAAACTTGGTGGAAAATGGTTCAAACATGAGTAAAAGGGTTAAAACTCCCTTAAAACCTAAGGTAAATGGTAAAAACTAAGAAAAAACGAGAGGAAGAGGGCTAAAATTGCATTAAAACTAGAGGAAAAGGGTAAAAACTATGATAGAAAAGGCAAAAAAATGACTGTTTATCCCTTTATATATACTTCTTGAAGAACACAAGCTTATACTAAGAGGGGGGGTGAATAGTATAGTGCCCACTTTTTACTTTCTTTCCAAACCAATATCAATTAGTGTCCTTAATTGCAATATCCAAATATAGCAATGTGCATTAATGACATAGATAGAAATAGTAAGCAAGAGCACAAATCACCACACACAATTGAGACACAAGATTTAACATGGTTCCCCCAATGTGGGGTACTCCACAAGATAATCTCCTTATAATATTTCATAAATAAATAAGGATCCTTATCCCAATACAAATAATTAATTTTATCTGCTCAAAGATAGGCTATCCACTGATCTACTCAATAAGGCAATTCACTAATCTGCTCAGCTAGCCAATCCACTGATCTACTCAAGTAGGCAATCCACTGATTTGCTCAGGTAGGCAATCCTAATTTGTTCAGCTAGGCAATCCACTGATCTTCTCAGGTAGGCAATCTTGATTTTCTTAGGTAGGCAATCTATTGATCTACTCAGCAAGGTAATTCACTGATCTGCTCAGCTAGGTAATCCATTGATCTTCTTAGGTAGGCAATTCTGATCTACTCATGTAGGCAATCCACTGATCTACTCAGCAAGGTAATCCTAATCTTCTTAGATAGGCAATCCACTGATCTGCTCAACAAGGCAACCCATTGATCTACTCAACAAGGTAATCTTGATCTGCTTAGGTAAGCAATCCACTGATCTGCTTTAGCAAGCTCACCAAGAACTTAAAATCTGTTCTAGAAAGCTCACTAAGAACTTGCTCAAATCTTCTCTAGCAAGCTCACCAAGAACTTGCTCAAATCTGCTCCAACAAGCTCACCAAGAACTTTCTCAAATCTGCTCTAGCAAGCTCACCAAGAACTTGCTCAAAATTTTCTCTAGCAATCTCACCAAGAACTTGCTCAAATCTACTCTAGCAAGCTCACCAAGAACTTACTCAAATCTGCTCTAACAAGCTCACCAAGAACTTGCTCAAATTTGCTCTAGCAAGCTCACCAAGAACTTGCTCAAAATATATCCACAAATCTGGCCACAAATCTATCCAAAAGACTTCCCAAAGTCTCAATCAATCATGCACAAAAGCTACCACTAATCTGTCCAAAAATCTATCTCAAAAACCTTCTCAAAGGCTTAATCAATCATGCACAAAAGCTACCACAAATCTGTCCAAAAATCTATCCCAAAAAGGCTCAATCAATCATGCACAAAATCTGCCACAAATCTGTCCAAAAATCTATCCCAAAGGCCTTCTCAAAGGCTCAATCAATCATGCTCAAGTAGCACTCAAATCTCATCCACAAATATATGAAGGCAAGGCTCAATGATGAACTCAAAAATGAATGGCAATGCACTCTACAATGGATGACAAAAATGATCCACAATGATCTCAACTCAAATCAGAATATAGAATAGTTTGTTTCATGGAACTTGAACAACCACTTCACTCATTCACTTGACTAGGCTCAAACAACTCTACTCAACCAATCACAACAAGGAACAACTCTTTCTCACAATCCCTAGTCCAAGCATGTATCAACCAACTCAAAATGTTTCCAACAATTCTAAACCAGAAATCTCACTCGTGAAGATGAAAACACGACACTTAAACAATAAAGAAATCAAATGACCCAAATAAACACAAGATTGCACAAAATAGATAGATTTATTCAATAAGCGGGGGAGCCAATAAACTCCTTTTGATACAATTTGTACTCAGTGAGTATTTGATACAAATATTTACAAAATGCTAGGGTTCTCCAAAACCCTAGCTACAACAATGAAGTGTCTTCAGATAGTGTGTCCTCGCTTCCAACGAAATGAGTGGGCTTCAGGTATCCGATGCCGGACCACTCCAGCTTCAACAACCGTTCAACAATATGTAGAATCTGCAGATCTGCATACACAAAAATAGAGAAAGGGATTAATAACACCTGTGAGGGCTCCACAGTGTGAGACCCTCAGACATCAGTAAACCCTAACTAAAAATAGATCAAATGGCATGCAAAATCTACAAATCATGTAACAGAATAAAACCAATAAAGATATACCTTGCTTGTGATGATTCCTCATTTCGTTGTTGCAGTTTTGATAGTAGATGGCATGATGCAGCAGGCTCTGATTCACATTTTTGTGGTTGCATCAGGCTCGGATGCGCACTTGGTAGGCTCTGGTGTGAGCTTTGTAGGCTCTAGAGTGAGCCTACAATGCAGTAGGTACATGCGTGCGCTTGGCAAGCTCTATAACGAGCTTCACAAGCTCGAGAGAGCACCTATGGTGAGGATAAAATCTGTAGAAGCAGATCGTGGGGATGCGATGAATGTGGTGGATGGGCGGAAGTGGTGACGATGGCAATGGAGGATGGAGAGGTGGAAAGGATGGATATGGGGGATGGTTGGAATAGCAGAAGTCCTATTGGCTAGCTAGGGCTTTGGATTTTTAGGGCTCTATCTCTTTCTGCTTCGCTAGGGCTTCGCCAATGATCTCTTCAAGATGCAAATTCTAATATCATGGTTCCAGGGTTTGAGCATTTGCAAATGCCCTTATTTATAATCCAACCTAGGGTTTTCTTAGGGTTTTAGCCTTACACTTTTGATCGTGTGGCTAAGATTAAATTAGATCCTAAGGTTGAGATTACTTTTTAGATGTGGCATGGATTAATGAAGATGGACGGTGGGGATTAGATTGGATCGGACGATTGTGGTTAATTGAGTTTATAAATATATATTTTATAATAAATATATTATAATATAATATAAAATATTATATTAAATATAAAATAATATAAAATAATATTAAAATAATCCCAATTGGGTTAGGAAATGGCGGGAAAGGTGGAATTGGGCCAAATAATTGGTGGGAAAGGTGTATGGTGGACAAGTGGGTGGTGGAATGGTTAGGATGGAGGATTAGTGGCTGTAATTTGGTGTCTACAGATGCCCCTTTTTGTACCATGTTGCGTGAAACACAATATGGTGCAAAAATATGAGACACCTATTTGGGCTATGGGCATAGAAGCAACTTCTCTCTGTCGTTGGATTTGAGCACTAATGTTGAAGACAAAAGAATAAAGAATTTTTTTTGGAATTTTGTAGCTTACCCCCTCAATTGGTGAATGAGTTATGAATGTATCTCACAAGCCAATTGAAAATATTTTTTGTGCTAATAATGCATGATGTGGTGAATTTGTGCCATTGATGAATGAATGGTGTGAAATGCAATATGATTGTGAATGATATGAATGATGTAAAATGTGATACCGTTTATGCCCCAACGGTGGAAGAAAGGGGTTGGTGTATAATACCATGTGATTGTGGATGATATGAATGATGTAAAATGTGATACTGTTTATGCCCCAATGGTGGGAAAGGGGTTGGTGTATAATACCATGTGATTGTGGATGATATGAATGATGTAAAATGTGATACTGTTTATGCCCCAATGGTGGGAAAGGGGTTGGTGTATAATACCATGTGATTGTGGATGATATGAATGATGTAAAATGTGATAGTTTATGCCCCAACTATGGAAAGGGGTTGGTGTATAATACCATGTGATTGTAGATAGGGAGGGGAATCATAATCAAATTGTGGTTGCCCCAAACTTTGGGATGATTCGATGTTGTTGAATAAGATGTCGCAATGGCATCATTGAGTATGCAATTTATGAAGATGCATGATGACTAAGTCAACGTAGGGGTGGGGTAGTGATTGTGGAAATTTCTTCGCCAATTCCATAATGGAACCAATCAACCTACCGATATGTCCTGTATGGTGATTGTTGTCAAATGAATGAGTGTTTGTGATTTTGATTATCCGTGTTTTCGTGCCCCACGAAAAAGGGCATCAATGACCGCCTTTGAGCAAATTGTTCTTGGAAAAGTTGTACTCAAAATGTGAGGTGCCAAATGTGATTGTGATCTTTGATGATGTGATAATGGATGATGATCATTGTCAAATGTCCTTATTGTAGATTATTCATCTTACCGAATTGCATGGATGACCATCGTTGCAATCGCCAAGTTTATAGAATAACCTACTAGATACGAGGTTCATTTAACTCTGATTTTTGCACAATTGTATGTGATGATGAAGAATATAATGCAGAATGATCAGATGTGAGTTTTGTGAAAATTTGGATTGTTTTGCTGCATTTTGTGCCTCAATTAGCGTATTTTGAAGATTTGGTTTATTCTCAAAGATTATGCTTGCAAAATGATTTCTGTTTTTACAAAACCTGATTTTAGGATGTGCATGATGTGTGGATGAAATTTGGTGAAATTTGGAGGAGGTAAGCTACCATTTTGATTGATTTTGTCTTTGTGCCATTTTGTTGCTAGGTGCACGGCTGCACTGTGGTGTCCTATAGGCGCGCAGATGCGCCTGGGTGCGCTCGTAGGTGCCTTGGTGAGCCTATGAATTTGCAGGTGCAGACCTACGCTTGAATGCGCTAGGGAAAGCTATAAATAGCTTTCTGAGTGAATCGTGAGGCTCACTTGTGCGTTTCTAACTTTGAGAAGCTGCGTCTGAGGAGTGGAGTGGGTGTGTGAGCTTAGTGAGAATTTGCACGGAAGCTATGGCGATGGAGGGATCGAATGCTGCTAGTGGAGCTGAGGCACCATTTGCCTCGGTAATGTTTAAAAACACTTTATCTCTTGTGCATGTTTTTGTTATTTATTTTTTGGTAATAGTATTAATGAAATTTTTTGTTGTTGTAGTTGAGGGACATAGAGCCTCGACATCGGTTTTCTCCTCTCATTCTTGGGATGAGGAAGAAGCTGACGGTTGATGATTGGGCGTTGTTGGGTAGGGTAGGCCTAGAGGGTGTGGCTAGGCTTGATGTGGTGAGGGCCAATGAGGGATATCTCTCATCACTGATAGAGAGATGGGATCTTGATAGGGGGACGTTCCAGCTACCGACTAGGGAGGCTACTGTTACGCTTGAGGATGTATACCGCATTCTCAAGGTGCTAGTAGAAGGGGAGAGGGTGGTAGTTGGTCATGATAAGAAGGTGGAGATGGAGCGGATGTTTGGGGACCGATGGTGGGAGGCCCGGATGGGAGATGGGGGTATATGCTATTTGAGCATGTACAAGGCGAAGGAGTTGGATGCACTCCCAACCTTGATCATGTTCGTATTAGCGAACATAGTGCTACCTAATAGCACTAGTTGTAGGTTCCCTTGGAACCTATTGGGATTGGTGAGTGATCTATTAAGGGATCCTCGGGAGTATGCATGGGCACCTGCCTTGTTGGCACAGTTATACCGGGAGCTATATGAGGTGATTCGAAGGGAGAGGAAGGGGATTGGATGCAGCTTCCTCCTATAGTGTTGGGCTTGGGAGCATTTTGTTGTGGCTCGGCCTGAGGGGTTGCCATGTGAGTCATGGTAAATGGGGGAGCCATATGCTAGGTGATGGGTAGTGGTTGAGGAAGTTCAATGAGTCGGGAGGTGCATACCGACTAGTGGTATCGGGATATGTGGTCGGGGTTGACTCGGGTGGACGTGACTTAGAGGTCATGGCGTGGAGCCCGATGGGATGGTGATGGGGAGCAGCTACGTCGGGTGAGGCAGGCTCGGTGGTTGGTTGGGTGGAGGGATGAGGAGGTGGAGTACTTCTAGTACTCATGGGTGTTGAGGCAATTTGGCTTGCCTCAGGGTGTGCTAGATGAGCCGGTGTTGTATCAATATTGGCGAGATGAGGGGATGTTGCCATGTGCAGAGCCATGGTGAGTGGTGATTGAGGATGATGAGGAGATGGAGGTCCCTGATGTAGATGATGTCAGGGTGACTCTAGAGTATGTGGAGTGGTTTGGTGCCCAACCAGTATGGGTACCAAAGATTATGGGTGATGAGGTGGTAGCTATGGGGTCGGGGGTGACTCCGAAGAGGATGAGGGCTCAGTGATCGATGGGTCGAAGATGGTCGAGGGGATCGGCTCAATAGATGCCAGATATGGGGTTGGTCAAGGAGGAGAGGGAGGATGATGAGGGGATGGGTGAGATCTCCGAGGTGGCTAGGTTGTGGGCGGAGTTGGAGCAGCTTCGCGAGGAGCGCGAGGTTATGCTCGAGACTCATAGGGAGTCGTAGGCTACTATAGCTCAGCTGGAGGTAGAGTGGGTGGTAGTTGTGGCTAGTGATCAGGCTATGGTCACATGGCTTCAGGTAGAGATGTTGGTGAAGGAGCATCGACATCAGATGGACTTACGACGTCTTTGGGCTAGTGAGGCATATGCACATTCCTTGGAGGATGTGTGTATGCAAAACCATATTACATTACCGGATCCTCCTTCTTCTTCTATGGTTGAGTCATCTAGGCATACTGAGTCTAGGTAGAGTACTAGGCCGAGGGCTCCTACTAGGTCTCAGGGGTCCTCTCATGGACATTAGCTTAGTGCTTAGATGCACTATTTTGTATATGAGCCTTGGTGCTCCTTTGTAGCCTTTTGGCATTTATTGTATATGCGATTTATATATATACATGGCCTTTTATATATTTGTGTCATCTTTTGTGTGAATGTTTTTATGTTTTATGCAATTTGTGTTTAATGTTTTATGGATGTTTAATGTAGGCTAATCATGATGTGTATGCATAATGCCTATATGGATGATTAATGCAGGCTAAATGACATGTATATGAATGATGTTTATGTGGATGATTAATGCCAGCTAAATGACATGTGTTATGGATGATTAATGCAAGTAAACGTATAATGAATCTGCACTTATATGAGAGGAATGCATAGTGTTCGAATGATCTTTTTATAGTTCAGAAATTTTATTGGCCATTTTTGTTGTCCATTGTTTGGCAATCGGGGGTACCTAATTTGTTGGCATTTTTGCAACTTGACTTTTAATGAAGAAGATATGGATGTTGATATGGAAGAATATATGGAAGAAGATATGGATGTTGATATGGAAGAAGATATGGATGTTGATATGAAATACTGAAATATTTTCAAAGACTCAAACATACTAGTGTTATCAACCAAACTCACTAAGTTGTCTAACTTTCTTTAGGACCAGATGTGTGTGCGAGTGAGGTTCAATTACCCAGTCTTGAGCATGACAATGACCCTATCCAATCAAGTACCAGTGTGTGTGCACGTGAGGTTCATTAACCCATTATGAGTAAGTTAGGCATGACCTATTATGGAGATGACCTGAGACTAGCCTATCCTTATGTGCGTTCAGAGGTCTCCCTTTTTGGAGGAGAGACATGTCACCTCGCATGAGCTTACTCCACTGCCAGTCAAGCGTCTATAGCCCCGATGGAGATTCACTCCATAGTCGAATGGGATTGATCTTTTGGACCTTGGGGATGACTACATGACTTTCTGAGGGAAATGTAGTACGATCCTTACAACTTTTAGGGATCGAGGGTGTAGGTGTTGAATTTGTTGATTTGTATAGAGCTTTGGGGAATTGGATTCTCAACCGAAGTGTGATGAGAATTTTGACCCTATCCTTACTACTCTATGTTTTTATGTTTATGTTTGGAGGAATTTTGATAGTGGTGAAAACCACTATTTTTGCTTTGGACTATGTTGCATGATGGGACAAGCGAGGGATATCTCCCTTTCACCCCGAGGTACTACCCAAGGATGGTACTAGCCCCCCTATCTCATAATGTTCTTAAGATGTGAGGAAATGTGGTTGGTTCAGGATTGTATTCGAAATCAATCGGTAATGCTCAAGACTTTCTTAGTATGTAAAGTGTGTTTTGGTCCTAAAGAAAATCGGACATCCATTTGGAGGTTGCTTGCTACACTAGAAATGGCTGAGTGACTGAAAACCTGGGCTTTGTGATTTTGGCATATGGTATTGTTGGCTTATGTATTTTGTAAAAGTTGCATGATTGTTTCAAACTAGGTACCCCCAATTTTTATAACTTGACTTTTTGTTTATGGCCATATCATCATTACTATGCCAGATCTTTGAACATAGGATGGGATGGATGCAAATGTATATGCCTAATGCAATGGAGTGGTGATATGCAAATGGAAATTGTATAGTGCAATGGAATATGTATGATTTAATGTATGCGAATGCAACAATGCATGAATGCAAAAATAAAAAATGCATGTCAAATGCCTAAATGTAAATGCAAATGGAATGTATGCAATGTGGGAATGCCTATGTGAATGATTTTTTTTTTGTAAAAAGCCATGTATATAGACATATAGTGTGTCACTTTTAACAATAAAATGCCTTTAAATGAAGAACATTAAGTGGTTCGGGTTCCTCTATTCCCTCTAAATCGACAAGTCTATAAGTACCATTACCCACTTTTTGAGTTATTATGTATGGACCTAACCAATTTGCTACAAATTTGTCATGAAGGTGTGGCAAAGCATTGGTGTTTTGTTGGTTCTCTTTGAGTACCAGATCCCCTACTTGAAATTCTTGAAGATGGACTTTAGCATTGTAAGCACGCTTGAGGCGGTCTTGATAAACTCATAAATGTTCTAATGCATTGACTCACCTTTCGTCTAAAAGCGTGAGTTGGTCAAGTCGTGCTTGTCTAGTTGTATCGTCATCTATGAATTCTTGCAAGGAAACTCGTAAGGAGGGAATCTCGAGTTCAAGAGGCATAATAGCTTCAGCTCCATAGACCAGAGAGAATGGTGTTGCTCCTGTTGGCATTCGGATGCTTGTTCGATAAGCCCAAAGTGCCAACGAGATTTGTGTATGCCAATATTTATGATTTTCTTTGACAAGTTTCTTAAGAATGGCAATTAAGGTCTTATTGGTAGCTTCAGCTTGTCCATTTGTTTGTGGGTAATAAGGAGTCGAGAAACTATGTTGGATATTATACTTTTCGCAAAGTGCTTGAACATCCTTGTTCTTGAAAGACTTACCATTATCCAAAATGATTTTAGAAGGAATGCCAAAATGATAGATGATATGATGGAGTATGAAATCCACAATTCGAGGTCCTGTCGTACTAGTTAGAGGTATGGCCTCAACCCACTTTGTGAAGTATTCTATGGCGGTGATGATGAATGTATGTTGTCCCGAAGAGGAGGGTGAAATCTTGCCAATTAGGTCTAGGCCCCATTGTGAAAAGGGCCAGAGACTTTGTATTGGTTGTAAAGCTTGTGATGGTACGTGAGTTAAATTGGCATGTGTTTGACATTGTTTGCAATTTTTGACATATGTGCAACAGTCATGTTCCATTGTGGGCCAATAATAACCCATGCATAAAAGATGCTTTGCAATGGCCATTCCACTAAAATGACCACCACAAGTACCATCATGAGCTTCGTGAATGGCCCTTTGGGCCTCCTCGTGTTCGAGACAACGAAGCAGGATTCCATCATAACCGCGTTTATACAACACGTCACCCAAGAGGACAAAACGGGCTACTCTTTGCTTGAAAGCACGTTTGGCAGACCGAGACATGTCCACTGGGAGTGTTCCAAATTTTAAGAAGGCTACTATTGGGCTTGACCAAGACTCACATGATTCCGTATGGATAAAGCAAACGTCTTGTCCATATTTTGGGTCAATGCGCACAATGGCTGCTTTAGAGATTGTTGAGATTATTAGGGGTTGTACCTCTCCTAAGTCATTCTTTGGAATCAAGGATCCAAGAGAGGCCATTGCATCTGCAAATCTATTAGTCGAACGAGGTAAGTTATTGATTTCATACCATTCAAATGTTGAGAGCAATCTCATTGCTACTTCATGATAAAGTTTAATGGTAGGCTCTTTGCATTGGTATTCTCTTGTTACCTGTTTCACTACAAGTTGAGAATCCCCAAATATTCGAATACGCTTAATACCCATAGCTATAGCTGATTGAAGACCTAAGATTAAGGCTTCGTACTCTATTGTGTTGTTTGTACATGAGAAGTCTAACTTGAATGATAAGGGGATAGGAATCCCCTGTGGTGTATGAAAGACAACTCCCGCACCTTGACCTTTCTCGCACTTAGATCCATCAAAGAATAATGTGATATCGACATCTTCCTCAGGAATGACATCGTTGTCTACTTCAGTGATCTAAAAATACCGAATCATCTGGGAGCTCAATAATCAAAGGATGATCACTAGGTAGTGGAGCTTCCGCAAGTTGATCGACGATAACCTGACCTTTAATGGATTTTTGGCTAATAAATTTGAGATCAAATTCTATGAGTAGCATTATCCATTTAGCGGTACGGGTGTTGTTATAAGTGCGAGACATCATATAACACAGAGGATTTTCTCTAGCTATGACATAGGTTGTTTGACTTAGCATATAATGGCGTAGCTTCTTAGTGGCCAAGACCACTGCTAGGCATAGCTTTTCTACATAAGCGTATCTTATTTCATAACTTACCAATGTTCGACTAATGTAATAGATTGCTTGCTCTCGATTTTGTTCATTTTTTTGTGCAAGCATCGTCCCTAAAGCAGCCTCTGTGGCTGAGACATATAGATGAAAAGGGACCCCCAGCCTAGGAGGAGTTAAGACTGGCGAAGAAGTTAGGTATCGCTTGATGTCCTCAAATGCTTTTTGACATTCTTCTATCCATACGAATGACACCCCCTTTTGTAGTAAGTGGTTAAACGGTCTACACTTATCGAAAAGTTGCGCAATGAAACGTTTGATTGATTGAATTTTGCCTTGCAAGCTACGCAATTCCTTGATATTAGTTGGGGGTGTCATTTCCATGATGGCCTTAACCTTATTTGGGTCCACTTCAATGCCTCTTTTGGAGACAATGAATCCTAAAAGTTTACCAGAGGTAACACCAAAGACACACTTTTTGGGATTTAACCTCACCTTGTATTCTAGAAGTCGATCAAAAATATTTTCCAAGACATCAATATGTTCTTGTCGAGTTTTAGATTTAGCCAAGAGATCATCGACATAATCTTCGATGATTTTATGCATGTAATCATGAAAAATATAAGTCATGGCTCGTTGGTAAGTAGCTCCTACATTTTTGAGACCAAAGGGCATAACCCTAAAATAAAATGTTCCCCAAGGTGTTGTGAATGCCATTTTGTGTTGGTCATCAGGATTTATTCGAATTTGGTTGTATCCTGAAAAACCATCCATGAGGGAAAGCATTTCGTGGCTTGCGCAGGTGTCGACAAGAGTATCAATGTTTGGAAGAGGGAAGTCATCCTTAGGACACACTTTATTTAGATCTCGAAAGTCATTACACACGCGTATCACCCCGTTGGGCTTGCGAATGGGTACCATGTTTGACAACCACTCAGGATAGTCAATAGGAATGATAAAATGTACGTCCAATAGCTTTTGTATTTCCTCTTTGACTATGAGGGCCACGGTAGGATGCATTCTCCTAAGTTTTTGTTTGATCGGCTTGGCATCAGGATGCAAGGTGAGATTATGGACAACAAGGTCAGGGTCAAGGCCAGGCATATCCTTGTAGGACCATGCAAACACTTCTTTCTTTTTCTTGAGGAGAGCAATGAATTGCTCTTGTTCATCGGATGTTAAAATTTTGCCAAGCTTGACAACTTGGGGATTGTCGGGATCCGAACTAAGGTTCACATCGATGGTATCTTCAATGGACATGTGTGAGCCTTCCTCAAGTTGATGTGGTGTTGGGATCAGATTTATGTCATCTAAAATGTCATCCAAATTTTCCTGCTCATCGTTGCCTAACTCTGCTTGAAAGACCTCGGGACCTCTAGTGGAAGGTGATGTGGGTGAATGTGGTGATGAAGGAGGAATATAGCTGGCCGAAGCCCTTAGCAGTTCCTCGGATAGGATGAGCTCCAAAAAGGAGGGTGGGGAGGAAATCTGGTCCAAGTCAATAAGGCTAATGTCAATTGGAATTGGCCTAGCTAGATCGTATGGATTACGAAGCGGGGTGAATAAGTCAATAGGATTCATATTGACTTAGTGGAAGGAAGGGCGGCTTGGATGGATGAATGGATGGAATGATTGGAGCTGAACCGATGTCAAATGGTGTTATCCCTGTAATAGACATGGCATTAACATGAGCAATGCATTTTTTTTTTTTTTTATTTTTGTTTTTATTTTTTTTTTTTGAAATATGTACATATGTTACATTTCTTGGCTTATGTGTGTGGCTCAAGGTGGATTAACAGGTGGGTCCGCTTGTTCTTGTGGAAGAAGTAGGCGGAATATGGGATGATGGATGGGGAACATTCGGAGGTAAAACTCTTCCTGTTGGGTGATGGGGACAATGGGATGTGACTCCTCTTCAGAATCGTCAAAAGTATTTGACATGACTTCAAATTCTTCATAACTTTCATCATCGAAATCAAAGACAGGATATGAGAAGTTGATGGGGTCATCCTCGTTTACTTCGTCGATGCGAAGTTCTTGAAGGGCTTGTTCAAGAGAAGATGTTGAGGGTAATGGGTGGATGGGGTGATCTTCATCATTGAGGCTAAGCTTTTTAAAGGCTTTCTCAAGAGAAGCGGTGGAAGACAACGGGGTATAGCCTAAACCAGAATGATCATGGGTGCCTCTATATGGGACCTCTAAAATATCATGCATCCCTTGCTCATGGGAACCTAGACCTTGACCTTGCCAATTGAACATGTTAAAGTAGCGAGCGGGAAAATCCTCTATGTTAGGGATATTGGCACGCCTAGGCTCTTGTGGTTCTTCAGGTGGGTTTGCCCCAGTTGAGCAATCCAACCCTCCATAAACAAAGTTAATGCTATTTGGAGCTGCACTCATGTCGTAAACAACACCTATGGATAAAGAATGGTCTCGAGGACATCCAAAATATTTGGTTGTTGGAATGGCTAGGGGTGTGATGGTGACGTCTTGGACCACATATTCACCTATACCAGGATTGGTGATGTGGACTTTGACTTGGGCTGGCGTGGTTGATGGTGGGGATTCAGATGGCTCTAGATTGGTTATGGGTGGTGGTGAATTAAATATGTCACAATCCGAGAGTTCGACTTGTGAAACATCGGTCGATGGAGTGGGATTGGATGGTGGTGTGGAATTAGAATATGGAGGATGGGATAATGATGAAACAAAAGAAGTGGTTGTAGAAGAAGGGGTAGATGTGATGTACGATGTGCTAACAGTAGACTGATTGTGACCACATGTACAAGAAGAAATGGATGTTTGAGGAGGTGATGTGATGGGTAGCTCCTCTATGATAGGAGCTTTAGAAGAGGATGCCAATGGATTAGAAGAAGGTGGATTAAGAGATGATGTGGATGGATTTGATGATGGCACCAAGAATAAATGGGTGGAAGGTAACATGGATTCATAAGGATTTGAAATGAAATTACAATACTTAAAAGGTTCGACATCTATAGGGATGCAATGGACTTGTCCATCATGAACATATTTCAAGCATTGGTGGAGAATTGAAGGAACACATTTCATTTCCCTCATCCAAGGTCTACCAAGGAGTATATTATACACCATGGCTCCTTCCAAGATGTGAAACATGGTGTGCAATGTTCTGGCCCCTACTTCTATAGGTAAAACAATAGTGCCAACTGTGGTACACAAAGCATCATTAAATGCTTTGAGGGTGAATGATGATTTGGAAATGTGGGATGGAGGTAATTTGAGGTGGATAAGGGCAACGGTAGTAATGATATTGATTGACGAGCCGATATCAATTAGTACTCTTTTGAATGGCTTTTTGTCTATTAGGGCCATTATGTGCAATGGAGGGTCTACTGATTCTGAATTCATTGATTTTACCTCAAAGTCATAAAAGGTAATTGATGGCTCCATGCACGTTCTAACACTCCCTACAAAGTTTTTGAAGGCATTAGAGTCTGTAACCAAAAGAACTGAGCAATGAAATATGTAAAACACAGAGAGAGAACAAATTCCCAAAATTGCTTTTCTTTATTGATTTTGATACAATTTGTTACAAGAATGAATTTTGGATTACCCCAAATATGTTTGGGACAATGTTACAATGCTTTCTAACTCTATATCGATGCAGATGAATGAAAATTGATGGAAAGGTATCTTCCAACACTTTCACAGAGGCACGATGCTCTTTGTTCTTCCAGCCATAATCCAAGATGAGTGGGCTTTGGTATTCGGCAAGGGACTACTCCAGCTTCAACAGCTTATCCAAAGTACCTTTCACCTGCACATATTCCAACCGACAAAGGGATTAGTAGCACCTTTATATTTGAGCAATAGGAATAATGCATGCATAAAACCTAAGCAGATAATAACGTGAAACAAATAACAAAACAAATCAACAAATAAAAGCCTTGCTAATCAAGTGAATTCTATTATAGATATCTGATGTGCATGTGATTTCGTGCTCGAGACTGTGGAACCACGAAAGTGCGGTTGTGGACTAGAAACTGTGAACCTACGGTTGTGAAACCACAGACCTGTGTTTTCAACTATGAAATCATAGGCGGGCAGTTTTGGCTGAAATGACAGGTCATCTCGGGATGCATGCCAACGGTCAAAATTGAGCTTGCATTCTCAGTTTCTCGTCACGTCTGGATATATTTCGATAGCCTATCGGTATGCAAATTTAGCTCCCTTTGTTTGGTGGACTAATGATGCTTTTATAGGCTTCCTAGGGCTTTGAATGGGAATGAGAGGTGGCAAGTCTAACATGCCAAGTGGCAAATCTAAACTGCCAGGTGGAAGGGGCAGTTACAGTGAGTCATTCAGTGTGGCTCACTTAACTGGGGTGATATGGCTTAAAGTAGAGTGGGATGTGGGATGTTGTTTTATATGAAGGGACAAGGAGACAACAACAAATGAGTTGTGGCATGGGTGTTGGAAATCTATCTCATGTGCAAGGACAAGGGGGATAGGAGTGGGTAATATGTGGCAAGGGTGTTGGGTGAAGTGTCCAAGACACATGTCCAATGGGTAGACAAGGTATCCTAGGGTGATTTTCCTAATTAAATAAATTAGAAAAATAGGATTATGTGTAGGATTTTATATCCCTAAGTTTAGACTTAGGCACATAATTTTATTATGCAGGATTTGATGGTGGGGTGGTGAATGTGACTTAGAGGGTGTCGGATTTTGGTGTCTACAGAGTCGTAGGATTCTAACTCAATTGACTTGAGTATTTCCATTAAAGCTTCTCTATGCCTAGGGGATTGTTGGATAAGCTCATATACAAAAAATTTGGTTGATGCCATTTTCAAACTAGTGGTTAACCGACTGGTTAAGGTTACCGTTGGCCTTATTAGACGAAGGATGGGCTAATTGGATGGATTGGATATATTGATTGGTGGAGATGGATTTGCCGATGTTTGGATGGACGATGGGTTTGAAGGTTGTTGAGCATTTTGTTGATTTTGTCTTTGCTCTCTAGTGACCACATGGACTGCTCCTACAAAGTTTTGGTATTGTTGGACATGATTTACTTGATTAGGAGGTGGTTGTTGAATGTTACCTCCTACATTATGTTGGACCTCCCCATGGTTAGGTAGAGGTGTTTGATATATGCCCAAATTTTGATTTTGTGGAGCTAAGGGGTTATCCACGTTAATGGCCCCTAGGTCTATGAGGTCTTGCACTATGTTTTTGAACATATGGCAGGAATTGATATCATGCCCATTTTACCAATGGTATGGGCAAAACAAGTGCTCTCTATAATTTTTAGGTCTTTTGGTGGGATCATCAGGCCTAATGTTCGACAAGGCTAATTTTTTGGTCTCATACAACCTTCGAAATATGGATGAATATGATTCCACTAAAGGAGTGTATTGACACTAGGGCCGATTGAATTGGTGATAGGTAGGTTGTTCCACAGTTGGCGATGTGTTGTGTACCTTTGGTGCTTGGGTTACTAATGGGACCACATGATAGGTAATTTGTTATTGCACTGGATTTTGAGCCATTACGGGCTAGCTCATGACCACTTTATTGACTTGATTAGCTATGCTAGTCGTTGAGACTTGTGTTGATTTGGTTTGACCAGTTTTATTATTTCGGTATTGGCCCTTATTTTGCCATTCTTTCTTTTTAGGCTTAATGACACCCTCTTGGATTTTTATCTCCAATGACACTAGCATGTGCTAAAGCCTCCTCAAATTTTCTATAAGTATTGAGTTGTAGCATCCAAGAGATGGGTTTTATGCAACTCTTGGTAAAAATTTTGACAATTTCTTCCATTGGGAGGGAGAATGGTAACTTGGTTATGACTGCCCTCCAACGGTTTCCAAAATCATAGATAGGTTCCTCATCCCATTGTTTCAAATAATATATATCTGATAAGGACACCTTCTTTATGATATTAAGGGTGAAGCGTTCCAAGAATAGATCTATCAATTGATCAAAAGTATAAATACTATGTGTAGGCAATTGATTGTACCATTCAATGGCATCTCCCCCCAATGTTTGAGAAAACGTTCAGAGCATAAGAGCATTATCATTGTTAATCCGAAAACATACATGGACAAATGAACTCACATGCTCCTTAGGATCCTCGGTTCCCCTGAACTTGTTGAATTTTGGTATTGTAAAATCTGTTGAATACGACGATGATGGTATCGAAGGGTGAATTGGTTGATGGATTAGTTGGCTTAATGTGAGATTTTGGCTCATTATTCCTGGTGAATTTTGCATCAACTGATCAATTTTCTTTTGTATTTCTTGGAATATAGGATCTTCTACTAGAATATGAGGACTTTGGATTATGTGGTGGTTGGTTGATGGGTTGGATGGTAGATGTTAGGATGTGACCAGCATGATATTATGAAATGCATTGGTATGGGTGTGTGGTGAAGATTTATGGTTGAGGGATGGGGATGATTGATGAGGATGTTGATGGAAGAATGAGTTGTGTGGTTGGTTGGTGGAAATAGTAATTGGTGTGGTTGATGTGTGGATTTATGGTGGATTAGGTATGGACACTATGGAAGGTTAGGAAACCCATGCCGAATTTTGATTGGTGAGTGAAGGTTGATTTGGAACTACTTGGGTCATAGGGTCTGTGTTAATCGGTTGTTTTTCTTTTGTTCATTGTGAAAGCAACCTATTTATGAGCCCTAATGTGTCCGTAAGTTCTTGATTTGACCATGTATCAAAGGATGGGGTTATGGTTGGATGAGATGATGGGAAGGTGGATGATGATGGATGAGAAGACATGGGTATGGTGGCTAAGTGATATGATGGAGGGGTGGATTATGATGGATGAGAGGACATGGGTATGGTGCAAGTTGCATTTGATGTGACAACTTGGTGGTTAGGGATTTGTGAGGCAACATTGACATACTCCTCATACAATGGGTTGGAATAGGTGGATGTGAGGTAAGTGTTTGGAACACTTGGGCTTTGTTGTGGTTGGCTCATGGAAGAAGGCATACCATATTCATAACCTGAATTATGATATCCTTGGGTAAGGTGGGCGATAGCCAATTCGGTTTCTTAAAATACCTCTTGGCTAAGGGGCTCTAATACATAGTTGGAGGACTTGTAGATGGCCCTCACTTTGTCCTATCTATGTGGGTGGTGGATGTTTCCACATTGTGTGGAAGGGTTCCAACTTGAGGTAGGGATGGATATGATGATCTAGACAAAGCAAACTAAACCATACTGGATGGGGCTACCGAAGTAATGGGATCATGGGAAATGTTTTCCATTAAACTACTTTGATTTATTACTTTCTTTTGTTGTCTCGTTAGCACCATAAAGTAGTTAAACCAAAGATTTAAAGTTTATCAAAATCACACAAACTAAAATTTTTTTTTCAGAATTTAAAGTAAAGAAAACAATCAATCCTAGGTTTCACCGTGTGTGGCTTACCTTGTTCATTAATTATTTTCTCTTGTTAATGTGAGATTATTTTTAGAATTTTTGGCTTGTGTATTTTGATGTAACTTAATCTTGTTTAAAGAAAACAAAGGTAAAAACTAAGGCTAGCCAAGGCAACGACATTCTTTTAAATAATGACCTCCAAAAAGTTTGCTCGGGGGTAGTCCTATGGTTTTCAGGGCAAATATTGGTGGATGGAAATCACTACCACCATCACCAGATCTCAAGCAATGGTTGGTGATGAAATCTAGCCACTACTGTTAAAAATGTGAACCATGCAAGTGTGTGTGATTAATTTTATTAGATCTCTTGTTATCTATGGTGTGCAAACAATATTAAAGATTACTAACTTTACTAATCTAAATCAGAAGCCAACACAAAGATGCAAATTTCACCTAAAGAGTGCAGAGTACACCCTTAAAATCCCTTGCCTACAAGTGATTAAAATCACAAGAGCAACCGGAGGGTCATCCACCTCTCTACTAAAGGGGCCAGCCTAGGGCAGGATTACTTTATGCGTCAAGATGTTGTTCCTATTTAGATATGCAAAATTAAAGTGATCTTTAACCCTAAAATGCAAAATCTATGATGCTTTTCTGTTTCATATGCACTCCAAATGCAAACAATCACCTAGATCTACAACTTTAGAACAAGAAATGAATTTTGTGTAACTAAAAACACACAAACCCTAAATTTAATTTGCTAAGGATTCTTTCCCAAATTAGTTAGTGTTAAACCTAGAAACAGCTAAAAACAGTAGCAGAAAGTAGAATACGTAAATCACTAAATGATAAACTAGGGTTATGGGGCCTGCTTGGAAGCCTTAACTCTGCTCCAAATTAATGCCAGGTAAGTTTGGGCATCTGTGCAGGTGTAGTAGAGCACATATGGTTATTTGTAGACACTTTCGAGTGCTCTGTAGATGCTCTCAAATACCTATGTAATCTCTGAATGTGTTGCAGGCTGCTTCAAAAACCCTAGTGACAAAATCGGTGACCTCTATGCTTCTAAAAATTCTTGTAACAGACAAAAATAAAATTTAGCAAGGTAGATCTATTAAATAATGAAACCCTTGTGGGGTCCCACCGTGATTGTCATTTGTGAAGATGAAAACATGAAACTTAAACAATAAAGAAATAAAATGACCCAAATAAATACAAGATTGCACAAAATAGATAGATTTATTCAATAAGTGGGGGGAGCCAATAAACTCCTTTTGATACAATCTGTACTCAGTGAGTATTTGATACAAATATTTACAAAATGCTAGGGTTCTCTGAAACCCTAGCTACAATAATGAAGTATCTTCAGATAGTGTGTCCTCACTTCCAACAAAATGAGTGGGCTTCGGGTATCCGATGTTGGACCACTCCAGCTTCAATAGTCATTCAATAATATGTAGAATCTGCAGATCTGCATACACAAAAATAGAGAAAGGGATTAATAACACCTGTGAGGGATCCACAGAGTGAGACCCTCAGACATCGATAAACCCTAACTAAAATAGATCAAATGGCATGCGAAATATACAAATCAAGTAACAGAATAAAACCAATGAAGATATACCTTGCTTATGATGATGCCTCATTTTATTGTTGCAGTTTTGATAGCAGATGGCATGATGCAACAGGCTTTGATTCGTGTTTTTGTGGTTGTAGCAGACTCAAACATGCACTTGGCAGGCTTTAGTGCGAGCTTCACAGGCTTTGGAGTGAGCCTGATGTAGGAGGCATAGGTGTGTGCTTGGCAAGATCTACAGCAAGCTTCGCAAGCTTGGGAGAGCACTTGTGATGAGGATAAAATCTATAGAAGCAGATCAGGGGAATGCGATGAATGCGATAGATGGGCGAAAGTGGTGGCAACGATAATGGAGGACGGTGAGGTGGAAAGGATGGATATGGGGGATGGCTGGAATAGCAAAAGTCCTATTGGCTAGCTAGGGATTTAGATTTTTTAGGCTCTATCTCTTTTAGCTTCGCTAGGGCTTCGCCAATGATCTCTTCAAGATGCAAATTCTAATATCAAGGTTCCAGGGTTTGAGCATTTGCAAATGCCCTTATTTATAATCCAACCTAGGGTTTTCTTAGGGTTTTAGCCATACACTTTTGATCATGTGGTTAAGATTAAATTAAATCCTAAGGTTGAGATTACTTTTTAGATGTGGCATGGATTAATGAAGATGGATGGTGGAGATTAGATTGGATCGGACGACTGTGGTTAATTGAGTTTATAAATATATATTTTATAATAAATATATTATAATATAATATAAAATATTATATTAAATATAAAATAATATTAAAATAAGTCCAATTGGGTTAGGAAATGGCGATAAATGTGGAATTAGGCCAAATAATTGGCGGGAAAGGTGCATTCTAGACAAGTGGGTGGTGGGATGGTTAGGATGGAGGATTAGTGGCTCTAATTTGGTGTCTACACTCACATAACAATGAAACTCAAGTTCAAGTTCTTTGTACAATCAATGGGCTTCAACAACAATGCTTATAAAACATTCTTCACATAACAATGATACTCATGTTCTTCTCAAACCCTATCTTAGGTTTTTCACACAACTAATGGCTTCAACAACAATGCTTATAAAACAAGGTTTAAACACAACTCTCAAACCAAAAAACCTTGAAGCATTCAACCAACCACTTTCGAAAAGGAAACCACAATCAATCATTTTCTCTCCAATGATATTTTAGAAATCAACCACCATAAACAAAGTCAATGGAGAATATTGCTCATACCTTTTTGATGCCTTATTAGTTGTCCACTAAATCTGCCACACTCAATAAAATTTATTTTTCAACTTTCAATAAGGGTTAGGGATCATGATTAATAACACAACAATAATATTCAAATAACACCTTATTACTCCTACTCAATAAAATACATCATGTCCCCTCATGAAAGAATTAATCCTCTTTGAAAAAGAACAAAGCAACCTTCACTTTTGAACCTCTTTACAAAATCAAAAATATCTCTTTACACACACCTTATTTCTCCCTCTAAGCAATTTAATCAAATAGCCCTTGAAATAATATTTCCAACGATATATAATATGATATACTTTCAAAAAGAAAAATCACCAGAAATCTCTCTTTTTCTTATTGTGCATCATAACCTTTATTTCTCCTAAGGCAACTTTAGAAAAATAAAATATTAAAAAATTTGAACTTCCCTCTGTCCCTGATGGGATTCGATCCCTCGATGCCTCCTCGCTCAGTGCCTTAACCTCGGCCAAGCCGTCGTTGGGCCACACGCCCTCACATGTTCAAAGGGGCACGAACCAAAACAAATACCTCAATATTCGACACCCTTCAAAAACTCAAAAATGCTTTGAGAATTTCAACACAACAAGCATCCCCAACAAGACTTGATCGCAGGACCTCCTGCTTCTTACACAATGCACAAACCACTAGGCCAAATGTGCCTATGCATTTGGTTATCCTCCGTGAATGATTCTTCAATGGACCCAAATTTTGTAAACCCTTCACATGCCTCTTTACACACGCTTCAACACACAGGCTCTTCTCGCATTACATTATCAATTCGAATGCATTCGAAAATCGAGGACAAGGATTTATCGAAACTTTTGGTGGTATATATATATATATGTATGTCTTTCCTCATTTATTTAGTCATCAGCACTATTATTTTTAATATATGCCTTTCCTCCTTTCTTTAGACATCGGCGCTATAATTTTATTTTTAAAATTTAAATTTTAAATAATTTAAAATTTAAACTAAATATTTAAAATTAAATATCTCCATCACCGGGGCACCTTTTTCGATGAAACGAAAAGTCAACCTGTATTTTAAGAAAAACCCATTTCAAAT
Organism: Wollemia nobilis; assembly: GCA_028583015.1. Taxonomy (NCBI): domain Eukaryota; kingdom Viridiplantae; phylum Streptophyta; class Pinopsida; order Araucariales; family Araucariaceae; genus Wollemia; species Wollemia nobilis. The sequence continues at coordinate 991,559 of JAQPPZ010004560.1, read as the reverse complement.
CTGCCATCCATGGTTTTAAATAAAACCTTTTATTTTGTCTACCTTGGTTTTCACAAAAAAACATGTATATATCCATGCTCTCCAAAATATCATAAATGATTATTTATGAAGTGTTGTTACCACCAAAACTCAAATGTGATCCATATGACATCAATTATCCATGTGACATCAATAACAACATAAAATAACTTGAATTTCCAACACTTATCTGCATGCAATCAGCTCATGGATGGATGACACATGGCATCTGCATGCAATCATTTCACAAATGGTTGACACGTGGTATGGATGCACCGCATCAGTAATTCAATTGATCGGATTTGCTATAATTGACTGAAATTGTTACAACCGATTGACATTCCTACAACTGATCAACATTCTTGCAATCGATTGACATTCCTACAACCATCGTCATTCTTACAACTGCTCATCATTCCTGTAACCGATCATCATTCCTACAACCGATCGACATTCCTATAACTGATCGTCATTCTTGCAACTGATCAATATTCCTACAATCATTCATCATTCCTACAACCAATCATCATTCCTGTAATCGATCATCATTCCTACAACCGATCGATAATCTTGCAACACATTGTCATGTCTGCAATCGATCGTTATAGTTGCAATCAGTCATCATGGCTGCAATACATTGGTATTTTTGCAACTGACCATCATTCTTGCAATCGATCATCATACCTATAATCGACTGACATTCCTACAACTGATCATCATGGTTGCAATCCATCATCATACTTGCAGCTTATTATCATGGTTACAACCCATCGTCATTCCTACAACATTAGTTTTAACTTATCAGCATAAATGCAATCGATCGTTATGATTGCATATGATCGTCATGCCTGCATCCGATCGTCATGCCTACAATCGATCGTCATATCTACAGTCGATCATCATACCTACTACTGATCATCATGTATGCAACCGATCATCATACCTGCAACCAATCATCATGGATGCAATCGATCGGTATTGTTGCAATCGATCGACATAATGCAACCAATCTAGCATTTCCTGACTACCATATCTATAGGAAATCACCTCAGATCGATTTTTAGAAAGCATAAATGCTTAAAGTCTTTCATGCCAGTCGTACATTCCTATAATTTCCAAAAATGATATTCATAGCTCCCAATACAAAAAAATCACCACGATTTGAAAATTTTTGGATAAAAATGAATGCAATTTGCCATGTATCCTTTGACATAATTCGCTGGGATTCCGAGATAATTCACCTTGATTTTATAAATATATTTTGGGGCTGACCCCTTATGCATAACCTTGGTGGAACTTTGATGGAGTACTATTGAGGTGTGTACCGCAAAAAAAGGCTAAAAATATCCTCAAATAATTTCATTCTGGACTCTCAATAGGGCATTATTCTGGTCAGACCACAGTAGCCAAGATTTTGAGAGCTGGATTTTATTAGCCATCTATTTTCTCTGATGCATTCAAGTTTGTACGAGCATGTGAAAAATGTCAAAGATACATTGGGAAGGCCAAATATGTTGTCATGCCTCTACAACTAGTAGTAGTAAGAGAGTCATTTTAGTAGTAGGGACTACATTTTACCGGTGTTGTTGATCCTAATTCATCAATTGATCACAAATATATCCTCATGGTAACTGATTACTTCACAAAATAGATTGAACCAGAAGCCACCAAGCATGTTGATCAATAAATAGTGGTTGACTTCTTAGAAAGGCTAATAACTAGGTTTGGAGTTCCTGCCACCATTGTATCCTATAATGGTACACACTGCATTAGCACCAAAACCATGGATTTTGCCACAAAATATAGTATTTATTGGAATGCATATTAAAACTACTACCCATAGGAAAATGGTTTTGCGGAGACTACCAACAAATATTTACTAAGAATAATCAAGTGTAACATAGAGTGCAATCCTAGAACATGGCACCTCCTGCTTGATCAAGCACTATGGGTGGACAAAATCATGCCCAAGAAATCATTGAAGACATCACCTTATGCTCTTATCTATGGAAAAGAGGTAATTCTCCCTATTAATATAGATCTCTCGGCTCTCAAATTCATGAATGATATGGAGGTGAAAGATGCCCCTCCTTTAAAAAAGAGATTAGCACAGTCGATTGAGCTAGAAGAAGAATAGGAAAGGGCATACGATAACATGTGTCATGGACTGGGTCTATGGTATGGGTCTATGGTAGGGCATACGGCTTTCAAAATTCTCATATTTTCTTCCCTTATATGTGATGGACTGGGTCTTTGGTATGGAGGTATGCCGATAGATTTGCTTCATTGAAGAAAAGTGGGGGCTTGGAGCCAAAAAGAGGGTAATTTTCCCACAGTCAATATTGTTCAAACACATTCTTATACCCAAAAATGAGGAGGTTCAATTTTAGTATCTTGATGATAAGCTATTTGTCCTTAATCTCCCTTTAGTACCACCCAGATGGCACTATGATCTTGATCACATTTTGCAAACTAGGCTTCAAGATAATACAAGGCCATGATAGTTTAAACACCACATGAATGAGGCCAATGCAAAAGTGTTGAAATATAGGAACCTACTAAAAGATAAAGTAATACCCTTGACCAGGTTTCAAATGCACAAACAACCATTATGGAGGTCCTGCTATGTATTCAACCCTAAAAGAGATTCTGCTCAACGGATAAAATCCTCTTTGATCCAAGAAATAATCTAACAGAGGAAATGGACAAATCACAAGATTGAGCAATGGTGGATTATGCAGTGTGAGTGGGATGATGTCAAGAAGGCATTCCCTAAAAGAATAGATGGGGAATTCTCCACCAAGTATGATGCCAACTTTGAGCCTAGGAAGAAGAAGGATGCGAAAGATCTTACCCCTGAAGTCTTAAGGGTGTCATAAGTAGCTAGTTTTGGGTAAAGTGAGGAGTATTCAGAGGAATATGACGAGGAGCAGGAGGTCTAAAATAGCCTCCAAGTGCCAAAAAACCCATCCAAGGCAAGTACAAGTGAACATAAAGTCCCATCTATGGAGCCTCCATCCAAATTTAGGATTACCAGATTGGCCAAATCTAGTGGAGTAGAAACTCAAAATTCCTTGGTGCCTCCACCTCAGAAAGCTAAATCAAGTAGAAAGAGAAAATGTTTTTCAAGCCTTGACGTGTCACAAGTCCAACAAGCAGTAAGCAAAGGGTGGAGGCTACCTCTAAAGGTCTCGAAGATAGAAGGAATGGTGGCCTCAAGAAATATTCAAAAGCAACAACTGGTGGTAAAGGAATCCCCGAAGGTGATGCAAGAACAAGTCATAGTTGAAATATTGAACTTATGTTCACCATCCCCTTAGTGAACCCCATTATTAGAAGCCCTAGAGTATTCCCCTACCCTACACCAAACATAAATCACTAGGATAATACCAGCTATAGCCCACATGGTGCCTCTACTTCCTCTTCACCTCCAACTTGCATCCCTAAAGAGGTCGCTTGAGTTTTCATTGTTCTTGCCTCTCAATCCTCCAACTACGATGTCTATTTTTCTCTAATCCTCATTTGTGATGATGCCTTTGCCTAGTACACCGTAGCAACCAACCATCCAATCCCAGTTATCTCAATCGCCCACATCATTACCAAATACAAAGCGATAGAGTGAGACAATTAGTTCACTCTAGACCCATGCCTTGGCATCCTATCAAGTAACTCCCCTTCCATCCTTCCTGATAACACCACTCCTCATGCAAGTTACAGAGGAATATTTATCAAAAGTTTATGTCATAATGAAGAATATACAAGATAATCAAATAAATTAGGATGACCAACAGTGGTAGGAATTAGCAGAAGAGTGTGCATCGACGGTTCCCACAATGCATCTTGAGCTTGATCTGGTAGAAGAAAATATGCATGAAATAACTATAGTTACAAGAGTTAATAAGGCCCTTGTGGAAATGAGGCAAAAAAAATTGAAGAGAAATAAAGAGCCTCGATAAACTAAAACATAAAAGCAGTAATAACAAAATCAAAAGAAGAAGATTACAGATTCACACATTACACAATATTTATCTTGGAAACCCTCAACTAGGAAAAAAACAAGACCGTATTATCTTATTATTGCATTAACTTGATCATCTCCAATATAATAATATTCTCCTTCTATCTCATCAAACCCTAATGCAAGTGTGATATATATAACAAAGGCACATGCACATATTTTTATAATATCATGGGCAAAAAAGCATGGGTTCAAATATAGTAACCCTAAAAGACCATATGGGTCTAAAAATAACTTAAACCCTAAAAATTTTGGTCGAGAGTTGCCACCCCCGAACCCCTGCTTTTTAGAGATCTATCATTCCCAAACCCCTATCGAGGCTCAACCCAGCCCAAAACCTCGACGAGTATAGGTATGGAGTATTCAGTACTTTTTAGTGTTAACTCCACTAGAATAACATGGAAAATATTCAACATATTTTCAACATTATCCCACTTGTTGAATACTTTCCATAAGGGCCAAAAACTACCATTGTCAACTGTCAAGGGCAACCATGCCCATAGATCTTCTACACCAAGAAATTTTTTGAGCAAGTACAACCTTTGTTAATGAATCAACAGTATTCTTCTCTATATCAACTTTCTCCAATATCACCTGGTTCTCTTCAACCATCTCTCTCACAAAATGGTACTTGATATCAATATGTTTTGACCGATCATGAAAACTAGGATTATTGGCCAAAAATATTGCACTTTGACTGTCATTATTAATTCTCATAGCCTTATGTTTAAGACCAACTATTGAACACAACCTTTGTAGCCACACTACTTCTTTATAGGTATGAGTTACTGCAATGTACTCTGCTTCTGTAGTGGATAAAGCAACAATCGATTGCTTTTTACTCATCCAACTTACTACCCCTCCAAATATTTTGAACACATAAGCACTAGTGGATCTTCTCTTGTCAAGATCTCCAGCCTAATCAACATCCACAAACCCTTATAAATTTACAATATCATTATCTCCAAAATTTTCTCCATAATAGATAGCATAATTTGTAGTTCCATGCAAGTATCTGAAGATCCTCTTCACAACAGTCCAATGTTCTTTTCTTGGATTTAACATATATCTGCTAACTACTCCCACTACATGTGCAATATCAGGTCTAGTATAGACCATTGCATACATCAGACTGCCCACAACACTAGCATAAGGAACATGATGCATTTCTTTAATTTTCTCATCTGTTTTAGGACACTATTCAGCAGATAACTTTTGACCAACTAGATATGGAGTACATACTGGTTTACAATCATGCATCCTAAACTTTTGTAGTATCAAATCAACATATTTCTTTTTATTTAACCATAACTTTCTATTTGCACAATCCCTTATTATTTCCATACCCAAAATAAATTTTGCAGCACCCAAATCCTTCATGTCAAAAGCAGAAGATAACTAAGATTTTAGTAACTTTATCATCTCCTTACTGTTACCAATTAACATGTCATCCACATACAATACAATGATAAAAATTTACCTTCCTTTTTGAAATATACACATGGATTTGCTTTATTTTTTCCAAGCCTAAGTGTCAATACAAACCTATCAAATTTTTGGTTCCACATCCTTGGATATTGCTTCAACCCATAAAGAGACTTCTTCAACTTGCATACCAAGTCCTCCTTACCTTTTACCTTAAAGCATTCTGGTTGTGATATATATATATATATATATATATATATATATATATATATATATATATATATATATATATCATCAAGTTCACCATGTAGAAAAGTTGTCTTTACATCCATATGTTCTATTTCAAAATCAAAAGCAGTAGAAATAGCCAACAAAAATCTAATTGAAGTTAGTTTAGCCATAGGAGAAAAAATCTCACCAAAATCAATTCCCTCAACCTGAGAAAATCCTTTTGCTACCAAGCGAGCCTTATACTTATCCAAATTTCCTTCTACATTGTACTTCTTGAATAACCACTTACAACCAACATGTTTTCTACCAGGAGGTAATTTCACCAAGTCCTATGTCTTATTTTTATCCAGGGACTCCATTTCTTCTTCCATAGCCATTTTCCAAGACTTATTCTCACTTGACTGAAGTGCGTCCTTTATAGTCTTGGGTTCTTCATCTGTAGTTCCACGTAAGTATCTAAAGATCCTCTTCACAATAGTCAAATGTGCCTTTTATATATTTGGCATACATCTGCTAACTACTCCCACTACATGTGCAATATCAGGTCTAGTATAAACCATTGTATACATCAAACTGCCCACAATACTAGCATAAGGAATATGATGCATTTATTCAATTTTCTCATCTATTTTAGGACACTATTTAGCAAATAACTTTTAACCAACTGAATATGGAGTACATACTGGTTTAAAATCATGCATCCTAAACTTTCGTAGTATCAAATCAACATATTTCCTTTGATTTAACCATAAATTTATATTTGCACGATCCCTTATTATTTCCATAACCAAAATAAATTTTGCAGCACCCAAATCCTTCATGTCAAACATAGAAGATAACTAATATTTTAGTAACTTTATCATCTCTTTACTATGTCATCCACATACAATACAATGGTAACAAAATTTTTACCTTCCTTTTTGAAAAATACACATGGATCTGCTTTGCTTTTTCCAAGCCCAAGTGTTAAGATAAACCTATCAAATTTTTGGTTCCACATCCTTGGATACTGCTTCAACCCATAAAGAGACTTCTTCAACTTGCATACCAAGTCCTCCTTACCTTTTACCTTAAAGTATTCTTGTTGTAATATATATATATATATATATATATATATATATATATATATATATATATATATATATATATATATATACTTCATCAAGTTCACCATGTAGAAAAGTTATCTTTACATCCATATATTCTATTTCAAAATCAAAAGTAGCAGAAATAGCTAACAAAAAATTGATTTAAGTTAGTTTAACCATAGGAGAAAAAATCTCACCAAACCCAGGTGTTGTAGGTGAGTTGGAGAGGAGAGGGAAATCCTCCAAGAGAGGTCCCAGGTTCAAATCTCCACCCTATCAAAAAATTGAATTGGGTATCAAAAATCCAAGTGATAATGTTGGTGCAGGCAGGGTCGGGTGCGACTCCCTAGTGACTTTGACGGTGTAGAACCCCCTGTTCGTGGTATCTGTTAGGACCCTCCTAACATATTGTAATTATAATTATCCGGGGTGCGTCTTTCCAATCGCACCCCATATTTCATATTTATGGTGTATCACCATATTCATTTTAAAATCATCAAATACATTCATTTATATTTTATATCGATATTGGAGGTTAAACTCTATATTTCAAAAGCGATTCAAAATCCAAGTGATTCCATCTTATTTTTTGCAATTCAATATTCATTTCCATTCATAGGCAATTAGTTTCTTAACATCTGGATCAGAACTTCAGATTTCACCTGCCACTGCCATAAATTTTTTTACAAAAAAAAAAATCATCAAGCCACGCATTATTAAAACACGGCAAAGGATTATAATTAAAGGCTATAACAAAATCATAAAACGTCGGGAATTATTGGGAACGAAGATCGGACAAAAAAATAACAGATTCATTCATTCATTGAATTGGTTCCCCAACTCAATATACTGCGATTCCCAACTATATATATCGGACTAATAACGCCAGGAAAAAGGACGTCGGGCGCGCTTGTCATCGACGTTAATACAGAGGAAGGAAATTAAAAAAAAAAAAAAAATTGACGTCGCCGAAGTTTCTCAGAAATTTTTCGTGAATTAATTCGTGGATTAAGTTTAGATATATAAAGTCCGTGAATTAATTTTCGTGGGGAATTATCCCACATAGCGGGTGCGGGAATTTTTTTTTTAGTTTATTAAGTGGGCAGCACGCTTACTGAAGCGTGACTTCGGTCACGCCCGCCCTTGACCAAGCTTCGCGCGTACCCACTGCTCGCCTGGCCTCTGTCGGACGTCGTCCCGCCTCTATTAGTCCACTGTTTGCCTGCTTGTCGCGTCCTGCCTCTGCCAGCCCTTCTCTCTGTTGTCGCCGTTTCGGCTCCGTCAGTCCATCTCTCTGTCGTCACCGCCCCGCTTTCGTCAGTCCGTCTCTATTACCGCTGTCCCATCTCTCTGTCGTCGCCGTCCCACTTCCGTCAGTCCATCTCTGTTACCGCCGGCTGCTAGCTGTCGCTCCGTCAGTCCGTGGCCGCTAGTTGTCACTCTAGTCCGTGGCCGCTAGTTGTCGCTCCATCAGTCCGTCTCACCTACTGTCGTCCTGCTCGTTGTGCGCTCTCCGGGGGCAAAAATAAATAGTTGATAGGGCATTGCCCACCAAATTTTTATATAAATATATATATATATATATATATATATATATATATATATATATATAATTAATTTAATTTTTAAATTAAATTAAATTATTGTCCAATTAATTTTAAATTTTTCTCACCTTGATCGTTACCTACACCAACCGAAATGGCCGACGGACGACGATCATTGGATTCCATCCACGAGAAACACGAAAGGCTCACTGAAGAAGTTAAACAGGAAAGAGAAGAGAATACCCGTAACACAAGAGAACTCTTCGAGAAAATATTTGCAATAGATGTTAAACTTGATGCCATCAGTCAAAAACAGGCAACCACACAAGCAAACTCAACCAACACCGGGTCATCAAACCGAGCAATATTAGGAGGTCCACAAACTTCCATTCTACCACGGACGACCAAATTAGACTTTCCAAAATTTGAAAGCGGAGACCCTACAAACTGGATCTACCGAGCAGAGCAGTATTTCTCACTAAATCAAATTCCGAAAATACAAAAAGTGCATATCGCCTCCTTCCATTTGGAAAATGACGCCATCCAATGGTACCAATGGTTCGAGAAAACTAATGGCACTCCGTCGTGGTCAACCTTTACACAGAACCTATTAGTACGATTTGGCCCTAGCAAGTTTCAAAGCTTTACAGGGGCCCTCACTAAATTATGCCAAACCACTTCAGTAAGCGAGTACCAAGCAGAATTTGAAAGGTTAGCTAATCGAACATCCGGATTAGACGCTGCCTTCTTTCAAGAATGTTTCGTTAGCGGATTAAAAGAAGAAATTTGAATTGAGGTACAAATGTACAACCCTACAAACATGTTAGAGACCATCGGCTTAGCGAAATTAGCGGAAGACAAAATCAAGGCACGAAATCGATTCACAAAACCAACTTGGGGGAAACAATCAAACACTTATACCAACCCCAAGCCAATGCAAAATGGACGAACCCAAAACTCCTACACAACCCCCAAAATTAACCCCGCTCTACCAATTAAACGTCTGAGTTTCGAGGAAATGAAGGAAAGACAAGCTAAAGGTCTTTGCTACCATTGCGATGAGAAATTTGATAGAAATCATAAATGTGCCTCACGGAAATTATATATTCTCGATGCCACAGAGGAAGGGAATTCTACTGAAGAGGAACCTGAACTCGAAGTAGAGGTAGTATCCAACACACTTGAAAGTGACGAAGAAAATACACCAAAGGTTTCCTTCAACGCCCTTGCCGGATTTTCTGCCCCTCAAACAATGCGAGTAAAAGGGTATTTTAAGAAACAAAACCTTACCGTGCTCCTAGATTCTGGTAGCACACACAATTTTATCGATCCAAAAGTGGCTAAACAAGCAAATTGTTTCATATACCCTTGCAATAACTTCGAAGTGATGATTGGAAATGGCGGAAAAATTGCATGTAAAGGAAAATGCAGAAATATAAAACTAACTATGGGAGTTTATACCATGCAAAGCGACATGTACGTCTTACCCCTAGGAGGATGCGACATTGTACTAGGCGTACAATGGTTAAGAACCTTGGGCGTAGTCCAATGGGAATTTGATGAACTATGGATGAAATTCACAAGGAAAGAACCAAACCTATATTATCCAAGGCTCGAAATCGGGACCTTCCCAAATCGTCGACTCGCATAGAATGGAGAAAATTATCCGAAAAGGGAACAAAGGAATGGTCGCCCAATTATTTTCAATTCAACCTAGTCACCAAAAAGACGAGACACCTGAGTTACAAAAAATTTTAGACCACCATAAGGCGGTATTCAACGAACCAAAAGGACTACCTCCACAACGAAGTCACGATCACACTATTCCACTATTTCCAGGGCATCAACCTCCTAATATTAGACCTTATCGTTATCCATACCTCCAAAAGACCGAAATAGAGAAATTAGTACAAGAGCTTCTTACAACAGGAGTCATTAGACCTAGCAAAAGCCCTTACTCCTCTCCAATTATTTTAGTTAGGAAAAAGGATGGTTCGTGGCGTTTATGTGTCGATTTTTGAGCGCTAAATAAAATGACCATCAAAGATAAATTTCCTATTCCGGTCATCGATGAGCTACTCGATGAACTCCATGGGGCAGCGTACTTCTCTAAGTTGGACTTACGGTCAGGCTACCACCAAATACGAGTCGCTGAAAAGGATATTCCTAAGACGGCCTTTCGCACTCACGAAGGGCACTACGAATTCTTGGTGATGCCATTTGGCCTTACCAACGCTCCTTCTACCTTTCAAAGTCTAATGAATAAGGTATTTCACCCTTTCCTTCGTAAATTTATATTAGTTTTCTTTGATGACATTTTGATTTATAGCAAAACATGGGAAGAACATTTGGACCATGTTAGACAAGCATTCCAAATCTTGAAGGAAAACCAACTTTATGCAAATAGATCAAAGTGTTCCTTTGGGAAACAAGAAATTGAATACTTAGGGCATATTGTCTCAAAGGAAGGCGTGATGGTAGATCCTTCCAAAATCGAGGAAGTGAAAAATTGGCCTATTCCAAAAACCGTAAAGGCTCTACGTGGGTTTCTTGGACTAACAGGATATTATAGAAAATTTGTCCAAAATTATGGTAAAATCGCTGCTCCTCTAACAACATTACTTAAGAAAAACGCTTTCAAATGGTCGCCTAAAGCGGACGAGGCCTTTATCACCTTGAAAACTGCAATGTGTACCACCCCTGTTCTAGCCATGCCCAACTTTTCTAAACCATTCGTCATTGAAAGTGATGCTTCGAGAATAGGAATGGGAGCCGTACTCATGCAGGATGAAAGACCTCTAGCTTTTATAAGCAAAGCATTTTCTCCTAAGAATTTAGCTCGCTCTACATATGAAAAAGAGATGTTGGCAATTGTCCATGCTATTCAACATTGGAGACCTTACCTTATTGGCCAACATTTCATTATACGCACCGACCATCATAGCTTGAAATATTTTTTGGAACAAAGGACTAACACCCCGGAACAACAAAAATGGGTTACTAAACTTCTTGGCTATGATTATGAAATTACATATAAAAAGGGCAAGGACAACATGGCAGCCGATGCACTTTCTAGAAAATTTGAAGATATGCCTCAAGTTCATGCTCTTTCCTCCCTTATTCCTAATTGGGTAGATGAGGTGCATGAAGAATGGATAAATGATCCTATTACCCACGCCTTAATTCAACAACTTCAACATAATCCTAGTAGCAAACCTCCATACACTTGGAAGGACAATATATTAAGATACAAAGGGAGGATGGTCCTCACCCCCAATTCAACTTATCGAAAGAAACTTCTTCATGAGTTACATACCTCACCCATTGCAGGCCACTCAGGGTTCTTAAAAACCTATAAAAGAGCCACTACCTCCTTCTATTGGGTAGGAATGAAAAATTACATCAAAAACTTTGTAAAAGAATGTGAAGTGTGCCAAAGACAAAAGGGGGAGACCATCGCTATTCCCGGATTACTTCAACCTCTTCCTATACCCACCAAAACATGGGCAGATATTTCTATGGACTTTATTGAAGGATTACCTAAATCAGGCGAAAAAACAACCATTTTCGTAGTTGTTGATCGTTTATCTAAATATGCCCATTTTTGTCCAGTGGCTCATCCGTATACCGCAAGCACTATCGCCCACCTTTTCCTCGATAACATCTTTAAATTACATGGTATGCCCTCCACAATTATTAGTGATCGCGACCCAACTTTCACTAGTACCTTTTGGAAGGAATTATTCAAATTACAAGGTACTCAACTTAGTATGAGCTCCGCTTACCATCCTCAAACCGATGGCCAAACCGAAGTTGTAAATAAATGTTTGGAAACATACCTTCGATGCTTTGTCTCTACTCAACCACTCCATTGGGTAAGGTGGCTGTCACTAGCGGAATGGTGGTATAACACTTCATACCATACGTCCATCAAAATGACTCCTTACGAAGCACTATATGGTCAAACACCACCATCCCTCACTTCCTATATTCCAGGGACTACAAAAGTCCATGCGGTGGAAACAGAACTTGCTAGTCGAGAGGACATACTACGGACCCTAAAAGAGAACCTACACACCGCCCAACATCGCATGAAGCAGCAAGCCGATCAACATAGAAGCGAACGTAGTTTTCACGAGGGTGATATGGTTTTCTTACGTCTCCAACCTTACCGGCAAACCTCTCTTAAACAAAAAGGTTCTCAAAAATTAGCACCCAAATTTTACGGGTCGTATAAAGTTCTCCAACGTATTGGGACCGTTGCTTACAAACTTGAGCTTCCTCCCTCTTCCAAACTTCACCCCGTATTTCATGTATCTTGCCTTAAGCTCGCAGTTGGAACACATATCACGACACAAACCACTCTTCCGGAATTCTCCGAGGAGGGAGCACTTTTAGTCGAGCCAGAAGCTATCTTGGATCGCCGCTCTCGTCACCTTCGTACTCGCGATATCACGAAAGTGTTAATCCATTGGAAAGGTCTACCTTTAGAAGACGCAACGTGGGAAACTCTTCACGATATCCAGCGGCAATTTCCAAATTTCCAGCTTTGAGGACAAAGCTCCTTTAAGGGGGGTGGCATGTTAGGACCCTCCTAACATATTGTAATTATAATTATCCGGGGTGCGTCTTTCCAATCGCACCCCATATTTCATATTTATGGTGTATCACCATATTCATTTTAAAATCATCAAATACATTCATTTATATTTTATATCAATATTGGAGGTTAAACTCTATATTTCAAAAGCGATTCAAAATCCAAGTGATTCCATCTTATTTTCTGCAATTCAATATTCATTTCCATTCATAGGCAATTAGTTTCTTAACAGTATCTCAGACCAAGGCGGCCCCACAAGGGGTTTTTCGCTTTAAAAAAAAATAAAAAATCTCACCAAAGTCAATTCCCTCAACCTAATAAAATCCTTTTGCTACCGAGCGAGCATTATACTTATCCAACTTTCCTTCTACATTGTACTTCTTCTTGAATAACCACTTACAACCAATAAGTTTTTTGCTAGGAGGTAATTTCACCAAGTCCCATGTCTTATTTTTATCCAAGGACTCCATTTCTTCTTCCATAGCCCTTTTCCAAGACTTATTATCACTTGACTGAAGTGCCTCCTTTATAGTCTTGGGTTCTTCATTAGTAACTAATAAATTAAATGCAGAATAAAAATTTGAAGGACTATACCTGTCTAGAATTCTTCTCTCTCGATCTGATCTCCTCAAAATTGGAGTTCTAGGTTATGGATCTTTAGCTTCCTCCTCACCTTCTTCCTCTAAATATTCCTCTTAATACTCTCTCTGTAATTCAGGTTCTTCCTCTTGTTCCAATTTTACCTACACTATTTCTAGTTCTTTACTTGGTTGCATTTCCTGTTTTGAAACCCCTTTTGTTTATCTAAATATTACATTACAATTGTAAACAACCTTATGTGTTTATGGGTTTCACAACTTATATCCTTTAACACTAGTACTATAACCCACAAATATGCATTTTTCAAATTTATAGTCTAGCTTAGTCCTTTTCTCTTTTGGGACATACATATAAGCATCACAACCAAAAACCCTTAGATGTCTGAGAGAGGGTTTCTTACCAGTCCATACTTCCTATGGGGTCTTGTCCACCAAAGCTAAGGTAGGAGATCTATTGATGAGATTACAATTTGTTAACACAAATTCATCCTAAAATATCTTTTCTAACCTTGCACCACTTAGCATGTTTCTAGCCTTATCCATCAATGTCTTGTTCATCCGTTCTACTATCCATTCTGTTGTGGAGTATATGGAGTTGTTCTCTGCCTTTCTATTCCACAATTCTTGCAAAACTGCTCAAATTCATTAGAGCAATACTCACCACCATTATCACTTCTCAAAACCTTTATCTTTTTCTCTATTTGATTTTCTACAAGAGCCTTAAACTTTTTAAATTTATTATAAACCTTAGATTTATTTCGTAGAAAATATACCCACGTATTTATTGAGAATTCATCTATAAATGTAACAAAATAGATAGATTTACCTAATGATGGTACTTTTGCAGGTCCAAACACATCACTGTAAACTAGATGTAGAATTCCTTCAGACCTTGTAGCACTACTTGAAAACTTAACTCTAGTTTGTTCCTCAAAAACATAGTGCTCACAAAAATTAAAATTTAATGGGCAATCAGAAAGTCTATTAGCCATACCTTTCATTTTCAATTTTCGAAGTCCTTTCTCACCAATATACCCCATGCATTGATGCCACAACATTATCTTCACTGTAGGAATACTTGGAGCCATTTCAACTGTATTATTTTCTTGTACAACTAAAGAGTTATTACAATTAATACCTATAGTGCTAGCTTCAAATCTAAACAAATTTCCTATGCAAAATCCTCTTACCAACACCAAGGATCCACTGACCATCTTGCAACTATCCTCATTGAATACCACATTCACATCTGCATCATTCATCTTACTCATTGATATCAGATTCCTTGCCAAACCTGGAATATGCAACACACTAGGAAGGGTTTTAATTCTTCCATATTTTAGCATCAGCTTGACACTTCCTCGACCTATTATTTTATATGTCGAATTGTCTCCCATGAAGACTTTACCTCCATTTATATTTTCATATTCACATAACTCCTCCCTATGAGGAGTCATATGAAAAGAAACACCCGAGTCAATCAACCATGAGTCATCACATTCACTTGAGCATGTTGTAGCTAAAAATAAATCCCCTAAATCTTCATGTGGTCTTCATTTCTGTAGAAGTTCCTTCATCAGATGATCGAGTATTATCAACCTTTTAGATCTACAATCTTTTTTATAATGCCCTACTTTACCACAATTCCAACATTTTCTCTTTTTCAAGGCAAAAAATTTACCCCTAGATTTTGATTTCTTTTTGCTTCTTTCTTGAGAAAAACCTCTCACAATCAAGGCTTCCTTTTGATGATAATCCTCAAAAGATTTTTGTCTCATCTCCTCAGACAACAAAGTTCCTACTATATCCTCTACTTTCAATGTAGATGTAGTATTGGTGATAGCCATAACAAGGTTATCCCATGAATCAGGTAATGGACAATGTAAAATAATACACTTTTCCTCTTCATCCATTTTTACATCTAAAGAGGTTAATTGACTTATCATAGTGTTAAAATTATTCAAATGTTCAACAACAAAGTCACCATCATTCATCCAAACTAAATACAACTTTTGGAGAAAGTGTTTATTTAGCAGTGACTTTATCTGATACAATATTCCTAGCTTCTCTCATAACAACTTTGTCGTAGTCTCTGTAGATACATTCAAAAATACTAAATTAGATAAACACAATCTGGTAGAGATCCTTTACTTCCTATCGATTTTCAGTCAATCTTCATCTATCATCGATGTTGGTTTTGCTCCTAAGACCGTAATCCACTGATATCTATTAACGAACATATCTTCCATCTTGAGTTTTCACAACTCAAAATTTTATCCATTAAATTTTTCAATCTCTCTTTGTGTGCTTCCCATATTCCTCCTTTTCTTGGATCCTTTCGCATATGAATCCCACTCAAGAATTAATTTATCACAAGGTTGAAACCCTTACTCAAACAAAGCTAAAACCTAGCTTTGATACCAAATGAAGAGAAATAAAGAGCCCCGATAAACTAAAATAGAAAAGCAGTAATAACAAAATCAAAAGAAGAATATCGCAGATTCACACATTACACAATATTTATCCTGGAAACCCTCAACCAAAAAAAAACCAGCATAGTATTATCTTATTATTGCATTAACTTGATCATCTCCAATACAATAATATTCTCCTTCTATCTCATCAAACCCTAATGCAAGTGCGATATATATAACAAAGGCACATGCACAAATTTTTACAATATCATGGGCAAAAAATCATGGGTTCAAATATAGTAACCCTAAAAGCCCATATGGATCTAAAAATAACTTAAGCCCTATACTTGAACCCTAATGAGTATATGTCAGAGTGTCCAGTACCTTTTAGTGTTAGCCCCACCGAAATAACATGAAAAATATTCAACATATTTCCAACAAGAATGAGAATTTCAGATAACCACCAAGGATGTCTCAAAAATCCCTAAGGTGCAGACCTTGAGAAATTTGCATGTGTAGGAAGACACACTCTTCTAGCATAATAGTAAAGAAGAGAAGGAGTTGAAGCTAGTAAAGAAGAAAATTAGTAACCTGTAGGATCAGTTCAAGCAAGCAAAAGTGGAGCATCGAGCTCTAGAACAACAGATGAAACAACTCCAAGAAGGTTTGAATAAAGTCACCCTCCCATAAGGTGTTGCAACAGAAGAATGAGGAGATAGATGCATGGAAAACTAACTTCCAGACTACCCAGGAATTATCTGAGAAGCGGGATGCCAAGGCTCAGGCTAAACTTCAAAAATTGGAGAAATCCCTGTAGGATACTCTAAAATATATCCAAAGAGAAAGAAATACACATCGTGGGTCAACAATATCAAAGACCTGGATAATTGAGGTCAAAGATTTCTATTTGTAAATAATAAGAGAGGTTACGTTGAATGTGTTAACCACCTTTGCATAAAATTTGGTAGACATTCTATCGATTTCCAAGGAGGTAGAGATGTAATTGGCCAATAGAGGAAAGGCAATGCACACCATGGACCCTCAAGCATTGGTGGTGAAAGTGATGTTCAGGAGAGTAAACTCTATCTTGCTGGCATGCCCAAAGCAAGAAATAGATCAAATCAGGATCCACATGGAGCATATTCTATTGGTCATGAATCTATATTATGAAGGTAAGGAGATCCATGTTGCATTAAGGAAAGAAGTGGAGAGGATGAACAAAATTAATGCTGCACTAAGAGCACTTAGCTCTCTAGGGTTTTGGGATGGTAATAAGCACTTGCATAAAGAACAAGATCTTATCAATCAATTTGAAGCCTTGAAGTAGGATCAAAGTGAGATTGTTGCACTTAAAGAGTTGGTTGCAGTGGACAAGATGATGAATGTTATCCTAAGGCTTTCTAATCTCTGCACAAAAATAGAGGAGATGGTTGAAAATTATCGTGATCCCTCCTACAAAAACTTGTTTTGATTGAAAGCCATCAATGACCAAATCAAGAAAGCTTCCCTCCCTGCTCCTGAAGTTTGGGATCGCATCTGCAAAGACCTCAAAACTCAAATCCTTGTAAGGGTAGCTTCTCAAGCTGAATCTTCTAGAGGATGGGAATAGCAACAGACCGAGTTGAGAGGGGTGATAGGTTTTTGAAATAAAGACCTCCACAAGCCTGATGTAATTTTTAAAAGTATTTATTTTGTTAAATTTGTAGCCCAATGGTGGCTTAGGGTTATTTTTTATTCTAAATTTTGTTTCAAATTTTTGGTCAAGTCAAAGGATTGCATCCATCCTTGTTTACCTGGGTTTTCTCATTTTTAGCAAGTAAAAGACCCTAAAAGTAACCAAAAGTGTGGGGTAGGAAATTGAGCACACTCGATATTGGACGAATCTCAAAAATATATGCCTTGATAGTAAGGTGGAAGCCATGCTTTGGGTAAAATTTTTGGCGCTAGGAGATTCACCACTGGTCCAAAAGTGTCGGCTAAATAAAAGAGTGGATGAGTGCAAAGATTTGGGCAGTCCAAAAATCAAGGCAAGTCTTAAAGTCTCATCCTAGCTTGGGTGGGAGTTTACAAGATGCTAAAGGATGGAGCAAATCTCAAATCCTTGCCCTAGCTCAGGTGGAATTTTAGAAGGAGAAAAAGGGTGGAGCAAACTCAAAACCTCACCCTATCTTGGGCAGTTTTAGAAAGGTTACGAGGGCGGACAAACTCCAAAAAAATTGCCAGAATAAAGCAAGCAAGTGAAAATAGACAACCGATGACAAAGGAAGTCTTCCAAAAGTGTTGCCCACTGTAGTGGGCGAGAAATTAGCTAAAGGTGTGTGCATCCTTAAAGATCAACCCCCACCCAGGATGAATACTTAACAGATTGGGAAGGAGATCTAGAGCTAGTACCATCCTAGGGCCCCGCCCTATGGAGAGGTTAACACCTGGTGGAACCAAAACTAATTCAAATTTATGAAAGGTCTAGAAGCCCACCATAGAGCCCAATTTGAAAATTAAAATATTTGGTTTCTCGCTAGTGCACTACGTTCAAAGAATGAGGTAGGTTGCATACAGAGTTAATGCCTAGCTACCATGGCATGGGGTATGAGTGCATGAAGTACAACAACATCGTTGGATGCAAAAGCAGACTAAGGAAGTGCAATTAATGCAGCTAGTCTGAATGATGTATAAATGTCCCAAAGACATTCCATCAAAGGCAAAGGATTGGTGGAAGATCCATAGAATATTTGCAGAGGCCAGCTACTCATTGTCATGATGGCATCATATTAATTGAATTTGACCGATCTAAGAAGAGGGACCTAAGGTCTATAAATAATAGAATGTGATGTATTCTTATGATCGACTCTTAGCCATTGCAATTTGTATGTAAGATTTGGAGCACACTAAATACAAAAGAATCATTATCTGACCTTCAAACACTTTCACGTATGTATGAATGAATTTCATGGTTGTTTATTTTTGTTAAAATTGGTGAATGAATTAGTGTTAATTCTACATTCTGGATTTTTATTGTTTGTTTATCAATTTTGGAATCTACAACCATATGCTATGCATTATTGGTTATTGAAATGTGTTGGCTAGTCTGTTAGATGATTTGAGTGTATTTTGTTTGTGTTTTAGTTTTGATCTTATGTATATCTTAATGCAGTTAACCTCCCTTTCATATTTTGAGGTTTTAGTTTAGATTTCTTTCTTTTCTTTTCTCAAACCCAAGAAAAATAGTTAGAACCTCTTAAGGAACTGGCCTACTCCAGAGATTCACCATAAGACCTAACCATTCTTGTAACCATTCAATGTTGGTAGAGTCTATAGGCGCACAACTCTTTCCATTAGGTGTAAATTTTCGACCAATAATTATATGAAAGAAAAAGTAAAGTATGATTTTAATGGTAGGTCATGTGAACTAAATGTAGCATATATATCATGTATAGTTGTGAATTTTTTCTAGAAAATAAAAAATATGAAAGCACATGCATGGCCGATAGTGAACAACAAATGGAAATGTTTATGTTAACTCATTATGTAGAAGCTCACAAGGTTTAAGGCAATTGGTTAGGAGTGAAGAATTTCATACCACAAATAAAGGTTTCAATCCCATAGGGAACTTTAGCATTTCATATCAAAAGGTTAAGTACTTAAAACTTTTATGATGGAAACCAAAGTTCAAATATTACAAAGGTGGGACCGTTTCTATTCCTTAAATAATTTGAAAACTATTTTAAAATAAAGAAAAAGCATATAGTATAAGATGATAGATGTAACAAGGCTATAGATTAGGGCTTTTCCTTTCTTGATCCTAAAGTTAAACATTTTGACATTTATTTTCTAGGGAATAAAAATCCTTCCAACCTGCATAGATTATTTTTTCAAAGCTATTGTTCTAATTCTTATTGTGGCTAAATTTAATTGCTTGACACTTGTAGGATTTAACTTTTTTGAGAAGCTCATTGTCAAAAAAAGATTGTAAAGAAAAATATTCTTTGAGATTTTATAAACAAAATATTAAATTCATCAACATTAATTATTGAGCCAAACTTAACACAAAAATTTGAGAAACAATTAACTATTTTCTAAGAGAAGGATTTTTATTAATAAAATTTGTTATAATTTCCTAATCAAAACAATGAAGTAATGTTGAATCTATTCTTAAAAATAATTTTACACCAAGTTTGAAAGTTGCTAATTTTAATATAGATGGACTAATGCAAATATTAACTTCTACTAATCACTTACAAAAAATTATCAAAATTTTACCAATCATAAAACAAGGAAAACAATTTAAAACAATTTTAAATTTTTTTTCCAATGAGATTGAGACGGACCTCATCCATATTATGTCATCATTATCATTATACAATGGTATTACAACAACTTAAATATTATCCATATAAAACTTGGAATTTAAAAAGTACCATATTAAAAGGACTCAAATAAAGGTCATCACTTAGGTAAGTGTGAAACTCTTTTTACGGTTATTATTTCATAGGAAATGAGTTTCAAAACATGTCTATCCTTTATGAAGTTTTTTTTTTTTTTTGGCTACATAGTGGAATTGATAATAGTATTTATAAATTTGGAATTTAAAAAGTATATATATATATATATATATATATATATATATATATATACTAGGAGGGAAGAAAGTAGAGAGGGGAGGGCTCTGGTCCCTCCCCTGCTCCCCCTCCCATGGCTCCTGGTTCCTGCCCAGTTCTTGGCTCAACCCAGGTCATCCCTCCCGGGGAGTGGTTGTTTGCAGATGATCTCCTGGGGGAGATCCTTCTCCACTATCTGTGCCCCTCCCGGCCGGCTAGGGTTTCCTTGGTTGTTTTTTCGGACTGGTGCTTCCCAGGGATCCCTGTTTGGTTGGGGATCCCTTCCCTTTTTCCCTCAGGCTTCCCCTTGGGGTTTTTTGCAGGTTATTCGCATGGATCTGGTCCCTTGCGTTTCTCGGTGCGGTGGAGGTGATGGTTTAGGGTTTGGACAACTTCCCCTTTTTCTTGTGAATCCTCGACGGGCTCTGTGCTTGGACGGGATTCTTGGTCCCTGCTGTTGGGATCCTCTTCTGTTTTCTCGAGGCGGGTTCTTTGTGGTGCAACTCTTTGGTCACTTCTTGATGGGTTGGATCCTATCTGTCGTTGGTTGTCGGCTTCTGTAGGATGGCTCTCGGCTGAATGGAATGTTTTCCCGGTGGGCGAGATGGTTTATCCACGGGGCGGGATCCGCCAAATCCGCCGCTTTTCCGTGAGGCGGGATCCTTTCTTTTCTGTTGGTTTCCCGGATGGCGGGATTTTCCTATTGTTTTCGCTAGGCGGGACTGTTTGTGGTGGTTTTGACTGCTTTTCGCGAGGCGGGATTTTATTGTAACGATTTTTCTTTGCTTCCTGCTGGGCGGGATCTTCTCGATGGTGGTTTTTGGCTACTCCCCGGTGGGCGGGATCTCCAAAACTACTTCCTTTCTTATTTGTCTGTTTCCCGGCGACGAGGATTGTTTCATGCTTACTTTGTTACCGCTGGGCGGGATTTACGTTTTGGTGTTCGGTTTCAAGGGATTGATGCCCTAGGCCCATTGCTTATGTAATCGGGTTTTTTTAGGGGTTACGTTTTTCTGTAATAGGCTTATACATAAAGCCAGGAGGCATGATGCAAGGCTGATTTTGTACATAAGGTTTTGGGATCCTCTATAAAAACCCTTTTTTAATCTACTATAATAATTACCAAAAAATATATATATATATTACTAAAAAGTACCATATTAAAAGGGCTCAAATAAATGTCATCACTTAGGTAGGTGGTGTGAAACTCTTTTTAAGGTTATTATTTCATAGGAGATGAGTTTTTAAACATGTTTATCTTTTTGAAGCATTGTTTTTTTTTTTTTTTTGTTACATAGTGGAATTGATAATAGTCTCTATTATATTATCATTATAGTCAGGGTTTGAATAAGAATGCAAATATTAACTTCTACTAATCATTTATAAAAAATTATCTAAATTTTACCAATCATAAAACAAAGGAAAAAAATTATAAAAAATTTAAAAGTTTTTTTTAATAAGATTGAAATGAACCTCATCCATATTACATCATCATTATCATTATACAATGATATTAAAACCGCTTAAATATTATCCATATAAAACTTAGAATTTAATTAAAAGAGTTCCATAATAAAAAGGCTCAAATAAAGGTCATCACTCATGTAAGTGTGAAACTCATTTTAAGGTTATTATTTCATAGGAAATGGGTTAGATAAAAGCATTTTTTTTTACATTGGCATCAAATCTCTGTCATATTATCTCAACAAGAACATATTAAAAATTAAATTTTTTTATGAATTAAATTTAAGTCTTGCGAAAAGAATCCAATGACTTTGTCTTTTGAAAGATATTACCATGCAGTGTTGTGCTGCTCGAAATTCAAAAAGTAAAAAAGATTCCTCCCATTTCCATAATGCTATAGCTAAGGGTATTAATACCCCTTGACGATCGGACAGAAATTATCTCGACTTTATAACACGGCCTTACACGATATTCCTTCAAAGGAGGAAGAGTCGTTAACAAGAATGCATTCCATATCAAATCCTCCCACTTGGCGTCATGAACGAAGCACATTCTCGTCCTTTGAGGAAAAAATTAAAACATTTGTTATCACAGCGTGTCCTACGATAATCACCACGCAAGAGAACCAACACGGAACTTTCCAAATCTTACTAATATTAAATTCCGCCACTCTACATTTCTTAACTCTTGTTGTTGGGTTGGAATCCAGTTCCTAGCCTCTTTAATTACCAATGATAAAATTGAAAACTCCAAACGATTATAATTTATTATAATTTAATAATCTAATTATCGCAAGCCACTGACACAGGTATTATTTGAGCAGCTCATACTTCCTTTTGTTAACCCACTTGGAAGATGTGGCGTGGTCACAAGGAAATGTTCGCGCCGCGAACGGCTGATGTGCAAATTCATGTAATTTTTAAATAACGCGTGGAAACCACAGCTTAATCGGACGACGGAACTCAAAATTGTATTAAACACAACAAATAGCAGTGCATGGTTCCTATCTCTAATGTCATTGTCGTATGCCGCGCTGGAACGGTACCAGCGTTGGAAGCTACCTTGGGCGTGCTCGAGAACCCGGGCCCAGTGGATAACTTTTACAACGTCCATTTACCCTGAGGTCGGTAAATTTGGGAAAATTACCGGGCTTCGGAGCCCTTTAAAAAGGGACCATGGTCGATAGTTGTTTCATCATTTTCCTCTTCATTTCTATATCTTTTCAGTGCGTTTTGCGCGTGTTCATGATCGGTGGATTGCTCTTGTGAGCGTCGGTCCTTCTTGTTCTTTGGGCTCTGCATCTTGGGATCAAGCCTCACATCAAAGGTTCGAATCTCATCGCTTCTGTTGTTATTTTTTTTTTTTTTGTTAATGGGTTTCCACGGCGGGAGCTTATATTGCTTCTGTGTGTGTGTTTTTTTGGTTTACAGGCAGCAATAATGGCGGGGAACGGAGATTTTTCTTTCAGTCAGCGAAATCCGGTTGCCAATGGTTTGCGGAAAATCCAGACGAGTGCGAATAAAAAGCCAAACGAAATCTGTCACGATGATAGCACTACTCCCGTGAAGGCGCAGACTCTGGACGAACTCCACTCTCTGCAGAAGAAGAGGTCTGCGCCGACCACGCCTCTTCAAGGATCTCAGGGTCCCTTTCAGCAGCTATCTGAGGAAGAACGGCAGAAGCAACAGTTGCAATCCATCAGGTATTGTTTGCATATTTAAATTTATTATGATTTTAATGGCGTAAGTAGAGAGTAACATTTTTAGGTTTATGTGTGCAGTGCTTCGCTGGCATCTCTGACGAGGGAGACAGGTCCGAAGGTCGTGAGAGGAGATCCTTCTAAAAAGGTGGAAGCTTCCAAGCCAAAGCTGCCTGTGGAGATTCCGAGCGCTGTGCCATCCGCCACCGTCGCGACCGTTAGCGATAGTGCCTTGAAGTCCACTCATGTTCTCTACAATCTCTCTCAGGCTGGTTAGCATTTATAAATTTTGTTAAATTTTTATTCAGTGCCGGCAGATTTGCAGGTGACGAAGCCTAAAGCGCCGAGGGTTCGCTGTTTCTCAGCTTGTTTTTTTTTGGGGATGCAGAGCTGTACGAACAGGCCATTAAATACGAGCATGGATCCTTCATTACATCCACGGGAGCGCTTGCCACTCTTTCAGGCGCCAAAACCGGACGTTCTCCCCGAGATAAGCGGGTGGTTAAGGACGAAACGACAGAGAAGGAACTGTGGTGGGGAAAGTGAGTATATTTGTCATTGTCCCTACTTCTATTCTTGCGGTGTAGACGCGTCAACATTAGATGTAAAGGCATTTTTTTTCATCCTATTATGCAGGGGATCTCCGAATATCGAGATGGACGAGCATACTTTCCTTGTCAATCGGGAGAGGGCTGTCGATTATCTCAACTCTCTTGACAAGGTGGATTTACAGATGCTGAACCATTTGCTATATACGACATATAGATAGATACAGAGTGGGATATTATGGGGTGGGATATTATCGGTTGTGATGTTTGTTGTTTTCATGGCAGGTATATGTAAATGATCAGTTTTTGAATTGGGATCCGGAACACAGGATCAAAGTCAGAATTGTATCTGCTCGAGCTTATCACTCTCTGTTCATGCACAACATGTAAGTATTGATTTCTGCCACACTCTCTGCTCGTGTGATCACAATCTTTGCAACGGAATCGTAAGTATAAGCCAGATAAGTACACTGTGACGCGGATTTTGTGTTTTTGGTATACATCTAGTGCGAAAGGCGTCCCGCCTATAGGAATTTAAATGATTTAAAGACAGACAAATTTATATATACACGCTATGTATCTGTGTATTCCTTTAGCCTTGGAGCCTGTATCTAGAGAGAGATAGATGTGTTTGGGATTGAGATTTAAGATTATAGCAATGGGGGGATTGGTGATGTATGGGTGGCAGGTGTATCCGACCCACCCCTGAAGAGCTGGAGAACTTTGGCACTCCGGACTTCACGATATACAACGCTGGGCAATTCCCTTGTAATCGATATACTCACTACATGACATCTTCTACCAGCATAGACCTTAATCTCCGCCGGAGAGAAATGGTCATTTTGGGTACTCAATATGCTGGAGAGATGAAGAAGGGATTGTTCAGCGTCATGCACTATCTCATGCCCAAGAAACAAATCCTTTCCCTCCATTCCGGCTGCAATATGGGCAAGGACGGGGATGTTGCCCTGTTCTTTGGCTTATCAGGTTAGCTATTCCTGGAATCCAACGAGAGCTCCAATCTCTCTCGTGAGATTCCCTCGGTGCCTTCATTATTACCCCTCGACCCACCTACTGATACAGTTCCCTTTTGTCTTCTTTGCAGGAACTGGTAAGACCACTTTGTCCACGGATCACAACAGGTATCTTATTGGAGACGATGAGCATTGCTGGAGCGAAAACGGTGTCTCCAACATTGAAGGAGGTTGTTATGCAAAATGCATCGATCTCTCTAGGGTAAAAGAGCCTGATATCTGGAACGCCATCAAGTTTGGAACAGGTATCAATTCTTGATCTAAAACCCTTGTTTTATTGAGTGTTGATGGTGTAAAACCCATGTCCTTAAAACTTTTGCATACACGCAATTTTACCCCCTGTTTTTTACTTTATTATATGTGAGTCTCTGGTTTTTGCAGTGTTGGAAAATGTTGTATTTGATGAGCACACTAGGGAAGTAGACTACACAGAGAGATCAGTGACAGGTAAGGAAGCCTGCCTTGGCCCCCCCCAATCCCATCGTTACGCTTATAACCAATTAATTTAACAGAGCTATTTGTTCAGGGGTCTATCTCAGACAACTTATATTTGGGTGGGTATCTCTTTTGCAGAGAACACAAGGGCAGCTTACCCGATTGAATATATTCCTAATGCGAAACTGCCATGCGTGGGATCTCACCCAAAAAATGTAATTTTGCTGGCTTGTGACGCTTTTGGTGTTCTGCCCCCAGTTAGCAAATTGACTCTTGCGCAGACAATGTACCACTTTATTAGTGGATACACAGCTCTGGTACATGCCTACCCAAATTATAAAGCCGGTAGAGTCTCATTGTTGGATTTCTTCTTTCTGCCAATCCTGCATGTGTGTATTAATGTGTATGCGTGCCTGAACACAGGTGGCAGGCACAGAGGATGGGATTAAGGAGCCACAGGCCACTTTCTCTGCATGCTTTGGGGCTGCATTCATTATGTTGCATCCCACACAATACGCTGCCATGCTTGCTGACAAAATGAAGAAACACGGCACAACAGGATGGCTTGTCAACACTGGTTGGTCTGGTGGGAGGTATGATCACCCCTACCTACATCAGTCCTTATTTTACTTTTATGACTTCTTTTATTGACAGTGGTTTATTTTTGAAGGTATGGCGTGGGGCAAAGAATCAAACTGCCTTACACGAGGAAGATAATCGATAATATTCATGCGGGATCTCTGCTTAATGCCAAATACACCAAAACCAATGTTTTTGGACTGGAAATTCCAGATGCAATGGATGGGGTTCCTTCTGAAATCCTTAACCCAGAGAACACGGTATGAGAGATATGGCCTTCATTTTAAATCACACAAAATGTTTAGGATTTTCGCATGAGATATTAGTTTGTATTTATTTATTGTTGCTTTATATTTTGTGGTTGCAGTGGCCCGACAAAGAGGCATACCGAGATACTCTCCTGAAACTTGCAGGTCTTTTCAAGAATAATTTTGAAAAATTTGCAAGTTATAAAATTGGGAAAGACAACAACCTGACAGAGGAAATATTGGCAGCAGGTCCTCAGTTTTAGTGAGAAAGCACCTGAAATCACAGATTATCAGAACATAGAAGCTTTAGAATCTTAGTATAGCTATGCATTGTTTATTCCCGCACTTTTTTCTTTTACTATTGCTGTGGATTTTCATTGTTCTACTCCCCAGAGTGAACTCTGAGGTCATTTTCTGGCCATTATTTATAAAAGACATTGTGGATTCCTAGGTCATTTAGTTTATTATTAGTATTTTCAGTCTTTTCCTTCTCCAGTGCAATGAAATTTACTTCTTTTCACTTTCGGTTTTCAATGTTTTTAGTATTCGTAAGACTACGATATTGACAGCAGTATTAGGGTAGTAGAGTAATATTTTTTAATATATATACTTTTGTAATAACCAGGGCTATGCTTTTTTACTGTCATTTAAAAAAACAATGGGAAAGGATAAAAAAAATAAACCTATACACCCTTTTTCTTAAGTATTAAAAAAAACAGTACATCCTCTTTTTAAATGAAAAAAAAAACTATAAAACCGTCTTGTGTATTTAAACACTTTTATATACAAAACTTTCGACACATTATTAAATCATAACATCTAGTTGTAGAATCAATATCATGAGTGTGGTGTTGGTCTCTATGATTTTTTTTTTCAGTATCTTTTATCCTAGACAACACTATTATTATACCCTTCCTATGTTCTTTGGCACTTAGTGAAGTCTACACTGTAGAGCTAGGTGCCGTTTGGTGGTGGAAGTGTGTTTCAGACGTGTGTTTAATTATATAGTTTGTGTGAGAGGACGTCACTTGCACTTGCATTATTGTTGATTTGTGTTCAATCTCTAGCGTTGATTTGTGTTCAATCTCTAGCGTTCAATATTTACTTTTACTGGAGAGGGAGGAGGGAGGATGTATATATAAGAATATGTATAAGAAGTATTTAAAAAATAAAACAATGGAAAGGGAGGAGGAAGATGTATATATAAAAATATGTATAAGAAGTATTTAAAAAATAAAACAATAAAAATAAAGGTAGTTAAAGTAGTTTTAATTATATATAAAGCTCAAATAATAAGAACTTTAACTTTAAAAAATATTAATTAATTGTGATGTGTTTATAGACAATAAAAATAAAGGTAGTTAAAGTAGTTTTAATTATATATAAAGCTCAAATAATAAGAACTTTAACTTTAAAAAATATTAATTGTGATGTGTTTATAGTCAATATTAAAAGTTAAATACTAAATATTTTAATTATTCTTGGTGTTCAAAGAATAAAAAAAATTTATGTTAATAAACTTTAAATTTTGGAAAGAAGTAAATATTTTAATCATTCTTGGTGTTTAAAGAATAAAAGAATTTTATGTTAATAAAATTTACATTTTGGAAGGAAGAAGCGGACAAAAAATTGATTGTAAAACAAATTTTGATAAAAAATAAATAAAGAATATTTTTAAAAAATTGATTGTAAAAGCAAAATATTTTTAATAAAAAATAAAAAATATATATTTTTAATAATAAACAGCTTATTTTAAAAAATATATGTTTATATATGAAGTTTACCCATGAATAGGATTAGATCTCGGTCCCCAATTTAAGCAATTTCTATATTTGACTATGTTATCGTCGGCTTAAGTTTAGTGAATACGTGGATGAATGGATAATTAAAAATAAAAAATTGTAATGTTATATATTATTATGCAAATTTAAATTTGATTTTTGTATTGTATGTTCCTAGCTTTTCAGGTCTTTTCATTGGAGTTATTGTATGTACTTGAAATAAATATTTATCTTATATTATAAATTATAAATTATAAATTATTTATTATTTACCAATGTTTTAAATTATTATTAATATTAAATATATATTTAATATTAATGGTTTCTTTTACTTTTATACATTTAATTATTTCTATGTATTTTAAGATTGAAATGTTAAAAAAAAAACTTTAATGTATGATATTAAAAAATCATACTTAAATATTTTGAGATTAAAATTTAAGAAATGAGATTAACTAATAATTTGAACTAAATAAAAAAACGTTTCCAACACACGTTACTTTTAAATAACTCTTATGATTTAGTACATTACTTTTAAATAACTCTTATGATTTAGTAGTTTTGAAAATTTATGTATTGATAAGATTACAAGTACTTTATAGAAGTTTATTGATCGTATACTAAACACTCAATACTTCAGTTATTTTTCTCATTTTTGTCACTTGTTGTAGCTTATTTGATTATTTTAAAACATGTTGTACGCAACATAAGAGGGTTTGATTTTTTTAGATTTTTAAAGAATAAAATATATTTTTATAAAAAAGATTTTTTTAGATTTTTAAAGAATAAAATATATTTTTATAAAAAAGATTGATCCAATATCATGTGGTTAATGTTATAAGCTAAAAAAAACCATTTTGTCAAAATAGATTGGGAATCCAAACAAACAATTTATAGTTATTCGACACTTTTTTATAGAACGAAACCAACCTCTAAAAGGGTGAATATACAACATAATTAAACATAGAAAAATAAACGAAAAACCCTAAATTGTAGAAATGTAACTGTAGCCACCAAGTAGATTTATTGCTCATCATGTGTTTATTCAATGCAAAGTTGTTGGAACTTTTGGGCCAAATGGATGAAATCTTTTTTCAAGGTAGATTGTCTTCATCTTCTTTCCCTTGTCGAGGACTATGAGAACGTCAATGCAAAGTTGTTGGAACTTTTGGACCAAATGGGTGAAACCTTTTTTCAAGGTAGATTGTCTTCATTTTCTTTCCCTTGTTGAGGACTAGGAGAACGTCAAAACCATACAAAAAGGGAGGGAACTTTAGATTTTGTTTCTTTTGGAGCCTTTGGAGGGAACTTTAGATTTTGTTTCCTTTGGAGCCTTTGGAGGAACTGCCAATTCCATCGATAATGGCTCTACATCCAATGACATATCCTTGCCCTCGCTAAGATACTCGAACACACTATAATTGTTGCCCAATTGACATTGGTCATATAAAATCGCTTCTCTGAAGCAACATCTTTTGTTGATCTCCTTCTCGGGTTGCGGGAGCGCTTGGCGTTAGCTGGAGGAAATGTACTAGATGACTATGAAACAACCACTATTGCATCCCTCTATTGAGACTCAGGAGCCTCATTGTTGGTAGTTTCAGTTAGAAGATCAACTTTTTCCTTTTCATATCCTTTTTTTACCGGTTGTGAGACATGTACCGACTTGGATTGTGTACCTTTAGAAGCAACCAAACGTGCATTTTTACGCCCTCTCACAGTCGTCCAACCATCCTCTTGAGGTTGAGGAGTGGGTGCACTTGGTGTGGTGGGGCTTTGCTTGTTCCTATTATGCGACATCAAGGGACAGTCTTTGATCTTGTGTGCTGAGGACTGACATCGAAAACAAGTGTTGGGCAAATTAATATAGAGGATCCGTTGGGATAACACACAGTCACCAACTTGTATGTCAATAGACTCTTTGATATCTCGAGAAATATCAATCTCGATGCAAACACGTTTTTTAGGGCATGCATTGAAAATTTTGTCCACCTTCACCAAAATAACACGCCCAAGAGGGGTTGTTATGCGACTGAGAAAGGGCCACAAAGGCAAAGGAAGTCCTAGAAACCACCCACACAGGGCCTTTGGTAGATTTTTCCTCAGAAACAGAAAAGTCACGGGTCCAAGGAGAAAAAACAACCAAAGAGCTTTTCATATACCAGGGTCATGTTCATAAATCACCTTAGCATAGGTTGTTTTCGCAAAGGGAAATAGAAAAAACCCTTTTTAAGGTTTTGAACCATCGTTAGCTTGACTTCATGAGGAATCCAAGCCCTAAGGAAAAACTCATTAGGGATGCGTCCAACGAAATACTCGACAAGGGTGAGTGATTCTAAAACTGTGACATGCAGAATCAACTTCAGGTAATGAAAGAATTAGATAAGAAGAATGAGGGTTACCTTGTGCATAATTCTCAACACAAACCTTCACAGTTGGATGAGAGAAGCCATTATCACATGCATTCTCTTTTGTGGCGACAATGTTGTGCATTGATCCGCCAAGATTGAAGACCATAATGATACTCAAAACTAAAACATTTTCTTCTCGTAACTTCAAAACCCTAGCATCTACCGCACGCCCTATAACTTAATGAAAGTACATATTTTCAACTTAGGTTTTATTAGCCATAACTTAATAAAAGTACATATTTTCCATTGTTAAGTTGAAGACACTGCATTTGAACAAGATTTAAGATTAATTTGCTCGATACTTTTTCTTAATTTATTTTTAAGTATTAATAAATTTATTTATTAACTTATTTTTTTAGTCAAAAGATTTTTAGATTTTTATGTATGTTAAAGTAAATTTATATCTAATTGATTTGATTCTTATTTCTTAAATTTGAGAAACTAGATTAATTAGCTTGTTATATTAGATGGTGGTCATCTTGTTGATACTTATCTCTTGCAAATGTCACATTTGCATAGCCTTGTGATTTAATAGTTTTCTAGATGTTACATTGATAGTATGCCAAAGTACCTCTACTTGGAATATTAGCTTTTTCTTGTACCTTTCATTGATGGTATGTTGAGCACCTTATTCTTCCTAGGCTAAAATAGATGGCAAACACATATTTAATATTAGTAATAGGTCTTCCTTGAAGATATGCTATATATGAGTGCCTCCATTATCTTGAATAGCTAAGACTTAGATAAAATAAAAGGTTTAATTTCTTATTAACCTTGTGAGAGGATCATACCTTGGAGATATAATATTTTAATGATATATAAAATAAAATTGAAAAAAATCTTTATAACATTATAGGCTTGGCTAATATAGGAAGAAAGCAACGATATAAGATTTGTTTTTAAGAGGTTCAAGGTTCATTTGTTTTTTAAAAGGTTCAAGATTCAAATCACGACGTATGGTTATGTATTAATCGAATTTGATTTTTCTTGTAACATGTATTAATCCTATATTAATAAGTTATATAAATAAAAATTTTAACTTTCTCAAGCTAAACATTCACCCTTTACCTTTATATTATTAATTCTTAATATATATTTTTTAATATGTTTAGAGATAGTGCAACTATTAACATACATTCACCCTTTACCTTTATATTATTAATTCTTAGAATATTTTTTTCTAAGGAGATAGTGCAACTATTAACATATCTCTTTACATGCTTTAGTAAACCATTATAGTATGTATTGATGTTTATTAGATGTTTGTACTTTTGTTCCGGTTGCATCACCATATTGAGAACGCCGCATTGACCTTTCACCTTAGATGTTATGACCTCTGCTATGGATACGGCATAAAGTTACTAATATAAAGGCCAAGGTGCTTTGTTAAGTCACAGGCTCATAATGAAGCTACCTTTCAGGCATATGAGACCCCCTTAGAGGCAAAAGGAAACTTTTCACTTCCCGTATAATATTAGTTAAAATAATGCACATTTTCAAGTTTAAATACTTTTAATATGTGCATTTCATATTTTGTGCCTTGCTTAAATTTAGAAAGATGCCCTTGGGTGTTATGGCTTTCTAGACATTCTTAGTCTCTTTGTAAATATACTTTGCATGCTATTATTCTAACATGATTTTACCGTCTTGAAATTGTTACATACTTTTTTAATCAGGATAATAATTAATGATATTTTAAATGAGAAGGAAATTTTGGAATCTTGCTAATTTAAGATAATGATTTTTAACATTTGTTAATGAATAACAAATCAGTTACAAGACGAGATACTTATGAGTTTCTTTAGTATCTCACTAACATGTGAGTTGCATTTATCTTCTAAGGATAGAAAACAGAATGAATTTATGTTATGTAGCAATTCTTTTGAAAAAAATATTAATAATGATTACTTTAAATTGTATAATTTATTTATTAATTTATGATAAACATTTTAAAGAAATATGTGATTTTTATTAGGGGTCGCTTTAATTTAAAATTAAAATATTATATTTGCTATTAGGTTACATAGATTATATTTAAGCAAAATTTTCATGAATCAAGTAGATCTTAACTTACCTTCTTATCATAGATATTATCTAGAATTGTCTTCTTTTAGAGATGCTATGTTTTCTCTGTCTTCTTTTAGAGATGCTATGTTTTCTCTATGAAATCCTTGATATTATTTTTATTGACATATTGAATATCCTCGAATTACCTTTTACAATGTGAATTTTTTAAGTTGGAGATCAATATTATGATTGGCTAAATTATCTAACACCATATTTATTTTTATATATATGCATTGCCATTTCTAAGGTATTGCTTATTATTTGTAAAAGCAATGCCATTATTTATTTAATTTATACATTTTTTTTTTCATAGATAATAATCTATGAATTTCTCTCAATTTAAACGATTTCATCCATTTTTTATGGCATTCTTGATCCCTATAAGAAGTACCCTCATCTTTGCATAGTTGTTTATTGAAGTTAAATGTGATATTGACTAAGTGAAGAGAGTGTTCCTTCATAATCTTGAAAAACACCATGTCCACCAAATTGTCTAAGACTTCCTTTCAAAGAAAATGTTAAAATTAAATTCGATGAGCATAACTTTTAGATATTCATTTTTCACCATTAATTGATCCAAACCATTTTCACAAAATCCACATCATAGATCGCCTCTAGATGCTTATTTAAATTATATAGTCAAGAGGCCAACCCACATTTTCCACACTTAGGACATTCCATGATGAGCACCATGTTTGTAAAGACTTTGCAAGAGAGTTAAGAATACAAATCTAAACTTGGATATGGTTTTGAGATTGATTTTTGAAGATTATATTATTCCTTCAAGCTAGATATTTTCAACAAATAATATTAGAACCAATATTTCTCAAAATACCTTATGCTTTTTATTTAAAACATCCAACCCAAAATTACATCAATCTTTCATTGTCAATGGAGAAACTTATTAGGTTCTCCTTTTCTTGAAAATCAATACCATAAATAGTTGAACGAAAGGGAAATTTAACAAGTAGATGATGTAATACTTCTAAATCCTCCTCACACAAATTACATCTAAAAGATTTGTTATACTACATTCTTTGTAAAATATCACTTATAAGAAATTTGCTATGGACTACCAACTAAAGAGGTGCCAAGGCCTTGGGAAGGGCCTCAGGTGAACAAATATTATTCTAAGAAGAATATCCACAATCTCCTAATTAATTCCAAACCAAATTACCCCTCTATAGATAATAGGTAAATATAATTTTTGAAACATATTTTTGAAAATCTTTTGCTACTTGTTTGAGGCTTTCTTCCTCATCTCTATTACTAACACAAATCTAAGATTAATTAAATCTATGCAATCCAAATAAGCATAGTCCAATGATTTCCATTTTATAGTAGAAATATGAAGACTTCAAGTAAGCATCAAAATAGAAATTTGTAAAACCTCCCTCATTAATAAACCACATAATAATTCATGATTATTTGTAAACTCTTTGATATGAATTTCCTTATGTAAATAATCTAGTAGGAATTGTTTTCTGTATAGTTTTTTGTATCTACAAAGCCTATATTTTGCAATAATGTTTTTATCCTACTCTTTCGTTGATATTTGAATAATCACCAACCATGGTTTTTTCACAGTGTTAAATTCATAAATATTTAATTTTGTATGTCTACCCCTTCCATAGTCTTTCCTCTATAATCCCTATTCCATTTACAAAAAGAAAGCTTATTTTTCTTCTCATGTCCTTTCTAAATAGAAAATCTTTGATTTTTTTGAGATTGACAGATTATACCTATCATTAATCTCAAAAGTGGTGTCTTATATATTGGGAAAGATTACTTTATAGATATTATGCAAGTGGGATTCTACCAACCATAATTAAGAACTTACCTTTCAAACTACTCAAACAAGATTTTATTCCATCCAAACGCAAAGTTCAAAATCTCATTTTCTTTCTTTTATTAGATAAGGAAATTCTAAAATATGCTCACATAATTTTTCATCATATAAACCCTAAAATATTTGTAACAATCCATTGCAAATCAATAAAAGTGTTGATAAAAAAATCTTAAATTTTATTATATTTACCCATATGCCTTCTCATAATATGATAGGATTAATTTAAATTCCATTACCTCATTGGTTAAAAGACGATCTAAAAGAAGATCTCCATCAACAAGCTAGAAAGAGACTCTATATGAAAAACTATATGACTTTGAGTTTCTTCCTCTAATGTTGTTTATAATGCCTCATCATGGATGCCAAAGAAATAGGGAGTTAGTGGACCACCCTGATAGATTCAATGAGATTATTTAGAGTATTTGATAAGGAATTTATTAATAAAATATAAAATTCTTGCTTGTTATATCAAGTAATACATTCATAGCAACCTTGATCAAGACTATTTTTCTAGGAATATTATTTAAAAACTTCATTCATATTTGATTTTATAAGGATACTTGTTTTTCATGGATTGAATGGAATGTATGGCCTCTTGGAAAATATTCATAAAATAGAGGATTTGATCATCATAAAGACAACCATCTTATTATTTGAAGTAATACAATCTAGAATAGCTTTTAATTTATTTTCCATGATTATTAAAATCATGTGATAAATCATGTTACAAAGACTTATTAACATTTTTTTTTTTATATTTGGTCTCACATTACTTGTATACTAATGTAATAAATATAGCATTGATCTAACTTATTGTAGCCTTTGTTTACTAGTATTTTCTAATGGAAACAACATATCACTCTTCAAAATATCCTATATTTTAAAATATGGTAGAAAATTCATTAAGATTGGTTGCTTGTGAAGATGAAAAGAGAAAATTTCCTCTTGAAAAATCTTTATCTAAATATTCCCTAATAAGATTTTAGTCTCTTTTTGTGGTAATTGATAAAATATTATATAAAATCTCATTTTGTGCCTACTTATGCTACCCATAATTTGATAGAATACTATTGAAACAATTAATTGCTTCCTTTTTTAATCTTCTCTTCTTCCTCAACATGAATTTCTGACGGGGACCAGAATCTTCACACCTTCAGAAATTTCAAACTCGTCATTAAAATCTTCTGTTTTCAATACATACATCCAAAATGAAACAGCCCGCAGGCATACAATAACCAGAAGTTCTCTAGTATTTTTTTTTTCTCTCTCTCTATCCCCTCCGCCTTCCGGTCCACCCTCCTTTTCATTACCATTTTTTGGGTTTTTATCGAGGCCCCAATCCCCTAGGCAATTAATGCCTCGCCAACAAAATTCAATTTGAATTTCCCCCCTCCCTGGGTTATTTTTGAAATTTCAGTCATAAATGAGCCATCTGTCCGACTACCAAGAGCTCGCATTAATGGCCTCCCTGCACCGGTCGCTTTGTTCTGACTGTCCTCTGCACTGTTGTCTCTTCCATTAAGCCATCACCTATAATGGCTGTGTTGCCAGAATGCGTGGCCGATACCTC
Source organism: Wollemia nobilis (assembly GCA_028583015.1). Classification (NCBI taxonomy): domain Eukaryota; kingdom Viridiplantae; phylum Streptophyta; class Pinopsida; order Araucariales; family Araucariaceae; genus Wollemia; species Wollemia nobilis. The sequence goes on along the minus strand of JAQPPZ010004560.1, from coordinate 955,342 downwards.
CCTTCTCAACTTTCGCGATTCCCATCTTTGTTCTCTTAAACGTAGCCGACCGCTTGCAAATCTGGCCATGCCTTCTCCTTGTCAAAAAAATATTTGGTACACGTGCTGCCCTTCACAACTGTCATGTTATACGTGGCAGCCACGTGTCAAATTTGTCCCTGCATGGCCGTCCGCGTGTTCTCCTTGGTTCGCTTTCCTTTCGACCACGATATCGCGACATGTCGCGATATCGTGACCCAACCTTCTGTTTTGCTATCGACTGCTAAACTGTCACGATATCACGATGTCGCGATATCGCAACCAAATTGCTCCTACGCCTTTGCCTTTACAAAATCGTCGCGATATCGCGACGTCGTGATATCGCGACGGAAGCTCCTTTGCACACTGCTGCTCAACTCACGTCGTGATATCGCGACGAAACTTCTTTGCACACTGCTGCTCAACTCACGTCGCGATATCACGACGGAAACTTCCCTCCGCTCCAGCTGCTAAGTAATGTCACAATATCGCGACGTCGCGATATTGCGACGAAACCGACCCCTGCCAAAGTTGAAGCCAATGAGGTTGCGATTTCGCAACCTCACCCCAACTTCAGCCCAAACTTTGCAAACTTCTTCGAGACTCCTCCACTTCTTTACAAAACTTAAACTCTTCCATTTCTTTACAAAATCCCCCCTTTGCCTTACAAAACTCCTCCAAATCGAAAATTGCTTAACAAAGCCTTCCCCAAGCTGGAAATAAGTAAAATAAAATGCAAAGTACTTAGAAAATCTAAAATTTTTTTGGAAGATGCACGATTGCTCGACTGCAGCCGGATGCTCCTACATCAGACACCCGGGGTAAATAGAGAAGTGATCTTCACTTCGGTGCTGTCCGGTCACCGCCTTCGACAACACCTCCCGACATTCATCTGCCTCTGCAACCTGCTCAAATTTCATCTTCTGGCAAAAAAAATTTCTGCCCTCTACCAGACAAATTCTGGCATTACTACACACCTCATCTACTGTCTGCAATGGCTTCAACTTGTGCCACACTCCATATTTCATCAAGGAGTAATTATTTGCACGACCATCATGCACAACACTCCGATCAAACTGCCATGGCCTTCCTAACAGCAAATGGCAAGCATCCATGGGGAAAACATCACACAGGACTTCATCCTGGTATCTCCCAATCTGAAATGTGACTAAACACTGTTCACGGACCCATGCTCTGTGGTCCTTCCGCAACCACGCAATCCGGTATGGATGCGGGTGCCTCCTTCTCTCCAGCTGCAACTTAGTAACCATCTCCTCGAAAACTAAGTTGTCTGTACTCCCATTGTCTATAATAACATTACAGACCTTGCCTGCACTTTTGCACTATGTGCGAAACAGGCTTCTCCTCTGTTCTGACTTGTCTTCCTCAATCTGCATGGCCCTCCTCACAATCATTGCCTCTCCTTTCTCAGCTTCTTCAGAATGTTCTGAGTCAGCATCTTCAATCGCCACAACAGCCCTGGCAGGACCCACTGGTTTCTTGTTCACTCTCTCAGGGTGCTGGGGACACTCATATGCCCGATGCCCCTCTTCTCCGCAGTGGAAACATGTTCCTTGGAACACTCCTCTTCCATACCCGCATCCAGATCTACCTCTTCCTCTCGGGTAGCCATTATTCTGAACTTGGGGTTTGGGTTCCCCATCTTCCTTCAGATCTCGGCTGCTGCTAACCTCTTCTTTCTTCTCTTCCTTTCCTTCCTCTTTCTTTCCATCGGTATTTCCTCCAGGCCCTCTTCCTTTTTGCCTGTTCTCAAACCTTCTGTTCAGTTTTTCTTCAACCTTCAGAGCAAACTGGTAAGCATCTTCAATGGTGCTCACCCGCACTAAGCTTAATTCTTCCTGAACACTGGGTCTCAACCCATTAATATAACGGGCCACTTTTTCCTTGCTTGCTTCCAAATGACCGGTTCTGATGGAGATTTTATAAAATTCCTCCGTATATTCTTGGACAGTTTTATTCATCTGTCTCAAACTCTGCATTTTTCTTAGCAGATCCAGTTCATAGTCTACGGGAATAAACTGTCTCTTCAATTTCTCCATCATTCTGTCCCATCTAGTTATCCGTTTTTTTCCTCTTCTGTTCTGTTTCAGCTGTACTCCCTTCCACCATATGCTGGCATGACCTTTTAATTTAGTTTTGGCAAATCTGACCCGCTCGGGATCTTCAACCTCTTTGTATTCAAAATATTCCTCTAAGTCATTTATCCAATCTATTAATTCCTTCGGATTCAAGTTCCCGGAATACATAGAAACTTCTAACTTCGGCCTCTTCTCGATCTGAGATATGGCCTTGTACAGTCTGGCTTGTGCCGGATCCACAACTTCTTCTTCTTCTTCAAATTGATTTTCTTCTTCATCCGCTTCATCCTCACTGTCTGCATCTATTCTCGGTTCATGTCCTCTGCACAGTTCTTCTTGCAGGGCCTGAACTTGCCGCTGCAAAGCCCGAAAATCTTCTACTGCCATGCCTCTACCACCCACAGGGTTTCTTCTCGGAGGCATCTTCACCTAATCTCAAGCCCTCCCAAAAGTCCTGGTACAACTGCCTCTCCTTCAGCGGTCTGTTGTACGCTCAGGAACCACTGGCTCTGATACCACTGAGGGGGACCAGAATCTTCACACCTTCAAAAATTTCAAACTTGTCATTAAAATCTTCTGTTTTCAATACATACATCCAAAATGAAATAGCCCGCAGGCATACAATAACCAAAAGTGCTCTGGTATTTTTTTTTCTCTCTCTCTCTCTATCCCCTCCGCCTTCCGGTCCCCCCTTCCATTACAATTTTTTGGGTTTTTATCGAGGCCCCGATCCTCTAGGCAATTAATGCCCCCGCCTAACAAAATTCAGATTCGAATTTCCCCCCTCTCCGGGTTTTTCAAAATTCCCGTCATAAATGGCCCTCTGCCCGATCTACCAAGGAACTTGCATTAATGGCCTCCCTTGACTGCACCGTCGCTTTGTTCTGACTGTCCTCTGCACTTTTGTCTCTTCCATTAAGCCATCACCTGTAATGGCTGTGTTGCCAGAATGCATGGCCGATACCTCCCTTCTCAACTTTCGCGATTCCCATATTTGTTCTCTTAAACGTAGCCGACCGCTTGCAAATCTGGCCATGCCTTCTCCTTGTCAAAAAAAATATTTGGTACACGTGCTGCCCTTCACAACTGTCATGTTATACGTGGCAGCCACGTGTCAAATTTGTCCCTGCATGGTCGTCCGCGTGTTCTCCTTGGTTCGCTTTCCTTTCGGCCGCGATATCGCGACATGTCACGATATCGCGACCCAACCTTCTATTTTGCTGTCGACTGCTGAACTGTCGCGATATCGCGACATCACGATATCGTGACCAAACTGCTCCTGCGCCTTTGCCTTTACAAAATCATCGCGATATCGTGACGGAAGCTCCTTTGCACACTGCTGCTCAACTCACGTCGCGATATCGCGACGAAAACTTCTTTGCACACTGCTGCTCAACTCACGTCGTGATATCGCGATGGAAACTTCCCTCCGCTCCAGCTGCTAAGTAATGTCGCGATATCGCGACGTCGCGATATCGCGACGTCGCGATATCGCGACGAAACCGACCCCTGCCAAAGTTGAAGCCAATGAGGTCGTGATTTCGCGACATGTCGCGATTTCGCGACCTCACCCCAACTTCAGCCCAAACTTTGCAAACTTCTTCGAGACTCCCCCACTTCTTTACAAAACTTAAACTCTTCCATTTCTTTACAAAATCCCCCCTTTGCCTTACAAAACTCCTCCAAACCGAAAATTGCTTAACAAAGCCTTCCCCAAGCTGGAAATAAGTAAAATAAAATGCAAAGTACTTAGAAAATCTAAAATTTTTTTGGAAGATGCACGATTGCTCGATTGCAGCCGGATGCTCCTGCATCAATTTCATCTAGAAGTGAAATATTTTTTATATAAGAAATGGATGCTTGGTGTTTTTAGGATGGAAAACATGATTATACAATCCATCGTCTCTCAAATAAAAGAAGCTGTGAATTGAAGTGAAGCTTTTAATTTTTGGCATATTTATAGAGAACTAAATAAGGAAGCAGATGAACTCTCAAAGGAGGCACTTTAAATTGATCCAAGTATGTGCTTAGTACAAGAATTCAATGAGGAAGTGTACTGCAACTGGTCAAAATATCTATCTGAGGGAATTAATACACTCTAGTTAAAGCAAGCACAAATAAAGTAACTTTTTCAAAAAACTCAAAAGTTAGTGATTTAAAGGACATTGTTTAATAAATTGGGAAGGTGCTTAAGGTTAGAACTTAGCATGATAGAGATAACTAATTATGATGTATAAATAATTTATTTTTTAGGTCACTATTGAAATTTTAAACAAATTTCAAAGAGGCATATGATAATTTTATATTTACTTAATATAAAATTATGATTTTTTTGAGGAAAAAAAGAAATGGATAAACCTATCTTAAAATTATTATAGAAAAATGGTATTTCTATCAATATTTTTAATATATATTTCTTAATATTTTAGATATAATAAGAGTCTTCCTTTTTTAATGTGTTATAATAATCAACAGGTGATTGCTTTTCCTACACATAAGTACGTTGATCCATTCTATTATTTTACACATCTTGTATATCCTTGATCTTAAATTTGTTTTCATTCTTTTTTTTATTGGTTGAAAAAAGGGTTTTGAAAGGGTCCCCAAACCTTGTACAGCTAGAGATAGCCCCCAAAAAAGGACCAATAAGACAATCTCCCAAAAATAGGAGGGAGAACAACTAGAGACAAATCCAAAATAGGGGAAACCTTGAAACAACCAAAATAGAGCAATAAAAAGCCAATGGACCACGTAAGGGGGTCCTCATTTGGGTTTGTTCCACCTTAAATTTTTCTTCATGGAGGCAAGCAACTCACATTCTATGAGGGTATCATCACTTGCAGAGACATGAGTATCATTTTTCTTGGATTTATGGTTCGATACCCTACCTCTTTTCCTTTATGGAGAAGTAGGGGTATCCTTCTAACACTCCAGAACAAGAGGCTTAAAATAGTTCACCTCACGAATATGGATCATTTATGATGAAAAATTAGGCCTTTGTTGGGATTTTATCTTACCAATCGATAAAGCCTCCTTAAGGGGCTTCTCCTTGCCATTCGGGGACTGGGCCTCCACAAGAGCCTTCACCATGCCATTTAGAATATGTGATTCCATGTCATACAAATTTTGGGTCTTCTACTAGACCTGAACGATTGTGCCTTCATCAAAATATTCTCTTTTATAGCCATTGCAGATCTGGAAGGTTCAACACCCGAAGTTGTTGCACACTATTACACAGACTTTTGTAGCACATGATTCTCTTTTATAGCCATTGCAGATCTGGAAGGTTCAACACCCAAAGCTACTACATGGGATTGCATAGACTTTTTATACCATGATTTCTTAGGCTCATCTTAGGGAGGTAGATAGGGACACTAAGAGGAGAGATGCCCTTGCTTAGAATAGGAGGAACAAAATGTCGACTTGTTTTCATCCTCGATTAGTTGCACTCTATTTCCAATGTCTAACAAAAGCTCAATAGAAGATGAAAAATCTAAATCGAGGTTGTTTATGCACATTCTTGCATAAACCATTTGGGACTTGGCTTTGGTTGTAGGATCGAAGACTACGAGATCACCAATAACCCTAGCTATACCTCAAAAAACATCATCATACCAAAATTGAATCAGTAGTCTAGGAAGCTTAACCTAAATTGAGGTAGAGTTTATGCTTTATGACTCAAGGTCAAAGTTAGGAGGCCACTTACAAAGAAAGAGGCTTCATCGATCGAAGAACCAGGATCCACTAGAAAGGATTCACCTTGAATCCTCCACATTATTAATCTTGATGAAGAAAAACCCTCTAGGGATGGCTACAAGTTCCATATACCCACAAGACTTCCATTTACGGAATGTCCACCTTCTAATAGTATCCATGTTAGGGTGAGAATCAATAAATTTATTGATAAGAGAAAGAGAGTCATGAGAAATAGTCATGAAATTAATCTCAGAAGGGACTCTCAGTTTACCTTGGTTAGGAAATAGGTCAAGGAAAACATCGCCAGAAGGGACCAAAGATCAAATTTTATCAACGAAGGAAGAAGGGAGGGATGATGAGTAAAGGGAAGGGTCAGGAAGATCCACTCCATTGCTCGTGTTGATGAGGCCATCTAGCTTGGTGATAAACCCCACATTTTTTCCTAAGGATTCCAAACCCAACATCTGACCAACATTAGTGCCAGAAGCCCCTAATCTAGCCTAGAAGCTATTGTCAAAAGAATTCCTGTTCGAACCGAATTCAAAATTCAAATTCATCGCTTGTTTCCCACTTGGATCCAAGTTGGAGGTTATTTTCATTCATTCATTTAAATTTGTTACCACAATATTTTATATTCCAAAATCCATATTTCCTTTTAGATATTTTAGTTTTAAAAAAAATATATTTAAACAACATTATTTAAACTTTGCTTCATCCTAAAATAATATGACCATTTATTCCTATTATCTTGCAACACTTGTGATGAATTTTAGATGCGACATCATACCCCTCTAGTGAAGGAATTGTGTATCAACTCCTTTCAACCAAAAAAACTCTATTATCTCTACACTTGCTAAATGATTTATCTACTAAATCCTTCTATTAGAATAGATGTAATTTTTATAAGGCTCAACAAATGTAGACACAGTTGAATGGATTTAATTCTATGTTTTTGATTAAAAATCATAGATATTTAGTTCTAGTACTCTATGGATACCTCGATATTTTCCATAGATGCCACCAACCATAAGAGTAGATCCCCTTTGGAAAGAATCAAAAGCAAACATGCTAAAATCTAAATAACAATACTTGCCTTAGGTTTGAGAAAATATCATCGAAATTCTAGTCCTTGGATTGCATATCTAAAATGTGGGATCAAATCTTTTTTCTTCTAGAGAGCAACAAAGGACATCGTTGGAGGTAGCCATAATCATGGTAGATTCCAATGGAGAAGAGATAGACCAACAAACTTTATGAAACTCTCTAGTTTCTTTGACAATTCATGATGAATTGAATCTACCCTCCTCAATCAGATTCTCATTGTTAAAATTATAGGTGGCATGCTTGATCTCAAGGAAGATAAAGAATGTTCGCTCAATGCTCTTGCTCAACACTTTATATCTTTGAAAGAGATTCCTCTACTGTCTCCCTCACCCTTTGTAGGTTTTATAGGACACTAATTGAAAAAATAATTATCACACTCACTAAAGGAACAAAATCTTTGAGAGTCATTTGTAGTCTTATTTAGACCATTTTGGTCCTCAATATGGCTCTGGTTAGTGATTTCTATAATGATGCTTAAGTTATAGAGGTTAAGAAGGCAGTATGCAATATCTAGGCCAAGGCTATCATAGTAGTTGGTGCTACTACCAATGAACACCATGATAAACATGAGGTAGTTAAGTTTCTCCTCGCTAGGGTATGCACATCAACCATGGCAATGACGTAGTTCCACTAGGGTTCAATCCATTTTAGTCTTGTCATAGTTTGGAGGGGTTGACCATAATTTCAAAGGCCTTGATGTCCATTATGTTGTTGCATGTTTTAAAGTTCACGATAAAATTGTCAAGGCGAAGATGATAGATCACCAAGAACTTAGATTCAATCTTGTGACCCAAAATACATAGATCTATAGTCAAATATAATAGGGCCATGGATCTTTTGGTAATAAATTTGACACCTTTGGATGAAATTGATCACTTAAAAATTAAAGTAAGACTATGTCAGATGTTATTAGTGTACGAGACTTTTAAAAGGATCTCACTTGAGGCCGCTAGGAATAAGACCACATAAGAGCTTAATTTTTCACCACAAAGTAGGGTGGGAGGATTTCCTCACTATCCTTTTAGTAGATCATCTTGCTTTGGTATTACCAAATTCTTTGATACTAGATGTTAAAAATCAAAATGCTTCAATTGATATTTAAGCTTTAGATACTTTTGAGTTTACCTAACATGGGTTGTAACAAACTAACAACTTAACTTTCACTTCTAACAACTCGCAACTCACATAACTTTGTAAAGACTTACACAAGATCCTACATGAGTGGTTTTAACCACTCACATTATTTTTACCTTATTATGATTTATCATATCATAAGATATAATAAATCCCAACAAAACCCACTTTATAAACTTATAATTAACCTTAGAGCCTATCTTTTTATGTCATATTAAAGTTAAGTTCATTTATATATTTAGGATTTTGGTATTGGTATAAATACCCCTCACCACTCATCATTTTATTTATCAAAGTGTTGTGAATCTTATCTATGGATATTGCATTAATTATTTATGGTGCCTATGGATACCCCCAAGTACGTGTCTCTTTTCCTTTCTTTCATCCTTTTACACCTTCTATATAAGATTTGAGTGGATGTACTAACTCTATTTGTTCCTCGAAAATAATATAAAATTTGACACAAAATTCTCTTAACAATCATTCTTTTATGTTCTAAGCATATTTTTGTTGATATGTATCACCTACTTATATAAAATTCATCCTTTTGTGCATATGTTGTTAGAAGAATATTTGGGTACTTATGTCATTGTAGATCTATTGGCCACTAAATCCTCAATAAAGAATCATAAACTGCTACCATAAGAACATCATCATTATAACAAAGGTTCAATTGATAGATCTCTGGTGTTTATCTTGTTATCATAATTAGCTTTTATTTCATCAATATTTAAAAATTAGATGCACCAAGGACTTAGAGTGTTCAAGTGCTAATTATTTTTGTCTTTGTGTTCAAGATTAACAAATTAGGACTAGAGTGGAGATAATCATATCAAATGCTCATGATTGATAATAGTGATTAGATTCTTTCTTCAAGATTCTAGAATTAGATGCAATATCATCTTCTACTTTTTGTTTATTCATTTAAGGTATTTAGGATTTTGTGTGTTGTCCTTTGAACCTTAATGTATCAGTTCCAATTCATCATAGTTGTTAGGAAAAATAAAGAGCAAATTTTCTACTACGTTTTGTTTTTTTGTTTTCAAAAAAGTATAAAAGATCAAGTCCACCTCTCTTCTAGATTGTATAAAAATTATAAATATTCTTTTAATAAATACTAAGTTTTTTATCTATGTTTGCTTATTTTAAAGTTAATAGCATCATAGAATAGGATTCCAATTGAACTGTCTATACTTAATATTTGCATCGGTACCTCAGATAATAGCACTGACCTATTAGCAATTCAACTATATTCTCCATAGAAACTCATAATATATCAAGACAAAATATTTATATAAGAAATTCAATCCATGATAACAATGAATAATAACTCACTATAAATATTATTTATGAAAATATATCTACTTAAGCAATACAAATACAATGTATTGTAAAATTTCTTTTTAATTACATATTACAATGCTTTGTCTTCAATATATGCACATATGAATATATAAAACTCTTCACATTCACAACCCTTTACCTTTCTACTTACACAATTTTTTTTTTTTTAAATAATTTCCATCCATAATTCTTTATTTTCTTCTAACTCTCTTCTTTAATATTATTTCAAATAAATTCACCAAAAAAATATTTCCTTCTTCCTATTTAAATTTGATATTCTTCTCGTAACATTCTCAGTAAACAATATTTCACGACAGATGAGAGAATGCATGGAATTGTGCCTATGTTTATATGCCATCGACCTAACACAAGCTGGGATCGAGTTTCCAATGCTTATAGGTGGAAAATCATGACCAAAGAGGTCATTAAAGTCTTTTAAAACATAGACCCATGACTTGGATCCAAAAAACAAAATCAAACCCTGTTTCAGGGTAGCAGGTATTTGTTAAAATTAATTTCCATAAAATATTTCTTCTACTTTGTACAAATATGCCGTCTTGCATGATGGTCTAAACTCAGACAAATGGCCTGAATTAGTCTTCTTACGGATTGAATTCAAACGAAAATGACAAATTTTACTTTTGAAGGATTATAATTTGGGAGAAGTTTTGACAATATCACATTCTAATTCCTTTAGATAGAATATGATTATGTCTTTTATTCTTGAAAGAAATTGTCTGGCCGAAATAGTTGTCCTTCGTATATTATATTGGGCACGAGAAGACCTTAAGCAATACGAAAACAACAGGGCTTCAATTTTTCCGAATAGCACTTCTCTAATAACATTAAGATATATATATATTTTAAGTCCACCTACGTGACGTTCTGCCCGGCATGCATTCATGCATTCATTTATTTATATTTTGATGTAGTTCATAGGACATTTCCTTGTGATCACTGATGGGTCCAAAATTCAATCGAAAGCAACATGATTTCTGAAGAAATAAATTTAATGTCTTAACCGAAACTTTCATCTTACTTAGATATAGATATATGTCACTTATTCAATAGTGGTGGAGATTATAATTGTAATACTTAAAGTGGTTTTAAGACAATGGTATGATAAGGAAAAACTGATTAAATTAAAATAATTTTAAATTTTTAATAAATTTTAAGTTAAAACAGTTTATTGGAAAGGTAATATATATAACAAAAATATGTAAAAGATAAGGAAGAATGATATTAAAGATCTTCAAATTGGAGAATTTTGATTGTTTATATAAAAATTAATTTAAATTCAAAGGTCTAAGAGAAATATTTATGAACAATATTGTAGTTGTAAATAAAATATAAACACATATATCACATAATGTATTCTACTTAACCATATTTTAAAAATATGATATATTTTAATGTTAAAGATTAAATAACATGAAAGTATGATTGATGCAATTGATTAAAATAATAAGTACAATATATCGTATCTTCTTTCTTCTTTGTAGAAATGAAGCGCATAGGAGATGCTCAAAGATGGTCGATTGTAAAAAATGTTTATGATGGTTTGTTGTTTAGGGAAGAATGGATGCACATTTTAGTGGAAGATACCAATTATTTATTGGTTGAATGGTGTAGAGGCCATTTGTGGTCTTTTTTTCAAATAGTGAAACATAGGTTATTTATGTGCATCTTAGTCATTTAAGACATTGAATTTTATCCATGGAATAGATTATGGTTATTGATAATTTAATGATCTTTATGTTTGTACAAAACTTTGGTAAGAAAGTAGTTATCACCACAAGAATATTAAATGTAGGATCCCATAAGATATAATTGTAATAATTTTAAAAATAACAATAGATTGGTGAGTAGGTGATAGGAAAGATAATATGATAAACAAGGAGTAAATTATGAGACAATTGTGAAGAAAATTCTTATACTTTAGGATAAAATAATTTTATAAAGGATGAAGATGGAAAGAATGAATTTGTGATAATTTTATCCATATTATGGAATGAAGGTTTTGGATGTTGATTTAAAAATTATAGAAAAGATAGATCTATGAGGGATAATGTAGTGGTAAGTCCTTGGATTTTCATCTAGGAGAGCCAAGTTCAAGTCCCGATACGAGGGGACTATGATCTCTCATGAAAACTCATGTATACTCAAATTGTTTTTACCTGTGAGGGATACTATAGTGGTGAGTCCTTGGGTTTTCATACAGGAGGTCCAAGTTCAAACCCTGATATGAGGGGACCAAGACCCCTCATAAAAACCCATGTAAACTCAAATTTTGTTGGCTGCTCTAGTTCAATGCCCTAGAGGGTCAAGGGTAACATTGACTTCATCTAACCAACAAACTAGGGTTTGTGGTATCGATTCCCCTAAGTATTCAATTTTTTATATTGAAAAAAAAAGACCACCCTTGTAATACCACTAGAATATTTGACTATGACTGATATTAGGGGTCGATATCCTCACATGAACACATTTTAAAGAAATATATGCAAAGAAAAGGACTACTATGTTGGGGATGTCTATGAAAGAAGGTATTGAAAAAGTTTGTTATAAGCAGATATGTTACCTTGATCATAGAGATTTCTATTTCTATTTAGGTAAGATGAAGTGCAAAATATGACTTTTGAATGCCTTCCAAGCATTAAAAAGAAAATATTAAATAAATATTGAATTAGTTCTTCAAGAACTTATGTTTTGTATTGTTGAGAGTCAAATGAAAAATCTTCGAAGAAAAACAAAGATTCATAAAATGCATGCATAAAATTATGAGGCCCATGCATGTTAGCAACAACTATGATGATTCCTATGGAGATAATAAGAACTTAAAATATCAATTGTTAGTCATGGGTTCACCATTTTTAGAATTTAATATGTGTATATTTTAGTATGAAAGAGTTTGGGATATACTTTACTGTAAGTATACACGGTTTTTCCTCAAACAATGCTAAAAATTGAATTTTAATTTTTGTAGAAGGGTGCCAATTATAGTTCTATTCAAATATACCTATATAATAATAGGGAATAATCTAAAGAATTTCTATTTTTTAATTAAAAATTTATATATACTAAAAAAAAATATCCATATTATGATATAGAGAAAACACTTCTTCAATATATGGACATATTATAAGTTTTTTCTAATTGATTCGTATAATGATTTCCAAGAAAGTCATTATATTTATTATTTGGAAAATGTTATAACAAGTATATGATAAGTTTAAACCTATGAGAATATATAGAGTTGTGTTCATGTTATTGGTTGAGTTTAATATTCTTCTATATTGATTTTCCTAGGCATATCCTTAATTTTGCATCAAAACTAAAATGGTCTATATGAAAATATTTAAATCCTCAAAATCAAAATTGAGTAGGCATATAGGAACATTAATAGTGGATTCTATGAAGCCATGGGCCTTCTTTGATGGAGCTTGTCAGGGCAACCCAGGTAGGTGTGGGGCAAGGGGAGCACTTAAATAAAAATTATAAGATCACTTTCAAGGTAGGTTTAGGGAAAGGAACAAATAATATGGTAGAATGGAAAGCATTGATCCTCTTAATGAGAATAGTAGTGGAGCAAGGAATTAGAACTTTAAATATTTATGAAGATTCAAAATTAGTGATAAATTGGGTTGAAGATCATGTTGAGATGAAAAAATTGCTCCTCAATCCTTTCTATGAGCAAGTGAAATTTTTAGAATCTTCTATAACAAAAATTTCATACAAGCACATCTATAGGGAACTAAATGTAGAATGCATATGGTCTTTCAAAATATGATTTGAACCTTCCAACATGTGTTTGGCAAAGGGAATAAGTGATTAGAGGACTTGGGATTTTCTCACAGTCCTCCTTTCATTAAAAATCATATCAAAGATATATTAATAGCAAAAGAGAAGGGTTTTGAAAGGGACCCTTGCCTTTATTTGATAAAAAGATAGGCTTCAAATACTGTTTGTATTTAGAATTGAAATTGGAGTCCTCCTCAGTTTTGGTACTCATGTAAGAGTCATTCAAGAACTATGATTGATCATGAAGTTATTCCTGCTTTCCACTTGTCAATCTTGTTATTGGATTCTATTTTGAGACTGTAAGCTAACTATAAAAGATTACAACAAGGAGGCCAAAACTCCTTTCAATTTAGTTTATACCTAATCCTAGATAGGATGTAACTGAAAATTTTGAGGGTAATTTAGACCCATAGCATTGTAAATATTTTTCAAACTCATACATGAGAATTACATTTTTTTGAGAAAAAAAAAGATATAGATATATAGAGTAATGGATAAGGTACTATAGTTACGATATAAATTTAGTATACATTTAGTTTACGAATAACAAGGTGTCATTTCAAATTATTCAAGATCAAATTTTATTACTAAACATGAGTTTCATTTTTACATAGATAAGCTAATTTATTATACCAAAAATATAAACATAAAACGTACAAGTATAGAATATTGCAAGATATTAATTTTATATAATATATTTTCAAACTTAAGAATAAAATATGAATAAGTGGTTTTAAAATGTTATATATTTAATAATGTTATCATAATATAAAAAGAGTTATTTTATGAAATGTATATACAAGAAATGAGGGAGGTGGGTATTGAAGGGGTGGGTCATACGCATAAAGGGATGATGGATTTTGGCTTCCATTGGGGCATTGGGAGGAATAAAAACATGGTGGTGGAGGCCATAACCATCTGTGAAGGCTTAGCCATCGATATTAAGCAATGATACTCAAGAATTGGGTGGAGTCTAACTATGAGGGCTTAATCAATAGGTTGAACAAGAAATAGGAGGGGGAGAATGGAATGGAGGGTCCAATGGGTCTTGGACAATATTATGGGTTTAAAAAGTAGAGCATGAATAAAAAATTTCCATGTGGCGAGGGAAAAGAATAGGGGTGTAGATTGGCTAATTGGGGAATAGATAGAGGTAAAATTTTGCGTGGCTCTCATTGGTGGGATTATGGTAGGGGAAAAACCTAGGGGAAGATTACATGGACTTGCAGGTTTTTCTTTGACAAGATTACCCCAATGATGGGGAAGAAATAAGTACCAGCATGACAACTCCTGGGAGGAGGGAGTATTTGCACACAAGGAGATTAGAGGCCTTAATGTTTCAGGATTAGGAATTTTTCAAATCACTGTGTATGTTGGAAGGTGGAGATATGACAAACAAATAACAGTGAAGATTAGCAAGATGAGCTAGTGAAGCTGTAAGAATTTACAATCACCGCTAGAAATGAAGATCTCTCGAATGTACTTTTAAGAGGATATATGGTATACAAGGAAAATTAACTGATGGTTTTATCTTATTACAGTTGTGAGGAGTCCTCTAATATTTCGTTGAGTGATTAGGTGTAGCAATACTTTTTTGTGTAATTTTTATCTATTCTCTAATTGGACATTTAGCCTTCATGGGATTATAGGCATATATATATCTAGAGGTACTTCCAGGCTGCAACCCACGTATGGAAGGCGTCATGACTATATAATCTAGTTTCTATGTAGTAAAATTTAGTATTTTTCACCAAAAAAAATGTATATTCAAGAAAATATGAGATAATTAAATAATGCAAAATTTACATAATTTTTATAGAGCTTGAGAAGTGAACATCTTGACTTATAATGTAGGTTATATGACTAACATTTTTTTTTGCTAGAGAAAAAAGGGTTGTACTCGAATCCCCCACCCTCGAAAAATAATAACTCTCTCCTTTAGAGCTTGAGAGTTTACAAAATGATTCAAATCTCATCTCAATTGAGTTGTTCTATCTAGATACCTACATATTTTTCATAAAAAAGTATGGATTCTTGATTTTCATTTTCTCGATCTTCTTCAACTTGCTTTGTAAATACAAATATTCTAATATTTAGCACCCTTCTTCTTGATATTTTTCTATAGTAGCCTTTAAAATACCAAATCTCCACCTTTATTGTTTATGCACTACATATTAGTAGAGTAATATTTCTAGAACTTTGCATTATCATCATCCACTTTTTCAAATATAGACTATTAGTTTTCCTCCTAAAGAATAAATGCAACCAAAAGAACTTTAGTAAATAGTTTTTATAAAATACATTAATGTTATAAAATACAACAAATATTACCAATGGAAAATATTAAAGTAAATTTTAATCATTATTTGATTCAAGCAATCAACATTATCAATGCCTAGAAATCAAGTGAAGACTAACATGAAAACATGCATAATATACAAATATTTTTAAACTCAAAGAATAAAAAAGATTATAAGTTTTTTTTTTGCTAGAGAAAAAAGGGTTGTACTTGAGTCCCCCAACCTTGACAAATAAGAACTCTCTCCTTTAAAGCTTGAGAGTTTACAAAAAAAATTAATTCTTATCTCAATTGAGTTGATATAGCTAGAAACCTACATTTTTCCATAAAAAATTCGAAATCTTGATTTTTATTTTCTAGATCTTTTTCAATTTTCTTTGTAAATACAAATATTCCAGCATTTAACATCCTTCTTCTTGATATTTTCTTGTATTATCCTTTATAATACGAAATATCCACCTCGATTGTCTATGTGTTACATCTTAGTAGAGTAATACTTCCAAAATTTTATGTTAACATAGTCCACTTTACCAAATTTGGATTGTTAGTTTCCTTATTGAAGTATAAGTGCAACCATAAAATTATAATAAATATTTTAGTAGTCTCAAAAAGTTGAAAGTTTCAATCCATACTTTATCCCATAATCCAACTAACAACTCAAATAATCTATTCAGCCATGAAGTTTATATGATGTCATCTTCTTCTACTTCAACATACAAAACTTCTACTCATTTCACATAAATATAGTCGCTTTACCAGATTTGAATGGTTAGTTTCCTCCAAATCATTAATATATAAATCCCCTAAAATATTTTGTGGTCCTCTAGAACATTATTCTAAATTTGTTCCTTTCATATTTTTCTTGTTAGTTTTAGCTAAACTTACTACTTCCTCTAACCAAGAAAAAAATAATTTAACTTCAGGATCCTCTACTAAAACCTCTCTATTGGATAGCCCATTTGCATATTTGTTTTCTTCCCTTAACGTATGTGTAAACCTAATTTCAAAATCTTTAACAAGTCCTTGTATATCTCCAATAATATTTTGTATGTTCCATGGAGCCTTTGCTTTCATCAAAATTACATGTATTACTATTAGTGAATGACCTTCCATCCATATATTCCACTTCAATTGTCTACATATTTTTAATCCTTCCAAAGTGGCCCAAGTTTCAACTTCATTATTTGTCTTAAATCCACTATTGAAAGAGTAATGTGATAAAATATCACCTCTATTATTTATAATTATTCCTCCTCCTCCTATTGGTCTTGGATTTCCTTAAGATGCTCCATCAAAATTCAATTTGACCAACTCTACTTTGGTGGTTTTCACTTTATATTTTTGTGCCTTACTTTTGTTTCTCTTATACCCATCATCATAATTTCAATTAATGACTTGACTTCATCTATCAAGACTCTTTGCTTAAATTTTAGGGATTGAGTGAGTTGATAGGTTGGTTTAGACTCCTCTATGACTAAACAAATTTTTCTTCTCATTACCTCTAAAATGTTTCTCTTTCCTTTAAATATTCTTATGTTTCTTTCTAGAGATATAGTCCAAAGTATTGTATCTTTTGATGTATCCCATATTATCTATAATGCCTCAATTTTGAAAGTGCTTTACCATTGCTTTAACCATTCATCACCATGCATTTACCAAATATATTAAGAATCCATTGCCATAGTTTCTAGACTGTTGAGTAGTATCCCAAGAGATGGTTCACACTCTCCTCATTTTTACATAGAACACATAGTGAGAGGCCATGAAAACCCCTTTTCATTAGGTTATCATAGGATAAATTTTTCCTGTGACCTACTAGCCATACAAACATTTATTTTTTGAATGCTCGATCTATCCCAAATATATCTCTATATTTTTTGTGGTATTACTATTTTGTTGGTACTCTACATTATATCACTTCTTACTATATATTCTCCTAAGCTATTCAACTCCCAAATTAGTTTATCCTCGACTCCCCTTGGAATAATCATTGTTTGTATCTTTTTTGCTCAATTGATTCCTAGCAACAATATCTGATTTACATATAAAAAAATCTTCTTTCCATTTATCTCTTCCTTCCTAATCCTTATACATTATGTTTGAAATTGGATCATCATATTTATATTGAAGTAATCTCATCCATGGTTTTAAAATTAGATCTAGATTGAGTGGTTTTCTATCACATCAAATATCCATCCAAATAGAATATTTTCTCTAGTTTTTACATCCCATATTAGACCTTTAATCACTAGATCAATATATTTTTAAATTGTTCCATAGTGCAAAACCATCTAGTTGTGATAAATATTAAGCTTGGGTTATTGGGATCAACATACTTAGAAAATTATTGCTCATTGTCTTTGACTCTCTTTGTACAATCTCCAAATTACATCTATAAGAACTATTAAACTGAGACCTACCCTAGTTTTATCATCACACACCTTGCTCCATTTCACCAAAGGAAATTTTCTTCTATCTTGTATTCTTGACCACAAAAATGACCTCATAATATAGATTAAATTTTTTCCTAATAATATTGGCGTAATTACATAAGGACATATAATATGTTGGAATGGCTTGTAAGACTAATTTAATTAGTTGCACACTTTCTACTAATGATAACCATCTACCTTTCCATGTGGTTGTCTAAACTTTACTTATAACTGGATTTCATAATTGTATCTTCATTCTCCCCTCAAATAAGGGTATCCCTAGATATGTTGCTAAAATATTTTCCTTCTCCATTCTAAGTAACTTGTTTATCCCTACTTTGATTCTAGCTAGAGTGTTTAGGAAGTAAATTTTGGAACTTGTCCTATTAAGTTTAGGCCCTGATGCTATTTCATATTCCTTTAAGAAGTTATTCAAAGTTGCAGTCTCATTTTTACCTAGCCTCCCAAAAAGGGTTGTATCACCTACAAATTTTTAATGGGTGATGTTGTTAATATTTTTACTAGCTTAAGTTTACTTATTAACCCATCTTTGTGTGCCTTCTTCAAGTTCCTTCTTAATACCTATGCCATAATAATGAATATATGTGGTGATAGAGGATCTCCCTATCTAATTTCCCTCTTGGCTTTAAATGATTTGGTTACCCATTGACCAACACTTAATAGGATATTTTAGACACAAAAGCTTTAATCTATCTAACCCACTTCTTTCGAAATCCAAACTTTTATAATACTAAAAAAACAAAATCCCATTTAAACCTATCATAGGCTTTATTCATATCAAGTTCTAAAATCATTTCTCTCTCTTTTATAGAAGTTTTTGAATGCTTTACTTCATAGCTACTATGATCCCATCCATAATTTATCTCCTTTCACAAATCCTCCTTGCTCTTTTGAAACAATTTTGTCTTATAGTGGTCTTAAATGATTTGTCATCACCTTGGAGATTATCTTATATTCCATATTGCATAGGCTTATGGGCCTAAATGAGTCAAGCAATTCTGCATCCTTCTTTTTTTGAATCGGAGTAAGATATGTTATACTTATTTTATAAGGTATATATTATTTTACCCTAAACTGTTCCACTGCCACCAATAAAGAATCCTGCATTATTTCCTAATTATACTAATAGAATGTTGTAGAGAATCCATTTGGACCTAGGTATTTATCCTTTACAAAAGAGAAAAGAGTTGAATAAACTTCTTCCTAAGTAATAAGCTCCATAAGTTTATTATTGTCTTCAGTTGTTATAATTGAAGGTACTTCTTACATTAGTTTATAATTAAGAACTTTGATCTCCTCTGATCCTAGAATATTATGATAGAAAACACTTTTTTTTTTTCACTTTGGTCTTCAATCCAAACCCCTTCTATTGATTTAATTCTACTAATTGTAGATGTTGATCTTTGTACTATTATCATTCTATGAAAAACTATGTTTTTATCTCCTTTTAGCCAAGTTTATCTCGATTTTAATCTCCAAAATTTCTCTTCCTTACTCAAAATACTATGATATTCACTATGCAACTCCCTTTCCTTCATTCTTTGATTATTATACTCACCTTATAAGAATTTTAAAAGTTTCTCTTTTAGTTATTTCTTCTCAAAAATGTTTCTACGAGTGTTCTTGTTCCATTATTTTAATCTAGATGTTATTAATTTATTTTATTTTAGAAGTGTATACAACCCATCATTTCCTGAATAATTCCATGTCTATGCTATCATATCAATAAATTTAGGATGGTCTTCCTACATTTGCTCATATTTAAGATATGATATCTTTTTAAATTCACTTACCACCATTTTAACTCTTATTGGCCAGTGATCTGAACCAATATTTGTCAAGATATTAATTTATACAAGTCCCTTAATATAGCTAATTATATGATAGTATGAATCTACCTAACTTTTTGCTATTATATTTTGGCTTGTCTTATTTTTAGTCCATGTATAGTTATCCTCTTCAAACTCAACCTCCCATAGAATATTTGAATAAAAGTTGAGAAATCTTTCATTCCTTGGATTATTTTCCTAATTCCCAAAATTTTTTTATCTATTTTGGTTATGGCATTAAAATCTCATATGATCTTGAATCAGATTTGTTGGTATTTACTTCTCATAAAGGCTTCAATTTCACTCCATACTTATGATCCGCCTAACTAAGTTGTAGGTCCAAAGACATTGATAAGGATGAAATGAATATTTACAAAGTACCATATGATTAATGAGGTTATCCAATGTCTAGTTGTATGAATGGTTTCATAGGGGGTTCTAATTAGATTCCAACATATTAGAATTCTCCTTGTCACTCCTTCTGAATTCATAGCATCCCATTCACATCTTGCCCATACTGTTTTCATAGTTTTGAAAATTTCTTTAGTCATTGTAGTTTCCTGGATATAAAGAATATCAGGCTTATTACTTAAACAAAGGTCTTTCATACACTTCTGATTTGAGCAGTATTATCACCTCTTATATTCCAAGAGATGGTAATAATGTCTCATTAAGGATTGATGGCCCCTCCTACGAATTACCAATATCATTTTGTTGTTTGGTAAAGAAAAGTTCAATGCTCTTACTTCCTTGGCTCTCGCTTGATAATTTGAAGGTTTTTCTTTTTTGCATTTCCAATATCAAGAGTAGGTCTTATTATTCTACTCATAAATATTCTTTCGCAACTTTCCTTTTCATTATAATTATCCTCTCCTAGCTCTACTAAGAAAGCTTTTTATTTATCCTATTAATTTTCTAGTACTTCCTTGTTAAAGGTAGAGGTATTAATATCTAACACTATATTTTCTCTACCATTTTCCTTCTCCCGAATGGTGCATATTACTTCAAGAGAGTCTTCAAAATATTATGAGGCTCATTCCTTAGGTTTAGAAGGAATGTTCATCCCTAAATCGGGTTCATATTAAGTAGATGATTCCTTGTTAATATTTTTTTTTTATTTGTGGAAAACATCCCAAAAGGGATGCCACTTTGGGGTAAGACCCAAGAAGGCAGGGGTATCCATTCCGCAAAAAATGCCTAGGACTCGGACCTGGCCTACCACATTTGACATACTCAAGGAGCAAACAAACACACAAAACCAATTTAAAAATAATTAAATAATAACAAAAACAATAAAATAAAATAAAAAACATGCTCTTTGAGTGTGTCAAAAACAAAAGCACAACCAAACACACACAATAATATAAAAGAAACCACAACACAAACCACATAGAAAAACACAAGAACCACATAACAAAACACAAACAAGACAAAAACAACATAACACTACAAAGACATAACCCAAAAAAACATGAAAAATAAATACAACCAAAACCCAAAAAATTAAAAAATTAAAAAATAAAAATAAAAATAAAAAACAACCAACAATAGACAATAAACAAAAACAAAAAACATAGAAAACACTCACACATAAAAACACGAATTAACACAAACAAAGAGAAACCCAAGAACAAGAACAAAAAAACACAAGAACAATAACAAAAAACATAAAATAGAAAAAAAAAAACACAAAACACAAAACAACAAAAACACATAAACAAAAAAAAACAACACAAAGAACACAAGAACAAAACAAAACAAATGAACCCACCCACCTTAAAAAAAACAAAAAACAAAAAAACAAAAAAGGAAAAAAAAAATTGAACAGAATAATAACCTATCTAGACCAAAAGACTATTAAGGCAAGAATCAACAGAGGAAAATAAATAAATAATAGAATGAGCTAGGGAACCAAAAAAAATTGAATGAACCAAAGAGAAGCAAAAAAAAAAAAAAACTAGAAGAAACTAGGTACCTTCAGAACTGGAGCCATCCAAAGAAATGATAAAAATAAGAGCTTCCCTAATTTGAGAAGCCCACCATATAGGAGGGTGGCCATAACAAGTAAGATCACCTTTGTCCAAAGCCCAATTAGCTAAAGCATCAACACTCTTGTTTTGATCTCCGACCACATGATTGTAATCAACTTTCAAAAATCCCATCTGGATTAATTGAATCTTCTCAATAATTCTTTTTATTCTCCAATCCACCTTATGATTCTTAGAAGGAGTCTTCAAGAGATTAATCATAAGTTGAGATTCAGACACAACTAACACCTTTTCCCATCCAACCTTAGTATCCTCCTAAAGGCCTCTGAGGATACCATACCCCTCGACAAGGTTATTGGAAAGAATACCCAAATTCTTAGCAAAAGTAAAAACTAGGGAGCCATCTGAAAGTCTACCAATTCCTCTCACATTGGCTTTTTCAGGGTTCCCTCTAGAGGCTCCATTAGTATTGATTTTTCCAAAATTCTTAGGAGGAGGTTGCCAATTTCTAGTCCTATCCATCTTACTAATACTCACATTCCCTTTAAGTTGGTTTCCCTTTGAATATTTAATCTTCAATCTTTGATTCCTTGTTAATATTTTGATCATGTTGTACCATGTCCAATAAGCTTTGATCTACTTTTTCTTTTAGGCTAAATCCTCAAAAGAATGGTATTTCTTTCAATATCCTTACTGGTCTCTACTGTTTATTTACTTTCATCTATCTAGACCTATTTTTTGGAATTTAAAAACCATATTCATCGATATCCATTTGTAATATTCTCTTACATTTTTCTACACATATTTTTGTTGGACTCTTCTTAGGGTATGATCTTTCAATATGACCCACCTCATAACATATTTTACATCTAAAAGATATGTTTTTATAATCCATGGTTTGGATCCACAACTTATCCTGATACTTATGAATGATTGATTTTGGTAAAGGTTTTATTGATATCAATCATGACCAATCTATGGCCATAAATAGCCAAGACTCCATCTTTTGTAGTTTCTAAAATCTCAAGGAATTCTCCTAGATTGTTGCCTATTACCATGAAGGTATCCATTTTTCAAAATTTAATGGATAACTCATACATTCTAACCCAAACTAGTACTAGGGATAGATTTACATTTTTAAGTGTAAAGCCTTCATACCAATGGGTAAGGAAGATTCTTTCTCTTCCCATAAACCAAGGACCCCCTTTTAGGATTCTTTCTCTTTCATCCTTAGAATAGAAAATAACAAGGAAGAAACCTTTGGGAAGAAAGGATAGACTTAATCCTGTAGACTTCCATCTCCTATCAATCTATTTTCTCAGAGCCAAAGCCCCTCGTCAAGACCCATTAAATTTACTAATGATTGCCTTATCTTTGAGCAACAAGGTGTTGGAGATATTACATTATTTGGTACCTTGAGTACTATTGTAAATATTTAGATTAGGAGTGTGAGTTTATTATTTACTATGTAGAGTGTTTATGTGTCATGTAATCAATTGTGAGTGTGAGTTTATTATTTACTATGTAGATTGTTTAAGTATCATGTAATCAAGTGTGAATGTGAGTTATGAGTGAAAGGTGTCATGTGTGTAAGTGTGAGTTATGAGTGAAAGGTATCATGTGTGCAAGTGTGAGTTATGAGTGAAAGGTGTCATGTGTGTAAGTGAAGAGTCATATGTGATGTGTCAAGATTAGAAGTAGGAAGTTATGTAATTATGAGAGACTTTATCATAATGTAAGAAAGACATATAAAAGGTTGTATCTCCTATATGTTTGAGGAGAGCAAAAGTCAAGAGTATTGAAGATGTAAGGTTATATATTGATGACAAAGCTCTATGCAATATAATAGAAGAAAGATATTGATTTTGTATGAAGATTTTTATTATCAATAAAGTTTTTATTTTGTGCAATATTGGTGTTGTGATTGTATGAGATTATTTGCAAGTGATTATACGATTATGGAAAATAGGGACCTATGATGTTTAGGCCCATGTGATAATACAAGGATTGTTGGTCTATGAGGTCCTCCTTAACCTCTACTACCAGGGATGATTCTAAAGGTTTAACTATAAATCAATTCATAGGAAAAAAACTGCAATTCAATATCTACTAAAGTTTACCAGTATATCATATAGCAATTATATTATTTGAAAATAAACCTACAATAATCCGCATGCAGAACTTCTAAGATAATGAAGGGATAAATGAAACTTAGCTAAAAAATTCTACACCTAGATAGTGTTACATTTATTCTCATTAATAGAAATCATTCACCAATACACATAAATATTAAATAATTCATCCACAATGATAATCCACACAATGAGACAAAGCTAGATAATACCCTTACGGTAGGGCAACACCAATAATATTTCTTAAGGAAAAATCCACAAGATTTTCCAAGATGAGAGCATCACTTAAAGAGGGCAAAGTCTCATAAACCACTTCATAGGCAAAGATGATTACAAGTAATACTTTATATGATGATCTCCATGATGATTACAATGATAATAACCCTTCTTTGTATATGCATCTTCAAATTCTACTTTGAAACTTCCATCTCCTATCAATCCATTTTCACAAAGCCAAAGCTCCTAACCAATATACATTAAATTTACTAATGATTATCTTATCTTTAAGCAATGAGGATCGTTGCTCTATGAGATCCTCCCTAACCTCTACTACTAGGGATGATTCTAAGGATTTAGCTATAAATTGGTCCATGGAAAGAAAACTATAACTCAATATCCATTGAAATTTACCAATATATCATGTAGTGATTATATTATTTGAAAATAAACTTGCAATCATCTGTATGCAAAACTAATATAATAAAGAGATAAATAAAAATTAACTAAAAAATTATACATCCAAATAGAACGTCTCATCTCATTTATGCCCTAGCCCTCCATTACTCCTCCCATCATCCAAATGGTTGACATATATCTACAATTTTCTTTACTGCGACTTGAAAAAACTGTTAGGAGTAATCAAACTGAAGGGGATTATTTTATTGATAAAAATAGGTTACATATATAGGCGAAAGGCCTATATGATAAACATGACACTTGTCAATGAAACTGACAAGTGTCAAACTGAAGGCATAGTGCACTTTAACTCTAACATTCCCCCTTAAAGTGCACTATCCTAACTAAAGAAAAAAACAAAGCAAGTCAACATTAGGTAACATTCCCCCTTAATGTTGACTTCTCGAAAACAACCTATCATCCTCCTTATTGCTGATTTGGTCTTAGGCTCGTGCTTTGTGCTCTTGGCTCTCCAACTGTGAATAATGCTAGATCCACTATGTATACATCTCGGTCTGTTGCCTCAGGGTCAGCCACTTCCATGGGTCTGTTGCCACTGGGTCAGCCGTCTAAGTGCCTCGGGGTCATCATGGGTGCCTCAGGGTCAGCCACTTCTGGGTCTGTTGCCTCTGCAGGTCATCCTCAGAGGATGTTGCCTCTCGTAGGTCACTGACTAGATTCACCATGAGTATGAAATCCCTCCTCATGGTGAACTCAATCTAGAAGGTGTCGGTCTCTGCCGAAAATGCACCTAATGAAAGGAAAAACGAGCCATACTAGAGTGTCGGTCTCTGTCGAAAATGCACTCAATACAATAAAATGAGCCATAGATCCAAATAGGAGGAGAGATGAAGAAAATAAAAGAATCTTTTGAAGTGTCTTCGTCTGTAGTCTTCAGAAGTAGATCCGAAAACAACTTCGGATAGAGTCTAGGGTGTCTTTGTCTGTAGTCCCTAGTATAAGTGTCCTTATGGTGACCATGTCATCTCATCGAAATGCATGGGTAACCAGCCGCTGCATTCGCCAAGTGTATAGAAAATATCACTAGGTACAAGGATCACAAATAAAATTACCTTGGGAGTGTCGAGTACAACCGAAAGTGCACTCCAAGGTAGATAAATTTTGAGGCTAAAAAACTCAATTGAAACAGCCTCAAAATTATAATTTGACACCTCCATTGTGTCCGTCGTGGAAAACCGTTTCCAACGACTATAAATACCCCTATGTTTCACCATCAAAGGGGCCTTCATCATAATGAAAAACAACATGCCTCTCCAAGACAGCAACTAAAACCTCACACTGTGGCGGCATCGCTCTCAGGCGGAATAAAAAACAGTCTTAAAATTTCCCTCGCAAGGGAATTACATGAGCCAACAGTCCTTTCACTTCCACTTCCAATGTGTGTTAAGAAACAGGCCAATAAAGTCATACAAGAAAGTGGTCTCCTTCCACTTAATAAAAAAAACAAAAAAATGCAATGTTCATTTCTGATTTTCCACTTTCTATGTGGATAAAAGCTTAATTAATAAAGCTTAATTTAATAAATGCCCCCCACTAATAACAAGAACAAAAACATTTTATATGGGGTGTTTGATGGAAACATGCTGCACACTATGTCTGTGACAAACTACCCAGCCTCATTTCCAGACGATTCAACTCACTAGCAAATATCAACACGACGTCGGCGAAGGGCTGCACAAGGGCTGCACATCAGCACGACGTCAGCGATCTGGGAAAGGGCGAGCATGTGGCCATCCTCCGTTTGATTGGAGCACAACAACTCCACTTTCTCAGCCGCTCATATCAACGTCTCCACTGAACAGGACGTCATCGCCGAGCTTCACCGCAGATGATGTCATCGCCCGCCATGAGCCGGACGCCCTCGTTCCCTTCCAATAGGTGGCACAGATGATTCTATCCTGGTTCGGGAGGAGAGAGCAGACGTGGGTTGATTGACCTACGTTTCAGGGCCCGATCCACATTTTTCATCTCTTCAAAGTTTCATTCTAAAAATTTCATGCAATGTTTGCACCAAAGACTCAGCCCCACCCTCAGTTTTGCTAGCGTCGAGTGCAGTTAGCGTTGAGTGCAGTTCACGCATATTTTTGTGGAATAAAGTAATGCAGATATGGGACATAACAAACTCGTCGCCTATTTCCTCGTAAAAACATTGATACGACGTCTAATGTGGCCAGCGCAGACACAGGAATTCGTCGTTTTGAAGTGGAGAAACCCGAAAACAACGATCTCGAACTTGATGATTTAAAATACTGCGAATGGTTACAGTGGGCCACCAAATGAAGCGGATGTCATGGATTTCTTAGCAACGTAGATAAAGGTACAGTGGCAGGATTTCAGTGTTGAGTGGGGTTATCGCTGCTAAGAATGATTGCCGTGACTGCACATGTCTGCCATGATTATGCTCCATTGCATGGGAAATGCCATAGCACAGGAGAGCGGTGGTGATTCGATGCTGGAGAAGATGGATGCCAAAATAGAAGTGGACGAAAGCCTCCAATTTTTCTTATCAAGTGATCCATCACCTCGCCAATACTCGCAGTCATCGACGGCCACAAAACCTGCAAATTTCTCCGCTCAGAGATCATAAACCCACTCCCTGCCAATCTCTCCTGTAAACGCCTCCTGTTTTCACTTCATCAGGTTTCCCATTTCTCTAGTTCGCGCGTGGGGTCCATCTAGTTTCAAGCCCAGGGAGTGCGCCGTCGCCTCGACCCCAGTTCGGGGGATTTTTTACCCCAACAGCCACGGCAGCAGGTTCGTGTACAGGTTCATCTGCAGCGTATTCGCGACAGATAGTTTAACGCCAGAGCACTGGCCACCGTATGGAAAAAAAATTGCATTTTAAGAATCACCTTTTCGGGGCCATTGAGAAGCACGAGAAGCCTGTTGAAAACACTTGTTTCGCAACTGGGGTTCCATTGTAGGGGCCAAATCAACAGGAGAGACCGTCAACGGTTTGGAGACCAAGGGCAAACAGTAAAATTCATCATCCTCCCACCAATGAAGTTGTGGGGATTAACAATGATCACAACACGAAAAAACTTTGGAAACTTCAGATCTGCTAAGGCCGAGCTTGAATCTGCAGTAATTTGGCCCTCAACGGACATCAAAAATTACTGAACAAAACCCTAAAAAACTCAAAAAAAAAAAAATTAAAATTCTTATCATCTGGTTTCTGATCCATCAAATGATGGAGAGCATACTCCCTCGGTAAAAATTTAAAAAAAAATGGGGGGAGGGAGGATTTCCATGAGGGAAAATCCCCCTCAAGGGTTTCACAGGGCAGGGAAAGCCTGCTCTGATACCAAATGTTAGGAGGGAAAACTGAAAGGGATTGTATTATTGATAGAAATGATTACAATATATAGGCATAAGCCTATATTCAACACATGACACTTGTCAAGTGAAACTGACAAGTGTCAAGGTGAAGGCATAGTGCACTTTAACTCTAACATTCCCCCTTAAAGTGCACTATCCTAACTAAAGAAAAAACAAAGCAAGTCAACATTAGGTAACATAGTCAAGATTTACCTTGTAGATGTGATGAAATGGGCAATGTCAACAACATTTTGGATCGCTACAGCTTCTGCTTCCGCATCCGCCTTTGCCGCCACAATAGTAGCAACCGTCGTAGATGAAGAAGCACGACCGCTACCATTACGCCATTTACGACCATTGGAATGTGTAACCTTTTTTGATGGAGAGAAAATGATGAAATTTTGATTTTTTTGTTGTTATCATGAAGCTCGATGAACGTGACTTCCAGAAGATCAAAAGCGCGGGAGGATTTCAGAGAAGATATTAGCTTCGGCTTCAGTTGCATGTTATGGAAGAGTAGATTTGAAGTCGGAGAGCTCAAGGGGAGAGAAGCTAAGTTGGAAATGGAGAAATGGGTGGCGACTCTACTGTTTCTGAGCTGCTGCTTCACGATTGCATTGGCGGCCATTAGCAGCTGATCCAATTCAGGCCAAACCTGCTCTCGCCAGGCAGTAGAAGATTTGATTTCGTGTCAATCGACGGACTTTTGACTGTTTTAAATACCCTCTTTTTGGGTCCGAGATTTGTAATGTGAGATAACAGAAAGCATTGTTCTTGTCAAGTTCCAAGTTTAATTTCCTCGCATTGATTTCAATGGAAGCAAAATCAAATTCCCGTCTTCTGCTGGAAATTTTTTTATTCCTGTCGCCGTCCGGGCGCCCGTGACGGATGCCTTTTTTCTGTGCCTTATGGCGGCATCGGCTAGGGCGGTGAAGGCCCAGAAGCCGCTCCTATTTGGGATTTGCTGGTGCATGAAGAGCACAAATCCGATGAGCTCTTTAATGATGTGGAAGACGCCAGATTTTTCCACTGTTTTTCCTCCCGTCTGGATTTCCACAGTCGTGTGCACCTTTGACGAGGAGCGCGACACTACTGATTTTCCTGTGAAATTTTTTTCTCCCACCTTTTGCGTGTTGTACTGCAAGGCTAAGACGACGACGCGAAAGCGCCGCCAATCAAGGGCAGAGCCTTTGGAGCCACTGGCGGAGCACTGGAGGTGGTCGATGAGGGTGTCGTTGGGGACAAATTAGTAAACACATTTGGGGTCGTCGACGTCCATTCAACGCCAGGTGTTGCGCCGATGTCGCCACGTTCGAAATTGGGGCACGCCGAATGTGGAGGCACGCGTCAGTGATGTTGCCAGCTGTTATTGCCGAATATGTGGACCGGGTGGCCCATCATGCTGCAAGACTGCAAACCCTAGCTCTGCCACGCACATCCTGCAAACGAACAAATTTCATGCAGGGGGATTCTTATATGTTGAGATTTTAAATTGTTTTTTACTCATAAAGGGGGAATATGTTTTAAATATTTTTTTACTTCTATAACACAGAGGGCACATGAATATTTTTTATGTTTTTCCAAATGAAGTTGGAGGCCCACATGGCCTATGCAATTTTTCATGGAGGGAAAATTTTTCAAGAATAGTGGATGTTCTATTGGTCGACATTATGACCTTAGATGATTTTTTATGTTTTTCCACATGGAAATGTAATTCCCCTGCGAGGGAAATTTTAAGAATCTTTTTATTCCGCCACAGTGCGATGCCAGGAATATGATATTCCTGAGGTTTATTTTGCTGCCCTAGATAGGCATGGTAATGTTTTCCACATGATGAAGGCCCCTTTGATGGTGGAGTATAGGGGTATTTATAGTCATTGGAAACGTTTTTCCACGACGGACACAATGGTAGTGTCATATTGTAATTTTGAGGCTGTTTCAATTGAGTTTTTTAGCCTCAAAATTTTTCTACCTTGGAGTGCACTTTCGGTTGTACCCGACACTCCCAAGGTAATTTCATATGTGATCCTTGTACCTAGTGATATTTTCTATACACTTGGCGAATGCAGCGGCTGGTTACCCATGCATTTCGGTGGGATGACATGGTCACCATAAGGACACTAATACTAGGGACTACAGACATTGACAGCCTAGACTCTATCCGAGGTTTTTCCGGATCTACTTCTGAAGACTACAGACGAAGACACTTCGGAGGATGATAGGTTGTTTTCGAGAAGTCAACATTAAGGGGGAATGTTACCTAATGTTGACTTGCTTTGTTTTTTCTTTAGTTAGGATAGTGCACTTTAAGGGGGAATGTTAGAGTTAAAGTGCACTATGCCTTCACCTTGACACTTGTCAGTTTCACTTGACAAGTGTCATGTGTTGAATATAGGCTTATGCCTATATATTGTAATCATTTCTATCAATAATACAATCCCTTTCAAGTTTTCCCTCCACTATGCCTTCACCTTGACACTTGTCAGTTTCACTTGACAAGTGTCATGTGTTGAATATAGGCTTATGCCTATATATTGTAATCATTTCTATCAATAATA
This sequence comes from Wollemia nobilis, assembly GCA_028583015.1. Lineage (NCBI taxonomy): Eukaryota > Viridiplantae > Streptophyta > Pinopsida > Araucariales > Araucariaceae > Wollemia > Wollemia nobilis. The sequence continues at coordinate 924,873 of JAQPPZ010004560.1, read as the reverse complement.
CAATCCCTTTCAAGTTTTCCCTCCTGACAAAAACATCACTACTCTTATTTCGGATGGTTGACTTCACAAGGTCGTATCTCCCTCAATACTTCTTAGATTCCTTCATATGACCACTCATTTTAAAGTTCTTCAAATTCCACACAAATTGGTTCAAGAATCATCTAGATCAAACAACCCTTCATAAAGATATAGCTCTTGAAATATGAAACTTTTTTTTTTAAATTACCCCAATGTTGCCTTTGTTTCAAATGATTATCTTCATATGGTTGTATCTCCCTCAATACTCTTTGGATTCTTTTGTCTGACCACTCATTTCAAAGCTCTTCAAGTTCCACACAAAATGATGCAAAAATTATTTAAATCAAATAACTCTATATAAAAATATAACTCAACATTAAGTCAATCCCTAGTTATACCCCTATTACTTTAGTTTTGGAGACTAGAGCATATCCTAACAAGATAGCAAAAGAGAGGACTCAAGATAAATAAGATACGATGGAAGAAAAATAAATCATTTTAAAAAAATACCCTAACTTTATCGATACATTCATTCTTAATAAATATTTAAATTAATTTAAATTTAAACTTTAACTTTATTAATAAATTATTTCTTAATTTAAAAATTATTAAAAATAATATTAAAACAAACCTCTTCCAAAATTCTTTTTATGAAAATAAATAAAACTTAACCTTTTAGTCTATAACTATGCAACCCCATATTTTAAATCTCTACCTCCAAATACCTTACTAACTTGTGAAATTGAAACATAAGCTTATGTCCGAACGTTGGAAATTTGTACTCATGGTAAGCGACTAACTTGTGAAATTGAAACATATGTCCGAACATTGGAAATTTGTACTGGAAAGTGGCTTAACTTGTGAAATTGAAACATAAGCTTATGTCCGAACATTGGAAATTTGTCCTCATGGAAAGTAGCATCCCAATCGTTTTTCAATCTTAAAAAAAAAAAAATTAAAATTAAAATTATTATTGGTAATTGTTTATTTAATCAAAAAAAAGTTTTGGGTTTAAATTTTGGAGGGTGTTAATTTGCAAAGTAGTAGTATGTTCTTCTTTGAGTACACATTACATGGACAACCGATGGTACTAATTCAACCTTGGGGGCTGTATAGTAGTCTGTTTTCTTCTGGGTGCGCAGCAGATCCACGATAATAATATGAATCCAAAGTGACCGCCCCTCACGCCTTTCAACAACAATGAATTAATATAAACTTGTTAAAAACATTCCTTATAATTTAAATTTTATACTTATCAATTACTAAAAATTAAAAATAATATAACTATAATCAATTTTTTTATATATTTTTAAAAAAATTTAAAGGTCACGATCCACTTACCTATTTTTAACAACGTGATTTTATTTTCACTCTCAAACTTCAAAATGAGAGAAAAAAAACTTATTTTTAATTCGTATACTCTCCTAATATAGTTACACAAGATTTATCAACTGACATTGGTTTGCATATGCCCAAGAGCTGTACTTAAAAATTTACTAAAGTTTTGACGAAATAATCGGTGAAATCTTCGTTGTAAAAGGTTAGAAGATTAAGGTTTGCATATGCCCAAGAGTTGTACTATAAAATTTACTAGTGAAATTTTTGTTGTAAAAGTTAGAAGTTTAAACCTGATGTGTTTATAAAAAAAAAATTAAAAGTTTAAAAAGCTTTTAAATATTTAAAATTGGATGGTATACACATTTTTTTTTAGTACATAGACTTGGTTGGTGTTATTTGTTTCTTTGAGGGAGACCATCATTGATTCTTTTCATAGTTGATCAACTTCATCACTGATTCGTCTAGTTGTTGTTGAGTCAACGTGAGAAGGAGACCACCGTTGATTTGTTTCGTTTTTATTGATTTAATGTGAAAGAGACCACCACTCATTATCTTGTTCGTCTCGTTTTCATTAAGAGACCACTACTGATCGTCTTGTTGTCGTTAACTCGACGTGAGAGGGAGACCATTAGTCACTGCGATTCATTTTATTATTGTTGTCGTTAACTCGACGTGAGAAGGAGACCATTAGTCGCTGCGATTCATCTTATTATCGTTGACTTGATGTGAGAACAATCCTTCACCATTCCCATACTTCATTTTAGTTTCCCAAAAAATGTTTGGAGTTGACGGACTAGAAATTACAAAGTTTCTTAATTTCATAAACCATTACCATTCCAATATCACAATAATCGTTACTAATTTCAAGTTGGATTCCTTCAAATTGTGTGAGCACCATAAACGTCACTTTCTTCGGCCCGAAATTCTATGCATACATTACATGACATTGACGTTACAGGTGACTTACGCCACTTCACCCCCCAACTCCTCTTTCCACGAAACTCATTTCATCTTTCCCATTTATTGTATTTATGAGATGGACCCCACTTTACGTTTCCGGTCCTGCCACCTCGATTTCGTAGAATATACGAATGTGTAGCTCTATCTGCACGTTAAAGCCAATGATTCCAAATCCAATAACGCGGAATCCGCTATCTTGTCCCGTCGCTTCATTCGGAACTACTTCCCAACTATTTCCACGTCACGCCCGCCTGAACAGAATAGTAAACCGACTCGGCCAGAGGGACGGGACCCGCAAGTTTTACGGTGGCTAACCTTTCCAAAGCTGTTGAAACAGTGTACAAACTCTGACGGTTCACCGCGGCACACTAAATTATGGTCGGCGATATGGTTTTGGGATAACTACCACAACACTTTTCTAAACTGGTCATATTAATTATGACTACCATGTCTATTTTCATGTCTATGAAGAAGCGCTTGATTTAAGCAACCACCAACAATGACGTAATGCCTTTGTCCAAGGTCAGTGTGTATAGAGCGTTTTCAGTTTGAAGACAAAGAGTGTAATAATCACATAACAAATCTACAAATCATTGCGTCATAAACGACAAGCATCATATAAAGTATGGGCGACGGCCTACAACCAGATATTTTTTTAGTTTATATAATTTTATAATATTAGAAGATTCAATCCTTTAGACCTTGAGGTATAACCTTTGGACTTTGACGATAACCTACTCACCTTTGGTCGAATTTTAACAATGTGATGTAGTTGGTCGAAAAGATGTGGTTCTATATACGGGATTCCATGTCTTTAACATAGTGTGCACTTTTATCGGTGAATTTTGTTTTTAATTAAAATGATTAAAAAATACAATATCAAATATTAAGTGAGCTAGACTAGCTATTAGAATGAAGTATAAGTTTTAGAACCTAGAGGCAGCGGTGGTGGCGGAAACTTGATCGAATTCTCAAGTGAAGGTGATTGTAGAGGGTTTGAAGCATAGTGAAGTAAGTTTCAATATCTTTGATTTAGTGTAAAGGGAGTATTTTCCATTTATTTTTCGTATGTGGGGACAAACAAGTGAAGGTGATTGTAGAGGGTTTGAAGCGCAGTGAGGTAAGTTTCAATATCTTTGATTTAGTGTAAAGGGGGTATTTTCCTTTTATTTTGTTTTAGAATCTAAAGGCAGCGACGGTGGCGGAAAGTTGATCGAATTCTCAAGTGGCGGTGATTGTAGAGGGTTTGAAGCGTAGTGAGGTAAGTTTCGACATCTTTGATTTAGTGTAAAGGGAGTATTTTCCTTTTATTTTTCGTGTGTGGGGACAAACAACAAGACCAAAAAAACAAAACACCCGCTTCTCAACGAGAGCTCTAGAGGGTTTGAAGCCAGACAACGGTGGCTTTGGAGGGTTTTTAATCCACAACTAAGTCAGGTGGCGGCGACTGTAGAGGATTTGAAGCTAGGCAACAACGGTTCTGAAGGGTTTTAATCCACATCCGAGTCAGGCGACAACGACTATAGAGGGTTTGAATCAAAGCAACAGTGGCTTTAGAGGTTTTTTAATCCACAACTGAGTCAAGATCCGGTGAGAGGGTTTGAAGCCAGACAACAACAACTTTGGAGGGTTTTTAATCCATAGTTGAGTCAAGTGATAGTGGTTGTAGAGGGTTTGAAGCCAGACAATAGTGGTTTTGGAGGGTTTTTTAATCCACAATTGAGTCGGACGATGACGACCGTAGAGGGTTTGAATCAAAGTAGTGGTGACTCTAAAGATTTTTTAATCCACAATTGAGTCAAGCGGCGGTGGTTGTAGAGGGTTTGAAGTCAGGCAACAACGAATCTATAGGGTTTTTAATCCACAACTGAGTTAGGCGGCAATGATTGTAGAGGGTTTGAAGTCAGGCAACGACAATGAGATAAGTTTCAGCATCTCTGATTTAGTGCTTGAAATTATTTAGGTTTTAGGAAAGTTTGATAGGGAGCAAGAAAGAACATATCGGTAGTACAGGGGTGGTTTGATAATGGAAGAAGGAAAACAACAATTACAAGAACAAGTATAAACCATAGTAAAGTTGGTCTCCATGAATTCACATATTCCAATTAACAAAGCTAACGAAACACAAGGATTGACATATCCACAAGAAATGGGGCATACAACAATACTACCATCTGCAACACCCAAAGAAGGAATGGAAAAACCTATATATGTCAATGCAAAACAATATTGGAGAATAATAAGGCACCGACAAGCTCGAACAAGGGCAACAACAATGAAGAGAACCAATCGAAAAATAACAGTAAAAAATATTCTTCCACATAAACATGTGGAGAATAAGGAACAATTAAAGGCACTAACCATCACCGAACAAGGAGATCAATCAGACCAACATAGGGGACAAAATAAGGAAGACAAAAGAGACGGAGGCAAAACGACAACACACACGAACATAGAAGGAAAAACAAACAAGGATAAAAAATAAAAAATGAAAGCAAGAAAACATATAGCATGGAAAATGCAGGTCACCAAAATGAGATTCAAGATAGGGAAGAAATTTACAGTCCCACAACCACGCCACTCATGTGGGTACCAAGACTTTATGTGCAAGAGCTAATGAAGATGAAAGAGAAACTTGAGAATATGGAAAGGAGGGAGAAAATAAGAGATACTAAATTAGATGAGGTCATAAACATCAATAAAAGGTTGAAAAAGGAAAACAACAAACTCAAGGAGCAAGTGTCAAAGCTACAAAACCTTGCGAACATGGGTCAATGTGAATGGCATATCCTCAAACAAGCCATCCACTCCCCAATCAATGATACAATAGAGGTGGAAAAAATGAATGCAAGACAAATAAAAGAGGTACGAGAAACACTCCAAAATATAGAAACAAGATAAAATGAGCTGCAAAATGAATTAGCAAAGGCAAAGTCATGGTATCAAGTAGTAAAAGAACCAGTCAATCAGCAGAAAGAGTTGATAGAGAAGCAAGTAAAAATTCAAATAACATATAACATAAGAGAAAGAAAGACATGAGAAGTTATCAAACATAATCATCAAAGGGTTAAAATATTATGGGGATAGGGAAGACACAAATCGTTTAACCAGGGGCTTCTTGTTAGATCGGTTATAATGGAAAGGTTAGATCAAACAAGCACGCAGAATTGGTAAGCTAAGAGAAGGAGGCAAATATAGGCATATTTGGGTCACATTGATGAGCTATGAGGATAAAGCATGGTTACTAAGAAACAAAGGCATGTTGAGAGAGTCACAATTCTTTTCAGATGATGACCTAACCTTTCTACAGTAGGTTGAAAGAAATAAGGAATGGAAAAAGGTGAGGGTAGCAAGGAATGAAGGGATATGGGCATATTTAAGAAATGGAAAGGCGTACATCACATCTAAATAAATCCAAAACAAATAGGGAGTATGACCTGCCCGAGAATATCTTACGATGGTAAGCTGGAACTGTAGAGGTTACTATTAGTCAAAAAGTGACTAACTACAGAAAAAACATCTGATGCTCCTTTTTGCATATTTTCCAAGAGGACCGAAGTGGCCCATATGCTAAATATCAAAGAAAATGCAAAACACCGCAAGGAGGAAAAAGTGTCGCGATATCGCGACATGTTGCATTTTTGCGGTTCAAAGCAAAAAGAAAAGCAAAAGGGAAAAAGTGTCACGATATCGCGACATGTTGCTTTGTCATGGCCAAAAGAGAAAAAGTGTCGCGATATCGCGACATGTTGCTTTGTCGTAGCCAAAAGAGAAAAAGTGTCGCGATATCGCGACATGTTGCTTTGTCGCGGCCAAAAGAGAAAAAGTGTCGCGATATCGCGACATGTTGCTTTGTCACGGCCAAAAGAGAAAAAGTGTCGCGATATCGCGACATGTCTCAGTTTTGCGGTTCATAGTGAGGAGAAAGAGCAAAGGGAAAAAAGTGTCGCGATATCGCGACATGTTGCATTTTCACGGCTAAAGAGCAAGAGAAAGAGCCAAGAGGGAAAAGTGTCGCGATATCGCGACATGTTGCTTTTTCACGGTCCAAAGCAAAGAGAAAGAGCCAAAAGGAAAAAGTGTCGCGATATCGCGACATGTCTCATTTTCGCGGCTAGAAGCGGCAGAAGAGCCAAGCAAGGAAAAAATGTAACGATTTTGCGACATGTCTCATTTTCGCGACTGGAAGCGACAAAGGAGCAAAGGAAGAGACGAATGTCACGATTTCACGACATGTCTCATTTTCGTGGCTGGAAGCAGCAGAAGACCAAAGCAAGGAAAGAATGTCGCGATTTTGTGACATGTCTCATTTTCACGGCTGGAAGCAGCAGAAAACCAAAGCAAGGAAAGAAGGTTGCGATTTCGCGACATGTCTCATTTTCGCGGCTGGAGGCGGCAGAAAAGCAAAGCAAGGAAAGAATGTCGCAATTTCGCGACACGCCAGCTGTAAAGGAATAAAGTATATTTTTGGCAACTGGAGACGAGTATTGACATCAGGTGCCAATTTCTGAAGAATGGTCTGTTGATTACAACCTGGCAGGTCCGCTAGATGATTGCCAATCTATCCAATCTACGAGAAATCTGTTGTGTATTGTTAGAAACTGTAGATGATTGCTTGTAAAATAAGTAAGATGTACTTAAGAAAAGATACACTTTTAGGGTATATATAGGGGTGAGCGACTCCAAAAAAAGGGTCGGCTCTTGGACGTTTACAAGATTGTATGTACGTACTTTGAATACAAGCAATAAAATCGCATCTCCCATTGGCTTTTGGTTCATATCGTGCAAGTGTATGTACTAATGTTCTTTATTTTTGCGTACAATATTGAATTATAAATTGAGTCTGTTCTTGTATCTGAACTTTCGTAATACATAAATCATATTTCTGGAATAAGAATCTAATATATACGCATGCTAAACAAAATATCAAAAATCATATATGGAATTATATAATTTCTGCATGGGAATGTGTTTTAAATGCTTTGGATAGAAGTAAGTAAATCTGTCATTGATGTTGTCTAATCTGTACCGTGAGAAAATTTTCTAGCTTAGGCTATATTTCCCTTTATCTCTTGTTCCCATTTTCTCTAAAAAACTCAAAGGAACTAGCCTTCTCTGGAGACTAGACAGATGATCTCAAGCAAGATCTGTCTATTAAATGTTGGCAAAGTCTAAGGCGCAACACTATTAACCGAAGGCAGATTTTGTTCCTACAGTTACCCTTGGAGAAGAGGACCCGGGTTAGGACCCATTGCTAAGGACAGAGATATAATCATCCTAACGAAAACACATGAGCACGATGGATGTAGGAATCTAGACTTTGTGATATACAAGAAAATAACAATATGGAATAAAATAGTAAAAAATGGCAAGGGGCAAGGGGGTATTATGATTTTAATAAAAGAGGAGTGGGATAGGGTCATTAAAATTGAAAAACAATACATTTGGATAAAGATCCTAGAAAATAAGGCAGTTATTAGCATAGCAACATGTTATTTTTCTCCCAAGAATTCTAAAATCTATAAGAAACATGGCCTTAACAGATAAGACCCATACTCCTCCCTAAAAAGAGACATTTTGACATACAATAAGTTGGGGGAGATTATATTAATTGGAGACTTCAATGCAAGGACAGCCAATAAGCAAGCTAACATTCTAGTAGGTAACAAAGATATTGAGATTAATCCTCTTTGGATTCCAGAAGAGGAAAATCAACAGTGGACCAAGACTTTACAAGAAAGTTGGTTATTTACAATGGGATGAAAAGTTGGAAAAATTCAGGAAAGTATACATGCAAAACATGTAAGGGACAAAGTGTAATAGACTATGTTATATGTTCACATAACTGCATATCAAAAATAGAGGAGCTAGAAGTGTAAGATTCCCCAATGGAACTTAAGTCAGATCATAACCCAATTGTTATGAAACTTCAAATGTAGGGAGATAAACCAAGGGAAAAACACATGCAAGGCAATCAAAACAAAATTTCTCACAAGGGAAACATTCTCTTAACAGAAGAAAATCGATAGAGTTTCAGGGCATCATTGAATAACAAGTTACAAGAAGGGGAAAGAAATGGACTACCTCACAATAACAAAGATTATAATAAAAGTGAATGGTTAATGCACATTATACAAGAAGCTCTAAAAAATGGTAAGAGAGCTAATCCTAGAAAGAAAGAAAGAAATAGCTTCCCAACCAACCCGTGGTTTGATGAAATTTACAAGAAAGCGCGAAGACTACTAAAGGAACCAACGGGTAAAACAAGAGCAAACAAAAAAACATATGAGAAACTAGTAAGGGCAAAAAAAGAAGAATACACTAGAACAAGGAGGAAATAACTTATTTACTTAGGGAAGCATGAACCAAAGAAATTTTGGAAGGAATTAAGCGTGAAAAAGATGCAAACTGAAAATAACATAACTAGTCAGTGGTTGGAGTATTCAAAAAAATTGTATGAGTGTAGTAACCAGCAGGAGACACCCCCTACTATCATTGTCAAGAAAGAACTTTTCACAAATGAAGACATTATTCAAGGGATAAAAAAGTTAGCAACTGGTAAAGCCCGTGACATAGACAATCTTCAGGCAGAGCATATAAAATGGGGGTAGATATTCTTGCACCACAGATCAAAGATATTTTCAATGAGGTCATACAAAATGGCTTCCCTACATAATGGACAACTAGCTTGACCATTCCTTTGTTTAAAAGTGGAGATGTAAATAATCCCTCAAACTATCGAACTATCATGATCAACCCTCTCTTTGCAAAGCTGTTTGGGAGTATGATAGAGCATAGGATCAACAGATGGGCGGAAGAAAAGGGAAAGAGAGCAAAGGGGCAAGCGGGTTTTAGGCCCAAGCACTCAACTATTGATCATTGTATCACGCTTAGACACATAGTGGAAAAAATATGGGATAAAAAGAGGAGGCTTTTTGTTGTTTTGTAGACTTCAAAAAGGCATTTGACACAGTGCCAAGGAAAAAATTATGGAGCAGAATGGAAGAGCTAGAGGTTCCAATTCACTACAGGGCAACAATTCACAGATTATATGAGCATGTAAAGGCTAGAATCATGATGCAGGAAGGGTTATCTGAATGTTTTAGGAGTGACATAGGCGTCAAACAAGGTTGCCCTCTATCTCCGACATTATTTGGGTTGTACATTGACAAGTTAGAAGAATGGATAAACAAATTTGGGGGAGAGGGTGTGCACTTAGCCAAATATGTGGTAAAACTCCTCATGTATGCAAGATGATGTAATTCTTGTGGCCGAAACAACTAAAGATCTAGAAGATCACCTTCGGGCTCTAGAACTCTTCTGTAAGGAAGTTGGGATGCAGGTGAACACGAGCAAAACAAAAATCATGATTTTTTCAGCAAAAAAGAAGAAGCAACATCTCGAATTTTAGTTTGCAGGAGAACCTCTTGAGGTAGTGGTAGAATACAAATACCTAGGCATAGACTTTCATGACAAACTCAATTGGAATACATGTAGGATGAAAATAACTCTAAGTGGTTGGAGAGCGCTATATGCACTTCAAAATCGGTGTAGGAATGCCGAGTTGTGGGACTGGAAGACCACCAAGGTCTTATTTGGTCTACTTGTCACACCGATTGTGTTGTATGGTTGCGAGGTGTGGGCCAGTGGCATGACAAATACAAAATGGAGGCAAATAGAAAGGATTCAAAAATGTCTAATTACAAATTTTCTTAGAATTAAGACCACAGTCCCTTATGAAATTATTCTAGTTGAAACTAGAATGTTCCCTTTAGAGGCAATTGCTATGACCAAGTTGTTATGTTACTTGAAAAAAATAGAAAACATGAAAAACAACATATGGCTTAGGGCAGTTAGGGATGAAGAGCTACATAGACGGAAGAACACATGGATGAAACAAAATCAGAAATGGATGAAACGTTGGGAAATCAACATAAATGAATGTCCAAATTTCAATAAAGACATAAAAAACTATGTGAATGAAAAGTTTAGAAGTGGAATGTGGAAAAATGCAAGCAAGAAAAGACAATACTATATTGCAAAGTTTAACCCAATGTATGACCACAAGGAAAAAACATATATAGGCGTTGAAATTAAGTGGAGGGAAAAAATCCTCATTGCTCAGATAAGGACTAGCTCTCATAGGCTTAGATGTGAAACAAGGAGATGGACAACGCCCAAGGAACAATGGGAAGAAAGGATATGTACTCTATGCAACACAGGGGCAATAAAGACAGAGGAACATTTCATCTATGAATGCCCGAGTTTTTCGGACATCCATGGCAAATACAAAGAAACACTTGGAAAAGGGTCTATGACAAAGTTATTTGAAGACAGTAAAATAAAAAAAGTTGGGGAGTTGCTAACCCAAATCAGTAGGAGAAGGAACAACCTTCTCAAGGATATTAATGGTCATATGATTTGAATAACTGTGTTTCCATATTTGGAGGTCCCATAGGCCATGTTTTGGGTCTCGCGGACGTAATTAAAATATTTCATTCCTTCAGAACATAAATAGTAAGCTCACATATTGTTTTATTATTTATAATTATTTTTATTTGTGAAAAACCTTTACAATTGATGTATAAGGCCAAAAATTATGTTTATCAATAGGAGAATAATACACAACCTTATACACACTCACTGTGAACCTTAAATATTATAAATAACTAAACCCCAAACTATTATATTATCTTTTAAGACATTTATAAATATAAATATTAATTTTATTAAAAAATAATAAATAAAATAATTATAAAATTAAAATTAATATTAAAGTTAAGATTTTATTTTTAAAATAAATGTATGAATGTGAAGTTTATCTGTGTTATATATATTATATCAAGTTATAGATTTTTTTTTAACAATATTAAATTTATATAATCTTTGACCACATTTTCAACAATTGCACTGTATTACTTGCATTTATATTAAAGTATAATTAACTTCAAGGAATTTGAAAATAATATTAACAAACTTTTCTTTGAATTTAGTAATATTTTTTTTTGGTAAGTAGTGTTTGTATTTACAGTGGGTTTTAACAAGGATCCCAAAACCTGATTACATAAGCAATGGGCCTAGGGCATCAATCCCTTGAAACTGAACACCAAAACAGAAATCCCGCCCAGCGGTAACAGTAAGCATGAAACAATCCCTCTCAGCGGGAAACAAACAAATAATAAAGAAAGTAGTTTTGGAGATCCCGCCCAGCGAGGAGTAGCCAAAAACCACCATCGAGAAGATCCCGCCCAACAGGAAGCAAAGAAAAACCGTTACAATAAAATCCCACCTCGCGGGAAGCAGTCAAAACCACCACAAACAATCCCGCCTAGCGGGAAGCAACAGGGAAATCCCGCCATCCGGGAAACCAGCAAAAAAGAAAGGATCTCGCATCGCGGGAAAACCGGCGGATTTGGCGGATCCCGCCCTATGGAGAAACCAGCCGCCCACCGGGAAAACATTCCGTTCAGCGAGAGCCATCCTGTAGGAAGCCGACAGCCAGCACAGAGAGGATCCAGCCCATCAGGAAGTGACCAAAGAGTTGTACCACAAGGAACCCGCCTCGGGAAAACAAAAGAGGATCCCAGCAGCAGGGACCAAGAATCCCGTCCAAGCACAGAGCCCACCGAGGATTCACAAGAAAAAGGGGGAAGCTGTCCAAACCCTAAACCGTCACCTCCACCGCACCGAGAAACGCAGGGGACCAGATCCACGCGAATAACCTGCAAAAAACCCCAGGAGGAAGCCTGAGGGAAAAAGGGAAGGGATCCCCAACAAAACAGGGATCCCTGGGAAGCACCAGTCCAAAAAAACAACCAAGGAAACCCTAGCCGACCGGGATGGGCGCAGATAGTGGAGAAGGATCTCCCCCCAGGAGATCATCTGCAAACAACCACTCCCCGGGAGGGATGACCTGGGTTGAGCCAGGGACTGGGTAGGAACCAGGATCCATGGGAGGGGGAGCAGGGGAGGGACCAGAGCCCTCCCCTCTCTACTTTCTTCCCCCCCATCAAATTTAGTAATATTTTGATTAAGTTGTTGTAAATAGATTATTTATATATTTATTTGTTCTTCGTAATTTTAAACTAGGGGTGGTGTTTTATGGTTTTAAATTAGTCAAGTGTTTTAGATTTCCATATTTAAGATAACATATTTTGTATCATTATTAAATTAGAATCCCTCTCCTTGAGAATGCAAGAATGAATATATGTGTATGCAATTTTATCCTTGATTAGTTTATTTAATAATTATTTGCAAGAAAAAAGAGGATATCTCATACAATTACTAGAACTACTAGAAGATATACCAAAATATTTAAACCAAGACAACAAAGCAACAACTATGAAATTAAAAGTGAAACTATCCTAATCCAAGCAAAAATAAGAGAAAGCATTCAAGAACATACTACATTAAGATCATCCACAAAAAGTAAAAGTTAGGATAAATCCTAATGTAGTAAAACAAAATACTTGATAATTAAGGGCATTAAGGACCATACTATTCATAACTAAGCACAATGAAGAACTCACTTCTATTCCATCTCATTTGCAATCTCACCACACTAAAAAGAAGAAATCACCTTTGCAGAGGATTCAATATGTCTTAAAAATCAATCCTCGAGTAGCAATTGTTGACCTTTGGCTGCAAATCCTAGTAGTGTGTTCCATTATCCTCCATGGAAGGCATTGAACCAATGGTCAATGCCTTTGCTTGTACCTAAAAGGATATGAGAGAGAGAGAGAGAGAGAGAGAGAGAGAGAGAGAGAGAGAGAGAGAGAGAGAAGGCTGCAAGCTTGAGAGCAATGTTAGCAATAATCAAAAGCAAGTGAATAAATGGCAATTGAATGTATGGTGCAAAAACAAGGAGATGAAATAGGTATTTATAGCATATACAATTTGTGTTTTAGGTCAATGGTTGAATTAAAATATCGTAGGAACCATAGAATCATAACTGTCAGTCCAAATAATATGTCATTTAAACCCTAGGTATAGAAAAATGTTAGGTGTATATATGGTGAGAATCCCAACCAATCACATCATGCAAGTTATCAAACTCAGATTCATTGTAGCATCCAATTTAGTACACTAGTAAAGGCAGAGTGAAAAAGAGTGAATGGTAGTCTTTAGTGAATGAGTGGTCAACACATGAAAAGCAATGATTGGTCGTCATTTTTCTAAGGTTTGGTGAATTATTATTTTTCTCTCTCCCTTCAACTATTAATATGGTCAAAATTTTGGAGGACATAACTTTTGCATATGGAAGAATTTTGAGCCCATTTTTCAAATCATATAGTCTTTTGAGCTTTACATATTGGTGAGATCAATTCAAGGACTTATTACTATTTTCTATGGGACTTTTCTATGCATAATAGACCTAGTTTACAATGTTGTCCATATCATAATACTTCTCTTTTCTCATAATGGATGTTTACTCTAACTCCAACAACCCTTTAGTGTAGTGATTGGTAATATTTTGGGCTATAAGAGGAGTAGATTTTAGATGATCAATGCAAGATACAAATTGTTCTTATGGGCCTTTTCTAACCATTGGGATTGATAATTTAGAGATCTACCTATTACTTCATGATTTAGTTGTCTTCTCTTGAGATTAGGGGACAAATAGTGGTCACCATTATACAAATTGAAGATATCATGAGAATCTCAACATATTGATCTAGGAGATGGAGTCATGGCTTCATGTCTAGGAGAGGTTGATCCAATTCAGGTACCTTTAGAAAATTTAAGATAGTATGATCTATTGGCCTATATGATTATTCATTATGGGGGGAGATGTACCATCTCTAATGTCTTCTCTCCTTGGCTTCTTAGTTTATTTGTAATATGGCATTATTTTTTATTTTTAAGTGAAAAACCCCTTGTGGGGCCGCCTTGGTATGAGAGACCATGAACAGGGGGTTATACACCGTCAAAGTCACCCGGGAGTCACACCCAACATTGTCCGCACCAACATTATCAATTGGATTTTGGGTACCCAATTTTTGGTAGGGTGGAGATTCGAACCTGGGACCTCCCTTGGAATATTGCCCTCTCCTCTCCAAATCACCTAAAACACCTGGGTTATGAACTTATTAGGCCAAGATAAATATTGATGAAATACCTATAAGTGCTCTTGTTATAAGCCTATGGACAAGTGTTATGTAAGTTTTTGGATATTTTGATGTAAGCCTATGGACATATTTGTGTAAGCCTATAGGTAAGTGCTATGTAAGCTTTTGGATATTTTGATGTAAGCCTATGGATGTCTTCATGTAAACCTATGGGTAAGTGCTATATAAGCCTTCAAACATCTTAATGTAAGCATATAGATATTCTTCTATGTAATCCTATGAGCATCTATGTGTATGCCTACATCAATATTCATATAAGCCTAAGGGTACTCTCATGTACTCACCCTTAGCAGTATTGGTTAATCCACCTTTATGAATAACCTTGCTTAAAGGGTGACTTATAATTATTTTATTGTGAGGTTAACCTCAAGTTTAAGTTTATGTTGGCTTGAGATTAACCTTTGATTAGGGTTTTGTTATCACTATAAATACCCCTTAATGAGAAATCATTTGAATCATAAGTGTGATTGAAATATGATATATTGGGGTGCCCATGAGCTTCCACCTTATACTTCTTGTTGTAGTCTCCCTTTATTTCCTTCATTTACTATTGTTTTGTTTGAAGTGTGTTTTCGTTTTTTCGATATACAACTATGGCGAATGCATATTTTGAATTATTTTTAAAAATATTACAATTTAAAACAATTATACCCTAAATAATCATCCATAATGGACAGTATTCCATACCCCATAGTAGAATCACTCATAAAGTCGAAAGGAAATTTATCCTTTGGACAAGCCAAGTTGATGTTTCTAAAGTCATAGCAAATTTGAATAATAATTATTTTTTGTCTTTCTTACCAGAATAATCATAGACACCCATCCTAAATAGTCAACAGGTCTAATAAAATTAACATCTAACAATTTATTTATTTCAATTTTGTATAGGTCTTGAATTATGGGAGAAAACCTTCCTTGCTTTTGTCAGACAAGAGTAGCATCCTCATAGGTGACAATGTTATGGATAACCAAATTCTCATTTGTTCTAGGCATATTAGAATACTCTTAGGTAAAACCCTCCTTATACTCCTTAAGCAAGGCAGTAAAGATAACATGTTCTTTGTTAGATAGGCTAGCCCTAGTTTTGACTATGTATGGTTTCTCAAGGATGTCTGTATTAATATCTATTGTAGATTTGATGTTCATGATGTTGCCTTCTTTAAAATGATCTAGAGCATAACTAAATTCAACTTGGAAAATATAATAAGACCACTTGTGCCTCCCCTAGTTAGAATTGGGCTCTTAAAGAAATCCTCTCTTATGGTATTCCTAGGGTACTCCTTTATTACATACAAGAACTCTAGGATGGATTCATCATTAGGTAATGATGGGAGAAAGAGGACATACTGTAGGATTTGAATAGGTGGATCAATCTCTTGTTCCTTTCCCCTTAACCTAGAGAGGATGTGAACATGTGATTAAAATTTAAAAAAATATAAATGTGGAGGCTAGGGTGTGGTTCTAATTGCTTTGAAGATTTCATCAAAGTATGAATAACAACCCTAGCTTTTAACTCTAGAGAAAACTCAACTTTAATTAAGTGCTTGGCTAGACAAAAGGGTGTAGATCAATCAAACTATAAAACCACTTCTTAGATGCCTTGATAAGCAAAAAAACATTTCTAGATCTAGAAATAGGCTATCAAGGATATCCGTGAATATTTTATCACCTATTGTTCTTCAAAAAATAGGAGAAAATATGATCACCACATTAAGAGGTAATATTGACTACATAGAAGTTTCATCATAAATATCAAATAGTTTAGGCATAGTAGGGGTCCTATAGATACCCAATTTTGAGCGTAGGACTAATATTTAATCTTTTCAATCCCTTCATAAATTAGCATTTCAATTAGCCAAATTGAATCAACCTTCCTTATGCATAACTTTAAAACATTTAGTACTCCAAGATTGAAAGAGTTGGGGCATCAACAATTGGATAAATATCACTTTCATGACCCTGGTGATGCTTTTTCCAAAAAAATTAAGTTTAACCTTTCCCATCCAAATTTGACCTCCAATGGTCATGATGGCACAAGCACCATTACAACAATATCATCAATGATTTTTCCAATTAGTGATTTTTTGTCCTCCCAAGCCATCCACCATTAATGGATTAGATCCCTAAGATCTAATTCATAGATTCTATTAGAAATCCCAAATCCAAGAATTATCATTTTCAATCTTCCTTCATTAATGGATTCTTGATTTCTTCTTAGAATCTTACCATATCCAATATTGTCATCTTCAATGTAATTATTCCCCTAAGGATCCATGGATTCCTATAAAATTACCACTTGGGGTCACCAATTCATCAAGAGTTTTGGAGTAGCAAAATTCTACCAAAATATTTCTAGAATCATAAGAATTTATCATTTTTCATGGCAAGGTCATGTCAAAAGCTTACCATAATCTCGTGAAGGCTCATCCTTCAAACATTCAATCTCTCATCCTTGTAAGCATTTAAGCTTTTGTTCCTTGTAATAAATCAAACATCAAGCAATATCCAAACACTCAAGCATTAAGCATTCAATCCTTTAAGCTCAATCTTTCAAGTGTCAACAAGCAAGCTTTAAATCTTTCAACAAGATCCTATAGACAAGGGAAAAAAACCTTATGTCTTGGGTTGTGCTTTATCCTCTTATTTTATTTTGGAACTTTATTTGTCTTGAAGCTGTAAGCTTTTATCTTGTTGAACATTAACTAATATTTCATTGCATTTAGTTATCATATTAAACTTTATTTGAAGTAAGCAAATTTTTAATTTTGTGTCATTTAGTAAGCTTGTGTACCCCTTAGTAAAATGCCACCATCATATTATATCATTATATTAGATCCTATTGCACTTAATCTTACCTTTATAATCTCAAAAGTGAAAGCACTACCAGATTATAGATGTAGTGGTACTTTTGTTCTCTAGTTTACATAGAGTGAAAGTACTAGTGGTGTGATTGCCAACCATATGGCACTTTTGCTTAGCATCTATTTTATGCATTTTGTATTTTAATATTTTTTCTTATCGATTTGAACAAGGGCCTAATTTTTGTTTAAGGGATTCCAACATCCTCTACTAGCTCAGACATGCCCGTCAACACTTATCATATCATTTTTTCTATTTGTTTTGTAGAAAAATAAAAGTGCCATCAATAGGCAAAAGAACCAGTAATGCTTCTATGTACTGGAAAGAGAAAAAGTATCATTTGCTTCATCATTGAAAGGAAAAATTATTTTAGCTTTAGGTATTGATTGTTGCATTTGTGTGGTTATTAAAGCTAGATTAGATTTAATCTTAGTCAATGAATTATCTTAGGAGAAATATAGGTGTTCTTTAAAATAATAGATCAAACTTAAGATTTAAGCTCACAAAATACCCCTAATCTTGAGATAAGAAGAGGTAGAATCATTATGAATCCCCCAAGAGTCCATTCATAATATTCTTTACCTTCTTTTGAACCTAACATGAACACCACCATAGGTCCAAAGATCTTCTTTGTCCAAGCTAAACCTTAATCAAGCTAAAATTTATCAAACTTTAATCAAGACCACTTAATCTTGTTTATTTAGATTAGATCACATTAAATCTAAGATAACAAGAACATAACCAATTGCTAGTCCTATTAAGGTTCTTTATGATCCTTTGAGTAACTTTAGTATGAGCTATTAGACTATATTGGGTATATAGCAAATCTTGGGCCATCATCTACCTACCTAGAGTCTCATGAATACTCATGTCTAGTAAGGAGTATATTACAATAGGCTAGTGGAATTCATAAGGAGACATACTATTACCTCACATGTACCATCTTGGCCATGTATCCAAGCGATCACTTCCATGTATCATTGGCAACCCACGTATCAAATTTCTCTCATTTATATAGGGAATCCTTTGAGGTATATAGGTTAGATTTTAAATATCAAGGGAAGGGGATATAAGGTTTCTAAAACATCTCTTTATTATTTAATCAAATCTATAAAATTTAAAATTTAATCTATTGAATCCCTCTTTTCCAAACCCATGGCTAAGATATGCTATCTAACATGTAATATTGCTCATCAATTGGCCATTAACCCTAACCCTCTGACGGAAGGTCATGATTACCAACCCATATTTAAGAACCCTAACTTCAAGGAGGAAGAGGATGTTTCTACACCTTCAATTTTTGTAAGCCCTATCCATGATGAGCAAGGAAGAGTGGTTTCTAAATCTACTACTCATATGGATTTCTTTTTGTAGAAGCAAATGAATGTTGTAGAATCCTTCCTTAGGGAAGGTCATGACACCCTAGGTGTCTCTACATGAGAAGGTTCACTCCTAGACCATCCCTAGCAACTCAAATCAACCCCTTTACCTCTAAATAAATTGGATCCATCATTTATATCTCTATATGTAAACCTTAATGCATCAACACTTATTTTCATTGGTTCAAATCCTTCTATCATCACTACTTCCATGGATGCTAGGAGGCCAAATCCTCCACCATCTATGGAACATCACTAATCTTTGCCTAATCTTGCAAAACTATTATAGGTAAATGTAAATTATCCTATATCTCAAGTGTAAATAAGTTACATCATTAATTAGGATGTACCATCAAGTGTCTCAATTTCTAATTTTCATGTCAATAACCTTCATTCTAATCTCACAAGTACGAGTATGTGTTTTCCTTAAAACCCTAACCTTACAATCTCTTAACCTTCATATTATAATGCTTTCATCTCAAATACCTTGGGATCAAATCATATAATATCATACACCAAAGTGTATCAACCATATTATTATATAAATTATCAAATTCCTCCTATCTCTTAGCACATCCCTTTTATGTCATCAAATCATTTTTAATTCAAACTTCAAACTCTATATCTCAAAAAGAGATATTGAAACAATAAATGACCATCATCCAAGGGTCTTCTTCTAGTCACAAGTAATCCTATGATGAATTTTGCAACCATGCCTTCGATCCTTTTGTATCTATTCATCCTTTTCCTCCCAATTTTGAGACTCCTAAGTTTTAAATATATAAAGGGAAGGAAGATCGTATCAACCACCTCAAACTATTTAGAACCACTTGTAGCGATATTTCTTATGATGAAACATTATTACTCAATATATTTTCTAAGAGCCTTATTGTCCCCACCTTGTAATAGTACTACCAAATACCAAGACATTCCATTAAGAGCTTTAGAGATCTTATTGATGTATTTGTCAAGCAATTATCTATCTACATTGAGTAAAATATCACAATTGGTGACCTATACCAACTTAAGCAATCAAAATATGATAATTTTGCTAACTTATTAGCAATATGGTGATCCCTTATGGCGAGAATTTAGTATGTCCCTCCACTAAAGACCTCCTAAACATAGTCATAGGAAACCTTAATGAGCAATTGACCTTCTATTTAAAGATGGTCAATATCTCTTCTTTCAAAGATGTGATTGACATGGTCAAGAGAGTAGAGACCTCTCTTGTTAAAATAGGACAATACAAAACAAATCCCATAGGAAAAAGATAAGTCCTTTTCTAACTCAAAGGAATAATACAAGAACAAACACATTTTAGGTGAAGGAGTTATAGGATCATACCATACAACAATGTTAGTACTGCAACCAACATTCAAAAGCTTATCTTAGGGAAGCCATAACAACAAAAACCTAAGAAGAAGTACTCATGACTGGACAAACCTCTTTTACCCATCCTAGAACTCTTAAAAGCCAAAATAGTGGATCTTCCACCTACCATGCCTCTAGAAATTGGAAGAGAAAAAATTCTTTGGTTTTTTCCTAATAAGCAATGTACCTTCCACTACATTAACAATTATGTAATCCATAAATGCACGAGTCTTAGAATCCTGATCTAAGACCTAATTGATAGAGGACACATTTTTCTCAATATCTCTAATTCTCAATCTTCTTCTAATCAAGACCTTAAAATTTGCTAAAATCCACTACCTAATCATAGTCAAAATCAAAATGTAGTGAATAAATTTCACCATAGGAATATCCCATTCCCAAACCAATGGATGGTTGAGATGCTCTATTCTTTTGTTAATATCTCTCACATTTGTGTTGTAACTAGATAAAAATATAAAAATACTTCATCTGATCAACCTTCTAGACATAGTTTGGTCCTTTATGCAAAAATAACTTCTTGAACCCACAAGGCATGCTTGAACCTACAAAAGTGCATCTTTGGAATTATGTCTAGAAAACTATTGGGATATTGTGTCTCAACAAGGCATTGAAGTTGAACCTAGTAAGAAAATTGTTATCCAACATCTGATTGATAGAAAAGAGGTTCTTCATGAGTCCTAGCACATACAAGACCTTATTTATCTATCAATTATGCTTTCCAAGCTGGATTTACACATATCCCATTCCTACAATGTCATAGGGTGTGTCATCCCCCAAATGTACCTAACTAGGATAAGATTTTTTATCCAACGAGACAAACCAATCCTTCTAGCCAATCATGTGTTTGGAAGCACCAAAATCAACATACCAAGTGGTAGTGGTGGATGGGTGCTCTTAATGAGTAACATCAAAATCCTCAGTCTCCTTGTCTTCAGCATTAGCAACATTCCCTTGTTGTTGTCGTTGGGGTATTCGTTGTTTCCACTCCACCTTGTTCTTAGTAAGTGATTATTTTTTCTTGGAATTCTTGTTACTTGAATCTCCCTAAGTAAAATAATTGTACCAACATTCGTGCAAGTTATGTCCCTTCTTACCACAAATCAAAAAAAAAATTTGTGGCTTGTTGGAATTTTGGTTGCCTTGTCATTTTTTGTGGAACGTCTTTTGGTCCTTCTAATTCATCATCATGGTATGCTCTTGTTGTAATAGATTTACCAATTCTTCAAAATCAAGCTTCTGCTTTAGGATATTCAAGGACGTCACAAAGGTGTAATATGACTCCAAGAGCGCTCTATGGACAATAGGTACAAGGAGCTTATCTTCCATAGTCTCTCCTAGTGCTTGTAGGGAGGCACTAAGCATCACAAATCGATGAAAAAATAACTCCGACTTCTCATCACCTTTCAATCTTAGAGTGTGCACCTATCCTTGAAGATGAAGAATTTGATTTTGGTTCTTTGAATCATACACTTGTTGAAACTTTGTCCATACGACAGTAGAAGTCTTAGCATCCCAAACATGAGGTTGGACATCGTTTGAGATACCAAGTAATAGTATCATACGAGCCTTGTAGTTTCATTGATCAAACACTTCCTGATATTTACCAACTATTTATGGATGTTGCTCAGTCCCAGTAACAATCTCCCATAAATCTTCAAATTCAAGAATGGCTTGAATCTTTGTTTTCTAGGTCGTATAATTGTTATCTTTGAGGACTTGAGAATCGAAAGGCAATATTTTTGGCGCGATCGATTGTGCCATCGCACGTGGGCAATATATATATATATATTATGTAGATGCACCTTCATTTGCTTTTTTTTTAATATATCAATAGCAAGTTCCACTTTAATATCAAGTTTCAGATATTAAAGTAACTTTAATATGAAAATTTTACAAAGTACCAATAAAATTTATATTATGAAATTTATAAAGGAACTTTAGTATTATAAAGTAACTTTAATACATCATAGATGGAAATAATTTTTTTTGGTTTTAAACGTCAACGTTACGTAGGATTTTTCGTCGACTATTGCATACGAGTTGTGGGTTGTCAGATGTGAAGACTTGTTGAAAGGAAGCCCTCCCACCTTGGAACTAGGATCCATAATGACAAATACAGCCTGTCAAAACCCACCCACACTGAAAAAATTTTGCGACACCAAATATTTTTGGAAACCTTAGAAGATGATATATATATTTATCATCGAAAATCATGTTTAACCATAAGAAAGGGTTTTCTTGTTGGAAAACTTGCATTGCTCATCGGGAAGTCCTGCAAAAACTAAGATTTATGTGATTTGCTCACAAATATTTGATCACTTTTGGTCTGGTTTTACCGCTTTTCGATCGGGGAGGATCATGTTCCTGCAACAGGCTAGCTATTGGCCTTATCGGCTCACGATCTACTTTGTGTACCTCCAAAGCCAATATGAACAACATCGGAGCACAAAAAAAAATAAACAATATTAAATTTTTTTATTATTTTATTTTATTTTTGGTTCACCGATTTCATTTTTTTTGGCTTCTCAGCGTTGGCAACGTCTCTCACATCACTTGGTATGTGTTGGGTTCGAAACGAATCCTCAACAAGGTTTTTGGACATAATGGATGTCCAACGAAGTTATCGTATTGGATGAAATCTCCTTGTAGGCATAATGGACGTCTACGAAGTCATTGTTGAGGTGACCATGCTCTAACTTGTGTGATTTGATTGCATATCAGATATGAAATGTAGAATGAAGCACATTATTGCATTATATTAATTGTGAATATTTATAAAAGGAAGGTGGGTGGTCCAAAGTGACGTACCCTTACATTAATAAACAAACACAAGGCTTTTCATTTTCTTTTGGCCTTTTGGAGCTTTGTTTTCATTCACCCAGACATTTCATTTAGGTTTGCACTTTAGTTGCATTGCATTTAGTTAGATTCATACCATTCCATCTCATTCATTTAGGATTCATTCATTGCATCCATTATATTTGTGTTCACCATGCATACACAAAAAAAAAGAGCAAAGAGCACATGATAGAGCTTAAGAGCCAGTTCACTTTCATATTTTCTTGTTCATCCATTTTTTCTTCTTTGTTTGTTGTTCTCTCTTATTCTAGGTCCATCCTTTTCGAGTTTTTGTAAGAATTAATATTCCTCTTGAAACTCAAGGGGGCACCCCTAGCATTAGAGGTATTAATGGTAGTAATGCCTAATTTTGTGTGTAAATTTGTGGTGTTCAAGCTAACACCCCTTTTTGCACTGCCCCATCGTCCGAACCCAACCACCCATTTTTGTGTTTATTGTTTTTTCCCATAGGTGTCTACATATTTTTTTGATGCATTTATTCAGCTATAAATGCATCAAAGAGGGAGAAAAATGTAGACATGGAAAATTGAACCATTAATATGAGTCATTTTCCTTAGATCCTTAGTTTTCTTCTTAAAAAAGTAAGGTAATATTTGAGTCCACTTTTCCCCCATCAAATCATCTCCATTCTATTCAAAACCTATACCATTGGATCGAGCTCAAAAAGAGCTTTTTTATGGTATATGTTTCATCCCATTCTGACTTTGTTTGGTCCTCCAAAGTGTAGAAACACTACAAATGGGTCTAGCTATCTTGCCCAAGTTTTTGGATGACCTCTATGATGTCGACCCTTACCCAATTTTAAGTTTTGTTTTTTCCATCCAAACCTCTTATAAATAGAGGGTTTGGACTTCCTTTTTATCCAAGTGGTAAGTGACAAGTTGTGAAGTTCTTATTTTGTGAAAAATGCTCTTGATGAATCTCTACTTTTGGATTGTTGTGTTGTTTTGCTTTTTTGCTTCTTGTATTTGGTTAACCTTGGTGAACAAGTGGAGTCTTGAAAATAGGAGAGGTCTTTGGTTACTACCTTCACTTTCTCATTACTCCTTGCTTTCTCCATCAACTAATTAAGTTTTTATGTATTGTTAGTTTATTTCAAGCTTTTATTTCCTATTTTTACATCGCATTTCATTAGTTAGGGATTAGGGGCAAGTTTCATCTCCCAAAACCCTAATTTGCATTTTTGCATGTTCCCTTCACGTTATGTTCATTTTTTTTGTATTTTATTTTGTTGTTTACATCTATTTCATATCACTTTTTTTGTTCCAAATGTCAACAATTATTTCATTTCTAAAGGTCAACTAAAAAGGCCTAGGGGGCTTGACTATTGTGCCTCCAAGTATAGTCATACAGTGGCCTAAGTAGACCCCCCAACATTAATCATATTTTTCAAGGGTTTTGTGAAGTTAGTTTGTAGGATTGTAGTTGTGGGACATTTTTGGATGTAAGATAAAGATGGGAACAACCATCAAATCATATAAGTGCCCTAGTAGATCTTTAGATTGTTTGTTGATTGTTTTTTATTCATTTATGTTCAAAATAAAGATCACATGCAAGGAAAATTATTTGATTAAATTTTTAGGTATTTGAAAGAATAAAAGCATATAGTGTGCATCTAGGGTTTTAAACTTGTTTATGCATTTCCCTTGGACACTTGCTCAAAGGCTTTATTTTACAATGCTAGGGTTAGTGATAATTCAAGCAAAGAATCATTCTAGGGTTAGCTCTTATCTTCTTACATCTTGTATCTTGCATTGTTCTTTCTCTTTTCATAGTGTAGTTTTAGAAAGGCTAAACATAGGTTCATGCTTAATTTGACACATTCAAACACATTCCACCCTAGAATTGGAGTGAGTTATTAAATTGTTCCTGGTGAACCCCTTCCCCTTTGCCCATCGAGTGTAGAGTTATAACATACCACTACGGTCACCTCGACTCCTAGTGGATCCAACCGAGAATCGTACATGGTAGGGCAATTTTCCCCCTCTATAAAAAGCATATGGAATAATGTTCTCGAAAGACTCCTCAAAACATTTATTGGTTGGAAATAAACTCTCCTTATTCAGGCAACCAAAGCTATTCTCATGCATGCTTGCCTCTAAAGTATTCGAGTGTACTTTATGTCCATATTTAAATCCCCCATAATTATATACCTCAAAATTGAGCAAATACAAAAAATATTTTTGTGGTCAGGGCTGAAGAATAAAAAAAAAATTCCCTTGGTGGGTTGGGATAAAATGTGCACCACAAAATCTAAGGGAGGTCTTGGTTTCAAGAAAGTTGGCAAAATGAAAATGGCTCTAATTTCCAAACAAGGATGGAAAATATTTACTAATGCCAATTCAGAGTGGGTCTCCATAGTCAAGAGGAAATATCTTCAAAACCATAGTTTCATGGACAAAGGATCTCCCAAAATAAGATTTGCCTTATGGAATTTAGTAATCAAGTCCAAAACCATAATCCAAAAAGGGACCAAAAAGCAACTTGGTAATGGGTAACTCATCGACTTCTAGGAGGATTCATGGATCTATGATCACCCCTTAATTGATGATCCCAATAATGCCATGCTTAAGCTTGCCATTGATCACCTCTTTGGAAATAAAATATCTCATTTTATAACTCATTCTCATAGCATACTAGCTTAGAGACTGATCCTCATGGATAATATTAATATTGATCTCATTGTCATTGTCAACTCTCTTACTTCTCTCCTTAAATCCTGTATCGTGCCCAATAGTGGTCATGCTAACTACCCTATTTGGAGAGATTGTGATAGTGGTATGTTCATAGTCAAGACCACCTCTTTCCTTCAGGATGTCCCCTCTACTTGTCTGCTCCTGGTCAATTCCATATGGTTCAAGCATATGATCCCTAAGATTTTCTTCTTCTCTTAGTTGGTGGTTCAAAATAAGATCCTGACCATCAAAAAACTTCTAATCAGAGGCATGATCATTTCTAACTGTTGCTATCTTTGTAAATCTGGTTGGGAGTCTACCCACCATATTTTCCTTGAGTGTCCTTTCTCTAAGGCTATCCTTCGTTTCCTTTTATCCACCTTTAGTATTAAATGGGTCTAACCAAAAATAATTTTTGAGTTAGTCGTCTAATGGACCAATACCTTTATGAACCATCGAGTCAAAACTCTATGGTATTTTTGCCTCAATCACTTCTTGTGTCAAGTGTGGCTTGAACAAAATAATAGAGCCTTATCAAACAGTTTCAAGAAACCCCTTTCTATTGGTAATAAAGTGTTGTGTGCTGCCATTGAGAATACCTAATTTGTTCCTTTTCTAAAACCCCCTAACCCTGTCCTTGAAACCACCATTACAAGATCTCTCAATTTATTTTTGGAGATCTCAAGGTCATATATCCTCGTAAAAAATAGAGCCAATATTAGATGGAACCCTCCTAAAGGTTGCTTAAAACTTAACTTTGATGGTGCTGCAAAAGGTAATCTCAAGAAAGCAGGAGGTGGCGGTGTCGTTAGAGATCACAGTGGTAAGATCATCATAATTTTTTTAAAGAATATTGGAACCCAAACTAACCACATTACTGAAGCCAAAGCTCTCTTCCAGGGACTTTACATTCTTTGTGATCATTTGTGCAAGCTTATCATCGAAGGGTATTCTATGAACACTATCAACCATCTCAAATATGATAAGGTCCCTGCCTAGAGAGTCTTCAATATTATTTTTGAGTCCAAGAAGCTCCTCAACAACCACCTTAACATCACCATTAAACATATTTTTAGGGAAGAAAATTGGACTATCAATTTGATGGTCAACTTGGGTCTTCACACGGATTCCCTCAAAGTTTGGAACTCTACCTTTCCCCAACCCCTCATTGATGTCTGCTCTATTGATTGGTTCTTATCATCCTCAGCCCTATTTGTGGCATTGCCTAGTGTCCTACCTAAGTTTCGTACCTTGAACTATCCCTAACAGTCTTGTTTCCACTACCCTTTACTCGTTGCCATTTGTCATCCTCACTACCTCCATGCTCCTCCCCATCTTAGGCTCACCTCCGCGTAGTCCCACCCATCTTCCATTAACAATCCCTTAGCCACCTATCCGCCCATGGTCCACTTCCCAAGCAATCTCGTATACATCATGGATCCTCTTGTGTTTGTGGTGGGATCCCAATTCACCCTAGGCATGATTGACTTAGGCATACTTATTGGAATCTCTAGGATTGATAATTTTTGAAGCATCCCATTAGTCATATTTTGGTCTAATAATTTTTAAAAAATCCCTCTAGCTAGCTCCTGGTCTTCTCTTTTCTAAGGTGCCCTTCCCATCATAAATCATGACATGATCCTGCTCCGATGGTTCCTTTCCCATGCGATGATTATCTCAAGTGATTGAGAACACATTAAAAATATCCTTGGTTATGATCTACATCAACAGGTTTTGAATTGAATCACTTCCAAAACTTTCAGCATGTGTCTTCCACAATCATCTGAAGAAAACCTTCTAAAGATCTATTTATACACTTTTAGGGATAAATTTTGGCAACGCCATTGCTCAAGTCCCCTTCCTTGCTTGAGTTCAAGGAGTGATTCCATCACTAGAGATCCCTTTCACTAGTCAAGAATGGTTGTGCTTGAACCCAAAAATTTATAACTCGATCCAATTATGGAGGACATCTTCGCCAACCACAAGTTTCTTCCCTTCCTAAATAAATTTAGTGGGAGTGATGCTAAGCGTTCTGATGAGTTCATGAAGTTGTGGAACTGAGGGTATGTCACCATTCAAGACCTTCAATTAGTTTCTCGCTGAGGTGATTGAGATTTTGGATGATGGGTTGGCTATCTACTAAGATAGGCATTCCTTTGTGGAAGAAACCAACCACTTCATCAACAAAGGCAAAAATATTGCTAGGGAAAAAGGTGGTGTTATGATAACATTCCTTCTAGCACCTTGGGATAGGATAATGATCCCTATAATGCAGTAGTTCACCTGTGATAAGCCTGACGCCCCCCTGCATAGTTTTCACCTCATGTTTTTAAATCATTTAAGGGTCATCAAAGTGATCAATGTGCTCGATTATCTATTTAGATACCTGTAAATTTACATTGATAGCTCCAAAAAAGGGGAATACCTCTTATCCCACCCAACAAGGTTTACACCTCATCCTTTACAGATATACTCTTGAAAAGCAAGCCTAAAAGGTAGTTGTGTCTTGTACCGTCACCCCTCCTAACCCGTCCATTGACTAAATTTTAATCTAGGAATATCCTATCAATGAAGTGGTCAACGATGATGACCCAAAGTTTGGGTCCCCTGATTCATCCAAGTTATACAGAAAGCCAACCCCTGGCCCTCTATAGGAAGGCACTCCATAGTCGGGTAAATTTGACTTGCGATGACGATCATTAAGGACCAAGAAGGCTGAAATCAAGCATAGAGATAGTCCCAAGACTGCTCGGGAGTCCCCTCGACCAAATCAGGAAAATACTGAAGGTTCTTCCCTAAAGGTAACACTCAAAGACAACCCTTCCAACGTGAAGTTTTTTTTTGAGTAATACTTCTTATACACATCCACCATTTGGATTGAACCCGGGTCACATCACCAATAATGCAAGTGAAATCCTTGTAGGTAGACCACACTCACCAATAGGGGAGCCCACAACAAACATGTTCCAGAAGACCATCCTAGATCCTTTCGCCAACACTATAGTAACACTCTCTACTACTACTAACGCATCTAAAATGACATGGACCCTATACCACCAAGCCACCAAGATCATGGATGACATTTACTACCAACTCAAAGATCTTCATAAGATAAAATATGAGACCCCTGTAAATAGTGTTGAATATACCTAGGATTGAGTCCCTTTGTCTCTGCTTTATAGTTTTTGTTTGTTTCTTTGTCTTGGAACCCTTGATGGTTCCCTTTTGATCTGTTGGGATTAACTTTTAATCCTCAGATTATTTTTTTCTATCATAGGTATATTGACCTATTATTTTTATTGCTTAATTTGTAATTAAGGTTTTGGTGTTCAATATAACAAAAAAAAGTAAAGCTAGATTATTCATTATTATAAAAACCTATAATAACTTGCATGTAAAACTTCTAAGATAATGAAGAGGAAAAAAAAACTTAGCTAAAAAATTCTATGTCCAAATAGAATGTCCTACCTCATTGATTCCATAGCCCTTCGTTGCTCCCATTATGTGAACCCTCACTGACAAATATCTACAATTTCATTTTTTGTGATTTAAATATTTATCACTGCTCTTGTTTTGAATGGATGACTTCAATGGATCATATCACTCTCAATACCATTTGGATTTCTTCACATGACCACTCATTTAAAATCTCTTCAAATTCCTCACAAATTGATCCAGGTTTCATCTAAATAAAATAACCCTTTGCAAAGAAATGACTTCTAAAAGATGAGATATTTTTTAGAAAAAAATTCCCTAACGTTGCCCTAGTTTTAAATAACTCTCTTCACATGGTCATATCTTCCTCAATACTGCTTGGATTATTTCGACTGGCCACTCAAATATTTTCAAATTCCATATAAAATGGCACATGAATCGTTTGAATTAGACAACTCTATCCAATGATATAGCTCTTGAAAGATGATTTATTATTTGAAAAAATTGCCCTAGCTCTATTGATTCATATATCATACTAAATAAAGAATTGATTAATAATTTCTAATATTTTTAGAAGATACAAATATTATATTGCTATCTACTAATTATTTAATAAAGAAATAAAATTACTTTTCAAATATTTTTTGAAATAATATATATTATATTTAATTTTTTAATAAAACTTATTTTATTTAAAATTATGTTTTACAATTTGTTATATAAGCTTAAGTGGTTTTTTTTGGAGGTGCTACATTATTTTTTTTTATTAGGGTAAAAAAAGGATTTTGAAAGGGCCTCAACCCTTTACAACACAAAATTAGCCCATCAACTATATAATTGCCAAGGGCAAGTAGCCAAAAATCCCCTGGATGCAAGGCAAACAATATCCATCCTAGACCCCAATTAACTGTAGTCCTACCTAGTAAACTTTTCTAAGTCCTCATGGACCTCCCCTGGGGGTATCCATCTCCTATCCTCTTCTTTAATGACACCAAAGTTCACCAGCTAGTCTGCTTGTTTTTTACCTTCTCTAAAGACATGAACAAAGTCAACTTCTTCAAAATTATTTACAATCTCTCTAACATCTTGCACAAATTATTAGTACTACATTATTGGTACCTTGAATACCTTTGTAAAAATTTAGATTAGGGTGTGTGTTTAATATTTAAGTTTATAGAAAATATTTGAGCCTCTTGTTTGGATAAATGTAGATTGAACATCTGCTTAGATTTAGTTTAAACTCTCATTCTTTAGTAAAGATTCAATGTATATGAAACTCCTCATATAATTGTACATGGTATGGATGGAAACCACCCACTTAGGCTAGATACTAATATTTAGACTCATCTCTTACTTGCATTATTCTTGGTATCTTGGTTATTTGTATTTAGATGGGAGCTTGGTTATTTTGTTTTTATCTTCCTAAAAGGCTGCTTCACATCCTTTATAGAGTATATTGAGGAGAATGTGATGATGGTATTGAGAGGTGGTTGTATTATCCTAATATGTTAATATTTCTATATACAATTTTCATTTGTTTCAACAATTCTGGAAATTTCCAATCTATTTACTTCCTATAATGGAGAAATCAATTTTAAAGATAGACAAAATATCTCAATTTTATATAGTTTTAAGTTTATTGTTGAAATTTCATACCTTGCTAATAATGATAATTGGTGACAGTTCAATTAATAGAATCTTGCCAAGAATATCTTACTTCCTAATTGGAAAGAGAATTTTTTTTTATAACGCTTCATTAAAAATGTAACTAATGATTTATGAATTATATAGCCCTAAATATATCTTTATAAAGAATTGGAAGGTTATTAAGTAAAAGACATGTGGTTCAAGGGCCATATAGTAACTAGTGTATAGCACAAATTGGTAGATTTAATATTGTAATATTTATTGTAATTTAATCAATAGATATTGTAATATTATTGTATGAATTTGATTATTTTCTTGTATATATAACAATGGGTTATATGGGATTGAAATAGGCCCCACTCAAATTACATCATGTCCACATAGTGGTATTACAACAATTTGATAATTATACATTTATGGTTTGGCAAGGTTCGAACCTTGGTCTCCTTGAAAGTTGAGGAATCTAATTGGTTGAGTGATTGCCATTTGATGATAAAGACACGTGTTAATATTAGTGTTTATATAAAATTACATACAAACTGAGTATAAGCTATATGTTTAGTAGAGTAATTTATTTCAATATAACATTTTGTTTTATTTTTTAAAATCATATTAGCTAAAATTTATTAAGCCTCCATATCAATAAGTTTTATTCTAAATGTAATTATTTTTTCATAAGCATAAATAAACAAATGACTATGAAAATATATTTTCTTTTAGTTTTATCGTAATTTATTTAATTGGTTATATACTTGGTAATTATGCATGTATCATGTGGCAAGATTTCAACCTGGGTCTCCTCCATAAAAATTAGAAAATTTAATTAGTTGAGTTCATAGCATTTGATGAAACGTTAAGGTTCACCCATGATATTTGAACCTTGGTTTAAGATACAAAATCCTTCACTCCCAACGAATTTATCTAAATCCAACAGACTAAATTTATCTTAAGATTATAATTGCAGAAAGTTTTCCTCATAAATCAATCATATATCACATAAATAATTTATTTATATATTTTCCTTCTAATTATAAAGTATATATTTGTTATATATATATATATATATATATAACAAGGGGTTGTAATTGAGTCCCCACCAACAAATCACAATTATATCCTTTAGAGCTTGAGAGTTTACAAACAGATTCAATTCTTATCTCAATTGAGTTGCTATAACTAGATGCCTACATCATTTTTCATACAAAGTTTGAATTCTTGATTTTCATTTCCTTGATCTTTTTCAATTTTCTAGGTGAATACATATATTCCAAAATTTAGCATCCTTCTTCTTGATATTTTTCTACTATAGCCTTCATAATACCAAAAACCCACCTCTATTGTCTAGGCATTGCATATTAGTAGAGTAATATTTTTAAAACTTCACGCTATCATAATTTGCTTTACCAAATTTGGATTGTTAATTCCTTAATCATTATTTGATTGAAATAGTCAACATCTTCTTGTTAGCTTCAACTAAACTTACTACTTCCTCTAACCATGGAAAAGAGAATTTAACTTCATGATCCTCGATTAAAACTACTCTATTGGCTAGACTATCTACACATTTGTTTCATTTTCTTAACATATGGGTAAACCCAATTTCTTCAAACTCTATAGCAAGGTCTTATGTTCCCACAATTATCTCTTGTATGTTCCATGGAGCCTTTGCACTCTATAAAATTACATTTATTACTATTATTGAATCACCTTCCATCCATATTATATTCCACTTCATTTGCCTGCATTTTTTAACCCTTCTAAAGCTACCCAAGCTTTAGCTTAATTATTTGTCTTAAATCCACTATTGAAAGCATAATGAGACAAAATATCTCCCCTATTATTTCTAATTATTACTCCTCCTCCTATTGGTTTTAGATTTCATTTAGATGCTCCATAAAAATTTAATTTAACCAACTCCACTTCTAGTGGTTTCCACTTTATATTCTTTATCTTCTTTTTATTTATCATGTATTCAACATCATAACTCCATTTTATGAGTTGACTCCATCTATCAAGGCTCTCTACTTTAATATTAGGGATTGGGTGAGATGATAGGGTTGGTATAACCCCCTCTATGGTTAAAAAAATATTTATTTCTATTAAACTACTTTCCTTTCATTTAAATTTTCTCCTATTCCTTTCCAGCCATACGGGCCAAAGTATTGTATATTTTGATATATCCTAGATTATCTGTAAAGCCTCACTTTTAAAAGTGCTCTACAATTGCTTTAACTATTTTTAAATTTGTCATTCATCATCATGAATTTACTAAACATATTAAGAATCCATTGCCATAGTTTCTAGACTATTGAGTAGTGTCCCAAGAGATGGTCTATACTCTCTTTTTTACATAGTGTAGGCCCAAAATGGACACATCCTTAGAAAGCATTGAAAATTTTATTCTAAGGCATGAAATCTCCATTCTACACATTTCCTAGTGTATTTTGGAGCAGATCCACAACAAGAGTTTCCCAATATGCTCAACACTTAGTGTATTTTCACCTTAAATAAGTTAAATTTCATTATGCTCAATTCACAATGTATTTGGAAGCGGATTCCAGGCGAGTCCCGATTCCACAAAATTTTTGGGCGATGATGACGTCAGTGTGAAAAATATGAAATGACAATCATTGTTGGTTTTTGTATGCTCCAAGCGACTAAGTGTTGACGAGTTCTCATTCCGCTAAGTTCCAAGAGTAATTTGGTGTAGAATGGCGACTTAAAGTTAGTTGACACTATGAAGAGTGCAGAATGACGACAAAGAGTATTTTATACCAACTTCAGAGTGGAATGGTGACAAAGGCTATTTTACACTGCAAGGAGTGCGAAATGACAACTTGAAGATAAAAAAAACTACTTTTGGTGCAGAATGAAGACATGAAGGCCTAAAACACTAAAAGGAGTGTGGAATGATGACAAACATTATTTTGCACTACTTCCAAGGCAAAATAGCGACGAAGTCTTATTTGCACTAGCTTTAGTGCAAATTGGTGATTCTGCATTTTAACCAAGACAAAGATGACGTCAGTATACTTTTTGTGCAGATTACGTTTTGTTTGAAGCTAAAGAAGAGAAAATGGAAGTTAGTGAGAGGATTGATAGCGAAATGCATCCCACTCATTTCTTAGTGCATTTTATGCCAAAATTTTATTTGGTAGAATCAATGCCACAAATGATGACATCAGCAATTAAAAAGTGCGGAATGGTGCTTTGGTCTTTCCTTGCCAATTTATAGAGTATTTTTGGATGTTTAATTAGAATCGTCCATGATGGAGATCAATGACTTAGAACTTGCTAACACTGTTGAAATATTTAAAAGTAAATTATCGCCAGACCATAGAGAAGTCAGTTGGAGGGTAGGAAGACAAAGAGTCAGAGGATTTTCAAGAACAAGAACCAGAAGTAGTTGCAGATCTACGATAGAACGAGCTTCCAAGAATGATCAAAAAAATAGATGTGGTCTTCAATGGCCTAAATGCCAACTATTTATTTACTTTCATCTATCTAGACCTATTTTTTGGAAGTTGAAAACCATCCTCATCCATATCCATTTATAAGTTTTTTTTGTGGTTTTCTACATATGTTTCTACTAAACTCTTCTTAGGGAATTATCTCTCAATATGCCCCATCTCATTATATCTTCTACATCTAAAATATATGTTTTCATAATCTATGATTTGGGTCCACAACTTACCCCCATACTTAAGAATGATTGAATCTAGTAAAGGTTCACTTATATCAATCATGACTGGTATCTGAGAATAAATAACCAAGAATCAATATTTTATAGTTTTTGAAATCTTAAGAAATTCTACCAAAATGTTGCCTATTGCCTTGAAGGTATCTATTTCCTAAAATTTAATGAGTAACCCATACATCCTAATCCATATTGGTACCATAGATAGATTTACATTTTTAGGTGCAAATCCTTCATACTAGTAGGTAAGGAAGAGTCATGCTCTTCCCATAAACTAAAGACCCCCTTGTAGGATTCTATCTCTTTCCTCCTTAGAACAAAAAATGGCTAGGAAGAAACCTTTTGGAAGAAAGGACACTCTTGGAGACTTTCAACTTCTATCAATCCATTTTCTCAAGGTTGAATCTCCTAGCCAAGACCCATTAAATTTACCAAAATCTACCTTATCTTTGACCAATAAGGGTCCCTTCTTTGTGAGGTCCTCACTAACCTCTACTACTATGGATGATTAGTAGGATTTAGTAGTAAATAGGTCCACGAGAAGGAAAGTATGACTCAAAATATACTAAAATTTACTAGTATATCCTATAGTGATTATATTATTTGAAAAACTTCTAAGATAATGAAGGAAAAAAATAACCTATAATAAGTTGCATGTAAAAATTCTAAGATAATTAAGGGGAAAACTAAACTTAGCTTAATAAATCTATGTCCAAATAGAATGTCCTACCTCATTGATTCCCTAGCCATTCGTTGCTCCTTCCATTATATGAACCCTAGCTGATAAATATCTACAATTTTATTTTTTGTGACTTGAAAAATTGTCACTATCCTTGTTTTGAATGGAAGACTTCATTGGATCATATCGCTCTTAATACCACTTAGATTCCTTCACATGACCACTCATTTAAAATCTCTTCAAGTTCCTCACAAATTGATCTAGGAATCATCTAAATTAGATAACCCTTTTCAAAAAATTGCTCCTAAAAGATGAGATATTTTTTAGAAAAAAATCTCTAACACTGCCCTAGTTTTGAATGACTCTCTTCACATGATCATATCTCCCCCAATATTGCTTGGATTCTTTCGAATGACCACTCATTTCAAAGCTTTTTAAATTCCATATAAAATGGCACATGAATCGTTTGGATTAGACAACTCTATGCAATGATATAACTCTTGAAAGATGATTTTTTTTTTTTTAAATTGCCAATTTCTAAGATTTTTAGAAGATACAAATATTATATTGCTATTTATTAATCATTTAATAAAGAAATAAAATTACTTTTCAAATATTTATTATATTTATTTTTTTAATAAAACTTATTTTAACTAAAATTATATTTTACAATTTGTTATATAAGCTTAAGTGGTTTTTTTGAAGGTACTACATTATTGGTACCTTGAATACCTTTGTAAAAATTTAGATTAGGGTGTATGTTTAATATTTAAGTTTATAGTATGTGTTAAGTTAGTAGGTGTGAGCATGTGTCATGTAATTAAGTGTGTGAGGTAGTGAAGAGTTATGAGTGTGACATGTCAAGATTAGAAGTAAGGAGTTATGTGCAATCATGAGAGACTTTATATTTATGTAATATATGAGATTTATTATGTAAGAGAGGAATATGAAGAGTTAAGTTCTCTCGTGAGTTTGAGGAGAGAAAAGGCCAAGAGTCATATAATGTGAAGAGTCTCATGTATCTTTATATTGGAGATAAAGCCATGTAATTTATAATTTTAATAAGCTTTGCTTTATGCATTGCTTGAGTTTTATAAAAAAATAATTTTAGTGTGACTCATGTACAATTGATGTTCATTTGATATATGATTGATATTGATGTAATTTATTGATCCTGGGATTTACTTAACATGTAAAGCATAGTGATATTTTGTTGATATTTTGTTGAGTAGGCTTTGTGATAGACACCTTGAGTAAAATAGCTATAAGAAGAGACAATTTTTTTTTGTGGAAAACATCCTAGAAGGGATGCCACTTTCGGGTAAGACCTAAGGAGGTAGGGGTATCTATTCCACCAAAATCACCGAGGGCTTGCACTTGGCCTACCACATTTGACATAATCAAGGAGCAAACAAACACACAATACGATTAAAAATAAATAAATAAATAAAATAATAATAAAATAAAATAAAATAAAAAACATGCTCCCATATCTACAATCGTCTCTTTTCGAAGCCTCTTTTGTATAGGAAGAGACAATTGTAGAGATGAGAGGAGGAATGATTACGAGATTGGAGGAAATATTACAAGTTTGGAGGAGGAAGAAGATAGCTTGAATATTGGAGGAAGGAGAATATTGTGAAAGGAGATTGGAGAATGAGTGGAAGATGACTAGCACCAAGTATGGTGTATTTTGCAATAAGCTTTGACAAGGAGTTTGGAGAAAAGTTAAAGGATGACAGTTGGAGAAATATATGTTTGGAGTGTCAGATCGAGATTCTACAACAAAGAAGGCTTTATTTAGAAGCCAGGACAAGAGTGGACATACATCCATTAGACAAGCAAGAAAAGAGTGTAGGCCTAAAAGCATCATAGGCCTAAGAGCATCAAAGCGTTGTTGAAAAAAAAAACGTCAACAACATAAGAATATTGAAGAGAGAATTATCATTGAAAAGGAAAGAATGTCGTAGACTTGAGAGCATCGAAGAGGAAAAAACCTGAGTGTAAAGCTACATGAGAGAGAACGATTCATGCATGTGAGGGAAGCACCAAAGACGTTTTAAGGAGTATGCAAAAATTTTCCCATACCCTGACATAACACATTAAATCCTATGTGTAATGTTTACAACATAATTAATTATAGGAGAGATGCCCTGACAAAACGTAAAAAAGGAATTGCCATTATTATTGAAGGTAAAACATTTAATCTCTAATTTATTTGACATGCATTTATTGGGAGAAGAATTGATTGATTTTTTAAGAGGGTGAATTCAATTTTTTATTATTAGTAGATATAAGATGTTGATTAATTAGCATGTGGGTGATAAGAAGAAATAATTGAAATTTAAATGATTAGGAGTTATAAGTAGAAGAAATCAATTATTTGATTGGAAGAAATTAATTGATTGGAGAATTAAATTAATGATCGAAGTGAATTAAAATTGAAATAATTAAATTGATTGAATTGATAATTGGAAGGGAGAAATTAAAATTGATGATTGATTGAAATCGGGAAATATAAGAAGATCTAAATTTTAAAATTGAATTGAAGGGAATATAAGAAGAAAGGAAAATTGAATTTGATGATTGAATGATATGATTTAAAGAATTGAAGAAATTGATTTAATGAATGATGGAATAAAATTGAGAAGATCCAAGAAATTGATGTAATGATTGATTTGAAAAATTGAATTAATTAATAGGGAGAAATACATTTTTTTGATTGAAATTGAATTGATTGAAAAAATTGATTTGATAAAATTAACATTATAGGGAGATATAAGAAAATTTGAAATTAGATTGATTGAATGAAGTGATTGAATTGAAATTAATTAAAATTGAAGATTGGCTGATTGAAGAAGAAAATGAAAAAAATATAAGAAGAAGAAATTAATTAAATTGAAGGAATTTGAAATTGGAAATTGAAGAATTGAATTAAATTGATGAAGAATGAAATGATGGGAGTTATAAGAAGCTAAAGAAGAAGAAGATTATTTGAATTGAAGAAAGATAAATTGGAGAATAAAAATTGAGGGAAAATTTGAAGAAATAAAATTGAAGTTGAAAATTAAATTGAAAAAAAAATGAGTAAAGAAGAAAATTTTAATTTAGGAGTAATAAGAAATTCCACATCAAAGGAAATTAATTTGAAGAATTTTTGTGTGAACAAAAGAAGATTGCAAAATTATTTGAAGACCTTAAAGATAAATCAAGAGCAAGTTTTTTGATGTGCAATTGTTACATTCTATTATTCATAAGTATGACAAGCACATGGAATAACATAAAGGGAATTAAGGAGTGCCAAAACTAGAGCAAAACAAGAATTAGAGATTGAAGGCCAAAGGCCTTCATACCAAATAATGTAATATGGGAGGATGTTGGAGATATTATATTATTTAGTACCTTGAGTACCTTTGTAAATATTTAGATTAGGGTGTGAAGTGTGAAGAGTCAAGATTAGAAGTAGAGAGATATGTGCAATCATCAGATTTTTTTTTGAGTAACACTTCTTATACACATCCACCATGGGGATTGAATCCGGGTCACGTAACCGATAATGGAAGTGGCGTCCTTGTCGATAGACCACACTCACTTATTTATGCAATATGTAAAATATACTATGTAAGAGGAATATGAAGAGTTAAGTTCTCCTATGAATTTGAGGAGAACAAAGGCCAAAAGTTATGTATTGTGAATATCTTTAAATTGAAAACAAAACCATATAATTTATAACTTGAATAAACTTTATTTCATGCATTACTTGAGTTTTATCAATAATTTTTTTTAATATAATTCATATAAAATTAATATTCACTAATTTATTAATCTTAAAAATTTACCCAATGGCCAAGGTATTCCAAAAACTATTAGGATTTATTGTTTCATAATAAAGGAAGTTTCCAAAGATGCTATTCTTTATGTGGGCCTAAAACAAGATCAAGGTTGTCCATTTTTTTCCTTGGATGCAATTTGTTAAAATACAAACATGATTCCTCCTCCCTCGTTTTCCCAATAATGCCAATACATTGCATGCTTGTGCAAATGCCGCTTGACAATAATGACATTTTACTGGACACAAATATATTAACTTTACAATGGTGCACAATGACACAATATTCATCGTCAAGGGGACAGGCACTATACCCGTATCGAATAATGCAAATGCACATCACTAACTATGAAAAAAAAGTAATATATTCATTATCAGCTTATAACTTCGTCCTAGGACCATCAAACGAAAAGCAACCAACAACTTTCCAGATAGTTATCTAATTTACTTATGTCTGCATAAGTCACCTAAACTTCAATGTTTATTATAATTGGTGATATAACTAGGCCAAGTAATTGTTCACACTTTCAAAGGTTTTGATTTTAATTGAGATTATCAAGATAAAACCCTATTCCTAGAGACATAGTAGCAAGGAATCTTCTTTGGCCTTTAACTGAGATCATCAAGATAACAAGTCAACAATATTACCTCAACTTTGCATCCATATCTATACTTTTTTTATTTTTATTTTTTATAAATATAAAGGAATCAATCTTCATCATTTTATTTTTATAGGTAATTGGAGTTGGTAAAGTTATTATGTAACCACCTATTCTAACTCGATAAAAGAACTTAAAAACTAAAAATTAAAACTGCCAACATCAAACTAACAAAAAAGATCTACTGAACTAACATCCATATCCTACTACTTTATAGATAATCAAAAAGCATGTCAAAATTGGAATCCCAAACAATTACATTGACCCAAACTCCTTCGTAGTTTTATATATATATTTTAGTAATATTTCTTATACATATTTATCATTAGATTAAACTTTAGTTATATCAACCTTGATCACATCACCGATAATGTAAATAGTATTTTTACCTATAAACCACACTGGTTGGATGGTTTTATATTTTAAAATTTCTACAGAAACTGGTCGTCCCGGTCTCTTTCGTCCAGTTACTCCCGCTCCATCGTTGGTTGGTTCTCGGAATCCTCCGATCGGCTATTCTATTCTCCCCTTCTCAGAAGCCAAGTCCAAGGAAAAGTTCACGTCACGAATAACGGATGAAATAACGCGTGGAAACAGCATCGATGTTATTTGGATGGCGGAATTCAAAAAGATATAAAATAGAGGGAAGAGCATCGTATGATTCTACTCTCTACGTTATGCTAGGACTGTGGCGGTTGCAACTAAGAAGTCGCAGGTTAACTTTTACAATGCCAATTCACCTCGAGGTCGGATAAATTCGGCAAATTACCCAGCCTCCTCCGAGGGCTTTAAAAAGGGATGCATGCTCATTCATTATTTCATCGTTTCCTTCTTTTCATTGCCACACTTCTAACTGTGTGTTCATGATCGGAGGCTCGCTCTTGTGAGCATCGGTTCTTTATATTTTTGGGCTCTGCATCCGCCACTGTTTCAGTCATCAGCCCTCCCTCGCATTAACGGTTCGAATCTCATAGAGGCTTCTCGTTTATTTTCCTTGTTATTGTCTTAGAGGATTTTCATGATTGGAGCTTATGCTGGATATTTTTTAATGGCAGGTAGCGATAATGGCAGAGAACGTGGATTTCTCTTTCGGCAATGGAAGTCCGCTCCCTAATGGTTTGGCGAAAATCCAAACGAATGGGAATGGGAATGGGGATAAGAAGCCCAACGGGATCTGTCACGATGACAGCACTCCTCCCGTGAAGGCGAAGACTCTGGACGAGCTCCACTCTCTGCAGAAGAAGAGGTCTGCGCCGACCACGCCTCGTCAAGGCGGCGGTCAAGGGCCCTTTCAGCAGCTCTCTGAGGAAGAACGACAGAAGCAGCAGCTACAATCCATCAGGTATATATTTAGTTATTTATTATAGTTTGAATGGCGTTAGAATAGAATAGAACAGACAAACATTTGTGTGATGGGTTTATGTGTGCAGTGCTTCTCTGGCGTCTCTGACGAGGGAGACAGGTCCCAAGGTCGTGAAAGGAGATCCTTCCAAAAAGGTGGAGCCTGCCAAGTTGGAGGTTCCGACCGCTCTGCCCTCCGCCGAAGTGGCGGCCGTCAGTGATAGCGCTCTGAAGTTCACTCATGTTCTTTACAATCTCTCTCCGGCTGGTTAGCACTTTTCGAAAATTAAATTTTATTACTTCATTTTGTCGGTTACAAAGTTGCAAAGTTTTCATGGATTTGATTATTTCAGAATATGTTTTTTTCTCTCTCTCCATGCAGAGTTGTATGAACAGGCCATTAAATATGAGAAGGGATCCTTCATTACGTCGACAGGAGCAATATCCACTCTGTCGGGAGCCAAAACTGGACGTTCTCCCAAGGATAAGCGGGTGGTTAAGGACGAAACGACAGAGAAGGAACTGTGGTGGGGAAAGTAAGTGCATCTGTCATTATCCCTACTTCTATTCTCTTATAATAAAACGGGTCGACATCGTTTATAAAAGCCATTTAAGCCATTTGTTTGGTCCTGTTATACAGGGGATCGCCGAATATCGAGATGGATGAGGATACTTTCCTCGTCAATCGGGAGAGAGCAGTTGATTATCTCAATTCTTTAGACAAGGTAGATTAATATGACCCATTAGACTACCTCCCTGTATCTGTAGAGGATTATAGAAATATGTGTGTCCAATTCTGATGTCCGTTATGATAGCAGGTGTTTGTGAATGATCAGTTTCTAAACTGGGATCTGGAGCACAGGATCAAAGTCAGAATTGTCTCGGCTCGAGCTTATCACGCCCTCTTCATGCACAACATGTAAGTATTTAGTACTGCCATACTCTCTGCTCGAGATTCAAGTATTTTTTTCCCAGTCAAGTCGTCGGTATAAGCCAGATAAGTACTCTGTTTCTTTAATATTTGGTATCATTTGTAGTCCTCAAGGCATCCCGTCGGTAAGAATTTGATTGATTTAAAACACAAACAAATGTATATACGCATTAGGTCTCTCTATTTCTTTAGCCCTGGAGTCTAGAGAGAGAGATGTGTTTGGGATTGAGATTGAGATTATAGCGATGGGGGGATTGGTGATGTATGGGTGGCAGGTGTATCCGACCTACCCCTGAAGAGCTGGAGAACTTTGGCACTCCGGACTTCACGATATACAACGCCGGGCAATTCCCTTGTAATCGATATACTCACTACATGACATCTTCTACCAGCATAGACCTTAATCTCCGCCGGAGAGAAATGGTCATTTTGGGTACTCAATATGCTGGAGAAATGAAGAAGGGGTTGTTCAGCGTTATGCACTATCTCATGCCCAAGAAACAAATCCTTTCCCTCCATTCTGGCTGCAATATGGGCAAGGACGGGGATGTTGCCCTGTTCTTTGGCTTATCAGGTTAGCTATTATTCCTGGAATCCAACAAGAGCTCCTCTCTCGCGATTCACTCGGTGCTGTTTCTCCGCTAAACAAAACAACATTAGCCATCGACCCACCTACTGATACAGTTCCCTTTTGTTTTCTTTGCAGGAACTGGTAAGACCACTTTGTCGACGGATCACAACAGGTATCTGATAGGAGATGATGAGCACTGCTGGAGCGAGAACGGTGTCTCCAATATTGAAGGAGGTTGTTATGCCAAATGCATAGATCTCTCCCGGGAAAAGGAGCCTGATATATGGAATGCCATCAAGTTTGGAACTGGTAATGATTCTCACTTCTAAACTCACTATTTTTAATTAGGCTGGATTTTTTTTGGAAGGTCAAATTCCGATTTTTATTGACACATGCGAGATGATTGGTATGGCAGTTTTGGAAAACGTTGTATTTGATGAGCATACGAGGGAAGTGGACTACACCGACAGATCGGTGACAGGTGCCAAGCCTCTCCTGTTCTCACCAAACTTATTCTTTGCAGTCATAATGAATTATCATGTCAGAGACATTTGTTTTGGGTCTGCCTCCTAGAATTTATGTTTATATCCTTATTTTTGGTACAGAGAACACAAGGGCATCTTACCCCATCGAATATATTCCTAATGCCAAGCTCCCATGCGTGGGACCTCACCCGAAAAATGTGATTTTGCTGGCTTGTGACGCGTTTGGTGTTCTTCCGCCAGTTAGCAAATTGAGTCTTGCCCAGACAATGTACCATTTCATCAGTGGATATACAGCTCTGGTACATGCTTATGTTATTACCCCACAAGCGTCTTATTATTGGAACTTTTTTTTTGTCAGTGAGGTTAATATTTGTATTTACAAACACAGGTGGCAGGCACGGAGGATGGCATTAAGGAGCCACAAGCCACCTTCTCTGCATGCTTTGGGGCAGCATTCATTATGTTGCATCCCACACAATATGCTGCCATGCTTGCCGAAAAAATGCAGAAACATGGAGCCACAGGCTGGCTTGTCAACACTGGGTGGTCTGGTGGGAGGTATATTCAGTATTCACTTCTCCCTCCCATCACTATTCTACCATTTTTCCTATTGAATTGTTTTTAAGTTTTTGGAGGATATGTGTTGCAGGTTTGGAGTGGGGCACAGAATAAAGCTGCCTTACACGAGGAAGATCATCGACGCTATTCATGAGGGATCTCTGCTAAATGCAAACTACACCAAAACCAACGTTTTTGGGCTGGAAATTCCGGATG
Organism: Wollemia nobilis; assembly: GCA_028583015.1. Lineage (NCBI taxonomy): Eukaryota > Viridiplantae > Streptophyta > Pinopsida > Araucariales > Araucariaceae > Wollemia > Wollemia nobilis. The sequence continues at coordinate 881,214 of JAQPPZ010004560.1, read as the reverse complement.
CGGTGGATGGAGTTCCTTCAGAAATTCTCAACCCCGAGAACACGGTATGGAACATATGGCTTGAGTTTTATAGCGTTGGGATTTATTTATTGAATTATTGGAATTTGTATTTATATAACTTTATGCTGTGTGGTTGCAGTGGCCCGACAAAGAGGCATACCGAGAAACGCTTGTGAAACTTGCTGGTCTTTTCAGGAACAATTTTGAAAAATTTAGCTATTATAAAATTGGCAAGGACGACAAACTTACAGAGAAAATATTGGCAGCAGGTCCTCTGTTTTAGTTAGAAGGCACCTGCAATCATAAAGTATTATAATAAACCGGGGATACCTATGCCCACGGCAAGGGATGCCCGATTTTAGTTATGTATAGGCATTAATTTATATATGCACGTTGCAGACTGCAACTGAACTTTTTCAGGTCACCGCTAACAACTAGTAAAAGTGAAAATGGAGGTTCTTTGCCCAATATTTATAATATTTTATACTCAGAATCAGAATTTGAGAAGTATTGAATTTATGAGAATATCGACAAAGCTTTTGAAAAGTATTGAATCCATGAAACATTAACGAAGATTCTTTATTTTGAAGATACTTTTACGACTAGACATTAATTTTAGTATTTTCATTTTTCCTCTGCGAGCTTACGCTACAAAGTACCCTATATAAATACCCTCTTCTGACTATGCCATCGGTGAGACGGGATGTTTTTTTTCTACAGGTGAGCTATCAAATTTAAATAAATAATTAATATATTTTAATTATTTTTTAGCAAAGCTCCAATATTCTCACACAATCTTAATATCAAATAATCATATAAATTCATACATTTATCCAATATCAGGATTGTAAAATAATACATTGATAATATTTACTAAAGCATATTTACTAAAGTAATGCTTAAATACAATAATACTTTGAATATATATTACATAGTTTTGTTTTTAATATATACATACATAAGATTCTTAAACTCATGGGAGAACTCTTTATATTTTGCTTTTACATAAGTCTCACACATAACTCTTTATATTTCGCTTTTACATAAGTCTCACACATAACTCTGTACTTTTAATCTTGACATTTCATACAAATAACTCCACACTCATATGACACTCAATAACATGACCTCTACTATAGACACACATATTAAATACATCCTAGACTAAACTATTTACAAAGTCCTTGCATTAGTATTGCAAGGTACCAAATAATGTAATAGCTCCAATATATAATATTATTTGGTATGAATGTATGTTGTAGCTATTTTATTTTTTTGCTGTGCAAAAATTGGCTTTGAAATATCTTATACTTGTTTCATCCAAGAGCTTTTGTAAAGATATCTACAAGTTGATTTTTAATGGGAACATATTTTATTTGAATATGATGATCTAGAAAATGATCCTTGATAAAGTGACATTGGGTTTCAATATGTTTTGTTCTTTCATGAAACACATGATTTTTGATTAATTTCAGAACTTCTTGATTGTCACTATTTAGTAGTGTAGGAGTTTTTTTATTCCCACATCAGATAGAATGTATTTGTACCCAAAGTCCTTCGCATATAACATCTCTTGTAGTAAAATACTCGCTTTTGTTGATGAGAGCTATTGCATGTTGTTCCTTACTATACCATGAAATAGATCTTGATCCAAGATAAAATACATAACTTGATGTTGATTTTCTCTCATCTGTTGGACTTGCATAGTTTGAATCTGAATATCCCTATGAATAGAAATTATCATTTTCCTTATACTCTAGACCATATTTTGTAGTATTGTTGATATATTGTAGTATCTTTTTTGTTGCTTTTCAGTGAGTTTCCTTAGGATCTTGCATAAATGTAGAAAGATAATTTACAACAAAAATAATATGTGGTCTAGTATTTGTTAAGTATAAAAGAATTTTGATCAATTGACGATATATAGTAGCAAAACTTTGTGGTGATTCATCATATCTAGGCAACTGTAGTCCTTGTTCCATTGGAGTATATTTAGGTTTGAAATTTATCAATTTATACTTTTCAAGTAATGATCTTGCATTTTTAGTCTAAGTCATTATGATATTATTTTCCTTTTGGCTAATTTCTATACTAAGACAATAGTGTAGAAGCCGCAAATTTATCATTTTAAATTCTTTTTCCAGATCATTTTTTACACTATCTATTAGTGATTTTGAACTCCTTGTGATTACTAGATCATCAAAATATACTACCAAAATTATTCTTTTAGATCCAACTTTCTTTATATAAATATTTAAATCAAATGCACTCCTTTAATGATGAGTACAAAGGTCGTGAAGTGCGAAGGATTAGGGTTTTTTCCTAAAAAATATCTCATCTTTTAGGAGCCATATCTTCGCGAAGAGTTATCCGATTCAGCTGATTCTTGGACCAACTTGTGCAGAATTTGAATAGCTTTAAAATGAGTGGTCATATGCAAAAATTCAAGCAATATTGAGGGAGATACGACCCTGTGAAGTCAACCATTCGGAACAAGGGCAGTGATGATTTTTCAAGTCGCGAAAAATGAAATTGCAAATATTTGTCAGCTAGGGTTCGAATGATGGGAAGAGCAATGAAGGGCTAGGACTTCAGTGAGGCAAGACATTCTATCTGGACAAAGAATTTTTCAGCTAAGTTTTTTTCCCTTTCTTTATCTTAGAAATTGTGCATGAAAATTTTATAAAGTTTTTATCAAATATTATATTTGCTATAGGATATTCAGATAAATTTCAATAGATTTTGAGTTTTAGTTTCCTTTCCATGGATCGATTTATAGTTAAATCCTTAGAATCATCTCTAGTGGTAGAGTTTAGTGAGCGCACCTCAAAGAGATCCTCGTTGCTCCAAGATAGGGTAGTTTTTGGTAAATTTAATGGGTATTGGCCAGGGGCTTCAACCTTGAGAAAATGGATTGATAGGAGTTGGAAGTCTCTAGGAGTGATTCTATCATTTTCTTCCCAAAGGTTTCTTCCTAGCCATTTTTTGTTCTAGGGAAGAAAGAGAAAGAATCCTAAAAGGGGGTCCTTGGTTTATGGGAAGAGCAGGACTCTTCCTTACCCTTGGTATGAAGGCTTTTCACCTAAAAATGTAAATCTATCCCTAGTACCAATCTGGGTTAGGATGTTTGGGTTACCCATTGAATTTTGGAAAATAGATACCTTCAAGGCAATAGGCAACACTCTAGGAGAATTCCTTGAGATTTTAGATATGATAAAAGATGGATTTTTGGCTATTTATGCTCGAATATTGGTCATGATTGATATAAGTAAAGCTTTACTATAATCAATCATTCTTAAGTATGGGGATAAGATGTGGATCCAAACTATAGATTATGAAAATATATCTTTTAGATGTAGAATATGTCATGAGGTGGGGCATATTGAGAGATCATGCCCTAAGAAGAGCCCAACATAATCATTTGTAGAAAACCGTAAGAGAAACTTACAAATGGTTATGGATGAAGATGGTTTTCAACTTCCAAAAAATAGATCTAGAAAAATAAAAGAAAATAAATAATGGAGACCAATAAGGAAGGATATTGGAAGAAATACCAACTCTTTTGAGGCTTTAGCCTATGAAGAAAAAGTAGATCAAAACTTAGAGGAAATAGTACAACAATTTCAACATATTAATAAGGAACCATCTATTCAATATGATCCTAATTTAAGGAAGAACATTCTCGATGAACCTAAGGAATGTGTCTCATCATATTTTGAAGACTCTCTTGAAGTACCATGCACCATTTAAGAGAAAATAATTGGTAAATAAAATGTAGTTTTAGAAGTTAATACCTCTGCCATTAATAAGGAAATACTAGAAAATGAGCAGGATAAGTCAAAAGCTTCTATAATAGAGCTAGGAGAGGATAAATATGATGAAAAAAAAATTGTGAAAGAATATTGAGGAATAGAATAATAAGACCTACTCTTGATATAGGCAAGGCAAAAAGAGGAAAACCCTCAAATTATCAAGCAAGATCCAGGGAAGCAAGAGCAAACATAGAGAAAGGAACACAAACTAAGTTGGTTGAACTTCTCTTTACCAAACAATAAAATGATATTGGTAATATGTAGGAGGGGCCAAAAGCCCCTAATGAGACATGATTATCATCTCATGGAATATAAGGGGTGCTAATGCCCCCTCAAAGTAGAGGTGTATTAGGGACCTATGTTTAAGTAATAAACCTGATATTCTTTGTATCCAGGAAACTAAAATGACAAAAGAAGTTTCAAAAACTATGAAAGTAGTATGGGCAAGATGTGAATGGGATGCTATGGATTCTGAAGGAGCGGTAGGGGAATTCTAACTTGTTGGAATCCTTCTAGAACCTCTTGTGTAACCATTCATAAAACTAGGCATTGGATAGCCTCTTTAGTCACTTGCTACTTTGTAGATATTTATTTCATCCTTATCAATGTCTATGGACCTACAACTCATTAGGTAGATTAGAAGTTTGGAGTGGGATTGAAGCCTTTATGAGAAGTAAAGACCAAGAAACCTGATTCATGATCATTGGAGATTTTAATGCCATAACCAAGTTGGATGAAAAATTTTGGGGAATTAGGAAATTGACCCAAAGTATGAAAGATTTCTCAACTTTTATTCAAAATAATAATCTATGGGAAGTTGAGTTTGAAGAAGACAACTATACTTGGACCAACAATAGGAGAGGCTAGAACCTAATAGCAAAAAAATTAGATAGATGCATTCTCTCAGATCATTGGCTAGATGAAGGAACTTGTGCTAAAATTAATACCTTAACAAGGATTGGTTCAGATCATTGGCCAATAAGAGTTAAAATGGTGGTAAGTGAATTAAAAAATATCATATTTTAAATATGAGTAGATGTGGGAAGACCATCCTCAATTTGTTGATATGATAGCTCAAATGTGGAATTATTTAGGTAATGGTGGGTTGTATGCTCTTCCAAATCAAATTAAATCTATGACATCTAGATTAAAAGAATGGAACAAGAACACTTTTGGAAATATTTTTGAGAAGAAAGAAGAACTAAAAGATAAACTTTCAAAATTCTAAAAAGGTGATGATAATAATCCAAGCTCAGAGGAAAGGGAGTTGCTTAGTGAATATCATAATATTTTGAGTAAGGAAGAGAAATTTTGGAGATTAAAATCAAGACAGACTTGGTTAAAAGGAGATAAAAATACAAAGTTTTTCATAGGATGGCTATAGTACAAAGATCAACTTCTAAAATTAGTAGAATTAAATCAATAGAAGGGGTTTGGATTGAAGATCAGAGTGAAATTAGAAAAGAGGTAAAGTCATTTTATCAAAATATTCTAGGTTTAGAGGAGACTAAAGTTCTTAATGATAAACTTCTTCAAGATGTTCCTTTAGTTATAACGAATGAAGACAATAGGAAATTGATGGAGCCTATTACTCTAGAAGAAGTTCATTTAGCTCTTTTCTCTTTTAATAAGGATAAATCCCTAGGTCCAGATGGGCTCTCTATAGCTTTTTACCAACATAATTGGGATATAGTGAAGGATTCTTTATTGGTGGTAGTGGAATAGTCTAGGGTAAAACAATACATACCTTATAAAATAAATGCAACATATCTTACCCTAATTCCAAAAAAGAAGGATGTTGAATTGTTTGATTCTTTTAGACCCATAAGCCTATGTAATATGGCATATAATATTATTTCCAAAGTGATGGTGAATAGATTAAGGCCATTGTTAGACAAAATCATTTTAGAAGAGCAAGGAGGATTTGTGAAAGGGAGACAAATTCTGGATGGGATCATAGTAGCTCATGAAGTTATACATTCAACAACTTCAAGAAAAGAGAAAGCAATGATCTTAAAACTTGATATGAGTAAAGCCTATGATAGGGTTAAATGGGATTTTATTTTTGTAGTTTTAGATAAGTTTGGTTTTGGGAAGAAATGGGTTAGATGGATTAAAGCTTGTGTCTCTACAGTTTCTTATTCAATGTTGGTCAATGGGTTAGTGATATAATATTTTAAAGCCAAGAGAGGCCTTAGACAAGGAGATCCTCTATCTCCTTATTTGTTCATTATTATGGTAGAATTTTTGAGTAGGAACTTAAAGAAGGCTTACAAATATGGGCTTATAAGTGGACTTAAGGTTAGTAATAACATCGATAACATCACCCATCAATAATTTGTAGATGATACAACCCTTTTTGGAAGGGCAAGGATAAATGAGGCCAGAGCTTTGAATAAATTTTTAAAAGAGTATGAAAGAGCTTTAGGGAAAAATTTAATAGGACTAAATCCAAAATTTACTTCCTTAACACTCCTGCTAATATCAAAGCAAGAATTTGTAGGTTGCTTCAAATGGAGGAGGTAAATTTACCAACAACTTATCTAGGGATGCCTTTATTTGAGGGGAGAATGAGGATAGATTTATGGAATCTAGTTATTAGTAAAGTTTAGAATAAACTTCCAGCTTGGAAAGGTAGATGGTTATCATTAGCAGGAAGAGTGCAGTTAATTAAGTCAGTCTTACAAGCCATTCCAACATATTATATGTCATTGTATTCTATGCCAAAATCAGTTGAAAAAAGTTTAATCTATATTATGTGATCCTTTTTATGGTCAGGTTTACATGATAAAAGGAAATTTCCTTTGGTGAAATGGAGCAAGTTGTGTGATGATAAAACTAGGGGAGGTCTTGGTTTAAGAGTTCTTACAGATGCAAACTTAGCTCTTAGGGGAAAAGTTATCTGGAGATTGTACAAAGAGATTCAAAGACAATGGGCAAGAATTCTTCTAAGTATGTTGATCCCAATGACCCAAGTTTAATATTTACTGCATTCTCTCTACCAAATGGTTCTGCTCTTTGGAATGGTTTAAAAAATCTATTGATCTTATGATTAAAGGTTTAAGATGGGTGGTGGGAACTGGAGAAAAAATTCTATTTGGATGGATACTTGGTGTGATAAAAAACCACTCAATTTAGATCCAATTTTGAAACCTTGGATGAGATTGCTTCAAGATAAATATGGTGATAGGGTTTCAAACATTTTGTACAAGGATCGAGAAGGAAGATACAAATGGAAAGAATATTTTTTTACAAGTATACAAGACATTGATGCTAGGAGGCAATTGAGTAGAAAGATAACAATTATGATTATTTTGAGGGGAGCCAAGGATAAATTGATTTGGGAGTTGAATAGCTCAGGAGAATACACAACAAGAAGTGGATATAATGTACAACACCAACAAAATAATAATGTCACTAGAATATGGAGAGATATTTGGGATAGCCCAAGCATTCCTAAAGTCAAAATGTTTGTTTGGCTAGTAGGTCATAGAAGAATTTTATCCTGGGATAACCTTATGAAAAGGGGTTTTCATGGCCCCTCTCAATGTGTTTTTTGTAATAAGGAGGAGGAGAGTATAGACCATCTCTTGGGACATTGCTCAATAGTCTGGAATCTATGGCAATGGATTCTTAATATGTTTGGTAAATGCATGGTGATGAATAGCAGAATTGAAGATTGGTTAAAGCAATGGTAGAGCACTTATAAAAGTGAGGCTTTATAGACAATATGGGATATATCAAAAGATACAATACTTTGGACTATATGGCTAGAAAGGAATAGAAGAATATTTAAAGGAAAGGAAAGTAGTTTAGAGGTAATGAAAAAGAAGATATGTTTAGCCATAGAGGAGTCTAAACCAACCCTATCAACTCACCCAGTCCCTAATTTGGAAGTAGAGAGCCTTGATAGATGGAGTCAAGTCATTAAATGGAATTATGATGTTGGGTACAAGAGAAGCAAAAATAAGGCAAATAATATAAAGTGGAAACCACCAGATGTGGAGTGGGTTAAATTGAATTTTGATGGAGCATCTAAAGGAAATCTAGGACCAATAGGAGGAGGAGGAATAATTAGAAATAATAGAGGAGAGATTTTGTCTCATTATGCTTTCAATAGTGGATTTAAGACAAATAATGAAGTTGAAGCTTGGGTAGCTTTAGAAGGGTTAAAAATATGTAAACAAATGAAATGGAATAGAGTATGGATGGAAGGTGATTCTCTCATAGTAATAAATGCAATTTTGAGGAAAGCAAAGGCTCCATGGAACATACAAGAGATAATTGTGGAAATTCAAGATCTTGCTAAAGAGTTTGAAGAAATCAGGTTTACACATATATTAAGGGAAGGAAACAAATGTGCAGATAAGCTAGCCAATAGAGGGGTTTTGATTGAGGATCGTGAAGTTAAATTCTCCTTTCCATGGTTAGAGGAAGTAGAAAGTTTAGTTGAAGTTGACAAGAAAATGTTGATTGCCTGAATCAATTAATGATTAAGATTTACTTTAATGTTTTCCATTGGTAATATCTGCTTTATTTTGTAACAATAATGTGTTTTCATTTAGACTATTTATTATAATTTTTGTGGTTGCACTTGTGTTTCAGGAAGGAAACTAGCAATCCAGATTTGGTAAAGCGGACTATGATAGTGCGATGTTTTGGAAATATTACTCTACTAAGATGCAAGGCATAGATAGTAGAGGTGAAGTTTTGGCATTGTGAAGGCTGCTATAGGAAAATGTCAAGAAAGATGCTAAATTCTGGATTAATTGTATTCATACAAAAATTTGAAAAGATCCAAAAAATGAAAATCAAGAATTCAGACATTTTATGTAAAATGATGTAGGTTTCTAGCTATAGCATCTCAATTGAGATGAGAAGTGTATCTATTTGTAAACTCTCAAGCTCTAAAGAAGAGAGATGTAATTTGTCAAGGGTGGGGGACCCGAGTACAACCCCTTATTATCCAAAAAAAAAAATGCACTCCTTTAAAAATTGTGTCTTAGTAGATTATCATTAATTTTAATATACCATGCTCTAGGGGCTTGCTTTAAACTGCATAGTGATTTTTTTAATTTATAATTTTTTTTTCCTTGTCCCTTGATAAAAAAATCTTCTGGTTGAATCATTTATACTTCTTTTTCAAGATCACCATTAAAAATGCACTCTTAGCATCCATTTGATGTATTTTTCAAACAAATTGAGTTTCTAATGCACAAATTGTATGAATAGTAGTCATTTTTTCTATAAGTGCAAATGTTTATTATAGTCAATTATTTATGTTTGGGTATAACATTTTGCAACTAGTTGTGACTTATATTTATACCTAGAACCATCCACCTTGTATTGTCTTGTAAATTCATTTACATCCTATTATTTTTTCTTTTTCTTTTGATAGATCAAATAAATCCCATGTTTTGTTCTTTATTATCATAGTATATTTTTATTCCATTGTTTCTTTCCTTTTTTGTTGTCTTAGGGCATATTGTATTGTTTTCAATTCTATTACAAAACTCATTAATCCTATATTTATTCTTGTCATACTGCGAGTTTGAGGTCTTATAGTGGTAAGATCTGGTAATCATTCTAAATTTGAGTCTTTTAGTGTATTTGTATACCATTTTGCCTCTTTTCTTTGTGATGAGGTTATGAATTTTGAATCCTCAACTGGTCCATTAAATGTTCTTGATTCTTCATTTGAATATTCTTTTGTATCTAATGTAATATCCAAGATAGGAATTGTATTGTCCTTTGGATATTCAATATTTGTTTTATTTTCTTCATAAAAAATCACATCTCTACTCAAATAGATTTCTTTTATGATTGAATAAATTGTTCTATAGCCTTTTGAGGCATCATCATATTCAAGAAATATTCCACATGAGGTTTTTGTAACTAATTTTGTTATATTTTGCTTTGGAATGTGCTTGCATGCTTTAAACCTAAAATTTCTTAGATGCGCTATTGAAGGCTTTCGTCCTGACCAAGTTTCTTCAAGAGTAATATTTTTAAGAATTCTTGTCGGAGATATATTTTGAATAAAAATTGTAATCCTAATAGCCTCTTACCAATATTTATGACCAATATTTTCTTCTTTAATCATATAACGTATAATTTCTATAATATAACGATCTCTTCTTTCTATTATAACATTTTGTTGCGATGTATAAGTTGTAGTAAGCTAGATTTTTATACCATTTCGTATTAGAAATGATTCAAATTATTTTAATAAATTTTCACAACCCATTTTTCCAACCATATTAAGAGCACAATTTTTTTTAAAACACATGGTTTATCCCTCACAATGCTACCATGGCTCCTGAATTCCTATAAAAGGATTCACCCATTTCTACTCTTACATTAGTCTATCAATATAAGATCTCTAAGATAGGACCCACCCATCTCTATACTCACATTAGTCCATTAATGCAAGTACATTAGGTGCAGAGTTCACCCATCCCTATACTTGCACTCATCCATCACTACAAGCACACTAGGTGTTATTCTTACTCTAAGCTATCCTACCCATTACTCCCAATGGGTTAGCTCACAACCCTTCCATTAGTCCATTGACAAGAATCTTGTTGTCCACTACATTCAACATAGTTCTCTTTATGATGATGCCAAGTGCTAGGATGAAATGACCATATTTCTCATCATGAAGATGAGTTAGCCATCCCAGGAGTAAGTCTCATCCCATTACACTTACGCATTGTGATTATCTTCTTCACCAATCTAGTGAAGGCTCAAAAATTCATTTATTTAGGACATTGCTCTTCAACACCCGAGGTACGTTTTCTATAAGTATTCTCAGGTTCCTTAATTAATACTAAGCTCTATCCAAAGCATTCTTCCTAAAGTTTTACTTCACCGATATTCTATATCCAAAAAGGATTTCCAAGTCTAATAAATATCAATGATTATTTTGCAATCCACTTCCCATCTCCTTACGATTAATATGGACAAGAACCACTCTCAATTCAACCTGGTGAATCCCATCATTAGAAGGCTAACATGAGGTGAGCTTAACTCTACTCCATAACAGTTTCATAACTCTATATGGATAGCTCATTGGAAAACTTATTCTTACAGGTTTAAAAATCCTTCATTGTTCGATTTCAAAAATAAACCCTTCTGAAATATCTACTGCAAGTCGGTCTTCCTTTTGACCACACAGTATGCACATCCCAACTATCTATGTTTTTGCTATGAACAGGATATCTTGTAGATGTGAGATCTAATTACAAAAAGTTTGAGGATCCATCTAATATCATTGTGATTCCCACTTGTTACAGGGACTAACATAAATTTTAATCCTTTTAAAATTACAAATGCAAAACTTGCACTAGCAAAGCCAAACATCCTCAATTAATCTTTCAATCTTATCTTAAAGAAAGCCATTACACTATCTTCCTTTCTAAAAAGCAAAAGCATTCATTATGCTAAACAAGAGTAGTGTTATATAAGAGATACATATCAATCAGGAATAAATCCTCTATGTCTCAAGGATACATCATTTCCAATTAATTGAATTGCAGTCCATACAAATCATTTTAGTATGATACAAAATTAAGTTCAACCAATCCTTGAATACATTTAAGCACCACTATAATATTCACATATGACGTTTAACTCAACATATAAGAAATACATAAGAGAACTTCTATTCTACTATTCTATTTGATCACCTTGGCCAAGATATTTGGATCATCCACACGTAATGTTGGACAGAAGTTACAATAGGAGCTCTCACGAACACAAGGAGAATCCAATCATCTTTCAACTACTCATCCACGACCACCATCATAGACGTCCTTTCAAACTTCCCTACAAATCATTCTGCATGAGGTCTTTGCAACAAGATCATGATAAATGTATCTATCAATACCACGGGTTCAAGGGTGAATCTCTCGTCCTTTGGAGAATTCAGCATTACCTCAACATTTCTTACCTTGTCTTTGAAACCATCAACTCTAGACTCTTAATCCAAAATAATATCCTCAAAGCAACTTTCACCTTATCTAACAAAGCTCTCTATTCTCTTTTTTTTACCAGAAGGAGATATGCTTACGGTAATCCATTGTCATTAAAAACATATCACAAAAAGTTCCATGTGAAGCTCAATTACGCAACAAAGAAACTTTAGAATAAAACATATTACTGTACAGAAGGAAACATCATGATTTCTACCATCATTAATCATATCTAAAAAATCATGAATTAAATCCTGTAAATTCTTCAAACATACAACATCAAGAAGCATCCACACAATGTAATAAAATGAATGGCAAGGTACTTGAAGTTACAATTGTGCATGTCAAAGAAAATCTCCAACAAAGGTTCCCAAACCCTTCATCCAAAGTCTCATAAACAACGTATTGCTAGACTTCACTGGTCAAATTGTTTACTATCAAGATCAGCCAAGCTAATGGAAAACAACCAGTCTTCTCTTCCTAAAATTTTAAGCATTCGGTAGTTACCCAAATATGTATTCGGTAACACTATCAATCAAGGCAAGGAAGGTTCACTTAATTTCTAGAAACTTAACTACTCATCTAGTCTCATTGGGTTTAACAATCAACTTCCTTCCTTTATTGCTATCAAGAATAAAAAGGTCTTAAGGCTAGAAGGTTAGCAAAACAATGCGTTCAACCTTAAAAATATTTCTACCCTTCTCTTTCGATGAACTAGCTAGCCATCACACTAAAACACAGTAGTGCAACATCTACTAATGCTCAACTCTAAGCTAAGGGAAAACAAGCAATCTCATATTGTGTTCATAGGTAGAAAAGGAGTCAATACGTCTAAGAGTTTTAGGCAAGAAGATGATTCATTTCTAGCACATAGAATTACCATCATTCACCATTCTTTCCAATCTAAAACATAACTATAGATATTCTATCATCAATAAATATTCTAGAAGAACAAAGGACCTCAGTATTTCATACCTATCTTCCGTAGTGAATATTATGCATGAATATCAAAGTTGTAAAACCTTCCACACACTCCTCTTTTCCTATGGTTTCTTTTTAGCTTCGCTTTTCGTTCCCCTTTCCACACTCACTGCTAACACACAAAACCTACCTTGGTTGAATCACCTTGATCCCTCAAGGTTCACTTTCATTTCCCAGAGTTTACGTTGAGCACATGATGGCAACCATATTAGCTCAAATACCCCCTCCACTTTTGTTCGATGAGTGAGAGTGGCACAACTTCATCGAACTAGAAATCCCACCACTCCCAGATTTAGGTGCAAATAGTTCATCTTTATCCGTAGTGACCACGATCTCAAAACCACCAAAACAAGAATGATTTCACATGGGTACTAAAACTAAAAGGAAGGGTGCCACCATCCTTTTGAACGTCAATCCTCATAGATGTAAAACATACATATCAATGTATAAATATTATACCCACTAAAAAGATCATGTGAAACCAACGTTTCAAAAGAAACATTCATTAATACTAATTTCCCTTTTTTAAAAGAAAGGAAAAACAAGTAATTAAATATTTGTCTCCCAAAATACAAAAACATAAATAATCATTTTCATAATTCTTTTAGACTTATGGAACCTCTTAAAACAAATGGTCTTAAGTTGAATATACAACAATGAAAACAAATTATTGTTAGCCACTAATATTTCACCTAAGATTTAGTGCACATTGCCCAAGAAAAATATGGTAGTCTGGTAAGACAACACATCATTCTAATGGTTATTATTTCTTATTTCAAAGTAGGAGTCTATCCCTGCAATGATATAAAATCTATCACAACCTCTTATTCTTTATTTTTATTAAAAACAAGATGCAAAACCAAAGTGAAATAGAATTGTCAACCATTCCATCATCAAACTAGAACAACCTAAAAATAAGTCTACCTCATGAGAAATTTTTGCCTTGGGAGGGTCATGACATACTCCTCCCTTAGGCTTAACATAGTCCTCTATGCTTCATCAAAGTTAAATCACATCTATAACCAAATTACACATTGCTTTCAAATAGAAATGGAAACTACCTTTGCATATCTTCTAGTTTCTCCCAGGTCGCATTCCTCTCAGAATAGCGATCCCACTGAACCTTGCATTGCTCTAGGTTTCCTTTCCTCATTGACTTGGAATGAAATTCAAGGATTCTTATTGGTCGAACCTCGATAGCCTCTGGGTTTTCCATCTATAGATTTGAAAAGTCCCACACATGTTCAGGGTTAGCAACATATTTTCTAAGTAAAGAAATGTGAAAGGTGTCATGAATCTTGGACAAACTGGGTGGTAAGGCAAGTTGATAAGCCACAGGACTAATCTTCTCTAAGATTTTGAAGGGTCCCATGAAGTGTGGATCAAGATTTGTAGACTTAATAGCACTTTTCATTGGTCTCACCCTTAAAAACACTTTATCTCCAACCAAAAACTCTCGTGGTGATCTCTTAAGATCGACATAACTCTTTTGTTGATCAACAACTTCTTTTAGCTATTCCCTGATTATCTTTAACTATTGCTCCATATCCTTGACCATATCTAGGCCAAGCACAATTTGATCCTCTGGATTATCCCATGACAAAGGTGTCCTGCACTTCCTACCATATAGTGCTTCAAAAGGAGCCATGCCTAAAGTCGAATGGTGACCATTATTGTAGGTAAACTCTACCAGATGCAAGTAATCCTCCCAATGAGTCTTCTGATCCATACAATACATGCAAAGCATATCTTCTAACACCTGGTTCACTCTTTCAGTCTATCCATCAGTCTCTGGATGATAAGCAGAGCTTATGTTCAGACGAGTACCAATGGCGTGGTGCAAGGCTTACCAAAATTTGGATGTAAATCTTGAGTCCCTATCCAATATAATTACTTCTAGAAAACCATGAAGCCAAAATATCTCTTTGGAAAATCTGTTAGCCACAATCATGACATCATCCCTAGTATTCTCGGGTATAAAATGCACAACCTTGGTCAATCTATCGACCACCACTAGGATTACGTCATGTTAGAACCAATTTTTGGGCAACCCTACAACAAAATCCATCGATATTACCTACCACTTTTGTGTAGGTACATCATGCAGGTACAATAGTCTTGCAGGATGTCTACGTTCTACTTTTACTTTCTGACATTCGAGATAATGAGCGATAAATTCAGTTGTGTCCCTCTTCATTCCAGGCCAAAAGAAGGTTTTCTTCATATTCTCTCTCATCTTTGCTCCTCCCAGGTGAGTAGAGTATGGTGATCTATGCGCTTCATTCATGATCATTTTTCTTAGATCACCAATTTTTGGTATAACTACCCTATCCTTGAAGCATAGGAAACCATATTTGAAGCTAAAATATTTGTTTTCCTCTAGATTCCTTTCCATCCTTTCATGAACTTGGTTGTAGTATGCATCCTATTTTTGCATACTCCTGACTTGTTCCATCAAGTCTACATGGATGCGAGACAAAATAGCTATGTGTCTCCTTCTACTCAGTGCATCAACCACTTTATTCTCCTTTCCTTTAATATACTCAATGCCAAAATCATATTCTACAAGAAATTCCATCCATCTCCTCTATCTAGCATTAAGTAAAGGTTGGGTAAATATGTATTGTAGACTCTGATGGTCTATCCTTAGCTCAAATGGTCTTCCCACCAAGTAATATCACCAACTCTTTAGAGAAAACACCACTGCTACCAATTCCAGATCATGGATCACATAATTGACCTCATGTCATTTCAATTTCCTTGACCCATAAGATATCACTACTCCCTCCTGAGAGAGCACTCCTCCCAAACCTTCCAAAGATGCATCTGTACACACAGAGAAATTTCCCTGAGGGTTGGGTACCTTTAGTATAGGAGGCATGGTAAGATTTTGCTTAAGCAATTCAAAAGCTACCTCACATTTATCTATCCACTTGAATTCCTTCCCTTTCCTCTGTAGGTTAGTCATTGGGGAGGTAATCTTGGCATAGTCTTTTACATAACGCCTATAGTATCCAATCAATCCTAAGAAACTTTGGACCTCTATCACATTTGTGGGTGGCAGCCAATTCAAAATAGCTTCTATTTTCTTAGGATCTACCACAATCCCTTTCTATTGAAGCAATGTGTCCTAGATATTGCACCTCTGACACATAAAAATCACACTTGGCTAAATTTCCATAGAGCTGATTTTTCCTTAGTAGTTCTAGCACAACCCTAAGGTGTTTATCGTGCTCTACCTTATTTTGGGAATATATCAAAATATCATCCAAGAATATCAACACAAATTTATCCAAATGCTTCCTAAAGATACTATTCATCAAATTCATAAATACAGCTAGAGCATTTGTTAAGCCAAAAGGAAAAATAATGAACTCGTAATGTCCATAGCGAGTTTTAAAGGTTGTCTTGTGAGTATCCTCTTCCTGGATCCTCAGTTGGTGGTATCCAAATTTCAAATCAATATTTGAAAATATTGTAGCATCCTTAAGTTGATCGAAGAGGTCTTCGATCCTGGGTAGGGGATATCTATTCTTGATAGTTACCTTGTTTAACATCCTATAGTCTATACATAATCTCAAGGTACCATCCTTTTTCTTCATAAATAGCATTGGTGCACCCCAAGGTGACACACTTGGTCTGATTAGTCCTTTCTCTAGTAACCCCTATAGTTGTACTTTTAGCTCTTGCATTTCTATGAGGTTCATTTTGTAGGGAGCTCTATGTATGGGTTCTGCTCCAGGTTGGAGCTCAACTGTGAAGTCAAACTCTCATTTAGGTGGTAGTCTAGGTAGATATTCTGGAAATACATCCCTAAACTCTTGCAGAAGTGGGTATCTTCCAAACACCTCTTCCTTATTTTCATCATCTAACTCATTTAACTTAACAACATAAACCATTCCTCCTTTCTTCATGGCTTTCTTGAGTTGCATTGCTGAAATAATTTGGGGTTGGAAAGCCCCTTGTAGGCTGTACACCCTTTGCACTTTCCCACTACCTTCCATGTACTCTATCCATCTATCTTGAAAATTGACTACAACCCTATGTGCTTGCAGCCAATCCATTCCTAGGATTACATCAAAGGCATGCAATGGTGCTACATAAAGATATCCTACGATCATTCCACTAGGTAAGTCAATTTCTGCCATAGGGTAGCATTGACTCATAGAGTAGGTTTATCCTGAGCCATACTCAACCTTCCACCCCTGTGCCAAGATTCCAGGTCTTTTGGATACATCTTTAATTAAATTAGTGGAAACAAAACTATCCGTAGCACCACTATCAATCAAAATTTTAACATTCCTACCAAATACCTTACCCCTTATCAACAATGGAGTGGCTTGTCCTTCCAGGTCTTGTTTTCCCATTGTCATGTAGATCCTGTGTGATGACTCTTTTCCTATAGGTTCCTTGTACATTGGTTCCTTTCCCTTCGAACTCAACCCTACTCTATGTGGACAATTTCTAGTGTAGTGCGGTCCACCATAATCAAAACATCTGATCTTGGGTCCTGGATGTATTTTCTATTTTTACCCCTCAACTACTTTCTCCACTATGATGGGAGGACTTGCCTATCCTTGAGATGATCTATTGTTACCATTATTGCGATTATTGGAGTTATGGTTCTTCCCTTGAAACCATTTCCTGAACCTTCCCTACTTCCTATCATTCCTTTGATCCTACTTGGAAGAGTATTTATTCACCTGTTCTCCCTCCCATTTCATGAAACCTACACTATTTCATTTCCTTAGTGCCTCTTTGCCCTATTCATCCAATATTTCATAATCAAAATAGGGTTTGAGATAGGTTTCAACTTTTCTAGCCAGATCATAGGCCTTCTGTAGTGTAACGAGTTCTCGCATATCCACTTCCTGCCCTATTCTTGGGTCTGCTCCTATTATAAACTTGTGGATCTTCATTTTCTCATTGTAAGTAGGAACATACTTAAGGAGGTTGACAAATATTTGATGGTATGCCTCCACCGACCTAATTCCCTATCGAAGTCTAGTGAATTCCTCAAATTTTTGGGAATAAAAGTGCTCCATGAGGAATCTATCTTTAAAGGCCTTCACAAATGCTTCCCAACTCAAATCAACTATAGCCGTAAGTCCTAGTCCATTACTATATGTTTCCCACCAACTCGCACCATCACCTTGAAGGTGCAGAGTGGCGTAGGACATTTGGGTGCTAGAGGAGTAGTTCTTCAAAACACAATAAGTTTCTATTTCCTTCAGCCAAGATTCAACTTTGTCACCATCCTCCTCTCCATTAAACTTGGAATATTTTAGATACTTCATATCTTTACCCAATTCGGCTTCTAGATGAATCCTAGCCCATTGTGCTTCCGTGAGGGGTTCATTTGCCTATTCTGTTCTAGAGTTTCTAGTCGATGTTTCCCAGTTCAACATAGTATCCAACATCTATCTCTATGTTTCTACTTGTTCATGAAGTTGGGTCACTATTATTGTGAGGTCCTCCCTTTCATCACTAGGGTTCTCTGAACCTACATCTGGGGTCCCACCTTCTACATTGGTCTGTCATATCTACCTCATCATTGGGGTAACACTTCCTCTCCTTCTCTTCGGTGGCATTGTCCCTAGCCACACATAGAAGAGTCATTAGGAGTCAATTCATTGTAGCAACTATAATCCTAGTCATTCTATTTGACAGAGCTAAAACCCTACGTAAGTATACTTTCTATCACACACCCTAACTAGCCATTGCATAGTGAGCCTATTCCACTACGAACCTAGGCTCTGATACCAAATGTCATGACCCATTTTTCCAACCATATTAAGAGCACAATTTTTTTTAAACACATGGTTTGTCCCTCACAATGCTAACATGGCTCCTGAATTCCTATAAAAGGATTCACCCATTTCTACTCTTACATTAGTCTATCAATATAATATCTCTAAGATAGGACCCACCCATCTCTATACTCACATTAGTCCATTAATGCAAGTACATTAGGTGTAGAGTTCACCCATCCCTATACTTGCACTCATCCATCACTGCAAGCACACTAGGTGTTATTCTTACTCCGAGCTATCCTGCCCATTACTCCCAATGGGTTAGCTCACAACCCTTCCATTAGTCCATTGACAAGAAGCTCATTGTCCACTACATTCAACATAGTTCTCTTTATGATGATGCCAAGTGCTAGGATGAAACGACCATCTTTCTCATCATGAAGATGAGTTAGCCATCCCAGGAGTAAGTCTCATCCCATTACACTTATGCATTGTGATTATCTTCTTCACCAATCCAGTGAAGGCTCGGAAAATTCATTTATCTGGGACATTGCTCTTCAACACCCAAGGTACATTTTCTAGAAGTATTCTCAGGTTCCTTAATAAATACTAAGCTCTATCCAAAGCATTCTGTCTATAGTTTTCCTTCATCGATATTCTATATCCAAAGGGGATTTCCAAGTCTAATAAAGCTTGATGATTATTTTACAATCCACTTCCCATATCCTTACGATTAATTTGGACAAGAACCACTCTCAATTCAACCTGGTGAATCCCATTGTTAGAAGGCTAACATGAGGTGAGATTAACTCTACTCCATAATGGTTTCGTAACTCTATATGGATAACTCATTGGAAAACTTATTCTTATAGGTTTAAAAATACTTCATTGTTTGATTTCAAAAATAAACCCTTCTGAAATCTCTACTGCAAGTTGGTCTTCCTTTTGACCACATAGTATGCACATCCCAACTATCTACATTTTCACTATGAACAGGATATCTTGTAGATGTGAGATCTAATTACAGTAAGTTTGAGGATCCATCTAAGATCATTGTAGTTCCCACTTCGTTACATGGACTAACATAAATTTTAATCCTTTTAAAATTATGAACGTAGAACTTGCACTAGCAAAGCAAAACATCCTCAATTAGTCTTTCAATATTATCTTAAATAAAACCATTACACTATATTCCTTTCTGAAAAGCAAAAGCATTCATTATGCTAAACAAAAGTAGTGTTATATAAGAGATACATATCAATCAGGAATAAATCCTCTATGTCTCAAGGATACATCATTTCCAATTAATTGAGTTGTAGTCCATACAAATCATTTTAGTATGATATAGAATTAAGTTCAACCAATCCTTGAATACATTTAAGCACCACTGTAATATTCACATATGATTTTTAACTCAACATATATTAAATACATAAGAGAAATTCTATTTTTTTTTTTCTATCTAATCATCTTGACCAAGATATTTGACATCATCCACATGTAATGTTGGATAGAAGTTACAATAAGAGCTCTCACAAACACAAGGAGAATCCAATCATATTTCAACTACTCATCCATGACCACCATCACAAACGTCCTTTCGAACTTCCTTGCAAATAATTCTACATGAGTTCTTTGCAAAAATATCATGATAAATGTATCTATCAATACCACAAGTTCTAGGGTGAATCTCTCACCCTTTGGAGAATTCAACATTACCTAAATATTTCTTACCTTACCTTTGAAACCATCAATTCTAGACTCTTAATCCAAAATAAGATTCTCAAAACAACTTTCACCTTATCTAACAAAGCTCTCTATTCTTTAATTTTTTTACCATAAGGATATATGCTTATAGCAATCCATTTTCATTAAAAATATATCACAAGTTCCATGCGAAGCTCAATTACATAACAAAGAAACTTCATAATAAAACATATTACTATATAGAAGGAAACATCATGATTTCTACCATCATTAATCATATCTAAAAAATCATGAATTAAATCTTATAAATTCTTCAAACATACAACATCAAGAAGCATCCACACAACATAATAAAATGAACGATAAGGTACTTGAAGTTACAACTATGCATGTCAAAGAAAATCTCCAAAAAAGGTTCCCAAACCCTTCATCCAAAGTCTCATAAATAATGTGTTGCTAGACTTCACTGGTCAAATTGTTTACTTTCAAGATCATCCAAGTTAATGGAAAACAACCAGTCTTCTCTTCCTAAAATTCTAAGCATTCGGTAGTTACTCAAATCTATATCTGGTAACACTATCAATCAAGGTAAGGAAGGTTTACTTAATTTCTAGAAACTTAACTACTCATCTAGTCTCATTGGGTTTAACAATCAACTTCCTTCCTTTATTGCTATCGAGAATAAAAATATCTTAAGGCTAGAAGGTTAGAAAAATAATGCATTCAACCTTAAAAATATTTCTACCCTTCCCTTTCGATGAACTAGCTAGCCATCACACTAAAACACATTAGTGCAACATCTACTAATGCTCAACTCCAAGCTAAGGGAAAACAAGCAATCTCATATTGTGTTCATAGGTAGAAAAGGAGTCAATATGTCTAAGAGTTTTAGGCAATAATATGATTCATTTCTAGAACATAGAATTAACATCATTCACCATTCTTCCCAATATAAAACATAGCTATAGATATTATGTCATCAATAAATATTCTAGAAGAACAAAGGACCTCAATATTTCATACCTATCTTTCGCAGTGAATATTACGCACAAATATCAAAGCTGCAAAACCTTCCACATGCTCCTCTTTTCCTATGGTTTCTTTTTTGTTTCATTTTTTCATTCCCCTTTCTAAACTTACTGCTAACAAACAAAACCTACCTTGGTTGAATCACCTTGATCCTTCAAGGTTTACTTTCATTTTCCAGAGTTTATGTTGAGCACATGTTTCCTCATCACAATCACATACACAGACCATACATCTGATTGAATACCTTTTCTTTCCTAATGGACTTGTTGTCCTCTACTCATATTCCCTAGTCAATCGATGAGTAAATTTCCACACAAGAAGATTCACTAATAAACACAACAATCATTCTGGTATAGCAGTTTTATATTTATTTATAGTTTCACTCCATGTTTTGGAATAAGATATGAGTAGCAATCCTCAACCATTTTCTTCTATCCAAACATCAATTCTAACCAGAGAAACTAGCAAAACCACATTAAGCACACCAAATAGAATTTGGAATTTTCTAGAGGTTTATCCATAACTTCTTACAACCATTACGTCTGTCCTACTTTCATTTTCTATATCTCTAGAACAATAAAAATAGAGTAATTATATGACATCTTAGAAATACACACACAAGTCTATCGACATAAAAATAACACCTAGCTTATCTATCTCAGCTAGTCAACTACAATGTCTCCATTGGTTCGCTAACTAGATTTTTCTTGAATTCAAAATCACAAGCATTTATTTTATATAACCAACATAAAAACAAGCA
Source organism: Wollemia nobilis (assembly GCA_028583015.1). Taxonomy (NCBI): domain Eukaryota; kingdom Viridiplantae; phylum Streptophyta; class Pinopsida; order Araucariales; family Araucariaceae; genus Wollemia; species Wollemia nobilis. The sequence continues at coordinate 859,199 of JAQPPZ010004560.1, read as the reverse complement.
AAGCTTTTCTTCAAAATATCTACCTGTTATACGCAGTCAAACCTGGTTGAAAATACTTGGCAAAACAAATTCATTCTTCCTTTCCTTTGCTTCCTCTCTTCCCACATCTAGTCTCTCCATTTTCTTCCCCGATTGTTCTCTTTCTTTTTTTCTTTTGGTTTAGCCAGGACGTTGTTAATGAAGTGCCTCATCTCCCTCATTCTTCGACTTTGGATTCCATATACTATGGAGCACTCACTCAACATACGTCTCTCAAATAAATATAAGGCAACCGTTATTTATTCGACTAGAGTAGTGGATGTTTTCCACTCCAACAACATGCTTAAATCAGTCAAGCTTTAATTCCTTGTCTTCTAAAGTTAACTCATATATAGCAAAATTGATTCAATTCCTTGTCTTCTAAAGTTAACTCATATATAGCAAAATTGATTCAATTCCTTGTCTTCTAAAGTTAACTCATATATAGAAAAATTGATTCACCATACCATAACTTCTTTAATCAAGGAAGTTCAACTAAAAAAAATAGATTCTAATAAAACAAATCACAATCAAGGTAGCATATTTCATTCAACCACTATTAAATCTATTTTTCCTCAAGCAAGCCATGTTATGCAACTATATGAAATGGGAATTTATCCAGATTGCCTGAACTATTTCATAAATAACACTTCACATCCTTTCCCCCATTCCATTCTCGATGGTTGAGTCTCTTCTCTCACCTCGAATGAACACCTATTCCTACACAGAAGTGCAATTCAATTAGCAACATCATGTTCTAATATCTTACAAAAATCACACATGAAGTAGTCAATCACTTCATTAATAAAATAGATCTCATTTTCTCATAAAATTTATACACCATAAAGCTCATCCTTAACCAAATTAAGCATCTAAACAAATATTGTCCAAGCATTCCATTCAAATGAGCATTCCACAAAATATCAATTCAACCAATTTAAAAGTCTACCAAGGGAGGGTCATGACATCCTCCCCTCCTTAGGCTTAACACAATCCTCTGTGTGACATCAAAGTATGAGCTAATCATCAAATTAGTATTTACAAAGCATCATCAAATATAAATGGGAAATGTTTTTGCATATCTGCTACTTTCTCCCAAGTAGTGTTCCTTTCGGAATAGTGGTCCCACTGAACCTTGCACTGCTCCAAGGTTCCCTTCCTCATCGATTTGGATCGAAACTCAAGGATTTTTACTGGTTGAAACTCTATAACCTTAGGGTTCACCATCTACAAATTAGAAAAATCCCACACATGCTCAGGGTTAGCAACATACTTTTTAAGCAAAGAGATGTGAAAAGTGTTGTGAATCTTGGACAGATTGGGTGGTAAGGCAAGTCGATATGCCATAGGACTAATATTCTCTATGATTTCAAAGGGTCCCACAAAACATGGATCTAGCTTTGTGGACTTAATTGCACTCTTTCTTGGTTTTACCCTTAGAAACACTCTATCACCCACAACAAACTCCTTTGGTGATCTCTTAATATCGGCATAGCTTTTCTAATGATCTACAACTTCTTTTAGCCTTTCTCTGATCACTTTCAACTATTGCTCCATTTCTTTGACCATGTTCAATCCAAGCACAATTTGGTCTTCTAGATTATCCCAAGACAATGGTATCCTACACTTTCTACCATACAAAGCTTCAAATGGAGCCATTCCTATGGTCGAATGGTGACCATTATTGTAGGTGAATTCCACCAAATGCAAGTAGTCCTCCCAACAAGTTTTTTGATCCATGCAGTACATGCAAAGCATATCTTCTAACACCTGGTTCACTCTTTCAGTTTGCCCATCAGTTTTTGGATGGTAAGCAAAATTGATGTTCAATCTAGTACCAATGGCACGATGCAAGGATTTCCAAAACTTAGATGTGAATTTTGGGTCCCTATATAATATGATTACCTTCAAAAAACCATGAAGTCAAAATATTTCCTTGGTAAATCTATTAGCCATAGCCACAACATCATCCTTAGTGTTCTTGAGTATAAAGTGTGCAACCTTGGTCAGTCTGTCGACCACTACTAGGATTACGTCATGCTGAAACCTATTCTTAGGCAGTCCTACTATGAAATCCATTAAAATCACTTACCATTTTTGCATAGGCACATCATGCGGATACAACAATCCAGTAGGATGTCTATGTTCTACCTTTACCTTTTGGCACTCTAGGCATTGAGCGATAAATTTAGTTATGTCTCTCTTCATTCCTGGCTAGAAGAATATCTTTTTCATATTCTCCCTCATATTTGCTCCTCTTGGATGAGCAAAATATGGAGATCTGTGTGCTTCATTCATAATCATCCTTCTCAAATTATTGATCTTAGGAATTACTTGATCTTAGGAATTACTACCTTGTTCTTAAAACATAAGAAACCATCCTTGATGCCAAAGTCCTTGTTTTCATCTAGTTTCTTTTCCATCCTTTCCCGAATTTGGTTGTAGTATGCATCCTGACTTTGCATTTCCTTGACTTGTTCCATCAAGTCGACATGGATGCAAGATAAAACTACTATGTGTCTCCTCCTACTCAATGCATCAATGACCTTATTCTCTTTTCCCTTAATATACTCAATGCCAAAGTCATACTCTATGAGGAATTCCATCCACCTTCTTTGTCTAGCATTGAGTAAAGGTTGAGTAAATATGTATTGTAAACTCTAATGATCTATCTTTAACTCAAAAGGTCTACCAACTAGATAATGTCACCAACTCTTGAGAGCAAACACTACAGCTTCCAACTCTAAGTCATGGGTTGCATAATTAACCTCATGTATTTTTAGTTTTCTAGATCCATAGGCTATCATTGCTTCTTCCTGTGAAAGCACTCCTCCCAAACCTTCCAATGATGCATCCGTACAGACATAAAAACTTCCCTAAGGATCAGGTATCCTTAGTATAGGAGGCATGGTAAGATTTTGCTTGAGCAAACCAAAGGCTTCCTCACACTTATATGTCCACTTGAATTCTTTTCCTTTTCTCTAAAGGTTAGTTATTGGTGAGGTGATCTTGGCATAGTCCCTCACATATCACCTATAGTATCTAGTTAAGCCCATGAAAATTTGAACTTCTATCACATTGGTAGGTGGCAACCAATTCAAAATGGCTTCTATTTTCTTAGGATCCACTGCGATCCCATCAGCCAAAACAATGTGTCCTAGGTATTGCACTTTTGACACATAAAATTCACACTTGGATAAGTTCCCATACAACTAATTTTTTCTTAATAGCTCTAGCACAATTTTGAGGTGCTCATTGTGCTCTGATTTATTTCTAGAATATATCAAAATGTCATCCAGAAATACTAGTACAAATCTATCCAAGTACTTCCTGAAGATACTATTCATTAAATTCATAAATATTGCTAGAGCATTTGTTAAACCAAAAGGTAAGACAACAAACTCATAATGTCCATAACGATTTTTAAAGGTTGTCTTATGTGTATCCTCCTCATGGATCCTCAATTGGTGGTATCTTGATTTCAAATCAATCTTTGTAAAAATTATGGCATCTTTGAGTTGATCGAAGAGATCTTCGATTATCGGTAGAGGATATTTATTCTTGACCATTGCCTTGTTTAACATTCTATAATCTATGCATAGTCTCAAGGAACCATCCTTCTTCTTTACAAATAGCATTGGTGCTCCCCAAGGTGATACACTTGGTTTGATCAATCCTTTCTCTAGAAACCCTTGTAATTGCACCTTCAACTCTTGCATTTCTATGGGATTCATTCTGTATGGAGCTCTATGGATGGGTTTTGTTCCTGGTTGAAGCTCAATAGTAAATTCAAATTCTCATTTAGGAGGTAATCCAAGCAAATCCTCTAGAAAAACATCTCTAAATTCCTAGAGAATTGGGTGTTTCTCAAACACCTCTTCCTTCTTCTCTTTTTCCATTTCATTTATCTTCACTATATAGACCATTCCTCCTTTATTTATGGCCTTCTTAAGTTGCATTGTCGACAAGATTTGAGGTTGAAAAGCTCCCTATAGACTAAACATCCTACACACAACACCCCTATCATCTGTGTACTCAATCCATCTATCTTGAAAGTTGAGTACTGCCTTATGCACTTGCAACCAATCCATTCCTAGGATTATATCAAAAGCATGCAGAGGTGCTACGTACAAACATCCTATAGTTGTACCACTAGGTAAGGCTATTTCTACCATAGGATAACATTGATTAATAGAGTAGGTTTATCCTGAACCATACTCAACCTTCCACCCATGAGCCAAGATTCCTGGCCTTTCTAAAAAATCTTTAGCTAAACTAGTGGAAATAAAACTATTTGTAGCACCACTATCAATCAATATTTTAACATTTCTACCAAAAATATTACCTCTAATCACTAGTGGTGTGGCTTGACCATCAAGATTTTAGTTTCCTGTAGCTACATAGATCTTGTGTGCGGGCTCTCTAGGTGCAATTTCTTTGTACATTGGTTTCTTTCCCTTGGAACTCATTTATGTTCTTTGTGGATAATTAGAAGCATAATGTGGTCCTCTACATAGGTCTGTACAAAATAAGGTCGCTAATGTGACAGGCATATCACCACGCTAGGAATTACCCAAGGCCAAGTGGGTTGGACACAAACCACCTATTATGGGGCTTACCTCACAGTTTTGAAATAATTGAGAATTCTAGGGATTCAAGCTCATTCACCCTTCTTTTCTTTTCAAGGGGTAGGGAAAGGGATTTTATTGATTTTTGCTTTTTCTTTTCACTTTTGCTTTTCTTTCTCTTTTTTTTTTTTTGTATTTTTGCTTGGAATTGAGATAATGCTGAAATATTGCTACGATGGTACAAATATTTTTCTTTTTTCTCATTTTCTTTGACTTTTCTTTTTCTTCCTATGCTAGGGATACTTGCTCGGATTGGCTGTAGAGCAAGGGATTTTTATTCTGGGTAGGGGTGAGCTTGTCATTTTTGTCAATTCTCAAAGATTCTAGACCATGTGCATGATAGGAGAGCAGGGGAAACTTTTCGCGTAGGAAACCACTTCTACTATGTAGCATCATATCGAATTCGCAATGAAATCATTTTAATGTGAAAAGATATACTCGGTTCAAGTAAATAACAACATCAGTTCTCTATGCTCAAAACTTTATTTAATGCCAATGTGGACTTTGGTATAAGAGAGATTAATAATCATACCAAATAAAATCAAGATATTTATTCATGTGAGTGTGAAAGTGCGGGATTCCAAATAAATGCTAATTTATCCACAATAATTGAAAATATAACTGCAACACTTCAAGAATTGACAGGTATGAAAATAAAATATGTTTTTGAAGATTTTGATGATTTTGATGTTTTTGTATTTTGATTTTAAGTTATGAATTGAAAGAAATACAATGTGATTGTTTTTGAAACTTTTTATATAAGTGACTAAAAGGAAATAATATGCAAAACAAATATATACAATGATGAAATGACCAAATTTTATGCATAGTAGCGTTTGAGATGCATAATGTTCATAGGTTCTTTAAGTTCTTTACCATCTAAGGTAGATAATTTGTATGCTCCCGATCCAAATTTAGCAGTAATAATATACGGTCCAAGCCAGTTGGGCTCGAATTTACCTTTAAGGTATTTAGTTGCATTAGTATTTTTTTTATTTTCTTTTAAAACAAGGTCACCGATCTCAAAGGATCGATGATGAACTTTCTTGAGATATGCTCTCTTAAGCTTGTTTTGGTAGGCACAAAGATGCTCCAAAGTATTGATGCACTTTTCATCTAAGAGTTCCAGATGACTAAATCTGCCAGCACAATATTCATCTCCTACTTCAGTATCTTGAAGTAGTAGAGCCAAAGAAGGAACTTCTAATTCAAAGGGAAAAATAGCTTCAGCGCCATAAACCAAAATGAAAGGTGAAGTTCCAGTGGGGGTGCGAACACTAGTTTGATATGCCCACAAAGCAGGATATAATTAGATGTGCCAATCTAGACCAGATTGATTGACCAATCTTTTGAGAATTTTGATTAATGTTTTATTAGATGCTTTTGCTTGGCCATTACCCTGAGGATAATAGGGAGTGGACCAACGATGTTGAATTTTATATTTTTGACATAATTTTTTGACATCTTTAATTTTGAAACAAGTTCCATTATCTGAGATGAGATTTGCAGGAATTTCGAACCTACAAATAATTTGATTAAAGATAAACTTGGAAACTTGGGTTCCAGTACAAGAAGCTAAAGGCATAGCCTCAACCCATTTTGTAAAATACTCGGTAGCGGTTATGATGAATTTGTGTCCATCAGATGACACTGGGTTGATTTTTCCAATGATATCTAAGCCCTATTTTGAAAATGGCCAAGGAGATGAAATAGCCTGCAGCTCTTGTGCAGGTGCATGGACAAGGTCAACGTGTTTCTGGCACTTGTCGCAATGATGCACATAAGCATGTCCATCATTCTCCATGGTAGGCCAAAAATATCCTATTCGAAGGAGCTTATTAGCAATGGCGTTACCACTAAAGTGTCCTCCACAAGATCCATCGTGGGCTTCACTCAAAGCTGATCTAGATTCGTCTAGATTCAAACATCTCAATAATCTGCCTTCAAAAGATCTCCTATATAAGGAATTACCAATAATCATGAAGCGACTTGCTCGTCTACGTAATAACCTACACTGGTTACTATGAAAACCTTCAGGGAAGGTTCCTTTTTGCAAAAAATTAAATATATCAGTGTACCATGGTTCAGGAGTAGTTTCATTGATTATAAACACATCCAAAGGTTCTAAGCATGATTTTCTTGAAGCGGGTTCCTGGAGTCGACGAATAATGATGGTAGCATATTCATCATCTAACTCCAAGGGTAAAAGAGATGCAACTGCAGCCATAGCATCAACCGCATGATTGCTAGTTCAAGGAATAGCTTCCAAAGTAACTTGATCAAATAAAGATAATAATTGCAAAACATATGTTTCATATGGGCGTAATTTATCATCTCTGGTCTGATAAATATCATTGATTTGATTTATGACAAGTTGAGAATCATCGAAAACTAATAAATTTTTAATTTTTAGGGCCAAAGTAGCTCGTAATCCAAGGATTAGAGCCTCATATTCAGCAGTATTATTGGTGCAAGCAAATGTTAATTTAAAGGATAGAGGTATAAGATGTTTTTGCGAAGATATTAAAATAATACCCGCACCAGCCCCACTCATGCATCGGGCTCCGTCAAAGTATAGGGACCATTGTTTAGGATGGTCTACCTCTAATTTAAGGCATTCATCGAGAAACTCAATGATGAGGGGATGGGTAGACTCTAAGGGTGCAGCAACTAATTGATCTGCTATTATTTGACCCTTAATAGACTTCTATCCTATAAATGTGAGTTCAAACTTGCTTAGTGCAAGAACCCACTTAGTTGTGTGACCAGATAAGTACGGTCGACTCATGAGATATCGCAAAGGGTTGAATATGGCAATAACATACGTTTTCTGACTGAGCATATAGTGTCATAGTTTTTGTGTAGAAAATACGACTGCTAGAAATAACTTCTCTAATATGGTATAGCGAGTTTCATAACTGATTAAGGTTCTACTGATGTAATAATTAGCACGTTCTTTCTTCTCATCGTCAAGTTGAGCTAACATAGCTCCTAAGGCAAAATCGAAAGCAGAAATGTACAAAATAAATGGACGATCAGATCTAGGTGGTGAAAGTACTGGTGGTTTAAGGAGATATTGTTTAAGGAGGTCAAATGCTTCCTGGCATTCGTCGTCCCAATGAAAAGAGACATCTTTCTTAAGAAGCTTAAGAAAGGGTCCGGTTTTGTCTGCCAACTTATCAATAAAGCGGTGAATAGCTTGAAGCTTACCTTGTAAACTTCGTAGTTCAGATATATTTGTGGGTGCGGGCATATCAGTGATAGCCACAATCTTGAGAGGGTCAATTTCAATGCCACGTAAAGAAACTATAACCCCCAATAATTTATCGGACTTAACTTCGAATATACATTTGGTTGGATTCAATCGGATAAGATACTCCCTTAACCGATCAAATACTTTTCTCAAGTCATTTAAATGATCATCTTCTTTGATGGAACGAGCTATAATATCATCTACATAATCATGTAGAATATCATGCATCATATCATGAAAGATATAAGTCATGGCTCGTTGATATGTTGCACATGCATTATTTAAACCGAATGGCATCACTTTCCAACAAAAGGTCTTGTTGTGGCTGATCCACAACACACCCCAAACTTGGGGACCCACCTTTTTTGCATGCTTTCACAAACAATCTCAATGACCCAGATGCTAAAAATCAAGAAAAAGGGGCAAAATTGCACAAGGATGAAAAGTGTCGTGAAATCGCGACATGTCGCAAAATCGCGACATGTCGCAAAATCGCTGCCGAAAATGAAAAGTGTCACGAAATCGCGACATGTCACAAAATCACGGTCAAACCGGTCAAACGGGGCAGGAGGCAGAAAGGTGTCGCGAAATCGTGACATGTCACAAAATCATGGTCAACGCAATCAACGACAGCAGGTGGGAGAAAAGCGTAGCGAAATCGCGATGTGTTTGATTTTTGCGGCCCAGAGAGGAGAGAGAAAGATGAAGCAGAAAAGTGTCACAATATCGCGACATGTCGTAAAATCGTGGGTCAAACCAGTCAAACAGGGCAAAGCAAAAAAGCGTCGTGAAATCGTGACAAGAAACGACAAAGGAGCATGAAGAGGAAATATGTCACGAAATCGTGACATGTCGTGTTTTCGCGGCTCCAAACAACGAAGTTGTACGAAACGAAAAGGGTGTAGCGAAATCGTGACATGTCGCAAAATCATGGTCAACACAGTCAACGACAGCAGCTAAGCAGCCTGAAGTGGAAAAACGTCACGATTTTGCGATAGGTTGCAGCAAGGGTGTATGAAGCGAAAATGTGTCACGATTTCGCGACAGGTTGCAGCAAAGGTGCATGAAACGAAAAAACATCGTGAAATCATGACAAAATCGAGCGAAAGGGCATGAAACAAAAAAACGTCACGAAATCGCGACAGAAACGAGCTAAGGCTTACGGAAGGAAAATATGTCGCGAAATCGCGACATGTTGCATTTTCGCAGTCAAAAGCAGCAAGGGAGCCCGAGATAGAAAAACGTCACGAAATCACGACAGCATGCAGCAAAGGTGCCCGAAGTGGAAAAATGTCACAATTTTGCGACGAAAATCGAGCCAATGGTACGAAACAGAAAAGTGTCACGATTTCACGACAGAAAACAGTGAAGCAGCACGAAAGAGAAAATTGTCGCAATTTCACGATAGAAAGCCGCCCAGGTGTATGGAATGAAAAAGCGTCGCGAAATCGCGACAGGTTGCGGGCAAATGGTACGGAACGAGGAAAACGTCGCGATATCGCGACATGTCATGATTTCACGACATGTCACGTTTTTGTGGCCAGGAAGGCGGACAAGGCTGCATGCTATTTTTTGGTCACGATTTTCATGGAACCGTTATAGAACGTGCAGAAAAGTGCGGGACATGTGGCGTACAGGCTGCAGAAGTGTTACAGAGAAGATCAAATGTCTTAATGTCAAGCATAAAGCCAAAACACATGCAGTCAAAGAAAGGTGAAACGAGCAGCCACTGGAAGATGAAACGAACCGTCATGGAAGGGGAATCAATTCAACAAGAAGTATAAATGCAGATGCACAGATTGGCACAGGGGGTGGGAAATCGTTGGAGCAGAGTTGCAGTGCTAGAGGCCAGAGGGTCATTCTAGGCCTGCTTCAAGGCTGTTTTCCTTCCTTTTTGCTGGTTTTTAGAAAACCAGAGAGTCTGCTATTGTAACATGATTTATTTTTAATGCAGAGCATTCAAAAATTTGCATCTTGTTGGCAAGAAAGGAGTTATTTTTTGCATGCATGTTTTAATGTTTATCTTTCCCTTTTTCAGATTTCTAGGATTATAGATGAATTTTAATGCAAGTTCTCTTGGTTGCTTCATGCGAATGTCTAAATCTGAAGAATAACAGTAAACCCCAGAGACCAACACTTAACTTATCTGGATTGTGCGTATTTTGCAGGTTCAATAGGTTAGGTTGCATGCATGGAAACCTCACATCTTCGGTTTTTCCAGGATGGGATGGCATCAAACTGAATGCAATTTTCAATTTCTTTTCTTTTGCATTTTATTTTTCTTCTTGCTGCATTTTATTTTTAGAAGTTCCAATTTTATTTACAAGCTTTAAAATAAAATAAAAAAACTTCAAAATCCATAAATAATTCCTTCATTTATGGCCTTTCATTAAATTTCATTTTGAAGTTACAGCATGGTCATATGAGGATCAAATCATATTTACTTTATCAGGGTTCAATGAACAATCACTAAATTATCACAGTAAAATAAACCACAGTGCCCCTTGTTTTCAGTTACTTGCAACCACTAAGGTGTTCCAAGCATTTTGATTAAATATCTTTATTTGATATTATTAATACATAGATGTAGAATGCTGACATAACAGGAACCTTGGAGAAATTGTTTCTTTGCAAGCAGAGGATTTAGAACCCAAATCCTATCGGAGAGTGTGTTTTCACAATCGGTGAAAATACCACTCAACAGGTCCCCTAAGGGGTAATAAATGTTGCCTTAGCCTGATATTTAGGAGCTATCCTGATCTGATTATAACCAGAGAATCCATCCATTAAGGATATCATTATGCTCCCAACAGTAAAATCAATGATTTGATCCATGTTGGGAAGAGGAAAATCATCTTTAGGGCATGCAACATTAATATCTCTAAAGTCAGTACAAACCCTAACTTTGGTAGCTTCTTTCTTAGTTACTGGAACTACATTTGAGATCCATTCAGCATAATCAATGGCTTGTATAAAAATAACCTTCAACAGCTTTTTCTAGTTCTCCTTTGACTAGTAAGGCCACTTTAGGATGCATTTTTCTAATTTTTTGTTTAATAGGTTTAGCATCTGGATGGACTACTAGATGATGCATAACTATAGAAGGGTCCAAAACTTGGCATGTCTTCATATGTCCAAGCAAAGACATCTTCATAGTATTTAAGAAATGAAATGTATTTATCTTGTTTTTCTTGACTTAATTCTGATCCAATATTGATTATGTGAGGGTTATCTTCGGTTCCAATGTTAATTTTTATAACGTTTTCAACTTCCATATGTAAATCTCTCTCAAAATTAGGTGGGGCGGGTGAAACACCCAATTCTTGTAATTCTTCCAAGGTTAGCTTGGATAATTCGTCTTGAGGAGTCGAGGCCTCAAGCTGGGCTATACTAGGTATAAAGCCATCAAAATAAAATCCGTTATGTAATAATTCATCAACGGAGACATCATGGAAGATATCCCATTCCAACTCATCGTTGGATTCGGCAATCATCTCAGGGTAGGCGATGGATAGCATATTACAGGTAAAGGGATTATTCTTTGAACGCAAAGAATCTTGTTTATCCAGATAATCTTGGTAACATGTAAGATGGTTATCCTCCTCAAATGGGAAGGACTGACCTTTACTAGGAAATAGGCCCACACCACATCGGGTAGGCCATGGTTCAACCTCAAAAGGTTCTTTCATACCATTTTGGGAAGGTCCCAAACCTTTCCCTTTATATCCCAATTTAAGCATTATGGGTTTAGCTTTAATATACTCATTAGCAAAATAGCAGCGAGCATATCCATCACAATGTGTCTTGATGTTTCTAGGTATTCTTCCCTAGTCATATCCCTTATAAATAAAAGCACAACTCCCGACTTGGTAAATACTTCCCATAGGCTATGGGAGGCCCAAGGTACGAGGAGAGGGTGGGAGTTTATTTAAAATAATGGCATCTTGCATAGTAGTGTTGGTTTCTTTTGATATAATAATTTTAGATAAATCGGGTAAGAGCTCATCAGTAAGAGCATAAGAGGTAGAAGGAACATTTCCTACATCGTCGGATGTGGAAAGGATGCTTGTAGTGGATGTAGATGTTATAGAGATATCGATGGGTGAATCTAAAGGTATGGAAGTTATAGGAGTAAAACAAGAAGCATTGGTTGTGGGTTTAGGATCCTTTTGAGGTCCTAATGTGGTTTGTTCGGAAGATGGTTGAACTATATGTAAAGATGAGGTTGACGGGGGAAAAGTAGATGATGTTATAGATGTGTGTTTCATACGTTTAGACAGATGATTGGAATCAGGACAGATGGATGACAGAGCTGGGCAAAATTGAACTCCAACAGGTTCTGCCATCACACACATATCAAAGGGTCTAGGGTCACCATGAATGGTAACCAACGGATTTTTAAATTTGAATTTAACACACTGATGTAAAGTTGAGGGAACAGCTCGCATTGCATTGATCCAAGGGTGACCCAAAAGTATATTGTATGATGCAGGGCAATGTACAATAAACACAGTCGTGTCTAAGTTTCTAGGACCAACTTGCAATCAACTTGCAATGGAATAGTAATAACTCCACACGTTTCTTATGTTTTGTCATTAAAGGCTTTTATGATCATATCAGTTCTTTTCATTTCGTCACTTCTAAAGCCAAATATTTGGTAGAAGTCAAAAGTGAATATGTTTAAAGATGAACCATTATCAATCAAGACTCGTTTAACGGATACATCCCCAATTAAGGCAGTAATATATAAGGGGTTATCATTATGTAAACTATGTTGTGGTATATCTCTATCTCGGAAGTCAATACAATCGACTTCTCGAGTTATGATAGTATTGGACATGGCTTCAGGTTGAATATTTTGTGGTACCATCATTTGGCTTAATATGAGCATTAATTCATCCCTATGGGTAGAAGAAGATCTTAAAAGGTCCAAAAGTGAAATCCTAGCTGTAGTATTGGATAATTGTTCATTAATATTATAAGGAGGCTTAGTTTGAACATTAGGCACATGATTCCCTTTATTGGGATTTTTCAAAACAAATGGAGCTGATCCATCGTTATGAGTTTGATCCTGTTGAGAGTTTTGAGCCTGTTGTCGAGTAACGAATTCGATGGTACCTACAATATTATTTTGAGGATGATGAATTGGTCTCGGTCTAGCGTTTATGGCTTGTTCATTATAAAGGAACTGATGAGAAGATGGTCGAGTAGTAACTCTTCTAGGAAATGGTTCTTTCGGAACCATAGAATTTGTGATGGGTTGAATAGGATCTGATTCATGTTCAGAACTATTCGATTGATTGAAGTGATTTCCATGTCACTTTCAGTATCATATTCTACATCACTAAGATCAGGTGTTCGAATATTATATAGAGGTCTGGTCGTAACCATGGATAAAGTTGTGTCAAATATTTCTAAATCATGAATAGGTAAATGCCCACTAATGGCTCCTACATATCGGGTAGGAGGGGGAACATTATAATGTTCAATTTGATTAGCCACCTCTTTACCATGCTTTGGTAAAGGATGTTGAAATATGTCTAATGATTGATTGGCATTCTGATTTCGACTTTGAGGGATGTTCTTTTGAGCATTATTAGGAGGATTTTGTTTAGGTTGAAAGGCTTGCACCTCCATCTCGTTGTTATCAATTAAATCTTGTATTTTATGTTTTAACCTTTTACAAGAGTTGGTAGCATGTCCAGGTCCTCTATGGAAATCACAATGTAAATCAGCTCTATATCCGGATATAGTTGGATCAGGTTCTCGGATAGTTGATAATTGGATCAATCCTCGTGCTAGTAATTGTGGGAGAATGGTTGATAAAGGTTGATTTAACCTAGTAAATTCTCAGGGTGGTTTATCAGGAGGTTTTAATATGAACTTCTCTGTTGTTTTTGCAATATTAACATTGGCAATGTTTCTGCTATCAATGACTCCATCACCAACAACTTGTTTATTTTTATATTTATTTCTGGATGTTTTCTCATCATCTTTCCTTTTGAGGTGACCTCTTCTAATGAGAGCGTCTTCCACTCTTTAGGCTAAGTCTATATCTTGATCAAAGGTGGTCAAGGTAGCAGTTGATAATTCATAGGATAGTTGTTTTTGTAAATTATTGATAAAAATATCCAACATTTCCCGATAAGTTAACACAAAGTGTAATTTTCCTATCAACCGCCTCCATCGAGCTAAGAAGTCAGCAAAACACTCATCTTTGTCTTGTTTTAGGTTGTACAAATCTTTAATGGTTACATGCCTTTCAATATAGGCACTAAATTGATGCACAAAAGACTCAGTAGTCTCTTCAAAATTTCTCAAAGAATGAGTGGGCAATTGATAATACCACTCCAATGCCATCCCTCCTAAAGTTTTTGGGAACATCTTTAGTAATAACAAGTAATCATGTGATATATCATGACAAGCTATCCTAAACATACGAAGATGCTCTATGGGATCTTCGGTTCCTTTATATATAGGTAGGATAGGCATGGGAAAGTGTTTAGGATATGGTTGTGCTACAACTATAGGATCTAGAGGTTGACTACACATCTCTCGATAATTGTACGAGGGACGGTAGGGATCTATTTGGTCCATGCGAGAGACTAACTATTTCACCATGGCTTCCAGATTACCAATTTGTCCACCATATTGGTTCGGTGGTACATGAGTGGGATTTGTGAGCGTAGGAAGGCGGGACATAAGGATTAGATGCTATATTGTTGTTATGTAAATGGTTGGTAGGAAGAGTATTATGAAGAAGATTTGTTGTAGCATTATGTTGTATCCTAGATTGTTGGAAATTGGTATTTGGTTTTGTTTTAGGATTTTGTTGATTTGAGGTATATTGATCAATAGCTTGGCAAAATAGAGCCATGAATGAAGGTTTATTTTGTGTGGGAATAATCCTAGGCTTGATAACAGACACTTTAGGTGGTTGGGTAACCTGTTGTTGTTGCATGTTCTGGATCATTGTGGCCATATCCAAATTGGATGGTCCAGCTTGATCACTTTCTTGATCAACAAAATATAAAGGATTAGTGCGTGTGTGATATATGTCTTCTAGGGTTGCTTGAGTGTCACTAATTTGATCTTTGTCCATATGGACTGCTCTATTAAGAGTGCCAATATTAGTATTGAGGAACCTCCATAAATGTTCCATGTTCTCAAAAGTAACAACTCCTTCCGGAGATATTTTAGGGGATGAGGATCCTTCCTCTCTATCATTTTCTTTTTGTTCATTTCCTACAACAAATTCTTCTTCTTTTTGGTCGAAGGTTCTTTCTTCCTGAATTGGGTCTTTAGGAAGGACATCTGGGTTATTTTCTGGTTTCCTTAACCAATCTTCTTCTACTTCAATTTGTTTTCCATTCTTGAGTTTAGTCATTATGTCTAAATTTATATTTTAGCAAATATATATTAATATATTTGCAATAGATTTGGGAGGTATATATTTTAATTATATACCTACTATAATACTCAAAAGAAAATGTTTTGATTTTTGTTATGATATTGTTTTGTTTTTATTTATTTATATATATATATATATTGTATGTTTACAAAGACAACAAACATCACACTAAATGCAAGAAATAACAATAATAAATGAATGGCTTAGTTTTCTATAAATAGTTTATAGATGTCATTGATAGGATCAAGTTCATCAGGAGTCATGAAATGCTCCTCTTCAAATTGAAAATGATTTTTCAAGAACTTGATAAAATGTGCTATAGTGATATTATATGTTTCATACTTTGACTGGTAGAAATAAAGTTCATGGCAATACTCTCGATATAACACATCTCTAGGAACTCTATACCATCTTTTTCTATTCGTAAAAACAACCTCTTGATCCTCTATATGAGATAGAAATTTGTGTACTACAACTGCATTCTCAAGATATTCCTCAAAGGTGTACAACTCTGAAGACACATGGGCTCTTTTATCTGCTAACCATCTATGGCAAGATCTCTAAAGTTCATGATATAAGGTCACTTGATCAGGATCCAGGATTCTATCTAGGACAAACCTCTTAATTTGCCTAAGCTCTGTTGCCCTAGATCCAATGATACCCAATCTCCTATCAAGTTCATCCCACAAAGGTTGAACCTTATTTGTTTGAGGTACTCTAAGCACAGAAGTAACCTCTATAGCTGCTAATTGATTTTCAACATTAATGGTGATAGCTCATCTTTTATTATAATCTACCATATAAATATGATATGCAATCTTGGATTCTAAATGCATTTATGTTTTATTTTTTATTTTGGATTATTTTCAAAAGGTTTTTAGTTTTTCATGTCGGGTTCACCAAAATGTATTGCTCCAAATTTTTTGCATCCTTACCCTCAGGCTATAGGATCCGCACCCGTAAGGGGGATGCGAGAAGGATGGGACAATACCTCATACTGAGAGGCCCTTTGAAGGTCCCACCTCTCGGAGGAGGAGTATAAAGGTGAATTTTCGATGGATGGTGGGTTCACCAGGAAACTTTTGAGTGGCAGTTTCCACGCCTAGGTTGGGAATGGGTTTAATGTGTTTATTTTGTACTTTAATCATTCAACCCCTAGGTTTGGACAAGATGAATCTAAGATATTCTATATGTCAATATAGATTTAAATGAATACAAAAAATAGAAATGCATGTTAAACATAGAGAATATGCTAACTAGGACAGTACATACCTGATTTCGGATGTCTGATGAAGATTATGAGTTTTGTAGCAGTCCAAATCATCTCAACTCATACGTAATCATCTGATATTTCACATAATCATCATAAATCACAGTCGATCATCTGAGATCAGACGAAATCGTTTGAAATTTGATGAATTCGTCAAAAACCTGCAATCACAAAAACAGATACAAAATACCAAATATGCAACTGCAGAAGCAACGAAGAATGATAGCAATAATAGTAAACATGCCTAAATGATGGATTCAAATAACAAACAAGAGAAATGCAATAGATTTAATGTTTGATTTTAACTTTATCATGCGGTTATGCTAAATGAGGTGAACTCCAAGATGCATAAACATAATAACTAAGATAATGTATAAAGAAATGCAAAAAAATGATAAATATATGCAAACTCTAGACTCTGATTGCCCCCAATCTGGACTACAGTTAGGATCACCTCCAATCGTACAAGATCGTCTGTGCTCCTTGACAGGATCATCCGAAATAATCTAAAATCGCTTGCGACGATCCAATCTTGATCCGACTGAAAAACAATAAAGTTCCTGCAAGAAAATGTGAAATACAGAATGCAGACAGTAGTGCGAGGATGCTCTAGTGTATAAGGGACTAAATCTGTAGGGAAATCCATCAGCTAGGGGGTTCAGGGGGATAAACTAGAAAAATCCTAGTTTATATAGGATTAGGGGGAGGCTAGGAGGTTGAGATCACCCAATCTGGGAGATCTCCAATGGGGGGAATCTCCAACTGCACAGACGCGCTTCTGCCCAAGTTGGAGAGGCTATTGAAACAAAAGCTAATTATGAAAATTTAGTTTTAGGACAAAATCGTTTGGACGCTCTATTCCAGACGAATTTGTAGATCGGTGACAATTTCGTCTAATATGCGATGATATCGTCCAACAGTCAAAACAAATCCTAAAAATGGCACGAAAAAGAAGGGAAGCGGGTAACAAGCGGTTTTGGGGCAGTTTTGGGGTTAAAATTTAAATTTTTATCTTTTATATTTTACTAAGGGTTTAACTGCACCAATTTTAGGGTGCTACAGTATCAAATTCATGACTTGAGGATATTAATACTATAGCCTGGACGCACGATTATTTAGAATGTTTCCAAGTAACCTACTCATTTGAATTGACTATTATGAAAACTATACTCCATTTTATCGAGGATTTTGTGTTGCACACTCGATAGTCTGTGCTTTCCACTAAAACCCCCACCCAAAACAATGATAGATTTGGTTAGCAACAAAATAGTTTGCATAGATGCACAATGATGACTAATTTGGGTGAGATTTGGGATTTGACTCGATATCCTCTACTCCATCAATCCGGTATGAATTAATATCGACTACACCCAATCAACATCACAACTGATCCAAGATAATGGCTAAGGTCGAAATCGATTAGTAATGGTAATTTCTTGCCTGCTTGAGCTCGCTAGGTTTCTTTTAAAACTTTCACTATTGTGAAAGGTTTCGAAAAGGCGTCGAGTGAGGCTTTCAATAAGCTATAGAAATTTTACTTTACCCTTTGGGTTTTTGATTACATTCTCAATCATCCTCATAATAGCCATGCTAAGGATTTATCAGCAAGTAGCAGGTAGGTAATGATCCACAAAGTCTAACCAACGATATAGCTCTGCATTGATCATCTTGTAAAGATATATACATAATCTTTAGGAAATAAAAATGCACTTCTAAGGTTTCGACAATCTACATTGTAATTGACATGATATTTTATATTATTTCTTTGATTGCGTTCGGATAGGGCAATGTTTGTGGATATTAATCAAATGTCTTGATATCACAACATAAATTCTTTCTTGGTTATAAAAAAAGGTGCAAGGCCCAATGACAAAAAATGAATGTGGCACCCAAATAAAGCATACATATATTTTTATAAGTCCACCTAATATTTAAGAGGCCTACTGTAGTCGATTTGGGAATCGCTAGTCGTATACACATATCCCCCTTACATTGTGAAATAGATAATAATTCATGGAGTAAAGCTAATAGTTTTTAAAGTAGTATTAAGGAGCTCATCATAGCATATGAAATTGGACCTAAAAAGATCCTATTCAATATTAATTTATACCAACAATAGAATATAGGGAAGAAGAGAAAGTACCAACCTGTTTCTCCAAACTTCACTTCCCTTGGGGT
The DNA here is from genome assembly GCA_028583015.1 of Wollemia nobilis. Lineage (NCBI taxonomy): Eukaryota > Viridiplantae > Streptophyta > Pinopsida > Araucariales > Araucariaceae > Wollemia > Wollemia nobilis. Next base: position 840,441 of record JAQPPZ010004560.1, on the reverse strand, counting down.
TTGCATTTCAAGAGCCTAATCTTCCACCCTTGCTTACTCCTTCCAAACTCTAAGATTACTCTTTACTATAACTAGGAACTCTTTCAGGCCTTCTAGTTTCTGATCCACCCAAGGTAGAGAGCATACTCCCTAGGGCCCTTAAGACTTTCCTCCCAAAATTCCTAGATCCCATTTCTTCTCAAATATCCTCTATTTATAGGACACTTCTCCACTCATGGGCCAAATTGTGAACACACTATAATAATATTAAAAATATGCCTTGGGCCCATTGTGACTTATCATGTCTTGTAAGGTATAACCAACAGTAGAAAAAGGGTCCACTTAGATATAAGGGGAGTGTCCTTATTTTTGTTTTGTATCCTTTCTCATGGGGACGAATATAAAACTAATACTATTAAAGTAAAGAATGGGTACAAGGTTAGAACTATTATTGATAGGGTAAGGAATCTCCTTTTTAATTTCCACCAATGTAGGGAAGCCATATGGGTATTTTCCAATAGATAGGATATATATATATATATATATATATATATATAATATTTAAAAATCCTATAGTCCTTTTGAGTCCCATGTAATTGGGTCCAGTAAGTTTACACATAATTTATAATTTTGCAAAAGATAATTCCTCAAATTTATCTTTCACAAGACCTCATAATTAATTTCCAATTAATTACCTTCTCTAAAAGATAATTAAGATTTTCCTATCATTCATAAAATTCTTTTATTAGAATTTTTGTAGGATTCTTTAGAGTCTATGCTTCTTTTATCAGACATTAATTGATCCCCAAGATCAATTAATATCCTTTAATTAAGGCTGGAGGGTGGTGGGTCATGACAGGACTTTAGTTAACAAATTTTAGTTTTGATGACTTATCTTATTTACATTTATTTTGAGAAGGCGATTGGCAGGATCACACATCATATTTTTAAATTCAATAACTTCCCTTAGATTGCATGAGAAGTAACTTACATGTCAATCTGAATCCATAGACTTATGTGGTACTATACACTATTTGTGCATCACAAGGTTTTATGATTTACCACAATCCTAAGCTTTCATGACTTACCACTATCCTATTGTAGTGTTTGAATTTGAAGGGATCATAGGCATTTATTTTATTAGAGTCTACTATGGAAAATAGTATAATGTGCAACTAAAGAAAACATCATTACTAATTATAAATAAAATATTAATGAATTTTAAGGAGTTTGCTTAGGTCCGAGGTGTAGACCAATTGGTTCATCCAAACCCCATAAGGGGCGGAGGTCCAAGGTTCAAATCTTGGGCCTCGTCGGAATGAACGCTTGTCCCTTTCCTGGTGCTTTCAGTGGCATAAAAGGTTTAAAATGATTGTGGCATGGTGGTTATAGGGGTGGACTACACAAAGATCTGTGTGGCGGCTTCTAGGGTGGACAACGCAGAATACTATGGCGGCCATAAAATTCTGGAAAACCTACCCTGATTCGTGGTGGCTACTGATTCCACCATGTAAATTAAAAAAAAAAAAAATTATAAATAAAATAATATTACATATTACAAGAACTTGAAAAGTATGATTACATAAAATAATAGGAATAACAAGTATAGTTTTGACTATTCCTATGGATACAATTAAATAAATGTTAATATACTATTACTACTATGAAAAAACACAAAGGATTTTGTAGATAGCTACCTATAGGTAAATCATATGATACTTCCAACTAATCCTACACTTCCAATGTGACATTTCTCCAAGGAACATGTATTGATCTCCCATTGTTAGGAACTCAAAACAAGATACTTAGAATAGAATCACAAATGCAATTATGCAAATCTATATTTTTAATACTAAAAATTAAGTCATAAGCTTATCTAAGATATACACATACTAAGTTCTTGGGATAATCTCATAGTTAAAAAATTTACATTTTGATCGAATTCCTAAAATATTCATTTAATTTATAATAAATAAAAATATTAAAAAAATCCTATCCATAACAGAGTATCTAACTAATCTATTCTATAATAAAATAATTTGATATTCTAGTTCCAATTTTTGGAAAGTATTACATTATTAGGTGCATGCCAATGTACCATATTGGTATATTATTAGATTAGGTGTGTGTCCTAGATTAGTGAGAGTTAATATTTTATGTCATGTCATAATGTGCAGGATATTGACAAGTGTCATGTTATTATGTGTGCAAGTGTTATGTATGTAAATGTGCACAAGTGTTCAATATGTAAGAGTGCACATGTTTCCTTAGATTAAGAAGAGTCAAGTGAAGAGTCTAGTACAAGTGTGTGTTCAAGATAGAGTCATGTGTATGCAAGTGGCAAGTATAGAAGCCAAGAGTCATAAGACTTGGCATATGAAAGGAAGAGTCATAGTAACCAAAGAGTCATCCTAGAATGGCTATATATTGCTCCATAGAAGACAAGGCATATGAAGTATGATAATCAATATCATTAGATTATTAGATTATCATATTGCCTACAACTACTACAATGCTCTATATTGTAATCTGATGGGGGACGGGAAAGTCGAACACACGTAAATTCCAAAAAAAATTCTTCGATTAATCTGATATCCTTTACATCAACAGAGTTATAGCCCGCAGGCTTACAATAACCAGAGATCCAACTGGTATTTTCCATGCACACTCTCTATCTCCCCCGACCTTCCAATCCACCCTCGATCTCTCACAATTTTCGAGTTTTTATCGAGGTCTCGGCCCTCTAGGTCATTAATCACCCTTCTGGAAAATACATTAAATAAAACCTGCAAAATCGGCTTCCCCCATCGAATCTTAAATTTTCCTTTCGTAATTGGCCAACTCCCTGACCCGCCATGAAAGCACGCATTTAATAGGCCCTTCCCCTACAACCGCTGTCTCTTTTCCCATGCGCGTGGCCTGTCCACGTGTCCATTTTTTATTTGTCTTCAATTGGTCGCGAAATCGCGACATGTCGTGATATCGGGACCATTTTTCCAACGAGCCCTTTGCCTCGGTTTGTGTCGTGATATCACGATGAAAACTCCCTCCGTGCTTTTGCTTCTAAAAATTTTGTGATGTCGTGACGTCGTGATATCACGATGAAAACTCCCTCCGTGCCTTAGCTTCCAAAAACGTCGCGATGTCGCGCTATCGCGACGAAAACTCCCTCCATGCCTTAGCTTCCAAAAACGTCACGATATCACGACAAAAACCTCACCTTGCCTTAGGTTCTTTCCACCTTCAAAAAACCTCGCCTTGCCTTAGGTTCTTTCTGCCTTCGCCCTTCGGTTCAACTTCCGCCTTTGCCTTTGCCTTTGCCTTCTGGTCGTCATGACATCGCGACGTCGCGATATTGCGACATCATGATGTCACGATATCGCGACATCGCGATGTCACGACGAAACTGCCCCCGTGCCTTAGTTCCAAAATAACATCATGATATCACGACGTCGCGATATTGCGACGTCGTGAAATCACGTCAAAACTGCCCCCTTGCCTTGGCTTCCAAATAACAAACTGCCCTCGTGCCTTAGTTCCCAAATAACGTCGCGATATCGTGACGTCGTGATATCACGCCGAAACTACCCCTTGCCTTGGATTCCAAATAACGTCGCGATATCGTGACAAAACTTCTGACTTGCCTTGATTCCCTCTTTTGAAAACACAAATACTTAGAAAAAATTAGTTTGATGCAAGATTGCTCTGTTGTCGTCGGATGCTCCTGCATCAGACACCCGAGGTAAATGGAGAAGTGACCTTCACTTTTGTGCTGTTCGGTCTGTGTTTCTTATAACAGCTCCAAATGTGCACCTACCTCTGTAGCTCGCTTAAACCCCGTTTCTTGGAAAAAATATTTTCTGCCTTCTACTAGACAAATTCTGGCACTGCTGCACACCTTCTCGTCCACTACCTGTAATGGCTTTAATTTGTGGCACACTCCATATTTCATCAAGGAGTACGTATTTGCACGACCATCATGCACTGCACTCCGATCAAACTGCCATGGCCTTCCTAATAGCAAATGGCAAGCATCCATGGGGAAAACATCACACAGGACCTCATCCTAGTATCTCCCAATCTGGAACGTGACTAAGCACTGTTCACGGACCCATGCTCTTTGGTCCTTTCGCAACCACGCAATCCGATATGGATGTGGGTGTCTCCTCCTCTCCAATTGTAACTTAGTGACCATCTCCTCGAAGACTAAGTTATTTGTACTCCCATTGTCTATAATAACATTACAGACTTTGCCTAAACTTTTGCATCGCGTGCGGAATAGGCTTCTCCTCTACTCTGGCTTGTCTTCCTCAATCAGCATGGCTCTCCTCACGATCATTGCTTCTCCTCTCTCAGCTTCTTTAGAATGTTCAGATTCAGCATCTTCCTCTGCCACAGCAGCTCTGGTAGGACCCACATGTTTCTTGTTCACCCTATCGAGGTGCTAGGGACACTCATATGCCCGATGTCCCTCTTCTCCATAGTGGAAACATGTTCCTCGAAACACTCCTCTTCCATACCCACATCCAAATCTACCTCTTCCCCTTGGGTAGCCATTGTTCTAAACTTGGGGTTTGGGTTCCTCATCTTCCTTCTGATCCCGGCTGCTACTAACCTCTTCTTTCTTCTCCTCTTTTCTTCCACCAGTATTTCCTTCGTGCCCTCTTCCTCTTTTCTTGCTCTCAAACCTTCTGTTCAGTTTTTCTTCAACCTTCAGAGCAAACTAATAAGCATCTTCAATGGTGCTCACCCGAACTAAGCTCAACTCTTCCTGGATACTGGGTCTCAACCCATTGATATATTGGGCCACCTTCTCCTTGCTTGCTTCTAAATGGCCAGTTCTGATGGAGATCTTATAAAACTCCTTTGTGTATTCTTGGACAGTTTTATTCATCTATCTCAAACTCTGCATTTTTCTTAGCAGATCCAACTCGTAATCTGTCGAAATAAACTATCTTTTTAATTTTTCTACCATCCGTTCCCATTTTGTTATTCTCTCTTTTCCTCTTCTATTCTACTCTAGCTGTACCCCCTTCCACCATATGCTGGCATGACCTTTCAGTTTGGTCTTGGAAAATCTGACCCTCTCGGGATCTTCAACTTCTTCATACTCAAAGTACTCTTCTAGATCATTGATCCAGTCGATCAATTCCTTCGGATCCAGATTCTTGGAATACATGGAAACTTCCATCTTCGGCCTTTTCCCAATCTGGGATATGGCTTTGTACAGTCTGGCTTGTGCCGGATCTACAGCCTCCTCTTCTTCTTCATCCACTTTGTCCTCACTACCATCATCTCTTCTTGGTTCGTGCCCTCTGCGCAGTTCTTCTTGCAGGGCCTAAACTTGCCTCTGCAAAGCCCGGACATCTGCTGCTATCGCCATGCCTCTCCCACCAACGAGGTTTCTTCTCGGAGGCATTCTACTCACTTTCTCACGAGCCTTTCCATAGATCCTGGTGTAACTGCCTCACGTCCAGTGATCTGTTACACACTCAGGAACTTCGGGCTCTGATACCACTTAATGGGGGACGGGAAAGTCGAACACACGTAAATTCCAAAAAAAATTCTTCGATTAATCTGATATCCTTTACATCAACAGAGTTATAGCCCGCAGGCTTACAATAACCAGAGATCCAACTGGTATTTTCCATGCACAATCTCTATCTCCCCCCCCGACCTTCCAATCCACCCTCGATCTCTCACAAATTTTGAGTTTTTATCGAGGTCTCGGCCCTCTAGGTCCTTAATCACCCTTCTGGAAAATACATTAAATAAAACCTGCAAAATTGGCTTCCCCCACCGAATCTTAATTTTTCCTTTTGTAATTGGCCAACTCCCTGACCCGCCATGAAAGCACACATTTAATAGGCCCTTCCCCTGCAATCGATGTCTCTTTTCCCACGCGCGTGGCATGTCCATGTGTCCATTTTTTATTTGTCTTCAACTGGTCGAGAAATTGTGACATGTCGCGATATCGCGACCATTTCGCTAGTGAGCCCTTTGCCTCGGTTTGTGTCGTGATATCGTGACAAAAACTCCCTCCGTGCCTTTGCTTCCAAAAACGTCGTGATGTCGCGACGTCGCGATATCACGATGAAAACTCCCTCCGTGCCTTAGCTTCCAAAAACATCGCGATGTCGCGACGTCATGATATCACGATGAAAACTCCCTCCGTGCCTTAGCTTCCAAAAATGTCGTGATATCACGACAAAAACCCCGCCTTGCCTTAGGTTCTTTCTGCCTTCGCCCTTCAATTCAACTTGTGCCTTCGCCTTTGCCTTCGCCTTCTAGTCGCCGTGACATCGCGACAAAAATGCCCTCGTGCCTTAGTTCCCAAATAACGTCGCGATATCGCAACATCACAAAATCATGTCGAAACTGCCCCCTTGCCTTGGCTTCCAAATAACAAACAGCCCCCATGCCTTAGTTCCCAAATAACGTCGTGATATCGCGACGTCGCGAAATCGCACCGAAACTGCCCCCTTGCCTTGGCTTCCAAATAACGTCGCGATATCGCGACAAAAATTTTGACTTGCCTTGATTCCCTCTTTTGAAAACACAAATACTTAGAAAAAAAATTAGTTTGATGCAAGATTGCTCTATTGCTGCTGGATGCTCCTGCATCATAATCTCTATATGAGATATTTGTAATAAAAAGAGGAGTAATACAAGTTTGCATACATTTGAGCAAATAGTATTGTAAGTGTTCATATTGTGCATATTTTACTCCTTATTGTTGAATGTTATTACATATTAGTTGTCTTATTTATCTCTGTTACAATATCTTTATTGAATTATTATATTGCAACTTTATTATATTCGATCATGTGACTGTATTCCTGTGAATCTCATATTAAGTATAAGGTTTCAAAAGCCATCAGTGGTATCAAAGCTACAACAAGATTGCTTGCATGGGATTTGAAAGTTGTATAAGGCTAGAGTATTTCCATAAGGTTGAAGAATAACTTGTGAAGACTAGGACTCAACAAGGATCTTTCCACAAGGTTGAAGGATAACCTATGAAGACTAGGATCCCTATTTGAGCGAATCAACTTGAAGATAGTTAATTATTTAGGACATAGCCAACCCTGATATTTTATTTATTTTTTGGAATTTACATTGTGGAATCAGTAGCCACCATGAATTCAGGCAGGTTGTCCAAATTTTATGGCCTCCATAATATTCTACGATGTCCACCCCAGAAGCTGCCACATAATTCTTCGCACAGTCCTCCCCTATAACCACCATGCCACAATCATTTTAAACCTTTTATGCCACTGAAAGCACCAGGAAAGGTATAAGTGTTCAGTACAACGAGGCCCAAGATTTGAACCTTAGACCTCCACCTCCTTTACGAGGTTTGGTCGAACCAATTTGTCTACACCTCAGACCTATCCAACCCTTATATTAATAGTAAGTTTTAGGGATAAAAAGCCCTTGATATCAATACTAGATTCTTAAGTAATGCTAAAAAAGGTATAATATTTTGCTATAGTAAAATTGATCTTCAAAAGTTGAGAAGCTTCCTACAATAGATAGAGAAGACTTTCATCTTCGATTGCTTGAAGATCGAGAGCTTTCCTCACATAGGGATTGATTTGAAGTTGTAGTAAAAGAAGAGACATTGAAGATAGGAGACCCACCATAAGAAGTCCCATAGAAGATTTAAAATAGAAAGAGGAGACCTAATAAAAATAGATCTCATAGCCAAAAGAGATAGGAGACCCAAGAAAAAGTGGTCCCATAGATGACAAATATAGAAGACCCAAGAGAAGTGATCCCATAAACGCTAGAGATGGGACACCCAAGGAAAATTCGTCCCATATAAGTCAGATATAAAGAGAAGACCTAAGAGAAGAGGTCCTAGAATTGGCAGAGATAGGAGACCCAAGAAAGAGGTCCCATATAAGCCATTGGAGTAAAGAAAAGAGAAGAAAAAATAAGTCAAGTAGGGATATAAGGATTTGGAGTAATAAAAATTCCTAGAGGTGAAAGTCTACAAAGAAGAGAATATATGGATCCTTTAGATGTGCCTTATGTAAAAGTAACCTTAAAACATTAGGTTATTTTTTCCACTATCCCTTTGCTTACACCATTTGTGGCTACAAATGTGAATACATTAGGTACCTTTGTCCATATTGAAAGAGTTAATAAAATATTGGATTAATTATTTCAAGTCAAAGCATTTTGCATTTGTAGAGAATTGATCCTGCAATTATTTTTTGAAATCTATGGATTAAAAGAAAGTAATAGATTTTTTAAAAACAAATTTTAGAATCATGCCCAAGTTTAAAATGGTACTATTGACTTGCTTATAAAACATTGATAGGCATGGTGCTCATTATGGGAAGTCTCAATCATAGAAAAGAGGTGCTTGCCTCTTGGTTATAGAATCTGAATAATACATACATGGACCATCTATGACAATGAGGTTACGATAAGGATTTGTTATTATCTATGGTAAAATAGAAATGTACATAAGATGTGTTCATTAGCATTAATTATGATGAGGCTTTTAGAGGAAGCCTAAGGAAAGTTGATGAATATGGTGTTTTTTGAAATAAAAAATTATATGGAACTTCATGTAATGACTATAAAAAAACTAGGTCGCTTCCTGTAGGGATCATTTTTTTTATTAGCATAAAATCTAGGTTTTTGAAAGGGCCCAAACCTTTTTACAATCCTAGACTAGTTTGTCTAGTCTTACCAACAAAAAATCCTCATCTTTGAAGGCTACATGACATTCAAAACATTGAACTACCTTGTTTCAAAACTCTACAGATTTACATTCATTACTAGTTACTTTACATTCATATCTTTGAAGAGTCTCCAAAAAATGAACCCTCAATAAACAAGTCCACAGATCTTCAAAAAATGAAACCCTAAGCAAACAAATTCATAGATATCTAGAAAATGGAGCCCTTAGCAAGAAAATCCCACAAGAACCCAAATCGACAGATTTCTCACTCGAAACCTCACAATGTTTCCAAAAAGTGGGGATCAAAATTTTAATTGAAAAAGGATGGAGATATATTTGAATTGAGGGGGATTCACAAAATATTATTAATGCAATTAAGAAAAATGAATGCTAGGAATTGTTTAACAATAACATTTTTTTTTATGTCCATCAACTATTTTTAGAGGTAATATCTTGAAAATGTTAACATATATATAAAGAAATAAATAGAGTAGGAAATAATTTAGCTAATCATTGTGTTGATCTTTGACTTAATGAAATTCAAAATTTTAAAATAATTAATTAACCAAGGGGGATTTTATCTCTAAATGGAAATGATATCAAGGAGTTGAGAGAGGAACATAGTAGTTTGGGAAAGATGAATATATCTAATTAAAGATAAATTATAAATGGTCTAAATAGTAAATATAATGTTTTGATGGGAGTGGGCCCAAATAGAATATATATATATATATATATATATATATATATATATATATATATCTTAACACTTCTTGGATAATAGATGTAAAACATTGTATTGATTTTGTTATTTATAAATTGAAATTTATTAATTTATTTGATGTATTGTGAAAATATTTGTACATAATCCATTTTGTTTAAATAAGGAAAAATAAATTTGAAAACAAGTTTACATGGTCTATTGATAAAATAATATAAGTTTTTATGGGATTGAAGTATTGCTTCAATTGTTTAAATTCTTCAACTTTCAAGGAGATTAAGTCCCAAAACTATATGAAACTACTTTTATAAAGGATTTTATTTACCTAATATATGTTTGTCTAATCAAACTCCTAATATCCAAACATGATGTATAACTATACTCAGAATTAGATTTAAAGTTTGAAAATTCTATTAAAAATTTCAATGTCTTACCACTAACCAACTTAAATTATACCAAACTATTATAATACCAATATATAATTAAAATATAATTCTAGTTTCAATTCTATTAATTTATTAAAAAAAAAATAATATAACATTAAAAACATGGATTAAAAAGGTTAATGTGAAAAACCAAGAAAATGATCTCAAGAATAAAACACAAATAAATTTTATTGGAACCAACAATTATATTCAATAAAAAATAAGAGAGGTTACAATAAAAGGGAGCTAGAAAAATCATAGCTCGGGGTGTAAGGCCACCCAAATAATCAACATCGTAAAGACAAGACCTAAGGCCAAAAACAAAACCATCCTTTAAAAGGGTGAATAAACATAATAACTAAACAAAGGGAGCCACTCCAAGAGGAGACCGATCCCTACTGTAGGCATTGAAAGAACAACTTGATGCTGGATAATGTCAACCCCTCAACCTACTATGTCAAGGCCTCAAAGAAACAAAGGGACCTTAAGGCAGAGGGAGGTTAGGTGAAGCCATGCTGATAGTGCATGGAGCCTCACACAAGTATGGTTATGCATAAGGGGTAGTACCGAAAAAGTATTTATCAAATCGGGGCGAATCAACGTGAAAACTATATAAACTATGGGGCGAATTTTTCAAATTTTTGAAGAAATTTTTTCAAAACATGGCGATTTTTTTTCAACTACAAGTATCAACAAAATTAGCAGAAGGCGGTAGTAGAAGGTGATTAGCGAAGAGCGAGAGAAGGTGAGAAAAGCGACGAGAAGGTGACGAAACAAGGCGACGATAGAAGGCGATTGAGAAGGCGACTAAGAAGGTGACGATAGAAGGTGACGACATAAGGTGGCGACACAAGGTGATAGCGAGAAGGGCGACACAAGGCAACTAGCAGAATGAGACTAACATAAGGTGACTGGTAGAAGGTGACTGGAAAAAGGTGACTAACATAAGGCGACTAGCAAAAGACGACTGGCAGAAGGTGACTGACATAAGGCGACGATAGAAGGAAGGGAGAAGGAGACATAAGGTGACTAACATAAGGTGAGGGAAGGTGACTAACAAAGAAGAGAAGGAAAGGGAGAAGGAATTGACACAAGGCGACTAGTAGAAGGTGTGACACAAGGGTGTAGAAGGTGGTGACATAAGGTGACTAGTAAAGGTGAGGACATAAGGCGATTGGAAAAGTGAGTGAAAGTGATTGGTAGAAGGCGACTGGCGAAGGTGAGTGGCACATGGTGACTGGCATATGGTGAGTGGTAAAAGGTGAGTGGCACTAGGTGACTAGTAGAAGGCGAGTGGCACATGGCGACTGATAGATGGTGAGTGGTGCAAGGCGACTGACAGATGGCGAGTGGTGCAAGGCGACTGACAGATGGCGAGTGGCACAAGGCGACTGGTAGATGGCGAGTGGAACAAGGTGACCGCCATAACCATAAATAATATGGTGCCACATGTCCTCCCTTCTGCCATGTGTCGTTCATGCGTTAACTCTTGCCATGCGAAAAATCTATAAATTCATTTGCAGGGTCATTTGCAGCTTTTCCCAGAGCAACTTTAAAACCTTTTTCCAGCATTTTGAGGGCGTTTTCCACAGCGGTTTTAGAGAGTTTTTAGAGCGTTTCCAAGCAATTTTAGTGCATTTTGGCAGCATTTTTAGAGCGTTTTGGCAGCATTTTGGCAGCATTTTTATAAGGTTTTGCCAGCGTTTTCTTGCTTTTCAGAGATGACTAGTTGTTCCTCCCCTCTTCCATCCAAAGTTCATTTCAAGTACACCTTCTGCCCCAATCTCAAGAGCATTTTCAACACTCTTGATAGAGATTCCCAGTGGATTTACACCGTTGGACTTACTGGTGTGTTGAAGATGCCTCAGTTGAACATTAACGTTTAGTTGATGCAACGGATCGTTTCTTGTTACAACCATGATGTGTGCACTGTTTCGATCCCTGTGGATAACAACGAAATTGTTTTTCAGTTAAACCCTTCGATGTGTAGCGACTAACAGGGCTACCATTTTTGGATGGTGTATTGGTGAACAACCAGTATGCCTTAACCGACGATGATAAATCCACCCTAGGAAACCTTTACGCTGTTCATCCTGACAATCTGAAAGGTATAATTTGAAAATTTATTTTTTATTTAACATTAAATATTGTTCTGCTATAGTTTCATTTCTCTAAAAATGTTCTCCTTGTTTTATTTTTGTTTTCTAATAATGTTCTCTTTTTTCAGTCAATTCTTCTAAGTCCAAAAGGGGCTTAAACATTTCGAATGTTGGAGACAAATTTCTATATGCTTGCATTGAATTTTTTTAGGCAAGGCTTATTCTACAGGGGCGACCTACAGAAATGCCTTTTTGGGCACTTTCTTTATTGCTTCGTTGTATTGATGGCGGTAAATTTGACTAGTGCATGCACATTTCCAACCGCCTGAAGCACGACCTTTTGAGTGCCCAAAAAATTCAAGCATCTGCTTACACAGTGACTACCAACAATTTTATTCTTTGTTTATTTCAGGAAGCTTATTTCAACCTTCAACCACTTGCATTGCACCCCAGTTTGTTGTCTATTGGCATGTCTGATGGTGAGATACAGGTAAAAATATTTGTTGAAATATCTTTATTTTTTTTTTTAATTTTATCTTTTTATTCTCTAATTTTGTTTTGAAAACAGAAAAGAGCATCTCAGTCTTCAAGTAAGAGGGATGCCACATTTAGGATTATGGAAGTATCTGTTGATTCTGACACGCAATCGTAGTCATCACCAATGACTCCCAACAAACGTGTGAGGTTTGATGATGGTCGGATTCAGCATACACTTGTGACACCTTTTATTGGAGAAACAGTTACAGTCGACGTAGAAGAGGTTACCTCCAACCCACAAGGTAACCTTACTCTGCATTGTTCAAAAATGCTTTTTTAAATGATTTATTTTTTGACTTAAAATTATGTTTTTTAATGTGTTTTACGTATTTTTCAGACAAAGGGCAAATGGTTGAAATATCAATGGCTGCAGAGTCTGAGTCAGGTATGTATATTTTGAATAAATATTTTTTAATGCTATTGTTATTTACAAATGATTTATTTTATGTTCTTGTGTGAAATTTAGATAGGGACCTCGTAGATTCAAAAGGCTGAAAAAAATATGGCTCCACCACGACCCTCCATGACCACAACCACAACCATAGCAGCCACAACCATAACAAGAAGAAGTTCAGGTCCACCCAAAGCAAGTTCAGGTCCATCCACTTCGGGTTCCACCTACGAGGAACCAATCACGCATGCGTGGTAAAATGTTCCTCACACCACCACCTCACAATGCAAGAAGTGCTACAGAGACACAAAATGTGTCATCATCTAATATTTTTGTTGTACCGATATTAACCTTGGAGAATTTTTCAAATGTTGAGAGTGCATCTCAAATGCCCTCGGGAACTCTTGATTGTGACTTTCTTTATCAGGGTATGAATCCTAAAAATTTCCCTTTAAAGGCAAGTGATATTCTTGAGGATGAAGAGGGCATTGATGGAGAAGAAGATGATGTCAATGTAGATGCCGTCGAAGTTTCCCCCTCTGACCCATAGCAAGTCATCGCTTGTACTATTATCAGAAGATGATATCCTAAATGTTTCTGAAAATGTGTTATTAGCCGATGCATGTAAAGTTGTAGTTCATAATACTCTTCTTTCGGATATTGATAAATTGAAGGAATGGGAATATCGGGCCAAGGTTTTGATTAAAGCCATCAATGGCCGATATAAGAATTTTTCAAAAAGAAAAGAGTTGTTTCTCAAGATGGAGAATGAGCCCCAAAAGCTCGATGCCTTGCTACATAAAGCTGAATCTGGCACTATGGAGGCCGAGTCTACATACAGAGATGAAATTCTTGTCGTTGTTATGAATCGTTTGGAAAACCTCAATGCAGAAGCCCAAGCTTATTTTAATGAATGGGCACTTGATCAGAACAAAGTAGCAGTTGCAGAAACAACACGACTTACAGCTGATGTAAGTTCTACATCTAACTAAAAAATATTTTTTTGTTAAATATGTTTTGTTTATAAATATTAACCTTTTTTTATTTCTGTTTTGTAGTCTAATTTCCAGCACCTAAAGCAACAAGTCAGTGCCATGAAAGTTTTGATCAAGACTGCCAAAATTAGCATTAATAATGCTATTGAATTGAAGAAGAGGTTACAACAGACGGTTAGAGAAAATAATTACCTAAAGAAGGTTATCAAAGATGGGGGCCTGGATGTCGAGGCTAAACTGAAAGAAAAGGAGAAGGAGCTGAATGCACCTTTCAAAGAAGATCCAGCGAAGGAAGAGAGTGCCTTGTTATCGGGGATCAACACTACAGCAGAAAGTTTGGTTAGGGTTGGGGCATTAGAAGAAAAGGATATTGAGGTAGATGTGGGTGGACCTTCAGGGAAACATTGAAAAACAATAGATCTTTGTTGTGTTGGGTTTCAAGTGAAACAAAAACTCTTTATATCTTTATATTTTTATAAATATTTAAGACTGGTATTTTTTGAAAATTGAAATCAATGTTAGAGGCAATTTCTGAAAAATTCATATTATCATTTTGAAGTTTTATTTTTAATTATTGTTATGTTTTAATTTGAAGCGGAATAAATAATGTTGATATGTTTTGTTGATATGTTTGATATCCTTTTTGAGAATTGAAATCAATGAATGAGACTATTGTCAAAAATCAATGAATGAGACTATTGTCAAAAAATGTTTTATCTATTGGAAATTTTGTTTTCAATGTTGTTATGTTAAGATTATATGTGTTGATGTATTAAGTAATTTGAAGTGGAAGAAATAATGTTTGATATGTTTTGTAAATTGCAAATGAATGGTATCATTTTTAGAATTGAAACAATGAATGAGACTATTTCTGAAAAATATGTTATCTATTTGCAATTTTGTTTTGAATGTTGCTATGTTATGATTATGTGTTGATGCATTAAGTAATTTTAAGTGGAAGAAATATTGTTTGATATGTTTTGTAAATTGCAAATGAATGGTATCATTTTTGAGAATTGAAACAATGAATGAGACTATTTTCGAAAAATGTGTTATCTATTGGAAATTTTGTTTTGAATGTTGTTATGTTAGGATTATATGTGTTGATGTATTAAGTAATTTGAACCGAAAGAAATAATGTTTGATATATATTGTAAATTGTAAATGAATGGTATCCTTTTTGAGAATTGAAACAATGAATGACTATTTCCGAAAAATATGTTATCTATTGGAAATTTTAAGTGGAAGAAATAATGTTTGATATGTATTGTAAATAACGAATGAATGGTATCTTCTTTAAATATTGAATTCAATGAAAGAGAGTATGTTTTGATTATTTATGATGATGTAAAAGTTTGTTGTTCTTAATTTGAAGTGGAAGAAATAATGTTTGATATGTGTTATCTTTTTAAACCTTTGTTTTGAATGTTGTTATGTTTTGATTGTTTGTGTTGATATATTAAGTAATATTGAATTATGTGAATGCGGTAAGATGTTCTTTTATGTTATATGAATTAATTTGAAATGTCAAAAAATACAACATAGGCAATTACTTTCACGAATAACAAATATTACAAGAAAAATAATGTAACATGTGAAATCAAATCAAATGAAATCAAATCAAATGATAGCATCCTTTCATTCAGATATGTGAAATCAAATCAAATAATAACATGTGAACTCAAATTAAATCAAATGAAAACATCCTTTCATTCTGATATGTGAAATCAAATCAAATGATAGCTTCCTCTCATTCGATATGTGAAATCAAATCAAATGATAATATGTGAAATAAAATCAAATGAATGCATCCTTGCATCATAATCTTGGAAGTTGGAACAAACTCTTTTCAGATTGTACAAAATGTTCTGCACTCATTCCCAAAATTTTTGTCGTCACAATCTGACCAGTGTTACCATCATCCTCATCATTATCAATATTCGTTACACCTCTTCTCTCTGCCAAAGAACTCCAATGTGACAATGCTCTTTCGTAAGGAAACTCCTCCACCTCATAGGCCGACACATATACTCTCAAGCAATTCTCCAAATTTTTGTCCAACCTATTTCGAACTTTAGATTTTATATATGAAAGTGCATTGAACACCCTTTCATCTTCCACGGATCCCAAAATCATCGTTTGACATAATTCATATAAATGAAAATATTCACTCATAGTATGTTTTAAGACAGTACTTGGTTGTAATATTCTCCACAAACGTGAAATAGAACCTGCTTCATGACGGTTAGAGAGCTGTGAAACTTGAGCAGACATTGTTGTTCCAAAATAGTTGGATTGTTTTGTCAAAAGATCTTTGTTCAGAATGCCATTGATTTCAATGCCATTGACTACAACACTTTGACTAAAATGACCAGCAAGTCTGCCCATGTATTTGAGGAACAAAGAATTTATAATCTGGTATTCATTACAAGGATCCCAAAACATTGGATTTACCACACCCATAGCCTCTAGCAATTCATCTCTTTGAAAATGGTCTCAGATTTCTTTTGTCAATGATTCTGCTATTTGTTTTAGTTTAAGTTTTGTATCATCCACAACCACATGAAATCTATTGTAGGTTATGGGCATTTTCTCAACTTCATTTGTAGCTATATCCAATCGCACACCATAACAATATAAAGGTATTTCATTTCCACGGACATTA
Source organism: Wollemia nobilis (assembly GCA_028583015.1). NCBI lineage: Eukaryota > Viridiplantae > Streptophyta > Pinopsida > Araucariales > Araucariaceae > Wollemia > Wollemia nobilis. Next base: position 823,931 of record JAQPPZ010004560.1, on the reverse strand, counting down.
ATACACAGATGATCGTTAATATTGAACTTCAAAAAGCTTCGAGGACTATTCACACTTGTTAATGCTCTCCAACTCTCAAACAAGGGATCCATAAAATTTTGACCAGATGCATACATCATATCAATATGCATGCAAATTTGTATTCTCGCCCTGATGAAATCCACAATATAAATCGATCTTTCTTGTGCAATTTTGATCAAAGTATTCATTTTTTCCAACATTGGAAGAATTCCACACAATGTGAGAAGAGTTTCAAAGTCACTCATTCGAAAAAGTAAATCTTTAGCCTTATCAACCGCCCTACGATTTGCATACATAAACCCTATCAAGGATTGATATTCTTTGAAAACTCTTAATGTCGGTAGATACATCGAAATCCACCTAGTATCCACATCTTTCAACAATTTTTTACCTTCGGTAACTCCTAGTGCAAACTGTTGAAACTCTGAAAATATTTTTGGACTACGTGAAAAATATTCATGAATTTCACGGACAAGCTCTTCCACTCTGGCAACATTTGTAAATGTATCCACAATTTTGTATGCAAGATTCATTCTATGAGCCATGCAATGAATAGGGATCAAATATGGGGCAACCGATGTTTGTAGTCTAACACAAAGACCATTCTTGTGTCCTTGCATTGTAGCAGCACCATCAGCTCCTACACATATTAACTTAGTGGCTATTTCAATTTCATTCATTCCTACTTCTTCTTTTAAACTAGTTACAACAACATTGTAAATGTTTTCTGCATTACAATTTTCCACCATTTTGCGTATTCCTAGTAAATGAGGTTGCCTTGAATGATTTTCCAATGTGTAAACATGCATGCAAATCCAAGATGTATTGTCAACTGCAGTCACCTCATCAATTGAAAGTGAAATGAATTTTACCTTTTTACTTTCTCTCTGAGGTCATTCTGCTCAACCAATGACAGACATTTTGCCATTTCCCAACCACTTCGATCTGACCAATGAGCGTTGGGTAAGTTCTGCACATTAGCTAGTCAAAATAGAGATTTATAATCTATGAAATCAGACATAGGTCTACCCTTCTTAAGAATAGAAAATACAACAACAAACTGCAAACTTTTTGAAGCTAAAGTTAACTTATTCATTTTTTGAAATTGGGCTTGAATCGTTGCACCTTTCTCAACCAATGTTTGCTTTTTTTCATTTCTTTATCATATTCTTCCGCATATCTCATATGTGCGCACTCTGATGCATCCTTCCACCTATAAGTTTTTTGTGTTGCTCGATCACCTTCTTTTGTTTTGATATAAACCTTTCCACAATGTTTTTCTACTGTATCTTTCTTAAGTTGCAATCTATGCTCCTTTCCGTGTTTCCAACTGCAAATTATGCATCTTAATTCTGTTATATCATCACTACTATTCTCTGGCAGCATTGGCTCAATAAATGGAAATTTTGATATCCAATCAGGCTGAAATGATCTATTAATTGTCCACCTAGATAACCTTGCACGTTTATTTTTTTAGATGAAGATTCTCCGAAAGTAGGGATTGCATAAGAACTATTAGTTTCTTTTCCACTTGGCGTGTTAGATTCAGGAATCTCTTCATGTTGTTGTTCGATTTGATTGAGATTATCTTCATGTGTGGATTGTTGATTATCGTGGATATGTGGAAGTGGAGGAATACCAGGGTTAACAGTGTTTTCTGTAGAGATAATTCTAGTGTCAATAGTAGATTCATTATCACTATGGCATTTAAAAGCATACTAGTGTTTTCTACAGATAAAAGTGAACAAAGCCATCAACCAAAAAACACACTTCTTTATGAATTGAGGACATTATATTTAAAATTAACAAAGTAAAAAAATTAACTGGTGAGTAAAGGTGTTCATACCTTCAGTTTGTGCAGATGTTGATGGCAGACTAGGTTTTGAAATATTAGGAAAGTATTTGAGGATACTCCTTTTATTGGAAGACTCTCCTCCCTTCTTTCCACTGCCTGTAGTTGACATTTTTACCTATATGAACAGAAGAATAACATGAACAAAGAACATCATTTTTAAATATGAAAATAACAGGTATAAAAGAGAACTACTGCTAGAGACAACAGAATCTGTGATTGTCCCATGAATATTGTTCGTAGGCAGAATAAACCTCCTTATTGAGTGTCCATTAATAAAATGAAAAATGAAATTTAATGGTAAAAGAAGCATACGGATAAATTGAGTCACCTTCTTGCCGAGGTCGCCTTCTCGGTCACCTTCTATCTTCCTTGTCATACTTTCTAGTCGCCTTATCGGTCGCCTTCTATCTGGTCACCTTATGCGAGTCACCTTCTAGTCACCTTTTGGGTCACCTTCTATTAGTCACCTTGTCACCTTGGTCACCTTTCCTGTCACCTTACCTTCTATCCTTTGTCACCTTTGGTCACCTTTCACCTAGTCACCTTAGTCGCCTTCTGGTCACCTTCTCGGTCACCTTCTAGTCACCTTCGGTCGCCTTCTATCGAGTCACCTTATGTCCTTCTACAGTCACCTTCTACAGTTGCCTTCTACAGTCACCTTTTCTTAGTCGCCTTCAGATCGCCTTCTACCGGAGTCGCCTTCATCGGTCGCCTTCTGCAGTCACCTTCTATTAGTCGCCTTTTTCCAGTCACCTTCTAGTCACCTTCTTCCAGTCGCCTTCTATCAGTCGCCTTCTGCTAGTCGCCTTCTCAATCGTGGACTCTGGTTTTGTCAGTACTCTGCTTTGTATCGCTCGCTATCCGAAAAAAATGTTGTAATTGTATGGGAGTCGTTGTCAGGTTTAGCTATATATAATGGGGTACAAGGGGCGATTTGGGTGGGATATTTCTTATTTTAAATAAATTTAGGGCGAAAATTGGGCGGGAAACCTTATGACAACGGGGCGAATTTACCCTAAAAAAATTAGATCCCAAAATTTTTGGGCGAACGGGCCGACCTCTATGGTCCCAAAAATCACAAAATTGACATTTTGGAAATCCGAATATTCGCTGCTAAATTGCGAAATTCGCCACTAAGAAAAACCCTGTGCACAAGTATCTGACAAGATTTATCAAATGTGCCAACTCATGAGTCAACTTGGAAGCCAACGAGTGGATCTAGACAGTAACAACAGACACTACCGTAATTTTTTCATGTAAGGAAAACTGACTAGAAATTGAATCTCTAAAATAGACAACATTCCTAGCTTTCCAAAGTTGAAATAAAGTAATAGCATGAAAGAAATTCCTTAGAGCAGTAATATACGCAGGCCGATGACTGTTATCTCTAAAAAATATCATCTACCATCTGAAAAATTCAGGATGAAAGGGCTTGAACAATGAGTGAATCCAAGACCAAGCAGATTGAGCACGAGGGTTGGTAGAACTAGAACACATGTTTGAAAGTCTCAAAACGACCATAAGTTGGACACTTAGGATTAGGAAAACCAACCCTACTAATTCTCTCTCCCATAAGAAGCCCTTGATAAATAAGAGACCAAAGAAAAAAGGTAATCTTGGGTTCAAGGTTAGACTGCCAGATATGGTTCAAACGAGCAATCCAAGTATAGGAGGTAGAGTGAGTCTGCCATCTCTCATTAAGTTTATCAACACCAAGGGAAACATGACTAAGAAGTTGATAAATCAAGGAAGAAGAGTAGTTCTTGAAAGGAGTATCCACATTCCAACGTCAATCCCTGCACCAAGCACTTGAGGGTTGAAGGTCGAGTTTATGAAGCATGAAATCAGGTATGATCTCTTGAATATTAATAATAGAAGGAAGATCTAAATTTTGAAGATTAAATTTTTGTTTGAGATCAAGCCAAGGAATCTAGTCTCGAGAGTGCACTAAATCATTAATATAGCAGATGCCCTTGCGAAACAACCTCAAAGATTTAATCCTTGGCATATCAACAAGAAGAACTAAAGAGTTAGACAGAATAGGAGACCACCAGATATTCTAAGAATTGAATGAAATACCATTACAAAAACCATCACCAATCCAACAAAGATGACGTTTCACTGCCTCAAAAGTTTAACAACAAAGGAACCTTGAACCTTAACTGGAGTAGAAGTAATGAAGAGAGTATGGAGGTCAATATTAGCCCAAGCTTTGTGCCCATAAGGGAGACCTAAAGAAATACAATGAAAAATTAAAACCTTCCAAGATTTAGGGTCTTCGATAGCTTTAACCACCCACTTAGCACACAGAGAAATGCTTTACCTGTAAATATCAATGATGCCCATCCCACCCTTATCAGTAGGCGTGCAACAAATATCCCAAGCAACTCGATGAAAACCATGTGAATTGTTCCCCTTGGCCTAAATAAAATCCCTAAGGAGTTTGACCAACTTATTATAAAAATTCTTAGAAGGGGCCCAATAGGAGTAATAAACATGGGTGGTCGCAAGAATCTTTGTGCAAACCTGAAACTTGCCGGCAAGAGAAAGGGGATGCGAGGCCCAGTAGGAAATGTTCTTTTCAATTCTATCAATGACATACTACCAAAGTTTAGAGGGCAAGCTATCAAAAGCAAAGAGAATTCCTAAGAACTTAAAACGATCACCCCTTTGAAGCCAATGTCATGAAAATTATCTAAGCCAAGCAGACACAAAAGAAGAAGCAAGGCAAAAACAAAGAGACTTAGACCATTTTATGTTGGATCTCGAGGCCTTACAAAAAGTGTCCAAACAAACCAAAGTAGTTGAAACTAAAACCTCATCCTCATTGATAGTGAGAAAAGAATCATCTACAAAGTGCCCATTACAAAGTTGGGTGGACATATCAGGCAAAAGAATGTCTTTGATCGACCCTTAGATGTTTGATTGACAAGAAGATAACCAAAAGCTTCAGCTGTAAGGATGTAAAGCAAGGGGGCCAAAGGACAACCCTGGTGAATAGAACGAAACAAACCAAAATCCTCTGACCTAATTCCATTACTAGTAGGACAAGCTGAAGCATCATCAAACAACATACTGACATCCCTGATAAAAAAGGGGCCAAAACCGAGAGCTTGGAGCATGGCGAGAATGAAAGGCCACTCAATATGATCATAAGCTTTCTCAAAGTCTAATTTAAGGAAAAAGGGCTTTTGGTCAGAGATACGAGCCCATTCTAAACCTTCCTAGACATCAATAAGATTATCCAAGATGTAACACCCTTTAATGAAACATGTTTGCTCCGGTTTGATAATCACAGGGAGAATGTTACGAATATGGAGAGCTAAAGCTTTAGCCAAAATCTTGTAAGAGACATTAAGCAGAGTAATAGGTCACCAATTGGTGATAAGCTCAAGATTGCCCGCTTTAAGAATAAATTTAATGTTTCCACGATTGATAATATTACTAAGAAAATTATTGGCTAATGCTTCATTGTAGACCTTGAGCAGATCAAGCCCAATAAACTTCCATGTGACTTAATAAAATTCACATGGAAAGCCATCAAGACTAGGAAACTTATCATTTCATAGTCATAAGAACATTATGAAACTCCTCAAGTGAAAGAAAAACCTCACAAAAAAAATTGTTATAAACAAACAACTTAACAAAAACAACATCAAAACATTATTGAAGCACCATCTAACGTTCTAAAAAAATCCTGTTGTGCTCCAAAAATCAATGACTATGTTGATTTGCGGTTTTTTCGCAAACACAAATTATTTCGTAGTGCGAACATTTAAAAAACGTCATAATATAACATTAAAAACACGGACTAAAAAGATTAATGTGAAAAACCAAGTAAATAATCTCAAGGGTAAAATACATATAATTTCATAGTGCGAACATTTTAGCAAATTACAACTTACACGTATAACGAAAGGTTCGAAATGTTTAAGCGGCCCATCATGGTAGGTTCTAAATATTCAAGGATGGTGACGTGCATGAAAATATATATTTTAGATGAGTGGCACGAATAATTAGGAAGCTTTAAAGCTCCATGGCCATCTCCAGCCTTAAATTATATATTTATTGTTTTTAAAGAATATATTAGTGGTATGTTTTAGGCTTTTATTTATAAGATTTAAGTTCAAATCTTTTATAATAAGCTTTTTCAAAACCTTCTGTTTTACCTTAAAATTTTAACTTAGATGAGGTTATGAGTGCTTGGTGGCGGGTTGTTCAGATTCTATTCCCTAAACATTATGAGTCCATTAACTTCATTTTTCCTCAACAAACTAATGATTTTAAAACATTCCAAGGGAATAATAACTGATCACACTATTTTTAGTAATTGACAAGCACAGGGTTCAAACTACACTGGTTGCTCTTATTATTTTTTTAGTAATTGACAAGCTCAGGGTTCAAACTACATAGGCTGCTCCCACCAAACCTATTCCGCATCGTTATTGTTGACCCGACCTAAAGGGGATCACTGGGTTGCTCCCAATATTTTTAGTAACTGACAAGCTCAGGGTTCAAACTACAGGGGCTGCTCCCACTATTTTTAGTAACTGACAAGCTCAAGGTTCAAACTACAAGGGTTGCTCCCACCAAACCTATTCCACGTAGTTATTGTTGACTCGACGTGAAGGGGACCACTAGGCTGCTCCCACTATTTTTAGTAACTGACAAGCTCAGGGTTCAAACTACAGGGATTGCTCCCACCAAACCTATTCTGCATCGTTATTGTTGAATCGACATGAAGGGGACCACTGATCACTCACCATTATTCTTGACCCAACGTGAAGGGGACCACCGATCACTCATCGTTATTGTTGACCCAACGTGAAGGGCACTGCCCGTCACTTAGAGATCGTAAAGTTATCATCAATTTGATGTGCACTCAAGCGCAAGGTTCAAACCACAAGGGCTGCTCCCACCAAATTTATTCTGGAACGTTATTGTTGACTAGGCGTAAAAAAGACCACCGATTACTTGAAATTCATAACATCATTGTCGATCTGGCATACACTCAAAAAATTCAAACTACTACTTTGCAAACTTTATTCACTTTCTTTTTTCAATGAAAAAAGAGATGTTGCTTTTGGAGGAAGCCAAAGGCTCTCTAGTGACTCACGATGTGAAAAAGGAGATGTTGCTTTTGGAGGAAGGCTCTCTAGTGACTCACGATGTGCATTTCCTCATAATTCTTTTACTTTATGCCTTTCCTCATAATTCTTTTACTTTACCTAGAAAATATGTTTGAAATTTGAAGTTAAAAAGAATATTGAATAGGATGAGGGAAAAAAGTAGAGAGGGGAGGTTCCCGATCCCTTCCCTGCTCCCCCTCCCCTGGTTCCTGCCCAATCCCTGGCTCATCCCAGGTCATCCCTCCCTGGGATTGTTTGTTGCAGATGATCTCCTTGAGGGAGATCCTTCTCTTCTTTTTGCACCTCTCCCAATCGGTCAGGGTCCCCTTGTTTGAGTTTTTGGCCTGGTGCTTCCCAGGGTTCCTTGCTGTTTTCGGGATCCCTTCCCTTTTTTTTTCCCTTAGGCTTCCCCCTAGATTTTTCTGCAGGTTTTTGGCGTGGATCTGGTTCCCTGCGGTTCTCTGGGTGGTGGGGGTGATTGGTTGGGTTTTTGACGGCTTCCTGGGGTTTCCTTTGAGGTCCTTACTGCTTTGGGGGTGGTCTGGGGGGGCCTCTTTCCCCCTTTTGCTAGTGAATCCTCTCTGGGATCCTGTGGCTGTTGTTGGTCCCGTCCCTGTGGGGAGGACCCTCTTCGATTTCCCGCTTGGAGGCTTCTTCGTGCTGGTTTTGCTCCTTGGTGGACACCCTAGGCATTTGTTTGGCCTTGGGGGGGCTTTTTCTCTGCCTGGGCTGTTCCCAGCCCCAGTCCTAGTTCCCTGAAGTTTCTCCTATGCAAGGATGGGATTCTTGGCCCCTGTTATTGGGGTTCTCTGGGTTTTGCTGCATTTTTCAAATCATGGGGGGATCTGATCTATGCATGCAAACCCTGGATCCCTCAGGCTAGGCTCCCAGGGATCCCATCTTTGTGGTTGTTACCTCTTTCCGCCTGGGATCCCCAGTCCCTATATCCCTAGTCCCTTAACTTGTTGTCTTTTCCTGCTGGTTGTCCTGGGGGCGGGATTCTCTTGGTGGTGCTTTCTGGCTACTTCTCGATGGGCGGGATCTCCTCTTTGCTAGTTTTCAGCTGCTTCATACCGGACGAGATTCCTCCTTTTTTCTGGGCAGGATGGTTTCCCACGGGGTGGGATTCTCCAGAACCGCTGGGTTTCCCATTGGGCGGGTTTTTCTTATTTCCTGCTGGTTTTCTTGGGAGGCGAGATTCACTTGGTAAAGGTTTTTGCTGCTTCTCGCTGGGCGGGATCTACACTGGGATGGATTTCAGTTGCTTCCCGCTGGGCGGGATTCACTCTTTGGTGGTTTTTCGTCTGCTTCCCGCTAGGCGGGATTTATATTATAATGGTTTTTTGCTGCTTCTTGGGCGGGATTTACACGATGGCGGTTTTCAGCTACTCCCCACTGGGCGGGATCTTCAAACTTACCTTCCTTAAAAATTGGTGGTTTCCCACTGGGCGGGATTGTTCAAATTTACCTATTCCCATTGGGCGAGATTTCTGTTTGTTTTTCATTTTTCAGGGTATTGGTGCCTTGGGCCCAAAATTTTGTTGTAATGGCTTATTCTCGGCATGTTATTTCCAACTCTTATGTAATCAGGTTTTGGGATCCTAGTTAAAATCCTAGTTAAAACCCACTGTAAATACAATTTGAATGTTTATTACGTAATGTGTTGGGTCCATTTTCCTTTTAAAGTTTAACTAGTCCATTCCCTTTTTGTAATGCGTTGGCCCTTACGTTGCATTCTTGGGGAGATACCTTATCGGGTCTAACAAAAAATATTCAAGGATATCGGATATCGGAAATCGCCCACCATAGACCGTCCCACAAAACATACTCTACCTAGCTCTTTTACATATTGGGGAACGAACATTTGCGAGTCATGCTGACGAGGACAAAACATATTGAAGGAAATTTCAGGAGTGCACGAAAATCGAAGAATCTAATTCGATGTGTACAAGTCGTGTTTTGCATGAACATGGGACCTGGTGCCTTAGTTGATTCAAGACAGCTGTCTTGAATCTAACAAATCTTTACTAATCTATGATCTCCTTAACTTAAAATAGACAATTTTTTTGTTTAACCATATTATAATGCTTTTAAGATCGATCTCCGTGACGACAAACAAAGTTAAAATTGTTTGTAGAAGAGTGCCAACAGAATTTTTTTGGAAACGTCAGGAACTATTGGGATTTAAAAAAGCTAAACTCGGAGTTTAAAAGGGGCATTGTAATTGGATAATGAATTCAGTAATTAATGAAACAAAACTTAGACAAGTGAGCATCCGGATATGGTGACGGGAAGTTAGGTGGTATTCCGAGCTTATAGGAGACCTAGGTTCGCGCCACCCGACCCGAAGATAGAGCCCATAGGATTAAATTGTTGACCTTCTTACGAGGTGTTTACTTGAGAGGTCGGCTAAATTTCAGAAGATAGTTAGCTCCGGCAGGCCTTTAAAAGGGGGCTTGGGCGAGTGGACATGTTCGTGCGATAATCCAAGTATTTATCAAGCACTGTATTCAAAATTGTTTGGGTAACGAGCCATTTGGTCCCTTTCTCCCTCAAGTGAACATGGCGAATAACGGAGATTTTTCTTTCGCAATTGTAAGTCCAGTTCCCAATGATTTGGCAACAATCCAAACGAAGCAGAACGACGTGATCTGTAATGATGACACCACTACTCCCATGACGGCGCAGACTCTGGACGAACTCCACTCTCTACAGAGGAAGAGGTCTGCGCCGACCACGCCTCTCCAAGAAGCTCAGGGTCCCTTTCAGCAGCAGCTGCAATCCATTAGGTATTGTTCACTTTTTTTTTTGAATTTAGTAAAAAAAAAAAAAAATTGTGACAATCAAGAGTTCTACAACTTATTATTATTTGAATACTTTTTGGTGGATTATTACTTCTGCACCTTATTATTATGTGAATGCTTTTTGGTGGATTATTATTTGAATGTAGAAGGAGCATAATAACATTTGGTAGAATGGGTTGATGGGTGCAGTTTATCACTAGCCTCTTTGACGAGGGAAACAGGTCCAAAGGTTGTTCGAGGAGATCCATCCAAAAAGATCGAGGCTACCAAACCAGCTGCGGAGGCTCAGAGCGTTGTGCCTTCAGCTAAAGTTGCCACTGTTAGTGACAGTGCTTTGAAATTCACACATGTTCTCCACAATCTCTCTCCAGCTGGTTAGTATCTTTCGAGATTTAAAAATTTTGAAAAAAATATTTGACTTAGCGAAATTTCCTATGGTTCAATCTAGGGATATTGAGGTGTTATGAATTTAATACAATTGAATTTTATTTGAGGTGTGAATGTGGTTGGTGTTGCAGAATTGTATGAGCGGGCTATCAAGTATGAGAAGGGATCCTTCGTTACATCCACAGGCGCGCTTGCCACTCTGTCCGGAGCCAGAACTGGACGTTCTCCCAGAGATAAGCGCGTGGTAAAGGACGAGACGATGGAGAATGACATGTGGTGGGGAAAGTGAGTATATTCGTTATTATCAATTTTTTTTTGGAAAAGGTAGTACAATCTTTTAAAGGAGGTCTTTATTCAAATTTCCACTTTCACATTAGATACCCAAAATCCATTTAGATACCCAAAATCCATTAATAATGTTATTACGGTCCAATGTTATTATGATCCAAGTGATTTTATCCGTGGTCTTCATTTCTTAGACAAAAAGTTTTGCCCTAAATTAAAAAAAAGTGTGGAACTTCGATTGAAGTTTGTAGCGTTTATCTGATTTGTCTTACATGCAGGGGATCTCCAAACATCAAGATGGACGAGCATACTTTCCTCGTCAACAGAGAGGGCCGTCGACTATCTCAACTCTTTGGAGAAAGTAAAATAATATAATTATATTACGGAATGGATTATCATATTTTTGGTGTCCTTCTGTCATGACAGGTATTTGTAAACGACCAGTTTCTGAATTGGGATCCGGAGCACAAAATCAAAGTCAGAATTATCTCGGCTCGAGCGTATCATGCTCTCTTCATGCACAACATGTAAGTATTTGACTTCTATCATACTCTGAGACAAAAGTGAACTTTGTCTTAAAGAGATGTGTTTGGGCTTGAGATTGAGATTATAGCAACGAGGGACTGATGATGTTTGGGTGGCAGGTGTATCCGACCCACCCATGAAGAACTGGAGAACTTTGGTACTCCGGACTTTACGATATACAACGCTGGGCAATTCCTTTGTAATCGATACACTCATTACATGACTTCCTCCACCAGCATAGACCTTAATCTCCGCAGGAAAGAAATGGTCATTTTGGGTACTCAATATGCTGGAGAGATGAAGGGGTTGTTCAGCGTTATGCACTATCTCATGCCCAAGAAACAAATCCTTTCCCTCCATTCCGGCTGCAATATGGGCAAGGACGGGGATGTTGCCCTGTTCTTTGGCTTATCAGGTTAGCTATTCCTGGAATCCAACGAGAGCTCCAATCTCTCTCGTGAGATTCCCTAGGTGCCTTCATTATTACCCCTCGACCCACCTACTGATACAGTTCCCTTTTGTTTTCTTTGCAGGAACTGGTAAAACCACTTTGTCGACGGATCACAACAGGTATCTGATAGGAGACGATGAGCACTGCTGGAGCGAAAACGGTGTTTCCAACATCGAAGGAGGATGCTATGCGAAATGCATAGATCTTTCCAGGGAAAAGGAGCCTGACATCTGGAACGCCATTAAGTTTGGAACTGGTATTGATTCCCTGTCAATCGCTATGTTCCTTTAAAAGCGAAGATGTTCAACTTACAATAACGACATTTACATGCTTGATACAAGATTTTCAAGGGAAAGAATATTTAGGACTCTTTGGATGACTACATTAATACTACTATTGGTTTCGCAGTGTTAGAAAATGTTGTATTTGATGAGCATACCAGAGAAGTGGATTACCTGGACAGATCAGTGACAGGTATCGCCCCCGTTCCATCTCTATGAAGATAGCAAGTAACTAGGATCTAGGATCTAGGATCTGCTTGGCTGTCAAAACTTACTGGATTCTTTTTCAGAGAACACAAGGGCGTCTTATCCCATTGAATATATTCCCAATGCCAAAATCCCATGTGTGGGGCCCCATCCCAAAAACGTCATTTTACTGGCATGTGATGCGTTCGGTGTTCTGCCGCCAGTTAGCAAATTGACTGATGCCCAGACAATGTACCACTTCATCAGCGGATACACAGCTCTGGTACATGCTATGCTCATGTAGCCCTTAATTGAATTTAGTTTTCAGTAGATTTTGGATGTTAGATGGTGATGGTGATGTTCATACATGGCGGAACAGGTGGCGGGCACGGAGGATGGAATCAAGGAGCCACAAGCCACGTTCTCTGCATGCTTCGGCGCCGCATTCATAATGCTGCATCCCACGCGGTACGCTGCCATGCTTGCTGAGAAAATGGAGAAGCACGGCACCACCGCCTGGCTCGTCAACACAGGCTGGTCCGGTGGCAGGTATAATCCTCTTCTCATCGGAAACCCATGACCAAAGCATGGAGCAGTCATTCCAATACACTCACCCCTCATACACTTGACAACGTCGCAGTTTTAACACACAGTCATCACACACCCACCTCCTCACACTTGCCAACACCGTGATTTGAACCTTGGACCTTCTGAAGAAGACTCAACTTGCTCATGCCGCGGTTTTAACACACCCACCTCCTCACACACTTACCCCGCAATTTGAACCTTGTACCTCCGGAAGAAGAGCCAACTTGCCCAAACCGTAATTTGAACCTTGAACCTCTTAAAAAAACCAAAACGTGTTACGCTAGACCTTCTAATCCTAATATTACTTCACTAGGTAGCAGGTAATACAGAATTTTTGATGCAGGTATGGCGTGGGACAAAGAATAAAACTGGCCTACACGAGGAATATCATTGACGCTATTCACGCGGGAACTCTGCTGAATGCCAGCTACACCAAAACCGATGTTTTTGAACTGCAAATTCCAGATAAGATTGAGGGGGTTCCTTCCGAGATACTTCACCCCGAGAACACGGTATGTTAAGTGACTTTGGCCATAATTTTCAAGTGGAATATAAGTAACTTTGGCCATAATTTTCAAGTGGAATATAAGTAACTGGGGCTCGTATTTGAAGGCACGAATACTGGGATTGAGTGGATATGTACGTTATCTGTGGATGCAGTGGCCGGACAAGGACTTATACAGAGAAACGCTTCTGAAACTTGCTGGTCTGTTCAGGAACAACTTTGAGAATTTTGCAAATTGTAAAATAGGGAAGGACAACAAGCTGACCGAGGAAATTCTGGCGGCAGGTCCTCAGTTCTAGTGGAGTACGCCATCAACAATCCAGTTATTTTGAATTCCTTTTGTTAAGGGTCCATACATATTGGTTTGGGTATTTTATTAAAGTTTTATCATCAGCGGCGTGCCACTGCCCTTTCGTGAGCCTTCGCGTTATTTGTATGCCTTTTCTTGTCAGAAGCCAGGCAATAGGGTCATTTGTGCTCTTTTTCATTTATAGCTGTGCCTATATGACATGGTTCTCACCACCGCACATCAAAGATCTGTTAGAGTTACCAACGGAGAACGACTTTCTCTTGTAGTTTCGCATGCCAATAAAACGATGTGTCCTCGACCTGTAATGGAAGGTGAAATTCCATGATGAGATTTGCATCAATTTGGTTTTGTTTTTGTAGATTAAGGTTTAAATTATGTTTCAGGTTTAAATTATTGTGGAAGTGGGGTTGAGTGTGATATTAGTGGTGTAATTGTGGTTGAGTGTGATATTAGTGGTGTAATTGAAATCACATTTTACTTTATAGTTCAACCTAAAATTATCTAAATAAAACATCAAATCATCCAAAATAGAAGGCCAAAAACACACAAAAGTGACATAATTAATTCATAACCCTCACAGTCATACCAATGCTTCAGATGTCTATCACATCTATATCCCAATACTGTTTTATTAAACATTAAAAAACTGAAAATTGAACGCGTTTGAGTATTAAATCAACATTTTTAAAAAATTAAGTCATGATAATATAGCGGCAAACACTGTGCCTCTTGCATTACGCTAATTATCTGTAGGAGTTTATTATTAATTAGTTTACATAGAACTTTTGTTGAAATGTCATTTTCATTTATTTTTTATGTCCCTTTTATAAGTTTTGTATTATGTTTTGAGTTGTAATAATTCATTCACTTTTTAATTAGTTTTATTGCTTATATATTCTTTTACTGTAAAGTATTTTTCCATATAAAGTAAAGTGGTTGAGGTCATGCCTATAGATATATACAATTTTTTAAACATTTAATAATAGTTTATTAGATTATTAAACACCCGAGTGTGTAGCACAACGATTCGGTCTTTGGCTCTTCTTCGAGAGGTCCAAGGTTCAAACCTCGGCGTGGGTGACAATGTGAGGGGATGGGTGTGTGGTAGTTTTTGTATTAAATTCCCTATTGAAAAATATAGCTCTCAACTTTAGGAATTTAGGAGGGGTCATGGTTGGGAGGAGACTGCTCAGCCCTGTACGTTGGTCATAGGGGTTTCTTACAATAATCAAATTAAAAAAAAAAAAAATTATTTGCTTATATATATATAAAATCAAAATTTACTTTTCTTTTGCATTTGCATTGACTGTAAAAGGGTTGGTCATTTATGGACTAAGTGTCTTGAGAAGAAACCTCCTCAAAAGTAGGAGGTCCAGATCTAGAGAAAGAAAAAAGAAGACTGCTCTAAAGTTGTTGGGGTTTTTCTAGAAGTTGGTGGGCATTCCAAGGGTGCAAAGGTGAATCCAAATAAATTTGTTGTATTAGGAGAGTTTTTACCTTCTGGTCTTGAGGTTGGGTTGGATGCTATTCTAGATAAGGGAGTTGAGATCCTAGATCATCAAGGGGATCAACTACCTTATGCTCAGGTTCCTTTGTCCCCCTTTAGAAGGCTCAAATTGAAGTGTTTTCGGGAGTAGCTACCCCTATTTTTTATAATAAGAGGGTTGTTGCCCCTCTTGATAAGGAAAAATATGAAGCTATCATGGAGTCTCTTTGGGATGTAGAAGTGGGAGAGATTTCTACAAATGCATTGGACAAGGAATCAGAGGAGGTCTGGTCTTCCTCGAAGGAAGATGGCTTTCAAGAAGTTCTAAATAGGTGAAAGATGAAACTAAAGAAGATAGCTCAATAGCAACAACTCCTTCCTCAATCAGTAGAATCAAGCAAGAAGGGAATGATTGGCTCTATGCGGCCCATCAAAAACACCCAAAAAATAATGAATCTAAGTAGTGGGAAGGGGCTAGGAAGACCAAAAAATTTGAGGTGCTCTTAAAGAAAATGACTCAAGATGTGGCTAATGGCTCCCAACCTACATTACCTTTGAGTGGAGGGAAGGCTCCACAATCCTTGAAGTAATGAAGATTATCTCATGGAATATTCGGGGTCTGCATGCCCCGACTAAACAAAGAGTGCTAAAATATTTTAGAAAAAGTTTCAATCTTGATATTCTTTTCTTACAAGAAACTAAGATGGGCGATGAGGATTTTGATAGATTACGAAGGTTTGTTTGGAAGGGGTGTGAAGGTGTGAGTAGGGCTGCTCATGGTTCTTTTAGAGGGTTGTGGATACTTTGGAATCTTGATTCTATGGAGGGCAAGCTCATTCATCAGGTTGATAGGTTCTCTTCTTTTTTATTCTGTTGTAAAAAGACTAATTTTTCTTGGATTTCTACCAATGTGTATGCTCCCAATGTTGTTGTGGATAGAAGGAAACTGTGGGTTGACTTAAAAGCCCTTGGTTCTTCATTTGACCTTCCATGGCTGCTTGTTGGTGATTTTAATTCCATTCTGCTCCCTTGTGAGAAACTTGGAGGCTCGACTATTTTTTGGACAATATGGAGGAGTTTGGTGAGTTCTTGACCTCCATGGGACTAGTAGATATTGATTTGCAAGGTTCTAAATTCACTTGGTCCAATAGAAGAAGGGGAGGGGGTCTGATTCAATCTAGGATTGATAGGGCCCTTGCTTTGGTGAGTTGGCTTACCATGGTTCAAGATTGCTCTTTGAGGACTTTACCAAGAATTGCTTCTAACCACAACCCATTACTGTTAGAATTCATGGAGGAGAAATGTTCGAAAGGTTATCCTTTCAGGTTTGAGACAATGTGGCTTTCTCATCTAGATCTTGAAGGCTTGATTAAGGCTTGGTGGAATATGAATGTCTATGGCACTAAGATGTTTCAAGTGGCCAAGAAGCTAAAAATCATCAAAGCTAACTTGAAGAGGTGGAATCGAGAGGTTTTTGGGAACCTCTTCCATAGGAAGCAAAAAATATTTCAAGAATTGCAAGAAATTGAGGAAAAAGGCCAAAGTGAAGGTTGGTTAGAGGAGCTAGCCAACAAAGAGCAAATTACTCTTGTAGAATTTCATAATATTCTTGCCAACGAGGAGTCTTTTTGGAGGTAAAAATCTCGAGCTACGTGGCTTAAGGAGGGGGATAGGAATACCAAGTTTTTCCACCTCTCAACCTTGAAATATAGGAGTGCTAATAAAATAAGAGAAATTACATTGGACTCCGGTGAATGCCTTAAATATAAGGAAGAAATTGCTACTACCATGGTATCCTTCTTTCAGGATTTATTTTCTAGAGATAGGGAGGAAGATGGGGATGCTTCGGAGGAACTTCTCAGGAACATTCCCCAGGTGGTGATGACTGATATGAATAATGCTTTGAATGCCCCCTTTTCTAATGATGAGATCAGGATCAACCTATTTAGTATGAATAAGGATAAAGCGCCTAGGTCGGATGGGTTCCCTACTAGTTTTTTTAGAGGTTTTGGCACCTTCTTGGTTTAGATATTTTGAAAGCCTTAAGAGAATTCCAATCTTCTTCCTCTTTGTTGTAGGTATGGAATACTACCTTTATTGTTTTGGTTTTGAAGAAACATGGTGCCTCTTCTCTAAGGGATTTTAGACCTATCAACTTATGCAATACCCTATATAAGTTGCTTACTAAGACACTTGCTAATAGGTTGAAAAGGCTTCTCCCCATCTTGATTTCTCCTCTTCAAGGTGGTTTTGTTCATGGTAGGCAGATTGTGGATGGGATCATTATGGTTCATGAGACTTTACATTTTATGTCCAAAATTAGGTTGGTTAGAATGCTTCTTAAACTTGATATGCATAAGGCTTATGATAGGGTCTCTTGGGAGTTCCTTGACAAGGTGTTGCAAAAATTTGGCTTTGGGGATCTATGGAGGAAGTGGATTAGAGTTTGTATTTCCTCTACTAAATTTTCTATCATCATCAATGGGATTTTGAGTGGTTTTTTGGGGGTCAAAGAGGTATTAGGCAAGGTGATCCCTTGTCTCCATATCTTTTCATTTTGATGGTTGAAGCTTTAGGAAGATTGATTCTTGCTGCTACCTTGTCCTCTAAGATTAAGGGTATTAGGCTTGTTGGTATTGTGGAGGTAGTTTCTTGTCAATAGTTTGTAGATGACATTGTACTTCTTGGTGAGGCTACTATGAGAGAGGCTAAGGAATTCATGAATATTTTGTAGTTGTATGAGAAAGCTTCCAACCAACAAATTAACTTCCATAAAAGTCAAATTTTTTTGTGAATACTAGGGGTAACTTTAACATAGAATTGTAAGGATTTTTTGTTGTGGCATTGCTAACCTTCCTTCTTTATATCTAGGTATGTCATTGTTTATTGGTAGGATGAAGGAGGAGTTGTGGTCTCCTATGTTGGATAGGATTCAATGTAAGTTAGTTGGGTGGAAAGGTAATCTCTTGAGCCAAGCAGGTAAGTTGCAATTGCTTCAAGCTACCCTCCAAAGCATTCTCATCTATTATATGTCTCTTTTTAGAATGCCCTTCAAAGTTAGGAGGAGGATTGATCAGATATTTAGGAGATTTCTGTGGGTTAGGGTGGAGGATAAATAGAGGGTGTCCCTTGTCTCTTGGGATAGGGTCTGCTCTTCTAAGAAAGAAGGTGGTCTTGGGATTAGAAATTTGTTGTTGTTCAATAAGGTGTTGATTGCAAAAATAACTTGGAGATTATGTGTTGAGGAGGATCAATTATGGAAAGATATTATGAGAGGTAAGTATCTAGAAAATCACATTCTTTTTTTAGAAGTGTTGCTCCTCCTAGGGGCTCTATGATTTGGAATGGTTTGTTGGGGGTCAGAAGTTTGGTTATGGAGGGGATGCGGTGGTAGATTGGGAATGGCAAGGATGTGTTCTTCTGGGAGGATACTTGGATTCTTCTTGAACCCCTCTTTCTTAGTCCTGAGTTTTATGAGTTGAAGGCTCCTTTGTCACTGAAATATGGAGAAAAAGTAATTGATTATATAATCATCACTAATGGCAAGAGGATTTGGAAGCATCTGACTTTACATACAACTGATCTTCGGATCCTTCAGAGTTTGGCAAATTTGAACATGTTGCTACAACAATACTTTCTTCCTCAATAGAATGATAGGGACTTCCTTCTATGGACTCATTCTCCTAAAGGCCTTTTTTCTATCAAGACTACATATGAGGCCCAAACATTGTCTAGGGGAGGATATTTTCTGGTGGAAAGGGTTTGGTATCCTCATTTGATCCCCAAGATTGCATTTTTTGTGGTTGTGTTTGCAAAATAAAATTTTGATTATTGATAATTTATGTAAGAAAGGCTTCCATCTTCCCAATATTTGTCTCTTGTGTTCTAAGGATGTTGAATCTGTGGATCATCTTTTCATCCATTATGATTTCTCAAATAAGGTGCTCAATGCTTTATTGGATTCTTTTTCTATCAAGTGGACGTTACCTCAAACTTTCAAGGAACTTTTCACTTAGTGGAAATCCCCCTTCATCAGTCACAACCTCACTAGGGTGTGGGATCTGGTTCTTCCTCATTTTTTATGGGGTATCTGGTGGGAGAGGAACAAAAGAACTTTCAAGGATATTGCTAGGGATGAATCCTTTGTCTTTAGAAGGATTAAAGTTGCTATTGAGAATAACCTGGTTGTCTTTGTTGTTGGAAATGGTAGGGAGAAAGTTATGGAGAAAGGGGTTGTTGTTAGTTGGAAATTGAATCTAGGGTCTTCTGCTTCTGTATCCATTATTCAAAAAATATTGGCTACTAGATGGCATAAACTAGCTAAAGGGTGGGTCATTCTGAACTTTGATGGGGCTACCAAAGGTAACCTTAGGAGGGTTGGTGGAGGGGTGTTGTCAGAAATGATAATGGTGAGGTCATTTGGGCTTACGTTGAAGATTATGGTATTCAAACCAACCACCTAGCTGAAGCTAAGGCACTTTTCTTGGGTGTTCATCAGGTTTTTGAGAGGGGCTTCAGAAGACTTCTCGTACAAGGTGACTCCTTGAACATCATTCGAGATTTGTAGGTTGGAAAGATTGATAATTGTTTCATCTTGAATATTATTAAGGACACCTCAAAGATTTTGGAAGGTATGTTAGAAGTTAAAATTGAGCATATTTATAGGGAAGGTAACTAGGTTGTTGATGTTATGGCCAATTTGGGGGTGGATAGTGGCCAATTCAGAATTTGGGAAGACAATTTCCCTCCACGGTTAATGATAATTGTTGCTTTGGAAGCATTGGGCCTACCTATCCAGTAGGCCTTTTTATTGTCTTTCTGCTTGGATGAGGTCTCCTTTGTGTTGTAGTGATCCTCTCTCTAGGGGGTCTTTTTGGGGGTCTGGTCCTTTTGCTCCCTGGTGGTTTCCATTCTCAAGGAATATGCTTGGTGTATTGCCCTCACCCTTGCTCTCTGGGATTGGGGTTTTGTTATCTGCATCTTGATGTATTTGTTGCCCTTCCAGTCTTATGCAAAAATAGAGCAGGATCTTTGGTGCCTCTAAAAGAAAGTTGAATAAAAAATTCTCCTTTATGCCCTGTTGGGTGGTGGGTTGGTCTATGCTCTTAGGTGGCTGTTGGGTTTAATTTTTGTTCTTTTGGCCTTGGAGGCTGGCCTGTGCTTAATTGGCCTTCTCTTTCTCTGCCTCCTCTAATGTAAAAGGTTTTGGGACCTTTCAAAACCCTACTTTTTCACCATTAATAAAAAAATACTTCTCCTTTGATTTGACAAATTTTATTCATTTATTAAGTTTGGTCTTAGTATATGTATTATTTATGATTTCAAAGTCATCTTGTAGACACCTAAAACATGTCATGTTCAGGGAGACTACTCACATAGGCACACTCATAGGTCATGTGACTAAACCTTGGGATCTTCCAAGTGTCAAAAGTGGTTCTGGCCACTCATATGGGGTATTTTTAGCCCATCCAAGCCTGGCCGTTGTAGACCAGAGCGAGCTAGAATCAATCCGTTGTAGCTCAGAGTGGCCAAACCTTAGCCACTACAGATGACAACGACTAAGCTTTAAATGCATTTTGCCACCAATATAGCCTAATATTGGGTGGAAGTGGCAGTATGCATGCAATAAGGATGAGCGAGGACAAATTTGCATTCCTCCTCACAACCAGTCTACATGGAAGACTCTAGTCTTGATTTAGACTTCAGTTAAACATAGAAAAACAAAGAGCTTCTCATGCTAACACCTAGTACGCATGAGGGATTCAGTCCTAGGGTTTGGAACATTGACCTAGGGCTTCAAACACTTTATAAGGAGCAAACCTAAAAGCACTAGGGGACCTTCTACGACCTTCTTTGATCAATTAGGGGACCTTCTTAGACCTCCTTTTATCAATCAAAGAGAGAGAACATCATACATCAGAACTTTGAATAGGTTTGGATCATTGAGGAGAGCTTCTAGAGACTTGGAGAGCTTCCCTTGGAGATTGATTCTTGTAGCGAATCCCTATCATATTGGAGGGAAAATCTAAACACATAAGGTAATCATTTTAACATTAGTAGAAGACTTGAGCCCATAGCCATTGGATCAATAGAGAGAGATTTCACCTTAGCGACCGTTGTCCTAGACAGTGGCCCACAACCTAGTCTAGGGTTTTAGGTGTTAGTTTATTTTATTCTGCTTTCTCTTTCATTTCATTAGCATAAGCTTTATTTTAGTTATTCACTTGCATAGTACTAGTTTCATTACATTTATTGAGCTTATTCATTGCTAACAACCTCATCCGGGGAGGCAATCTCGAACATCTAAGTGTGTGTTGTTGTTTCATTGATTTTAGGGCTATAGGTTCATCGGGTAAATCCGCAACATACAAAAGCAAGAGGATCCCTCTAGCAATCAAACCTAGAGAAGGAGGCATCTGTAAGCCCTCATAAATTTTCGTGTGCATCACCGAGAAGCCTTATAAAGTGTGCCCCCTATGTGAGGGGATATTTTATACACCTGCTGCCCTCTTTGTGTGTAAAATCATGTATCAAATGAAGGGTATCCCTTAGAGGGATTCATATGTAACCGAATCTTGGGAATATCAATACAAAAAGCATTCATTCATTTATTTCTTTGCATTCTGGTTATATCTTCTTTGTGCCTTTCATTTATTGCATGTTTAAACATTAAAGGATTCAATCGAATCGCAAGTAGAGTAGTTGGTGGACGACGTACCACTTCCTTGGGGTCACTACAGATGGCAATCACGGTGGGACTCTTGCCCAGTTATTTAGTTTACTTTCATTTTCTACCACTTTATTGACTCGGGTTTTGTGTGCAGGTTTAGTTGCTCTAATCTATAGTGGCCAAAAATCAACCGCTCTTGTCTACAATGGCTAGGAGTTAGCCACTCTATGCTATAGCGGCCAAAAATCAGTCACTCTGGTCGACAACGGCCAGAATTGGAGTGCAACAGAGGTCAAAATATTGATTCTCTGAGCTGGATTAAAGGTTGGTACAACTTTTTTGACACTTTATGGTTTTCTATCTATTTCTATTTTCTTAAAAATAGTGGTAATTAAGACATATTTCAATTTGGAAAACTGAAATAATGAAAGAGAAAGAACTTGCATCTTGCACATCTTAGGTTTTCTTTTAGATTTTCCACTAGGCGTTGCTAGGAACAATGACTTCTGTCTATAAAGTTCACCCTAGAATCCAACGTGCTAGAAATTGTGTATTTTTTGCTTGCTTTGAGGCCTTTCTAAAGGCCATACTTGCACCTAATAGAGTGCATTCATTAATCTCATAGTAGTTATGCATATTTCTGAAAATTGAAATACATTTTGCATTAGGCATATAGGAAAGAGTCATTGTTGTTGTATGATGCATTCTTATTCATGCAAAATTTAAAATGAACCCCACACACACACATATTTTAAACATTGGGGAGTTGGATTTCATCACCAACCCTCAATTCAATTCAGTGACGTTGGCATTCATCTCCTTCCATCGGTTTTCCCCCTAGAGTTTCCTAGAAATGGATTGAGGAACTTACTTATAGTGACACTAAGTTACTTGTGTTCAAACTGTCTCCCACTATTGGAACAATCATTGGTTCAGAGTGGAAGAGCTAGGCAAACCCCCCACTAGGATTTAAGTGGTGTACCCTAGTCTCTTTTGAGAAATCATGTTTGGCATAAGTATTCTTGATTATCACTATGGATGAGTCTCCTCATTCTAAATCCAAAGCAAGAACAAGAAACAAGAAACAAGAAACAAAAAACATCAAAATACAACAAATAGTTTAGGGCACACTTAAATTGGTAATCAAGATAAATATTTGCTTGATATTGTTTGGTCATATTTAAGTGCAACACAAAATCTAAATTCCCAAAAACAATGGTCAAAACAAGAAGTAAACATCCCCGGTCTGATATCGAGGGAGAATCTAAAGTAATACATACCCTTAGGTGAAGTCGTAGTAACATTGAAAGACCTACTCGAAAGACCATGAGATGTAGTTCCATGAGTCTAAGGGGTGATAACTCAACCCTTGGGGGTTCTCCTCGAGAAACCCCAAACAGGGAACCACAACATGAAACTACATCACATAAACATAGAGAGGCCTCATGACCATCATCATCAAGGAGACATGAGGAAACCTCAAGGGCTTCCTCTAAACACACAGAAACTTCTCAGAGACATGAGGAAGCTTCAAGAGATTCCTCCTCACATGGACATAAGGAGGTTTCTAGACCTCGTTATTCACATAGGGATGATGAGGTTTTCCCATATCCATCCTCATGGAGGGTAGAGAGGGCCACAAAACCCTCATCACCAAAAAGGCACACAAGAGTCGCAACATCCCAAAATTCACATGGGACACTTAGAATGGATCAGCCCATTGAGGGGCATGAAACTAGAGATACATCCAGTCATAGACAACAAACAAAAGATATCCTTCAAACAAGAGGAAGGATTCCATTAGACTATGACCTCATTGGAGTAAATGACACCCCACAAGATCAGCCATGGAAAATAAGATAATTAGATGAGGTGGATCAGATTTATTTGAGACCACCTCCCAAAACCATAGCCATAGAGAATTTTGCATCTGGAAGTTCATGAACCATGACTTCTAAGCCCACTTCTCAAACTGGGGGTGCCTCAAGGTGACCCCATAGTAAACATATAGAGTCTAATCATAGAGACACTCAACAATACACTAAACAAGTCACATTAGCTAGCCAGAGCAAATAAATAGTAGAAACCTCTTCAAGAAATCTATGAGTCAAAACTACTAGAACAAGATCAGATAAGCATGAGTCTTCTATGACTGTACAAGTTAACCACATGTGACGGTTAGAAAATTCCTTGCATAAAGAGCGAGAGATTGTAGAAGCTCTCGAACATGATAAACAAAGAGAAATGGTTGCACCAACATGAGCAATATTTAAGAGAGCAAGTTGAGCAGCTAGCTCGTATCAACCAACAAGCAAATAGAAATGATCATCAAAGATATCAATGCGTTGACTCACCAAGAGAGGAGCACACTAGACAAGAAGGAAACCCGCAATAAAATCACCCTCTAAATCATGAGCGAAATCCAATTGGTGGGGAAAGGGTAAACCTAATAGAATAGGATCAGGCACCTCCTGAATCCCCTCATAGGAGGGAAGAAAATAGAGCAAATCAAATGGATAGAGGGTTACCTCCACCGCCACCATGGGGGGGTCTACAAGAGGAGGAACTCCTCGCCTCAAAGGTATTCCAAGAACTTGCTAAAAATATGAAGTCCTTTGAAAAACAAGAGATGGCTGGTAACCAACCAACATTGAGAAAAATACACAATCAACCATTATGTCCATCTGTCCCTAGCCCCGCATACCCTAAGCATTTTGAGATGCCTAGGTTGGAGAAGTTTAAGGGTGAAGAAGATGCACAAGAGCATGTTACCAATTTCATCAATGCATGTTTTCATCTTGAAGACAATGATGCTCTTATGCTAAGGACATTCATAATGACATTTTTGGGTGCCACCACTCAATGGTTCAACCAGCTGCCCAAGCATAGCATATCCAATTTCAAAAAACTAGTGAATGCTTTCCTAAAGAAATTTCTCTTTTGGTGCTAAGAGGAAGGTGAAACTTTTATACCTGGCCAATTTGAGACATTACGATGATGAGCCAGTAATGGATTATGGGAATAGATGGAGAAAAGTCATGGCAAAATTATCATTCTCCGTCCCCACAGAAGAGATTGTTCGAATGTTCACCAAGAGTTGTTCCAAACACATTTCCCTCTTGCTACAACTTCAACAATACCCCTCATTTGAGGAAGCCTTGGCATAGGCCAAACTCATTGAGGAAATAAAAGTAGATGAGGGAACCATCAAACTTCGAACCAAGAAGGAGTGGAACAAAAATGACAAAAATGGCAAACACAAGCAGAAGTAGGCAAACCCTACTCTAGTTAATCAAGTGGTATTGGTTGTGCCTAAGGATGGGGCTGTGCACCAACCCTAAAATTATCAAGCGCAGCCCCCACCAACCAATTATGATCAAAAGAATAATCAAGGGTGAAACAAAGAATGCAAACCCCCTCGCTATTTCACACCATTGACAAAATCAATGCAATCAATCTTCAATCAATTGAGCGAGGCGAGAAATATCAGGTTCCCTGATATACCTCTTATATATCCCAACCATCCTAAGAAAAAAGGGATCCTAAGCCAAAAGGGTATAGGGAAGATCAATTTTACCCTTACCATAGGATATCAGGGTATAATATTGAGGTTTGTGTTGGTTTCAAGCACCAGGTGCAAAACATGATTGAGGTAGGAGAACTTAAAGTTGACAACCCATTGGCTCCTGACAATAGAGATATGGGCATCTACAAAAACCCACTACCAAACCATGAGGTCCCTAGAGGGCAAGGTGCACAATTCAATCAGGTCTGAATTGATACGCCTACCCATGGGTGCATTGGGATGGTTGAAATTGTCAATATAGCAACTAGGAGTAGATGATATGGTCAACCGCAACCTCCTGCAGCTCCCATTAACATCCCTGCTACACCTAGGTAGAGGTAGGGGCAAAACAACCTTCCAGGTCCACCAACCCGACCTGTGGTAACTATTCGGAGTAGACTTGAGCAAAACTTACAAATGACTCTAGCTAAGCTATCCATCTATGAGCTCATACAATAGTCCCCAAAGCACATGGAGACCTTGATGGAGATTTTAAGGTCGATTGAGCTCCAACCACAAGATCCAAATGCATTCACCCATTTTGTGGGACAAGTACAAGAATGCCAGGAACCTGTAATACGATTTTACGATTACAAGATTAAGATAGTGCCTACTTCCTTACCAGACCCTCCACTACACATTGTGGCATTAGTCAATGATTTACCTTTCAAACGGGTCTTGATTGATACAGGTTCATCAATCAACATCATCACAACAACAACAATAGAACACCTTAAGATCCCTAAGTCCAATATCATTCCAGGAGCCTACACATTAAGGGCTTTCAATGATACTTTATGCAATACTATGGGAATGATAGTCCTACCTATCAAGGTGGGGCATAAGACCATCCCCGTGATGTGTCATGTCTTGGAAGGGGCCATGCAATACAACATCCTCTTAGGGTGACCTTGGATAAGGGACATGAAGTGTGTTCCTTCAATATTACACCAATGTGTCAAGTATGTGCATGATAACAAGGTCTACATGGTGTTGGCTGATGAAGAGCCATTCAAATATGTTCATCAGGTGGATTGTCTAGGAGAATTTGTGATTCCTTCTGCCCACTTGTATGTAGGACCTTCATCTCCAGCTATACAACTTAATGATAAGAGCAAAGGGGTACAAAAAGACCCATCTACATCAACACCTCATCTAGCGCCCAACATGACTAATGCTTCTAAGAGACCATCAACGTCTAAACCAAAAGATAATCAAAAGCTAAATGCACCCATGGTCAAGGAAAGAGGTCCTAGGGAAGTGCTAATCATAGATGTTAAGAAGAGTCCAACTCCCATGGAGGAGGAAGATCTCCAAGATCAAGTTAAGGAGATACTAGAGCCCACTTCACCAGTGTCATCTGTGGGATCATCCACATCACATGTGACAATACATTTGGAAAGTACGGGGATAGGAGAGTATCTTATGCATAACATAACATTTATGCCCATCATAGAGTCCGCACAAGACATGGGATGACCAAAATACTTAAGACCACCAGTGGGAATAGTGGTCCCACTTGGGATCCCTCCCAATCAGACAAACTTTGTCTATGATGGACTAGACTGCACCCATAAGTCTACCAATGTAGAAGAGGACAATGATGAATTATTCACTGTTAATGTTTATTACCTCTCTAACCCTGAGTTTGCTCTAAGCTACTTTGAATGTTGCCATTGGCATGGTTACGGTCTTGGTATATACGAGTAGGGGCGTAGGTGGCCATTCAAGCCGTAGTACCAGCTTTCATCTGATAGGTTTGGGTTAGGCTATCATATCAGAGGTCGGGATGACTCTCTAGTAGCAGCCTTGGACATATTAAGCTTCGGGTTAGGAGAAGACATCAATTTTATTCCTTATCACCCACCAAGTGCAAGATATCCGAACAACAGACAAGTGGTCATGGTGAGCATACCACCACCCGAAACTTATCATCCAAGCCCCACAATTGATGCCACCCCAATGGGTTACAACTCATGGGATGATGAGCAAGAAGAAAATGGATATGTGGCAAGTGATGATGAAGCACAAGCAGGCTTGGCCTATCATGGGCCTCACTATTTACATAGATTTACCTGGTCCATCCACAACGACAGTGGATTCATATCAGATGAAAGTGGCTATGAGTCAGAGGACTCAATAGAGAGAGCCTATCTAGGAACAAGACAATGGCCCCATGACTTGGGGTAGCATACTAATGCAAATGGCTTCTTCATAAGTGACGAAGAGTATGAAGATGAGATAGAAATGGCCTACTTAGGGCCAAGACACGAGCCTCTTGTCTTGGGGCCACATACCAATGCTAACGGTTTTTGGATAAGTGATGATGACTTTGAAGATAAAATCGAGATGGCCTATCTTGGGCCTCACCACTTGTAGCAAGTCAATGCACTCATAGAAAGAGAGGTGGCACTTCGTGCCATAGACCCTGGTTTGTGGTTTCTAGGAAGACCTGTCGACCTAGTTGCTATTCACCGTACGGTCAATCCCCCTCTGCCGACATTCAGAGAGCTGTTAGAGCCCAATGATCCTATTATTCGACCAGCTCATGGGCTGGATCCAGAGATTCCTTTTCCTCCAGAGCCTCATCGCGAGTATAGAAGGGAAACATCTGAGATAAAATTTCACCCATGTGGTCCTAGAGATTTCATTCCATCCATCAACACAATCTCCATTGATTTGACCACTCCACTTCATAACCTAGCAGATCCCACTAAACCTTTGTGTCTTGATACAGAGACTATTGATTGGGATCACACTAATTCACCCATAGATCCTGAGGATATTTTCTCTAATGAAGAGACGTTACAACCATTCCATTTTGCATCGAGTTGTGCATATGATGTGTTCCATGCTGGTATGGATCCTGAGTCAGTAGGACCTGTAAATCCCACCAATGACATTCACTTGATACCCATGCCTCACCAGCTAGAGGATGGGTCACATATGGCTATAGAAGTAACTTTCGAGGTGGACATCAGTGATGATCCTACTCAACCAAAGAAAGTCAAGTTCGGAGAGAGTCTGTCTCCAGAGGAACAAGCCATCATTATTCCTCTCCTCAAGGAGAGGTCAAAATCTATTTTCTTGGACTTACAAAGACATGCTAGGTATCGATCCAAAGTTAGTTGTTCACAACCTTTCATTGGATCCCCTAAAGAAACTAGTCAAGCAAAAATTGAGGAAAATGCATCCAACCGTCGCTTTGATGGTGAAGAACGAGTTGCAAAAACTATTGGATGCAATTTTCATAGTTCCCATCGACTATCCTGAATGGGTCTCAAACATGGTGCTCATGGGAAAACCAGATGGAAGAGTGCGCATTTGCATAGATTTTAGGGACTTGAATAGGGCAACTCCAAAGGATTCATTCCCATTGCCAAACATAGATGCTCTTGTTGATGCTTGCAGGTCATTAGATGCTCTCCCTAATGGATGGGTTTTTTGGATACAATCAAATCTGAATCAAACCCAAAGACCAACATAAGACTACATTCATTACTCCATGGGGAAATTTTTGTTACAAAGTGATGCCATTTGGCCTAAATAATGTTGGTGCCACATACCAGCGGGCCATGACATACATATTTCATGACTACATGCACACAATCTTGGAAGACTACATGGATGACTTGCTAGCCAAATATTTAGTATGACAAGAGCACGCTGAAGTCTTGACAAAAGTCTTTGATCACCTCATAGAGCACAACGTTAGATTGAATCCTAATAAGTGCATGTTTGGTGTAACTTCTAGTAAGCTCTTAGGGTTCATCATTTCGATGGGGAGCCAATTTTAATTAACAAAGAAAAGACACAATTTTATTTCGAAGCATGGAAAGCTTTACAATTCGAAACCATGAAAAATTACACAGTACAAAAAATGCCAAAAGAAGCCGCAGCCTTCGTCTCTCCCGCCTCCGCAATCCTTCAAAAAATCTCTCTTTATCAACACAGGTTCTTGCTACAACCGCCGTTCGTAACCGTCCCTGTAACTGCTGCAACGGTTCCCTAGAACTGCCTTAACGACTTCTGAAACTACCAACTGTCATTTTGCAACAGTCTGCAAAAAATTAACATGTGTTTTCGTGACACCTTTGCATTCCGCTCTTCTCTCTCCTAGCCGGGTCGTGAAAACGTGACACTTTTTCTTCCATGTCCATATATCGTGATATCGCGACACTTTTTCGGCTTTTGTCTTTGTTGGCCAATGTGTCGTGATATCGCGACACTTTTGTTTGCTCACAACTTTGCTCTAAGTTCGTCGTGATATCGCGACAACTTTTATGTCGCGATATCGCGACACTTGCGTTTTGTTCCCGTCGTTGTTCTGAGTTGTCGCGATATCGTGACAACTTTTATGTCATGATATCGTGACACTTGCGATTGTGCCCGTCGTTGTTTCTGAGTTGTCATGATATCGCGACAACTTTTATGTCGCGATATTGCGACACTTGCGATTGTGCTCGCCGTTGGTTTTGAGTTGTCGTGATATCGCGACAAATTTTATGTCACGATATCGTGACACTTGCGATTTGTGCCCATCGTTATTCTGAGTTGTCGCGATATCACGACAACTTTTATGTCACATATTGCGACACATTCAACACTTAGACTATTTTTCATACTTAGAATTTTTTTTGCTTGTTTCTTTTTTTTTTTTTTTTTTTTTTGGTGATGCAAGATTGTTGTGCTGCTCCTGGATGCTCCTGCATCAGACACCCGAGGTAGATTTTTTTTTTTAGAAGTGATCCTCACTTATGGACGGTCAGAGGAAAACCTAGGCGATCAACCTTTTATTTGGACAACCACGTGGCATCTTCGATAGGTCGGTCCTTCCACTTGACCAAATACTCCGAATATTGCCTGTTTTGGGTACTTCTGCCTTCACGAGTGTTGAGTATGTCTTCAATTTCTTCTTTGTCTGGAGTGGATCTTTGGAATGTTCCATAGATCCAGATCGGGTGGTTCACTACAACTTCTGCATGATATTCAACCAAGTCTGAAATATTGAAGATAGGTGAAATATTCAGCTCACTTGGGAGATCAACTTCATAGGCATTTCCTGAATCTCGTTTACCTATGATTTGGCATGGTCCAAACTTCTTCATCTTTAGCTTATTGTAGGTTTTGGTAGGAAAACATTCCTTGTGCAAATGAACCATGAATTCATCTCCTATATGGAATTCCTTGAAATGTCACTTTTGATCTACTCTGGCTTTGTACATAGCATTCATTTTACTGATATGCTGCTGTACCTCTTCATATAAATTCTTCATGTGTGCTGCAAAGTCTTCAGCTTCAGCACTGCACTTTTCTCCCTTATCGATCGGCCTCAACTCAGAAGCTTTTCTCGGGCTGTTCCCGTGCACTATATGGAATGGGGATTTACCAGTACTGTGATTGACAGAATTATTGTAAGCAAACTCTGCCTATGGTAAAATCAGATCCCATCCCTTGGGTTTATCTCCTACCAGACATCGTAGAAGATTACCCAAACTTTGGTTGACTACTTCGGTCTGTCCATCAGTCTGCGGGTGGTACGCAGAACTAAATTTCAATTCTATTTTTAGCTTCTTCCATAGGGTTCTCCAGAAATAACCCACAAATTTGGTATCTCTGTCCGAGACAATGCTTTGGGGTAGACCATGAAGGCACACAACCTCCCTGAAAAACAAGCCTGCAATATGAACAACATCACTTGTCTTCTGACATGGAATAAAATGAGCCATCTTCGAAAACTTGTCAACAACAACAAAAATGGCATCATTTCCACGTTGTGTCCTTGGCAGACCAAGAACAAAATCCATACTGATGTCCTCCCATGGTCTCTCTGGTACAGGCAATGGTTGGTACATTCCTGTATTTTGGCTGACTCCTTTCGCCATTTGGCACACTCTGCAACCCTGCACAAATTTGGTCACATCCGACTGCAACTGCGGCCAATGGTAATTCTCACTAACGAGAGCAATGGTCTTATCTTGACCAAAATGCCCTGCTAGTCCTCCGCTATGTTTCTCTTTGATCAAATTTTCCCTCATGGAACTTCATGGAATGCACAATTGGTTCTTCCAAAACAACATCCCATCTTGGATCATAAAATCCAACCACTTAGTGCGATCCACAGTAGTAGGAGACACACATGTCGTCCATGCCTCTACAAAATTTGGATCTACTGGGTATAAACTCTTGAGTTCATCAAACCCAACAACTTGCACTCTCATTTCTATCAACAAATTATGCCTTCTACTCAAGGCATCTGCAACTCTATTAGATTTACCACTTCTATGCTTCGGGACAAAGGTATAACTCTGCAGGAATTCAACCCACTTCAAATGCCACTAGTTAAGTTTACCTTGACTATTTATATACTGCAAAGCTTGATGGTCAGTATATAAAACAAACTCTTTGGTTAGCAAATAATGTCTCCATTTCTTAAGAGCTCGAATGATAGCATAGAATTCTTGATCATAAACCGAGTATTTCTTTCTAGCATCATTTAAATTTTCACTAAAGTATGCAAGAGGTTTACCTTCTTGGCTCAACACAGCTCCAATGGCACTGCCACTGGCATCACAGTCAACCTAAAACACTTTATTAAAATCTGGAAGTGCTAGAATGGGCTGTTTTGTCACTTTCTTCTTCAATATGTCCATACTGGTACCTGCCTTGGCGGTCCACTTAAATTCTCTCTTATCCCCTCTCATAGTTTCTGTTAGGGGTGCACAAATACTACTAAAGTCTCTAATAAACTTTCTATAGAAACTTGCAAGACCATGAAATGATCTTACCTCTGTTACATTCCTTGGGGCAGGCCATTCAATGATAGCCTTCACTTTTTTAGGATCCATTTTCAGACCCTCCTCTGAGATGACAAATCCCAGGTAAATCAACTCTTTCTGTACAAAATTGCACTTCTGTATATTTATCAATAACTGCTCCTCTCGTAGTTTTTAAAAATTGTCCACACATGCATCAAATGCTCTTCCAATGTTTTACTGAAAATTAAAATATCATCCAGATAAACTATCATGAAATTTTCTAGGAAGTCACACAATACCTCATTCATCAGCCTCATAAACGTATTGGGTGCATTAGTCAATCCAAATGGCATAACTAACCACTCATACAAACCCTCTTTGGTTTTAAAGGCCGTCTTCCATTCGTCACCCTCTCTAACACGTATCTGGTGATATCCGCTCTTTAAATCAATCTTAGTGAAGTATTTAGCTCCACTCAAACAATCCATTATATCATCCATTCTAGGTAATGGAAAGTGATATTTAATGGTAATTTTATTAATGGCTCGGGAATCAGTGCACATTCACCATTCGCCATTCTTCTTTGGTGCAAGTACTGCTGGCACTGCACAAGGGCTCAAACTTGCTCGAATCAAACCCTTCCTCAACAATTCCTGAACTTGTCGGTTCAACTCTTCATTCTCTATAGGAGACATTCTATGGGAGGCCTTATTGGGTAAGCTAGATCCTAGCATTAAGTCAATCTGATGACTAATCTTCCTCATTGGCGGCAAACCCTCAAGCACATTGTCTGATATAATATCAAGAAATTCTGCTAACAGATGTTCAACTTCTGTTGGAATGTCAGTAGTTTCTTTTCTCTTTACAGTAGGAATTAATGCATAACACATTGAATCCCTCTTTAGACCATCCAAATTTTTTTTGCCATCTACTAAACAAATTCTAGCATTATTGCATACCTTTTCCTCAACCTCCTTCAATGGCTTCAGTTTGTGGCGTACTCTATCTTTTGTTAGGGAATAGGTATTTGCATGCCCATCATGCGCTGCACGTCTGTCAAATTGCCATGGTCTTCCCAGCAACAAATGGCAAGCATCCATCGGCAAAATATCACACAGGACCTCATCCTGGTATCTTCCAATTTGAAACTTGACCAAGCATTGTTCACTGACCAATGCTCTATGGTCCTTCTGCAACCATGCAATCCGGTATGGATGCGGGTGCTATCTTCTTTCTAGCTTTAACTTAGCTACCATTTCCTCGAAACCAAATTATCTGTACTACCATTATCAATAATAATATTACAGATTTTACTGAACATTTGCACCTCGTGTGAAACAGGCTTTTCTGTTGATCTGGTTCCTTCTCTTCGTTCAACAAGGTTCTCCTTGTGATCATCACTTCTCCTCACTCTGCTTCTTTAGAGTGCTTAGATTCAACACCATCCTCAACAACCATAGCTCTGGCATTACCTTCAAGCCTTCTGTTCGATGTTTCTTGGTGTTTGGGACACTCATATGATCGATGCCCCTCTTCTCTGCAATTGAAACAGGTTCCATGAAATCTGCCTCTTCCATATCCACGTCCACCTCTACCTCGTCCCCTTTGGTAATCATTGTTCTGATTATGGGGTCGGTAAGCATTCTCCTCCTTTTGTTCCTGGTGATTGCTTGTTTCACCAGTCTGCTTTTGGTCATCATATTTACCTCCACTGGTTCTTCCACCAGTTCTTCCACCATGACCTCTTCCTCTTTGCTTACTGTCAAATCTATGGTTCGATTTCTCTTCCACTTTCGAGCAAACTGGTAAGCATATTCAATGGTGCTCATTCGAACCAGACTCAATTCTTCTTGCACATTGGTTCTCAGCCCATTAATGTAACGAGCTACTCTCTCTTTATTTTCTTCTGTATGGCCGGTTCTGATAGAAATTTAAAAAAATTGCTTTGTATATTCTTTAACAGACTTGCTGGACTGTTGCAAACTCTGCATTTTTCTCAGTAGATCTAATTTGTAATCTGTCAAAATAAACTGTCGTTTCAGTTTTTCAACCATTCGATCCCACCTGGTGATCTTTTCTTTTCCTCTATGGTTTCTTTCTAGTTGCACTCCTTTCCACCATATGCCAGCATGGCCTTTCAACTTTGTTCTTGCAAATTTTATTCGATTTGGATCTTCAACCTCCTCATATTCGAAATATTCCTCCATGTCATTAATCCAGTCAATCAATTCTTCTGGATTTAAATTTCTAGAATATGTGGAGACGTCAATCTTTGGCCTTTTCCCAATTTGAGAAATGGCTTTAATCATTCGAGACTCTGCAGCACTCATTGCTTCTTCTTCTTCTTCAGACGGGTCATCAACTCCACAAGCTTCATCATCGCTTTGGTCTTCTCCTCTTGGCTCTACTCCTCTACGCAATTCTTCCTACAGGGCCTGCACTTGCCTCTGTAATGCTCGAAAGTCTCCTTTAGGAACCACGTTCCTTCCAGCACCACGATTTCTTCGCGGTGGCATTCTGCTTCACTTTTTCTCAGAACCCGTAACCCCAGATCCTGGTGCAAGCTACCTCATGTTCGGCGCTCTGCTCACACACTCAAAATATTACTACTCTGATACCACTTGATGGGGAGCCAATTTTAATTAACAAAGAAAAGACGCAATTTTATTTTGAAGCATGGAAAGCTTTACAATTCGAAACCATGAAAAATTACACAGTACAAAAAATGCCAAAAGAAGCCGTAGCCTTCGTCTCTCCCGCCTCCGCAATCCTTCAAAAAAATCTCTCTTTATCAACATAGGTTCTTGCTGCAACCGCCATTCGTAACCGTCCCTGTAACCGCTGCAACGGTTCCCTGGAATTGCCTTAACGGCTTCTAAAGCGCCAATGTTGTTCGCAACGATCGGAAAAAGTAACATGTCGCGTTTTCGTGACACCTTTGCATTCCGCTCTTCTCTCTCCTAGCCGGGTCACGAAAATGTGACACTTTTTCCTCCATGTCCATCTGTCGCGATATCATGACACTTTTTCGGCTTTTGTCTTTGTTGGCCAATGTGTCGCGATATCGCGACACTTTCGTTTGCTCACAACTTTGCTCTAAGTTCGTCGCGATATCGTGACACTTGCATTTTGTTCCCGTCGTTGTTCTGAGTTGTCGCGATATCGCGACAACTTTTATGTCGCGATATCATGACACTTGCCATTTGCGCCCATCGTTGGTTCTGAGTTGTGATATCGCGACAACTTTTATGTCACGATATCGCGACACTTGCGATTGCGCCCGCCGTTGGTTCTGAGTTGTCGCGATATCGCGACAACTTTTATGTCGTGATATCGCGACACTTGCGATTTGCGCCTGTCGTTATTCTGAGTTGTCGTGATATCGCGATAACTTTTATGTCGCGATATCGCGACACATTCAACACTTAGACTATTTTTTCATACTTAGAACTTTTTTTGCTTGTTTCAATGCAAGATTGCTGTGCTGCTCCTGGATGCTCCTGCATCAATTTCAAAGAGAGGCATCGAAGTCGATCCTGCAAAGGTAAAAGCTATAATGGAAATGGTCACCCCTACCAACATTAGGGAGTTAAGAAGCCTACAAGGCAAGGTAGCATCCATCAAATGGTTCATTGCTCAATTATCAGACAAGTGTCAACCCATGAATCAGTTGCTATGCAAGGATGTCCCATTTCATTGGGATGAAGAGTGCCAACAAGCTTTTACAGAGATTAAAACTTACCTGGAAACACTGCCAGTGTTGGCTCCACCAAGGCCAGACATACCATTTTTGCTATACATATCGGCTATTGATTTTTCTTTGGGCACCATGTTGGCCCAAAAGAATGCGCAAGACAAAGAGCAAGTCGTATATTACATTAGTCACACCTTGGTGAGTTATGAGCTAGGATATGCATATGTAGAAAATTTGTGCTTGGCAGTGGTCTTTGCAACCAAAAAATTGCGACACTACATGTTGAGCCATACGACTTACGTTATATCAAAACAGAATCCTTTGTAGTATATGATGAACAAGACATATCATAATACATGTACTGCAAAGTGGATCATGCTATTGATAGAATTTGATCTAGAATTCATAAGCCAAAATTCCATCAAGGGACAAGTCATAGCGGATCAATTAGCAGAGGCACCTCTTCAGGATAGCAAACCTCTCACTATAGAATTTCCTGATGATGCAGTCTTCGCATTATCAGATCCATCGAAACTCGAAGAACCTGAGAAACAAAGAGACATGGCATTTTTCTTCGATGGTTCAAAGTGCGAGCAAGGGGGCGGAGTAGGGATAGTCTTTATCACACCGCAGGGTGCTCCATTACCCTTATCATTCAAGCTAGACTTCCCTTGCATGAACAATAACATAGAATATGAGGCCTTGATTTTGGGACTTCAAACGGTTGTGGCAATGGGCATTAAAATATTGAATATCTTTGGTGACTCCTTGCTCATAGTAAATCAAGTCAAAGGATTGTTCCAATGCAGGTGCCCACTCCTGAAATCTTACAAGGAGCTTGTTGACACCTACCTAGCCCGACTAGAATGGTATGACATCGAGGCAATCCCTCATACGTCAAATAGATTCGTAGACACCATGGCATCATTGGGATCCTTAATCCCTCAGAATCCATCTACTGACTTCACAACCATTCATGTGAAAGTGCTCATATTTTCAGCAATACAACGTGAGGTTATTGACAACCTAGAGTCGGTCAACATGATCCAGAACGAACCAAATCAGGATTGGTCCTTCAAAGTTAGAGCTTTCTTGCAAATAGCACCTTGGGAATATTTGATCTCTCAAGGTCCTACGGAGTGTGGTACAACCATTCACCATAGGGTTGCCTCTCAATCTGTGTTCTCAGATTTTGGATCACAAGAGGAACATGTCATTTTATCCATAGAAGTTGTGGCTTATCAGGATTGGCTTTCCCAATTGCGGGATTTCCTAAAGCTTGGAATAGTACCACAAGGCTTGTCGCATGCCGAAAGATGAACATTTAAACAAAAGGTGACAAGATACATTTTTCTATGAGAGGTCCTTTATAGGCGAGGTTACGATGGAATGCTCCTTCATTGTCTTGAGCCCCAGGAAGCATCTTGGGCAATTTTGCAAGCTCATGATGGTACGTGTGGTGGTCACTTCAGTGGCATGGCCATCATTAAACGCATTTTGAGGATGGGTTACTATTGGCCCACTATGGAAAAATATTGTTGTGAGTATGTCAGGAAATGCGTCAAGTGTCAACATCATGCAAACCTCACCCACTTGCCATCACAAGCCTTGCAACCCATCCAGGTAGCATGGCCCTTCTCATAGTGGGGATTAGACTTGATTGGGAAGATTTCTCCCCCATCCTCAGGCTGACACACGTTCATCATAATGACCACTGAGTATTTCACCAAATGGGTCGAGGTGATCCCCTTGACATCGACAATTGGACCAAGGATTGCGGAGTTTATACTCCATAATATCATAAGTCATTTTGGGGTCCCTTCGAAGATTATATCGGATAATGGGCCATATTTCAAGAACAAAAATGTGCATGCTTTAATGAACAAATACCACATCCAACATAATTTTTCAACACCCTATTATCCACAAGCAAATGGGCAAGTAGAAGCCTCAAACAAAACAATCATCTCCATCTTGAGGAAGATGGTGAGAGATAATCATAAGGACTGGCATTTGCAGTTACCTCTTGCATTATGGGCATATAGGACTAGTGTGTGGATGCCCACTGGGGCAACACCATTTTCACTTGTATATGGCACTGAGGCCATCATGCCCCTAGATTTGGAGATTCCAACCTTGCGCGTAGCATTGAAGGACTTCATAGATGATGACACCACGTGACAATGCCGCCTTGATCAGTTAATGCTTCTTGATGAATGATGAGTAAATGCCTTGGAGCATCTTCATGTTTATCAAAATCACCTTGCACGAGCATACAATAGTAAAGTCCATTTGAGGGAATTCAAAGTTGGAGATCTTGTGCTCAAAGAAAACCAACAGAACTCAAATCTACCGCCGCATTTGTGAGACAAATTTATGGCAAATTGGATAGGCCCCTACATGATTTCAGAGAAGGTTGGGCCTGGAGCATATCGCCTTACATCATTGGATGGTGTTGAAGAGCCTGAGCCTCTCAATATCATCCACTTGAGGATATTTTACACATAAAAAATAAAAACATTCAAATATGTCATAAAAATAAAAAACATTCAAATATGTCATAAAAATAAAAAACATTCAAATATGTCATAAAAATAAAAAACATTCAAATATGTCATAAAAATAAAAAACATTCAAATATGTCATAAAAATAAAAAATACTCAAAAGGCATCTTAAATCCCTTTGGTCAAATCATCATAAAAATTCTCCAAAGGCATCTTAAAGCCCTTTGGTCAAATCATCACAAAAATGCTCCAAAGGCATCTTAAAGCCCTTTGGTCAAATCATCATAAAAATGCTCCAAAGGCATCTTAAAGCCCTTTGGTCAAATCATCACAAAAATGCTCCAAAGGCATCTCTAAGCCACTTGGTCAAATCATCATAAAAAGCTCCAAAGGCATCTTAAAGCCCTTTGGTCAAAAATCAAATCAATCAAAAAGCTCCAAAGGCATCTTAAAGCCCTTTGGTCAAAAATCAAAAATCCAAAAATATTTACATCTTACATTTGCACCCACATAGTTGCATTTCATTATAACAAACGTATCCATTGCATTCGCATAGGTTATGATCACATTCTTACAAATGATGCCACAGTCGTATCACAATCACAATATTCAAATCCATCTTCATCCATGCATCCATGTGTGTAACTGTGTTTTTCAACACAACCATATCATGTTGCTATAAGGAATATACTAAAGTTTCCTAGTCTTTCAACCATGTCTAGTGGTCTTATCAGCTTTTGTAGAAAGCCACCTTGATTAGTAGAGGGCAGGGTCTAGTTGTGATAATACCCTGGATATTCATGATCCCATCACTAATTAAAACACTAAAATCCTAGTTGGTACAAGGGAAAGATGAAAACAACAAAAGTGGTCTAGGTTACCTTAAGCGAAAAGGATCTTCCTTGCTTATCCCCCTATGCAACCGGTTTAAAGGTGTTGAGAATTGGCAAAAGGACAAGTTCCGCCCTACCCAAAAATGAGTGATTATCATCACTACATGAATCCCTTGCTTTCATTAAAACAAGCAAAAACCTCGAAACAAAGCACAAATTCAAAGTCCCAGATTTCAAAGTCATAGTTCACAAACAAAGCAAATAGTGATTATCATCACTACATAGATCCCTTGCTCAAAAGAAAAATCAATGAAAATAAATAGTGATTTTCATCACTACACAAGAGCAAATATCCCAAATGAAATGAAGAAAAAAAGGGAATGGAGCTTGAATCCCTGGAATTCTCAGCATTGCACAAAACTGGAAGGAGAAATCCTTACGCATGATGATATGTCTATTACAATAGCTTCTGGAATTTGTATAGACCAATGTTTGAATGTGGATGAGCTAGCTTAGGTAACTCATACTGCCTAGTGGTATAGTCCAACTAAGTCCAACATAAGGATGAGATGAACACGTGAGGATCCCTGATCTTAGCAATGGGCTGAAAGAATCCCGCCTGACATCGGAGGAAATGCTTGGGTTCTATCTCAAAATATATATTCATTTGCACACACAGAGATAATGAATATCTAGGGACATG
Organism: Wollemia nobilis; assembly: GCA_028583015.1. Lineage (NCBI taxonomy): Eukaryota > Viridiplantae > Streptophyta > Pinopsida > Araucariales > Araucariaceae > Wollemia > Wollemia nobilis. Next base: position 784,390 of record JAQPPZ010004560.1, on the reverse strand, counting down.
GTCAAAAGCCTTGCTTTTCAAAAGTCTTGTATGGTAAGTACATAGTTGTTGATAGGATAACTAGAGTGTTTGAAGTCTCAGGAAAAACCTCAAAAATTCCTACATAGCAACAAATCATATCATCAAACCACATCATCAACTTTCTCTATAAGCTTTTGTAAATTGGGGGGTATTAATAAAATACATTAGATACCGGATATATGTCAGAAATGATATTTAGACGACCACTGATTATTTTATATCTCTTAAATTACAGAAGCTTATCCAGAAAATATACATACATTCCACACCATTACATTGCACATATGAATGGTTTAAATAATTAATTCTTATGATTAGAATGATTATTAAACATTCATGGTTGTTATACTTTCTGTGGTATCACCCATTAGATTGTCGAAATCATATCATATGCATACCATTATGTTTTAAAGTGATTAAAACATACAAGTTCATTCACATTAGATTACATACTGCATTCACCATATCATAGCATGAGTTAGATGCATACAATTAAATCAAAATTAAACATGTATCTAACAAAAATATTGCATCCATAAAAACACAATGTCATAAATCATCCATCTATTAAGATCACATCATTACATTCATCCATACATAGAATCATAAGTCCATCATTAAATCAACTCATGATACATCACATCATGTCACAATAATCAAATCATATAAGCATCTACATAAACACATACATAAGCATCCATCTCAAATCCATATCATCATAAATATCATCTATCATCTAACACATATATATCAACTCATCATAATGCCATCATAACATCGCATAAATAAAACAAAAAACATAAGCAATAAATGATACACATAATGAGTCATAATGCAAAGATATCATATAAATGTGTATCTCAAAGTGCATGGATATACAAAAATTACCCATAGGCTACAGTCATATAGGTCAAGCAGACCTCAAAAATGAAATCCAAGTGCATCATCAATCGAACACAGGGCCTGTACCCCCAGCATCACCTCCCCTATGGTTGTGTCACGCGTAGAGTGATGTGACCCTGCTGGTCTCTCTGTGCGAGTTCGAGTCCTCTGGCTAGGATGGATGAAAGACTGCCCAGAGGTGGAGTGCCTACTGACCTATGAGCCACCTGCACCTGGTGCCTCCCTAGGGACAACTCCATGCCTCCTAAGCTACATCTAGAGAGAGGCTATATGGGAGACATACCCCTAGATCTACTCCTCGTACTCATCTAGCAATGACTATAGGTATAGAACCTCTACCCCTATGTCTTCCCTAGGATCTACCTCAGTATCACTCTGTGGTGTAGAAGGAGGAACAACAAACTACATCCTAGCAGCACCGCCCCCAATAGTAGCCTACAAAGCTTGGATCTATAGCATGAGCTGCTCTATAGTAGCATCTCACTGGGCTATGGTGGCATCTCACTATTGTACCTAGATCTTGGTCAACTGGAGCTCAACCTCGACCTCATGCAACTGTGCTCTCAGAGGAGAATCCCTCTCCTCGGGATCCAACTCCTCCTCATCCTCCTCAGGAGCCTCCTACTCCTCCACTACCACCTGCTCTACTGGCTGGCCCCATACCTCGGTCTTGGCTCAGACTCTATGCCCTGCTGGATCTGCACCATCATCCCCACCATCATCCTCATGGCCCAAGATACCATCACCATGCCACATCAGATCCCCCCACCACTGCACAAATGCATCTGTGACTCCCCTAGTGACTCCTGGGTCAACTATTGGGGCATCCTCCTCATCAGAAAGCTCTATGATCCATGGAGGAGGAAGGTCTCCCTCTACTGTGAGATGCCTGTACAAAAATGGAACTAGTGGCACATCCTACTGCAGCCCATACTAACGAAGAACCCAAGAGTAGAAGAAATACTCCCTGATGCCAACCTTACGATCGATGAGCCATCACTCACGCCGCATCCTAGCTGTGAAACTAGCTGGATCATCCCAAGCTGGGCACTCATGATATGGATGCCACATGATATCACCGACCTTCAGCCTAGTAAAAGTAGCAGTGTAGTGGGAGAGCTCCCCCGCATGAGGATGGCTCTTGTGCTCCTCATGCCCTCGAGCCCATCTAGCAGCATAGCACTGCATCCACTCCTCAATAACTATAATCTTGGTAGGAAGCCCCTTGGGATGATCTACCTTGATGTGCTCCCATCCCCAAACCTGTAGAAGCAAACTACAAGTGATGCTGACACGACCCCACCGGTGGATATGATACAACTCATCATAGCACTGGGCCAATAGAGACCTACCCCATGCATAGATGATGGGCTCCTCACTGTCCATCAGATCCTGGACCATCACAAGGAGGTTCCACGGGAACCTCAGGCCTGAGCAATCTAGAATAAGAATGTTGTTGATGACCATCAACAATACTGCATGCCTCCCCAAGAAGACCTTCTCCCTGTACCAATGTATGATAGATACACCACTAGATTTGGTGTCCTTGAAGGCATCTACAGCATGCCTTCTGAACACCCAAAGAAAGACAGCATCACGATCATTAGTGGTCAAAGAGACAATGGCCACTCCATCAAAGGGGATCCAAAATATCCTATACACATCCTCTGGCGTGATAGTCATCTCACCAGTAGGAAGGTGGAAGGTATTAGTCCGAGAATCCCATCGGTGCACCAGGGCCATGAGGTAAGCCTGATCTGACATAATGTAGGGCAGCCTAGTGATAAACTGTAGCCCATGGGCCTTGAGCCAATCCCAGTCCGTATCACTCAGAAGGGGTAGAAGGTCATTCATGAGCTTTGGGTCATGAGCTCGAGCAGTGAGAATCTAAGAGCAAAAGAGAAAACAAAGCATAACTACAATGCATCTAAGGCATAAATCACTATAAAACATGGAAAATGGTGCACATAATGACAAAACTATCCTAAGCCTGAGCAAAGAGAAATAATGCAACTAATCAGGCAGCACAATGCAAGGAAGCAACTCAAAATTTTAGAAAAATCAGCATAATCACCTTGCAAGAGTTCAAAATATTACAAAAATCAACCAAGGCATTCGGCCGCTGTCACCTACAGTGGCCAGAAATTAGCCATTGTGGACAGTAGTGGCCAAACCCCAATGGTCAAATTTTTGACCATTGGATTTCAAATCTAGCCGCTCTAAGCGACAATGGCCAAACCACAGGCCGAGCTAGCCACTCTGAGCAGTAGCGACCGATGGGTGACATGGCAAACCCATGACCCCTAGGCCAAAAATACCAAAAATTTAACAAAAAAAGCAAAATGGGGACCAACCCACCACAAAAAATCCTAAACTAGACCTAACTACGGGTTTGGTTCATTACCAACAAGTTTAATGAGGTTCTTGTACCGATTACTTAATGTGGTTCATTTTACCCAAAAATGAAACAGACAGGGTCAAGGTTTGAGAGAATACCCAAGAAGCTCCGGCTCCTCCACTTGCAGATGTCTCTCCCTGTGCAGCCATGGCCTCCGAATCGCAACAACACTCCAAATCGCAGAAGTCACTTTCACTATAGAGCTCTGAAATGCAAACTGACAGCTGGTGAAAGTGAAAGGTCAAAACCCTAGGGTTACTTTTTATATTCTCGAATTATGCCTTGGCCGCTGCTATCATCAATGGCCCAAATTTCTTGGCCGCTCAGGATGAGAGCGGCCACGAGCAAGCATTTGGGGGTCACTGGACCTAACAACGACCAACAACCTAAGCAAAAATAGGAAGGATTCTCTCCATGGGAAGCAGCAAAAACATTAAATAAACACATTTTGATGACTCATGGTTATCATAATGTTCAAAATAACAAAAAAATTACATAAAAACAAATCTCGAGTAAGCTTCGTATTCAGTTATTTACTCTATCAACTCGATGGTTGCAGCGATTTGCATTCCATGCAACTTGGTGAGATGAGTAAGTCACCATAGAGCTACTCGGGGCAAAATATTCATTTTGGAATTACGATGCATCACCTCGACCCCGAAGAAGACCAAGATGGTCGGACTGCTCCATGGGTACGATGGAATCATCCTAATTCTCCTATGACACCAAAAACACTGAGCCAAGTGATTCAATACAAGCATAAATAGGATCGCTCACCCTAACTCCCTAAGAAGGCTATTTGTGGTCGGACCGCTCCCCGGGATAAGGATGAGTGATCATCATAAACAATTGAAATCACACTTGGATGGGGGTCGCCCATTAAAGAACAAACACTAGAAAGGAACCAAACTTAGTCAAAATGGTCAAGCGACTTGTCGCTTCATTCATCATCTTTCCCTCACCAATTTATTTGTGTGAGGGGGGTAGTTCAAGTCTTCAAAATAATCATAATCAAAATCAACAAAATATCACTCGATCATGTCAAAATTGCGTTCATCCTATGAATCATTGCATCCAACAAATTACATAACTTCCCTATTTGTTGGGAACATAAGCAAACATGGCATCTTCAATTTGTAGCTCTCCTACCAGTCGGATCTGATTGTAGCAACAGAAGCTACCCGATTGAGTCTGAGGAATGAGTGTGATTGAATATGTGCAAGCCCTATGCTAAGTAAAGCCTTCCAAACATTGAAGCAATGATTCAAGGATGAGTGTCATCTTGCATGATTGGGCCATCCAACATTGATCAGATCAATGATCATCATACACCCTACGAACATAGCAGTCTACGTTTTTGCTCTGCGTTGTGTCTTTCACTCAATGCATCACAAAAAGGGGCATCTGTAGACACCTAAAACATGTCATGTTTAGGGAGACTACTCACATAGGCACACTCATAGGTCATGTGACTAAACCTTGGGATCTTCCAAGTGTCAAAAGTGGTTCTGGCCACTCATATGGGGCATTTTCAGCCCATCCAAGCCTGGCCATTGTAGACCAGAGCGGCCAGAATCCAGCCACTGTAGCTCAGAGCGGCCAAACCTTAGCCACTGCAGATGACAATGGCTAAGATTTAAATGCATTTTGCCACCAATATAGCCTAATATTGGGTGGAAGTGGTAGTCTGCATGCAATAAGGATGAGCGGGGACAACTTTGCATTCCTCCTCATAGCCAGTCTACATGGAAGACTCAAGTCTTGATTTAGACTTCAGTTAAACATAGAAAAACAAAGAGCTTCTCATGCTAACACCTAGTACGCATGAGGGATTCAGTCCTAGGGTTTGGAACATTGACCTAGGGCTTCAAAAACTTTATAAGGAGCAAACCTAAAAGCACTAGGGGACCTTCTACCTTCTTTGATCAATTAGGGGACCTTCTTAGACCTCCTTTTATCAATCAGAGAGAGAGAACATCATACATCAGAACTTTGAATAGGTTGGATCATTGAGGAGAGCTTCTAGAGACTTGGAGAGCTTCCCTTGGAGATCGATTCTTGTAGCAGAGCCCTATCGGATTGGAGGGCAAATCTGAACACATAAGGTAATCATTTTAACATTAGTAGCATACTTGAGCCCATAGCCATTGGATCAATAGGAGGAGATTTCACCTTAGCGGCCGTTGTCCTGGATAGTGGCCCACAACCTAGTCTAGGGTTTTAGGTGTTAGTTTCTTTTATTCTACTTTCTCTTTCATTTCATTAGCATAAGATTTATTTCAGTTATTCGCATTCATAGTACTAGTTTCATTGCATTTGTTTCCATTGAGCTTATTCATTGCTAACAACCTCATCCGGGGAGGCAATCTCGGACATCTAAGCGTGTGTTGTTGTTTCATTGATTTCAGGGCTACAGGTTCATCGGGAAAATCCACAACATACGAAAGCAAGAGGATCCCTCTAGCAATCAGACCTAGAGAAGGAGGCATCTGTAAGCCCTCATACATTTCTATGTGCATCACCGAGAAGCCTTATAAAGTGCACCCCCTGTGCGAGGGGATATTTTATACACCTGCTGCCCTCTTTGTGTGTAAAATCATGTATCAAATGAAGGGTATCCCTTAGAGGGATTCATATGTAACCGGATCTTGGGAATATCAATACAAAAAGCATTCATTCATTTATTTCTTCGCATTCTGGTTATATCTGCTTTGTGCCTTTCATTTATTGCATGTTTAACATTAAAGGATTCAATCGAATCGCAAGTAGAGTAGTTGGTGGATGGTGCGCCGCTTCCCCGGGGTCACTACACATCTCATTTAAATTTGGGTATTATATTAAAATCCTTTTTGTGTTTGTATTTATACCTAATATTTTGAATGAGTGTTTAACTTGAAATATCTAAGTCATATTATTTAAAGTTTGGTTATCATGTTAAGATCATATTTGTGTCTGCATTTATACCTAGGATTTTTCATGAGTGTTTAACTTACTATCTCTAAGTCATTGCATTTAAAGTTTATTTATTGTATTATGATCACATTTTGTATTTTATTTTTTCCCTAGGATCCCTAGGATTTGCATCCGTTCTTAACTTGCATGAGCTTGGAATTAGAAAGTGTTATGTAATAATTGATAGCATCAACAAGTAATAATATAAGGCTTCAATTTATTTTTTATATACATAAGAGAGTTACTCACATCCACACTATTTTTAGTAATTGCAAAGTGTAGGGTTCAAACCACAAGGGCTACTCCCAAAAAGCATATACCACCTTATTATTGATGGTATGACGCGAGGGGGACTATAAATCACTTGGGATTCATACCGTCATCATCGGTCTAGCGTGCCCTCAAAGGATTCATATTAGACTACTACCTTTGCAATAGGCATGCCCCCAAGGTTTGAACCTAGGTCTCTTCTTGGTAAGTGCCTGACCAGATAGACAATTACCAATCCACCTAGCCCTTGGGGTCCATAAGGCTTCAATTTTATGGAAACATGTTCATTCATTCAATATATCAATTAAAAGTAAAATAGGGGAGCATTCCAAAACTAGGGCACATTTTCTTAAAATAAAAAATTCCTTGAAAGGTCAAAATTTTTACATAATGTCATTTTTTTTGTAATTTAAAACATTTCAAAACAATTTCAACCATTTGCAATCAATTTAATACCCTACCATGTTTAAATTTGAAATATAAATCATTTTGATAAAAAACCAATACTTCAACAAATTTCTTTTCACAATTGGAAAGTAAAATATCAACATTTCAGTCATACAATAAAAAGATAACTTATTTCCTTGAATTCTTTTCCAACTCTCCCTATCATTTTTCATTGTCTTTCTCAAGAAAATTATCACCATAAAGAGAACCTATTTCCTTGAAGTATTTCCTACCTCCCCTTATCATTTTTCATTATCTTTCTCAAGTAGATAATCCCCATAAAATCCCTCATTATGACAGCTACACAAAGCCAAAAATGGAGTATAGAGGAGAGAATAAGATGCATATTGGAATGACAACATGGAGTAAGTCCACTAATTCCCCCAAGAAGCACTCTTTCTCTAAGGTTTCTATAGGTGCTCTCCTCTTCCAAATTGAACTCCCTTTTTCCTAGTCAAAATGAAATATATATCAACTATACAAATAATATGAGAAACCTATTCCCTTCATAGGGCAAAAAGTCTTTACAAGTCAGAAAGAAACTATATCATTTATGAAGTTTATACAATTATTTTTTGAAATAAAAATTTTAAAGGAAAAAGCATTCCATTCAATCAACAAACTTGAATTCAACAACCATTAGATGATCATTATAAATAAAGTTATGTGTTTCTCTTTCTTATAGTCAACATTCAAAAATATATGTTTAATTAGTCATGTCTATTTTATGTGGTATGTGTGATCTCTCTCCTCTGGCTACTTCTATCAAATCTATTACCTTCTCCCAGATGATACCTTTCCTCTTCCACATCCTAGAGGGTAACACCTTCCTTCTTCCACTTCCTAGAGGGTAACCTCTGACAACTTGCAATAAATTGCAATCCAATAAATTTCATAATTAAAATTGAAAACAATTAGTTCAAAAATCAACTAATCATGAGATTTAATTTATTTCAAAAATTTGATTACCTTTTTTAAATAATTAAATATATAAAATAAAGTAATTATTTAGGATGTGACAACTTGATGGGTGGTTGGGTAGACAAGCCAATTTTTTATAAGGGAGTTATGTAAATAGAGGAAAATAGAGGTGATTTCATCAAGAAATACATGTTAAAATTATAACTAATTGAGCCATTTATTAAACTTTTAAGCATGATGTAAAACATTTCTAGTTATTCTTATCATCAATAATTAATGTATGGAAAGTTTTGATGGATAGAAAGAATTGGAAAATGTAAATGAATTATGTTTCTTCTTGTATAAGTTTCCGACGAGGTTCATAAAATAATTTGTATTTAATTGGCTTGGTGGGTGGTTAGGAAGACAAACCAATTTCCTATAATTTTTCTATAATGGAGAGGTAATTTTATAAAGAAATACCTCAAATTTAAATGATAATTAGCTAAATAATTTCAAAAGCTTGAGAAGCTTGTGTTGTTTAGCATAAATATAATATAAAATGTTTATATTGAATATTTTCATAAATAATTAATCTATAAAAAAATATTGATGGATGAAAAGAATGGAAATAAAAATGTAGATGAATTATGAGATATAAGTTTTATTTTATGAATAAAGAGATAGCTCGTAATGAAAATTTATTCTCAGTTTAAATTATCATGTTTAATAAATTATGATGGATGCATTGAAACTTTTAAATTATTTTTTAAAATATGAAGAATCATTAAGCATTGGTTGAATAATACCAAGTATTTTTGCTAGATCATTAATTATTATGATTAAATTTCTATTGCCATGAAAAATAAGAAGACTTATTTTGAAATAACATAATAGTTATTTTATCTTTGTTTTATGATAATGAAGAGATGGTTAGAATATGAATAAATAAGGATAATTCATATTTCATTTTGTTTAAAATTTGGTTGTGAAAGAATGCAAGAATAGGGTTCCTTTTTAAACAATTAATTGCAGTGAAAATATGGCCATCATGCCTAGAAAAAATTCAAATAAGAAATATGAGAATACTGGGGAATTATACTCATTTTAATCCAATATTCTCCATGTCATGCATAAGAATTTAGGAGGTAATCCTAGCCGGTGATGTTGTCATTATCACTTTGTGGGAATATCAACAAAGGATTTTTATGGATTGAACTGATGCATGAAAATATTTTTGAGTCCCTAACACTGATAGAAAGAAATTTAACAGTGTATTCATTAGAATTAAATAATGTGGTACCATTAACATTACACAAGTCCATCTTCATCCAATGATAGGGTACTTGACAATTAGAGCGTAAGTTTATTTTTGTATGCATTATATTTTTGCAAAGAAACAAGCATAGGAAAAATTCATGTGTTATGATATTTTCCATGTTTGGTTTATCTCATAATTAAAATTCATACTATTAGCCTATACCATACTTGAGTCATTTGAATTTGTGTGCAAGGATGTCATACTCTCCATATAAGAATGAAATTCAATTTATATGGATAATTTTAAAGGTATAAATTCATATTTTATTCAATATCTATGTGTGCAAGGGTGTAATAGTCTTTATGTAAGCATGATTTTCAATATGTATGAATAAATGTAAAGGCATCAATTTATATATGATTTGATAGCCACCCTACTGGGGGCCATGCACCGCATGGATGAAATGTTCATTGGCACTAGTAGTCATTATTGCATACTAATAACAATAAGTTATTCCTTGAGAATGTGTGATATTGTGCTTGATTGGGGTTGCTTTGCTAATTTTGAATTGTGAATGGATAAATTTATATTTCGGTTTCATGTTTAGAAAATGTTGTGTGGATAGTCAAGTAAGTTAAATATAGATAATTTCAAAAAGTCTTCTACCCTTAATGTTTACACTATATAGAGATATATTTATAAGTTAATTTTTAAATTTCTTAAGGTCACTTATATAGGATTAGACATAAAATTAACAAACTCAATTATTAAAGAATAGGATAGCAAGGTAAATGAAGAAGATCTAAATTTTAATCAATTTACAAGAGAAGAATAAGTGATAATAAATTGTAAAATTAATAAAGGCTTTATACACTATATATCAAGCAATTATATTAATGAGTCCTATGTTGACTATATTAGTAGGAGAAGAAATAAAAAATATAATTTTATTTTGATTAGTACAGTGAATTTTATTCACTACCATTATTTTGATCTAGTGGTCAAATTGAGTTGCCCAAATTTTTGATAGGGTTATGTTTTGAATAACATGACTTATTGTATCGCTCCAAATTTTTTGCATCCTTACCTTAAGGCTATAGGATCCGCACTCGAAAGGGGGATGCGAGAAGGATGGGACAATACCTCGGACTGAGAGGCCCTTTGAAGGTCCCGCCTCTCGGGGGAGGGGTATAAGGGTGAATTTTCTACGGATGGTGGGTTCACCAGGAAAATTTTGAGTGGCAGTTTCCATGCCTAGGTTGATAATAGGTTTGATGTGTTCATTTTGTGATTTTATCATTCAATTCCTAGGTTTTGACCAAGATGAATCTAAACTATTCTATATGCCAATGCTGATTTTTATGGATACAGAAAACATGAATAAATGCTAAACACAGAGAATATACCGAATGGGATAGAACATACTTGATTTTGGTTGTATGATGAAGATTCTGAGTCTTACAGCAGTCCAAATCATCTCAAATTGTACGTAATCATTTGGAATTACACAAAATAGTCTCAAATCTCAGTCGGTCATCTGAGATTAGATAAGATCATCATCGATCTGACGAATTCATCAAATGAATTCGTCAAAAACATACAATCATAGAAACATATACAAAATACCAAAAATGCATCTGCAAAAGCAAGGGGAAATGATAGCAATAACATTAAACTTGCCTAAATGATAAATCTAGATAGCAATAACATTAAACTTGCCTAAATGATAAATCTAGATAGAAATTAAAAGGAAATGCATCAATTTGACAATTTATTTTGACTTTATCATGCATTTATATTAAATGAGGTAAACTCCAGGATGCATAAATATAATAACTAAGATAATGCATAAAGAAATGTAGAAAAATAATAAGGAAATTCAAACTCTGGGCTCTGATTTCCCCCAATCTAGGTTACAGTCGAGATTGCCTCCAATCGTATGAGAACATCGTCGATCTACAATAGGATAGTCCAAAATCATTTGGAATTGCCTGCGACGATCCAAGCTTGCTCCAACTGAAGAATAGTAAGATTCCTGCAAGAAAACTTGAAATATGCAATGAAAACAAAGGTATGAAGGTGTTCTAAGGCACAAGGAACTAAATTTATAGGGAAATCTGTTAGCTAGGGGGTTCAAGGGTTCAGTCAGGGGGGTAAACTGAGAAATTTCTAGTTTATATAGGATTAGGGAGAGGTTAAGAGGTTGGAGATCATCCCAATTTGGGAGATCTCCAATGGGGGAGACTCTAACTGTGTAGAAACATTTTTTGCCCAGGTTAGAGAAGTTGTTGAAACAGAAGCTAATTATAAAAATTTAGTTTTAGGACGAAATTGTCTTGACGTTCTGTTCCAGATGAATTCGTCAGATCTGGGACGATTTCGTCTGATTGTCGACGATATCATCCAACGGTCAAAACAAATCCTAAAAATGGCATAGAAAACAAGGAAAGCGGGTAACGGGCAATTTGGGTTAAAATTCAAATTTTTATCTTTTTACTAAGGTTTAACTATGCCAATTTTAGGGTGCTACATTTTGCCCCCTCTTTAGCGAATTTTTTGAAGAAAATGCATTAAAGACGAGTTTTTCCCATTTTACGAGAAAGCAAAAATGTACTCAATTTTTTAGATGACGATTCTAGGTCAAATTGTACAACTGCTTACTATGGTGCCCCCTCCGTGTTTTTACCTAAATTGAACATTTGAGGTAAAAGCGCGAAAAAGCAAAAACTAAAAAAGTTGTTTTTAAATAAAATTAAGAAAAATAGGGTAAAACCCTAATTCATTTTTACTGTTCATTTTTACTGATTGAGAGCTCTGCAGACAAAAAAATGGTGGAGACAGCACACCGATCGATAGAGGTCCGATGCGGGCTACAGGTAAGGATCTAATCCTAGTGAATTATGTTTGAATTTGTTTTGTGCAAATTTTTGTTTGAAATTTTGACTGTTTGGGGGTATCGCAGCCGTTTTTGGGCCGTCGACGACGTCGAGATGAAATCGTCCCTATTTCATCGAAATCGTCTCTAGATCATCGATTTTGTCTAAGGGTGAAATCGATGAACTAGGGGTGATCTCGTCCAACAAGGGGCGATCCCCAAGTTGCGAAATAGGAGATGATTTCGTCCTACAAAGGATGATTTTGCCCAATTTAGGACGATATCATCCAATAGTGGACGATATCATCATTTGATGAAATTAAGTTTGTTTAATTGCATTTAATTGACTTTAATAGTGAATTTTGTTGTTTTATTATTTGTTTTGCAGAGGGGATTACTAAACAGTCGGGAGTGGAAATACGGTGGGCTAAGAGACAACATAGCCACGCTTGATTAGGCAAAGTGTGACCGACTAGCACATGTCAGTTTGCAGCATGTGGCAGAGATGCCACAAGTATCGACAGACATGGGGCTACTGACAGCCCTAGCAGAGAGGTGGTATCCAGGGTCGTCCTGCTTCTAGTTATCGAATGGGAGAGAGCAGCGACGGTCTCCATAGGAGAGATGCCAAAGGATGGGCCAGGCTCTGCAAAGACCTTAGGAGACAGGGAGGAGGGAGGAGAGATTCCCTTCTCAACAGGGGGAGAGACCACCATCACCCGATAAGGGCAAGGGTGTCAAGGTAGGGGAGAGTAGCGAGACGACGGCTCTCCGGGCTAAGGTTGTCTGCCTCCGAGCTCAGGTGCAGACACTTCAGGATGAGGCTACACAACTCAGGGCTCAGAGCGGAGGGGTGAGCATGAAGGAGCTGGTGCGGTCTATGATGCAGATTGCATTCTACCAGGGGGTATATTTCTAGCTGGTTTTAGAGGTCCAGAGGGTACAACTGCCAGCTGGAATTGCTGAACCAATCAGGATGGGATCGGTGAGGACATCCTCACGATCGACAGTGAGGATCCAGGACATAGAACAGATCTCTATGGGACCACCTCCTCCATGCCAGGGCGGGGGAGGAGATGAGGCTAAGAGCTCGAGGGCTTCTCAAGACTAGATGACTATAGACTACACAAAGATTGTATAGATTTTTGAGAGGATTGAGTATGCCAGGGTATTGATTGTGGCATACCAATCTAGTTTTGATATGATGTACATAATTTGATATATATATATATATATATGGTCTTGTTTTTTTATGATATGACTTGTGGATGATGCTTTAATTTTGGATATGTTGATTGATGATTCATGTAATTATGTCATTTGGAAATAAATTATAATTTTTATGTCATGGCATAAAATTGTAAATGAGATAATCTGATGTGAATAAATTGGTTGTTTTGTGGTGTGATTTGATAAAAAATAAAAGGGACTTTTAACAATAATTTCAAAGGACATTGTCGTTGTTATAGACCATTTTATGGAGTCGTCGCTCGCTAGGTCGTCAAGCTAATCCTAGTATAGAAATATTGTTAAAAGTAAAAGAGTGCTTAAGAGACTGTCTTAAGGCTTTGGGTTGTGATGATGAAAAATGATGATGGTGATGATTTGTTTGCAGATTTTCATAAAAAATATTATGCATAACATATTAAAGAAAAAATGATTTTTTGCTAGGCATACATTCCTAAGTGTGATAATTTTTTTGAATAAGTCCCTAGGAACTATACCATCGTTGCAAAATTGAATGTTGACATAATGAAATGAAAAAAATGTGTTCGTTCTTGTTAAAGCACAATTGTGTAATATAATGATGTAAGCCATATGTTTTTATAAATTAAAATGAATGGGAAAATAAAATTAGAACAATGGTTTGCGCTAGGCATAGAATTATAGGTATAGACTTATACCATCATCGCGAAATCCAAAGAAGAAATTGATATTTTAGTTTTATTGCATGATTGATTTTTGATTTTGAGATAAACAGAAAATAATAATATATAAACATGAATTTATTTACTAAATTTTGTAATATGTTGTTTGAAAGAATTTTGAGAATTTTTGAAAACAATGTATGTAATTGTTTTTATATTAAACGAATGTTCTGAAATAACAAGAAAAAAAATTATTCCAAAAGAGTTACAGAAATATTTTAAATTATCTCAAAGACAAATATAGATTTATAAGGAACTGTCATGTGTATATGTGAGTTTATTGCCGATCTCGATTTATCATAATGATATAAAAATCTCTCAAATACAAATGTGTGTGCAATTGTATTGTTCATTTACCAATTTTGAGCAAAAAAATTTGATACAAGTAATTTGACTTAACCAAATAAGGGTTCATTGACCATGATTTATATGCATGTAACCGTACCAGACTACTATGTAAGTCGGGTTATCAAGAGCTAGCTAATCCATAAGCCAACATAGGTCTATACAAAAGAAGGTCGCTAATGTGACAGACATATCACCATGCTAGGAATTACCCAAGGCCAAGCAGGTTGGGCACAAACAACCTATTATGGGACTTACCTCACAGTTTTCGAATAATTAAGAATTCTAGGGATTCAAGCTCATTCACCCTTCTTTTATTTTCAAGGGGTAGGGAAAGGGATTTTATTGCTTTTTGCCTTTTTTCTTTTCTCTTTTGCTTTTTTTTTTTTTGTATATTTGCATGGGACTGAGATAATGTTGAAATATGTTGTAATCACAATGACATTGAGAGGGGGGGTGAATCAGTGTGTTATTTAAAATTTCTAAAACATATGATTTTAAAACCAGCAGCAGTTTAAAGTAGATAAAAGAGATACTAAATGCATCAAGAAAGCATCACACATAACACAACATTTTAATGAGGTTCACCAATGTGGCTACTCCTCAAAAAGACTGCTTGGAATACCATCCAAATCCAGTCAATGCAAAGCTACAACTTCACATAATCCTTTACCAGCACCAAATGGAAGGAGCACCAACCCCTTAACTTTATCTGCTTCAACATAATGGAGCACCAACTCCTATTTTACCAGCACCTACTGGAAAGAGGCACCAACCCATTAATCCAAGCAACAACTTGGAAGACAATAATAAAAATTACAGAATAAAACTTTCACCTCAATTTTCATGGTCTGCTATTTTTCTACATTATGCTGCTTCTATGCAAAATGAGTCGCACTATTCCACCTCTTCTCTGTACTTCTTTGCATTCTCTGCTACATTCAGATGATCAATCACTTCTGTAAACTATGCACTGTCACTTCAGACTTAGAGCACAACTTCTGCACATCACGCTCTTATCTTCGCACAAGTCACTCTACTCGCTCTTCGCACATTATCTCATCGCAACGCACACCTTACTGCAACTCCGAAGAACTATCACTTTGCTCTCATTCTGAATCGAAACGACTTGCTCTTTGCTCAACACGAACTTCACTTTCACAAACACTATGCTCGCATTTGCACTTTATCTTTACACCCCATCTTTCAAACTCGAAGAACCCTTGCTTTTATAGAAGAAATTTTAGAAACAAACCCTAGAAGAACGTCGACCGAGAAACCCTAGAATTTGTCAGCTGCCAAACCCTAAAATCCGTCGATTGTAACCCTAAGAATGTCGATTGCAAAACCCTAGAAATTGTCGGCTGCCAAACCCTAAAATCCGTCGGCCCAGATTTAACTTTGTCGGCCTCAACTATTCTCCACCTTCGTCACCTTCCTGTAGCTTATTGCAGCGAAATAGTAACATGTCGGCCCTTTTAATTTAATTTAATATTTTAATTTTAATTTTAAATAAAATAAAATTTAAACTAAATATTTAAAATTAAATATCTTCATCACCGGGGCATCTTTTTCAACGAAATGAAGAGCCAAATTGGGTTTTAAGAAAAACCCATTTCAAATCTGTTATCCATGATTTTAAATAAAACTTTTTATTTTTACTGCCTTGGTTTTCACAAAAAACCTTTTCGCTTCTTGACATCTCAGGTTCTGAAGACTTCTTCTTCTCATTCTGAATTATGTTTTCTGTTTTTGTGCATCTATCATTTAAGGACTCATGATCTGACTAACTTTTGAAATTTATCCTCTGCATCTGAGTGACTTCTGAACTACCTATCCATTGCATCATTAGATCTAACTGACTGTATTGACAACAATGACAATCCTCCTGCAACACCTTGCTCAACACTGAACTCCTATCCATTGTACTTTGGCTGCACCTTACTGTTCAATAAACTCTTGTCCATTGCATTAATAAATCTGTCTGACTGTGTTGACAAAACTTTTGAACTTTATCCTCTGCATCTGAGTGACTTAAAAATAAAATTTAAACTAAATATTTAAAATTAAATATCTTCATCATCGGGGCATCTTTTTCAACGAAATGAAGAGCCAACTTGGGTTTTAAGAAAAACCCATTTCAAATCTGTTATCCATGATTTTAAATAAAACTTTTTATTTTGACTGCATTGGTTTTCACAAAAAACCTTTTCGCTTCTTGACATCTCAGGTTCCAAGACTTCTTCTCATTCTGAATTATGTTTTCTGTTTCTGTGCATCTATCATTTAAGGACTCATGATATGACTAACTTTTGAACTTTATCCTCTGCATCTGAGTGACTTTTGAACTACCTGTCCATTGCATCATTAGATCTAACTAACTGTATTGACAACAATGACAATCCTCCTGCAACACCTTGCTCAACACTGAACTCCTATCCATTGTACTTTGGCTGCACCTTGCTGTTCAATAAACTCTTGTCCATTGCATTAATAAATCTGTCTGACTGTGTTGACAAAACTTTTGAAATTTATCCTCTGCATTTGAGTGACTTCTGAACTACCTATCCATTGCATCATTAGATCTAACTGACTGTATTGACAACAATGACAATCCTCCTGCAACACCTTGCTCAACACTGAACTCCTATCCATTGTACTTTGGTTGCACCTTACTGTTCAATAAACTCTTGTCCATTGCATTAATAAATCTGTCTGACTGTGTTGACAACAATGACAATACTGTTTGCTGCACTTTGCTCAACAAAATATTGCTGCGATGGTACAAAATAATATTTTTCTTTTTCTCATTTTCTTTGAATTTTCTTTTTCTTCCTATGCTAGGGATACTTGCTCGGATTGGCTGTAGAGCAAGGGATTTTTATTTTGGGTAGGGGTGAGCTTGTCCTTTTGTCAATTCTCAAAGATTCTAGACCATGTGCATGATAGGATAGCAGGGGAAACTTTTCGCTCAAGAAACCACTTCTACTATGTAGCATCATATTGAATTTGCAATGAAATCATTTTAATGTGAAAAGATATGCTTGGTTCAAGTAAATAACAAGATCATTTATCTATGCTCAAAACTTTATTTAATTCAAATGTGGACTTTGATATAAGAGAGATTAATAATCATACCAAATAGAATCAAGATATTTATGCATGTGAGTGTGAAAGTGCGGGATTCCAAATAAATGTTAATTTATCCAAAATAATTGAAAATATGACTGCAATACTTCAATAATTGACAAGTACAAAAATAAAAGATGTTTTTGAAGATTTTGATGATTTTGATTTTTTTATATTTTGATTTTAATTTATGAATTGAGAGAATAAATACTATTACTGTTTTTGAAATTTTTATATAAATGACTAAAAGGAAACAATATGCAAAATAACAATATATACAATGATGAAATGACCAGATTTTATGCATAATAGCGTTTGAGATGCATAATGTTCATAGGTTCTTTAAGATCTTTACCATCTAAGGTAGACAATCTGTATGCTCCTAAGCCAAATTTAGCAGTGATGACATATGGTCCAAGCCAGTTGGGCTCAAATTTACCTTTAAGGTCTTTAGTTGCATTAGTATTTTTTTGATTTACTTTTAAGACAAGGTCGTCGATCTCAAAGGATCGATGATGAAATTTCTTGAGGTATGCTTGTTTAAGCTTGTTATGGTAGGCTCAAATATGCTCCAAAGCATTGATGCGCTTCTCATCTAGGAGTTCCAGCTAACTAAATCTTCCAGCACGATATTCATCTCCTACTTCAATATCTTGAAGTAGCAGAGCTAAAGAAGGAACTTCTAATTCAAAGGGAAAAATAGCTTTAGCACCATAGACAAAAAAAAAAGGTGAAATACCTGTGGGGGTGCGAATGCTAGTTCGATAGGCCCATAAAGCAGGATATAATTGGATGTGCCAATCTCGACCAGATTTATTGACTAGTATTTTGAGGATTTTGATTAATGTTGTATTGTATGCTTCTGCTTGGCCATTACCCTAAGGATAATAGGGGGTGGACCAACAATGTTGAATTTTATATTTTTGACATAATTTCTTGACATCTTTATTTTTGAAACAAGTTCCATTATCTAAGATGAGATTTGCAAGAATTCTGAACCTACAAATAATTTGATTAAAAATAAATTTGGAAACTTGGGTTCCAGTGCAAGAAGCTAAGGGCATAGCTTCAACCCACTTCATGAAATACTCAATGGCGGTTATGATAAATTTGTGTCCATCATATGACACAAGGTTGATTTTTCCAATGATGTCTAAGCCCCATTTTGAAAAGGGCCAAGGAGATGAAATAGCCTACAGGTCTTGTGCAAGGGCATGGACAAGATCAACATGTTTCTGGCACTTGTCGCAATGGTGCACATAATCATGTGCATCAGTCTCCATGGTAGGCTAAAAATATCCTATCCTAAGGAGTTTCTTAGCAATGGCACTATCGCTAAAATTTCCCCCACAAGATCCATTGTGGGCTTCACTCAAAGCTGATCTAGATTCTTCTAGATTCAAACATATCGGTAAGATGCCTTCAAAATATCTCTTATACAAGGTATTACCAATAATCATGAAGTGACTTGCTCGTCTACGTAATAACCGACACTGTTTTCTATTACAACCTTCAGGAAAGGTCGCATTTTGCAAAAAAATAAGTATATCAGTGTACCATAGTTCAGGAGTAGTTTCGTTGATTAGAAACACATCCAAAGGTTCTAAGAATGATTTGCTTGAAGTGGGTTCCTGGAGTCGATGAATAATGATAGTAGCATATTCATCATCTAACTCCAAGGGCAAAAGAGATGCAGTTGCAGCCATAGCATCAGCCGCACGATTGCTAGTTTGAGGAATAGCTTCTATGGTAACTTGATCAAATAAAGATAATAGTTGTAAGACATATGTTTTATATGGGCATAATTTATCATATCTGGTCTGATAAACATCATTGATTTGATTTATGACAAGTTGAGAATCATCGAAAATAAATAATTTTTTAATTTTTAGTACCAAGGCAGCTCGTAATCCAGGGATTAGAGCTTCATATTTAGTAGTATTATTAGTGCAAGCAAACGGTAATTTGAAGGACAAAGGGATAAGATGTTTCTATAGAGATATTAAAATAATACCTGCACCAGCCCCACTCATGCATCGGGCTTTGTCAAAGTATAGGGACCATTGCTCAGGATGGTTTGCCTCTAACTTAAGGCATTCATCAGGAAAATCAATGATGAGGGGGTGGGTAGACTCTAAGGGTGCAATAGCTAATTGGTCTACTATGATTTGACCTTTAACATACTTTTTTCCTATAAACGTGAGTTCAAACTTGCTTAGCGCAAGAACCCACTTTGCTGTGCGACCAGATAAATAAGGTCGACTCATGAGATATCTCAAAGGGTCGAATTTGGCAATAATATAGGTTTTCTGATTGAGCATATAATGGCATAATTTTTGTGTAGAAAATATGACTATGAGACATAACTTCTCTAATACTATATAGTGAGTTTCATAACTGATTAAGGTTCTGCTAATGTAATAATTAGCACATTCTTTCTTCTCATCATCAAGTTGAGCTAACATAGCTCCTAAGGAAAAATATGAAGCAAAAATGTACAAGATAAATGGACGATCAGATCTAGGTGGTGAAAGCACCGATGGTTTAAGGAGATATTGTTTAAGGAGTTCAAATGCTTCTTGGCATTCATCGTACCATTGGAAAGAGACATATTTCTTAAGAAGCTTAAGAAAGGGTCTGGTTTTGTCTGCCAACTTATCAATGAAGCGAAGAATAGCTTGAAGCTTACCTTGTAAACTTCGTAATTTAGATATATTTATGGGTGCGGGTATATCAGTGATAGCCGCAATCTTGAGAGGGTCAATTTCAATGCCACGTAAAGAAACTATAACCCCCAATAATTTACCAGACTTAACTTCGAATATACATTTGGCTAGATTTAGTCGGATAAGATATTCCCTTAACCGATCAAAGACTTTTCTCAAGTCATCTAAATGATCATCTTCTTTGATGGAATGAGCTATAATAACGTCTACATAATCATGTAGAATATCATGCATCATATCATGAAAGATATAATTCATGGCTCGTTGATAGGTTGCACCTGCATTCTTCAAACCGAATGGCATCACTTTCCAACAAAAGGTTCCCCAAGGGGTAATAAAGGCTATTTTAGCCTGATCTTCAGGAGCTATCTTGATCTGATTATAACTAGAGAATCCATCCATTAGGGATATCATTCCACTCCCAGCAGTAAAATCAATGATCTGATCCATATTGGGAAGAGGAAAATCATCTTTAGGGCATGCAACATTAATATCTCTAAAGTCTCAGTGCAAACCCTAACTTTGGTAACTTCTTTCTTAGTCACTGGAACTACATTTGAGATCCATTCAGCATAATCAATGGCTTGTATAAAAATAACCTTCAGAAGTTTTTCTAATTCTCCTTTGACTAGTAAGGCCACTTTAGGATGCATTTTTCTAAGTTTTTGCTTAACAGGTTTAGCATCCGGATGGACTACTAGATGATGCATAACTACATAAGGGTCTAATCCTGGCATATCATCATATGTCCAAGCAAAAATGTGTTCATATTTTTTAAGGAATGAAATGTATTTATCTTGTTTTTCTTGGCTCAATTCTGATCCAATGTTGATTATGTGAGGGTTATCTTTGGTTCCAATGTTAATTTTTATAACATTTTCAACTTCCATATGTAGATCTCTCTCAAAATTAGATGGGGTGGGTGAAATGCCCAATTCTTGTAGTTCTTCCAAGGTTAGCTTGGATAATTTGTCTTGAGGAGTCGTGGCCTCAAGCTGGGCTATACTAGGTATAGAGCCATCAAAATAAAAGTCGTTATATAACAATTCCTCAATGGAGACGTCATGGAAGATATCCCCTTCCAACTCATCGTCGGATGCAGCAATCATCTCGGGGTAAGCTACGGATAGCATATTACATGTAAATGGGTTATTCCTTAAATGCAAAGCATCGCATTCATCCAAATAATCTTGGTAAGATATGAGATGGTCATCATCCTCGAATGGGAAGGGCTGACCTTTACTAGGAAATAGGCCCACGCCACATCGAGTAGGCCATGGTTCTACCTCAAAAGGTTCTTTCATACCATTTTGGGAATGTCCCAAACCTTTCCCTTTATATCCCAATTTAAGCATTATAGGCTTAGCTTTAACATACTCATTAGTAAAATAATAGTAAGCATACCCATCATAATGAGTCTTGATATTTCTAGGTATTCTTCCCCAGTCATATCCCTTATAAATAAAAGCACAGCTCCCAACTTGGTAGATACTTACCATAGGTTGTGGGAGATCCAAGGTACGAGGAGAGGGAAAAAAATTATTTAAAAGAAGGGAATATTGCATAGCAACATTTTTTTTTTTAGATACAAGAATTTTAGATAAATCGGGTAAGAGCTCATCAGTAAGAGCATAAGAGGTAGAAGGAACATTTCCTACATTGTCGGATGTGAAAAGTATGCCTTTAGTGGATGTAGATGTTATAGAGATGTCGATGGATGGATCTATAGGTATAGAAGTGATAGGAGTAAGACAAGAAGCATTGGTTGTGGGTTTAGGATCCTTTTGGGGTCCTAATGTGGTTTTTTCGGAAGACGATTGAACTATATGTAGAGGTGTAGTTGACGGAGTAGATGATTTTATGAGTGTGTGTTTCACACGTTTAGATGGATGACTAGAATTAGGATGTGTGGATGGCAGAGCAGGGCAAAATTGAACTCCAACAGGTTCTGCCAAAGCATACATATCAAAGGGTCTAGGATCACCATGAATGGTAACCAACTGATTTTTAAATTCAAATTTAACACATTGGTGTAAAGTTGAGGGAATAGATCGCATTGCGTTGATCCAAGGGTGACCCAAAAGTATATTATACGATGTAGGGCAATGTACAATAAACATGATCATGTCTAAGGTTCTTGGACCAACTTGCAATGGGATAGTGATAACTCCACACGTTTCTTGTGTTTCGTCATTGAAGGCTTTTATAATCATATCAGTTCTTTTCATTTCGTCACTTCTAAACCCAAATATTTGGTAGATGTCAAAAGTGCAAATGTTTAAAGATGAACCATTATCAATCAAGACTCGTTTAACTGCTACATCTCCAATTAGGGTAGTAATATATAAGGGGTTATCCTGATGTAAAATATGTTGTGGTATATCTCTATCCCGAAAGTCAATACAATCGACTTCTCGAGTTATGATAGTATTGGACATTGCTTCAAGTTTAATATTTTGTGGTACCATCATCTGGCTTAATGTGAGCATTAATTCATCCCTATGGGTAGGAGAAGATCTTAAAAGGTCCAAAAGGGAAATTCTAGCTGTAGTATTTGATAATTGTTCCTTAATATTATAAGGAGGATTAGGTTGAACATTAGGCACATGATTCCATTTATTAGGAAGTTTCAAAACAAATGGAGCTGATCCATCATTCTGAGTTTGATCTTGTTGAGAATTTTGAGGTTGTTGTCAAGTAACAACTCCGATGGTACCTACAATATTATCTTGTGAATGATGAATGGGTCTTGGTATAGCATTTATGGCTTGTTCATTAGAAAGTAATTGGTGAGAAGATGGTCGAGTAGTGACTCTTCTAGGAAATGGTTCTTCTGGAATCATAGAACTTGTGATAGGTTGAATAGGATATGATTCATCTTCATAACTATTCAATTGATTTGAGGTGATTTCCATGTCACTTTCAATATCATATTTGGTATCACTAAGATCAGGTGTCCGAATATTATGTAGAGGTCTGGCCGTAACCATGGATAAAGTGGTGTCAAAGATTTACGAATCATGAGTAGGTAAATGTCCACTAATAGTTCCTACATATCGAGTAGGAGGGGGAACATTATGATGTTCAATTTGATTAGCCACCTCTTTACCATGCTTTGGTAAAGGATGTTGAAATATGTCCAATGATTGATTGGCATTCTGATTCTAATTTTGGGGGATGTTCTTTTGAGCATTATTAGGAGGATTTTGTTTAGGTTGAAAGGCTTGCACCTCCATCTCATTGTTATCAATCAGGTATTGTATTTTATGTTTTAATATTTTACAAGAGTTGGTAGCGTGTCCAGGTCCTCTATGGAAATAATAGTGTAAATCAGCTCTGTATTCGGGTATAGTTGGATCAGGTTCCCAGATATTTGGTAATTGGATCAAACCCCGTGCTAGTAATTACGGGAGAATGGTTGATAAATGTTGATTTAACCTAGTAAATTCTCAAGGTGGTTTATCAGGAGGTTTCAATATAAATTTCTCTGTTGTTTTCGCAACATTAATAGTAGCGATATTTCTACTATCAGTGACTCCATCGCCCACAACTTGTTTATTTTTATATTGATTTCTAGATGTTTTCTCATCATATTTCTTTTTAAGTTGACCTCTCCTAACAAGAGCATATTCCTATCTTTGGGCTAAATCTATATCTTGATCGAAGGTGGTCAAGGTAGCAGTTGATAACTCATAGGATAGTTGTTCTTGAAATTATTGATAAAGATATCCAGCATTTATTGATAAGGTAACACAAAGTGCAATTTTCCTATCAACTGTCTCCATCGAGCTAGGAAATCAGCAAAACATTCATCTTTGTCTTGTTTTAGGTTGTACAAATCTTTAATGGTTACATGCCCTTCAATGTAGGCACTAAATTGATGCACAAAAGACTTGACGGTTTCTTCAAAATTTCTCAAAGAATGAGTGGGTAGCTGATAATACCATTCCAATGCCATTCCTCCTAAAATTTTTGGGAATATTTTTAGTAATAACAAGTCATCATGTGATATGTCATGACATGCTATCCTAAACATACGGAGATGCTCTATGGGATCTTCGGTTCCTTTGTATATAGGTAGGACAGGCATAGGAAAGTGTTTAGGGTATGGTTGTGCTACAACTATAGGATCTAAAGGCTGACTACACATCTCTTGATAATTGTACAAGGGACGGTAGGGATCTATTTGGTCCATGCGGGAGACTAACTATTTCACCATGGCTTCTAGATTACTAGTTTGTCCACCATATTGGTTCGGTGGTATTTGATCATATGATGGCGTGACATAAGGATTGGATGCTATATTGCTATTATGCAAATGGTTGGTAGGAGTATTATGAAGAGGATTTGTTGTAGCATTATGTTGTATCACAGATTGTTGGAAATTGGTGTTAGGTTTTGCTTTAGGCTTTTGGTGATTTGAGGTATTTTGATCAATAATTTGGTGATATAGAGCAGTGAATGAAGGTTTCTTTTGTGTGGGAATAACCCTAGGCTTGGTAACAGGCACTCTAGGTGGTTGGGTAACATGTTGTTGCATGTTCTATATTATATCGGCCATATCCAAATTGGATGGTCTAGCTTGATCACTTTCTTGATCAACAAAGGACAAGGGATTAGTGCATGTGTGATATATGTCTTCTAGGGTTGCTTGAGTGTCACTAATTTGATCCTTGTCCATATGGACTGCTCTATTAAGAGTGCCAATATTAGTATTGAGAAACTTCCAAAAATGTTCCATGTTCTCAAAAGTAACAGCTCCTTCCGAAGATATTTTAGGGGATGAAGATCCTTCCCCTCTAATAGTTTCTCTTTGTTCGTTGGCTTCAGCAAACTCTTCTTCTTGTTGGTCTAGTGTTCCTTCTTCCTGAATTGGGTCTTTAGGAAGGACATCTGGTTTGTTTATTGGTCTTCCTAACCAATCTTCTTCTACTTCAGTCTATTTTCCATTCCTAAGTCTAGTCATTATGTTTAAACTTAGATTTTAGCAAATATATATTAATATATTTCAAACAAATCTGGGAGGTATATATTTTAATTATATACCTACTATAATACTTAAAGGAAAAAATGTTTTGATTTTTATTATGATTTTGTTTTGTTTTTATTTTATTTATTTTTATTTTTTTATGATTATAAAGACAACAAACAACACACTAAATGCAAGAAATACTAATAATAAAAGAATGGCTTAGTGTTCTATAAATAGTTTATAGATGTCATTGATAGGATCAAGTTCATCAAGAGTCATGAAATGCTCCTCTTCAAATTGAAAATGGTTTTTCAAGAATTTGACAAAGTGTGCTATGGTGATGTTATCTACTTCTGTCTCTATCTTGTAAAAATAGATCTCAGACAATACTCTCGATATAACACATCTCTAGGAACTCTATTCCATCTCTTTCTATCTGTAAGGACAACCTCTTAATCCTCTATACGAGACAAAAATTTATGTACTACAATTGCATTGTCGAGGTATTCCTCAAAGGTGTACAACTCGGAAGACACAAGGGCTCTTTTGTCTGCTAACCACCTATGGCTAGCTCTCTGAAGCTCATGATATAAGGTCACTTGATCAGGATCCAGGATTCTATCTAGGACAAACCTCTTGACTTGCCTAAGTTCGGTTGATCTATATTCAATGATATTCAATCTCCTCTCAAGTTTGTCCCACAAAGGTTGAACCCTATTTGTTTGAGGTACTCAAAGTACAAAAGTAATATCTATAGCTACTAATTGGTTCTCAAAATTAATGGTGACAGCTCGTCTTTTATTATAATCTACCATCTAAATATGATATGTAATATTTGATTCTAAATGTATTTATGTTTTGTTTTTTTTTTAGATTATTTTCAAAAGGTTTTTAGTTTTCACGTCGAGTTCACCAAAATGTATCGCTCCAAATTTTTTGCATCCTTACCTTCAGGCTATAGGATCCGCGTCTGGAAGGGGGATGCGAGAAGTATGGGACAATACCTCAGACTGAGAGGCCCTTTGAAGGTCCCACCTCTCGGGGGAGGGGTATAAGGGTGAATTTTCGACGGATGGTGGGTTCACCAGGAAACTTTTGAATGGCAGTTTCCATGCCTAGGTTGATAATAGGTTTGATGTGTTCATTTTGTGCTTTGATCATTCAATTCCTAGGTTTGACCAAGATGAATCTAAACTATTCTATATGCCAATGCTAATTTTTATGGATACAAAAAACATGAATAAATGCTAAACATATAGAATATACCAAATGGGATAGAACATACCTGATTCTAGCTATATGATGAAGATTCTGAGTCTTGCAGCAGTCCAAATCATATCAAATTATACGTAATTTTCTGGAATTACACAGAATCATCTTAGATCTCAGTCGGTCATCTGAGATCAGACAAGATCATCATCGATCTGACAAATTTGTCAGACAAATTCGTTAGAAACCTACAATCATAGAAATAGATACAAAATACCAAAAATGCACCTGCAAAAGCAAGGGGAAATGATAGCAATAACATTAAAATTGCCTAAATGATAAATCCAGATAGCAATTAAAAGGAAATGCATCAATTTGACAATTTATTTTGACTTTATCATGCATTTATATTAAATGAGGTGAACTCCAGGATGCATAAATATAATAACTAAGATAATGCATAAAGAAATACAAAAACATAATAAGAAAATGCAAACTCTGGGCTCTGATTTCCTCCAATCTAGGTTATAGTCGAGATCGCCTCCAATCATACGAGATCATCGTTGATCTACGACAGGATCGTCTAAAATCATCTAGAATCGCTTGTGACGATCCAAGCTTGCTCCAGCTAAAGAACAGTAAGATTCTTGCAAGAAAACTTGAAATATGCAATGAAAAAAAAGGTATGAAGGTGTTCTAAGGCACAAGGAACTAAATTTGCAAGGAAATCCATCATCTAGGGGGTTCAAGGGTTCAGTCAGGCGGGTAAACTGAGAAAATCCCAGTTTATACAGGATTAGGGAGAGGTTAGGAGGTTGGAGATCATCCCAATTTGGGAGATCTCCAATGGGGGAGACTCTAACTGTGTAGACACGCTTTCTACCTAGGTTAGAGAAGCTGTTGAAACATAAGCTAATTATAAAAATTTGGTTTTGGGATGAAATCGTCTAGATGTTCTGTTCCAGACGAATTCGTCAGATTTGGGATGATTTCGTCTGATCGTCGACGATATCATCCAACTGTCAAAACAAATCCTAAAAATGGCATGGAAAACAAGGAAAGCGAGTAACGGGCGGTTTGAGTTAAAATTCAAAATTTTATATTTTTACTAAGGTTTAACTGTGCCAATTTTAGGGTGCTACAGTTATGCACTAACATTTCGACTCAATTTATTTTTATATCAATGGATCGATTATCTCAAGAAGAATGCTATCAAAGAAACTTTGAAAGACCTAGAATCTATGAATCAAAAAGCAAGATTGCATAATTTAGTCAAATGTAAAATAGTCCAAAAGGTTTGAATTATAACTTTTTAGTGAGAAAAATGTGCCCTAAAAGTTGTAAAAGGTAATAGTTTTCAAAAAAGCAAGTCTACTAATATATCACCCAAAGAACCTAATGAAATAAACACACATGGTTTGAAAATGAGTGATTTGGAAGCATAGTCAAATTCTTCAAACACAAAATTTTTGTACAACTTAGCTTCTAAGGATGAAAGACAACATCATATAGTAAGCACCCAAAAAACTAGCAAAACATAAATCTCAAAAATTTGAATTGCTCAAATTTTTTGAATCACTCATAGCATTCAAAATATAGACCATAATAATCCTAGCAATCTAACTAATGATATAAACAATAGAGTAATAGGATGATGATGTGTCATCTTCAAGGAAAATATTTTGATGTTAGCATTCAAGATAAGGTAGAATGTGTGATGAGAAATAATAGGTTGGTACATTTTTAAGCTAGATTTGGCTAGTTATGTTTTTTGTACTAGTTTTGACTATTTATGTTTATTGTACTAGTTTTGACTATTTATGTTTATTGTACTGAATATTTGTTTTTTAGTTGGCTTGCTATACCATATGCTTCTTCTATAAATATTTTTTAATCCATAAATTAGGATATTTAAGTCTTTTTAAAGGCCTTCCTATCTAATGGAAACTTATCAATAATTTTTCCATATCATTGGTATCAAATTCAATTATTATCTTTAAATTTGGGTGCAAAGTACTTTTGATCCATTTTAGAATTTGTGTTTGCAAAGCTCTTGAAATTTCTTCTAGACTATACTACCAAAAGTTATGATTGGTTGAGTTAACATTGAGTTTAGATATATTTATTCTAGTACTTTCACTCTTTAGATTCTAAGAGAATTTGCATCAAGATCTGATAAATATATACTAGACCTCAGAGGGAAAGTCATAACTATGGATATATTCCAAGAAGACTTTTGTTAGCATATATTTGTTGTTTATTACATTATTATATGCTAACTATATTTGTTAGCATATTTTATTGTTAGGCATATTTTATTGTTAGCCTAACTATTATTACGGGTGCTAAGTTGTTTGGCGATCCTATTGTCATGGGCTAATTATAGCCTATTGTAACCTATATTACTTTCACATCTTAATTGAATCAATGTTGGTGTTCACTATCATGGTATAAGAGCATACCTTGTCGAAGTTCACATTGTGTTTCATAGCTCAAAAACCTTGAAGGCTGGTAGTTCGAGGCAAGCAGATTCGAGCATGATTCCCAAGGGAATATTGTTACTAGTGGATCTGATGCTAGATGTGATGTGGAAAAATTGGCCCAACTAGATAGGTACATAGTCCAAGACTGGATGTGGACATGCAGATTGAGGATCTGCTAACTGGACAACTGATTGGGACATAACACATGGAAAACTGATATGGATGTGACGTGGTGGATAGCCACTGGACACTAGGATGTGACACCTAATCCTAAGATGTAATGATATGGAGGACTACCTAAGACACACTAACGTGAAGGTGGTGGCCGATAAAAGACCACATGGAAAGTTAGTCCATTGTAAGTTGGACATCAAGGTACATGCGCTCAATTATTTTTAAAGAGCATTGTGCTTTCTGCATGTCCCATGTGGGACTTAAAAAAATGAGCAATTTTTTTTTCTCATAAGCCTGGGCATATCGCTTGTTAAGATCTGCACCTGTATATGAAGATAGGTTTGATCTCAACTTTATGTTTTTTATGGAATCTGGTGGTGTGTCCAACCTGAAGAAGCATTGCATAGATTTAAACAAACCAATGATCGATATCTAACCTTGACGATATCAAACATATATGCCATAGATGATATTGTGACATATTGAGTCCACGATTGTCAGTTTTCTTATCTACAACTAGTCGAAGATCTTATTTTTTTTTACAAATGATTGTTATCCTATGTGCCATTGCCAAATGAGAGACTGAGACATTGTGGTTCTACAAATGATGATTTATTTATTGGCAGAGAGATCGGACAGTTTTGACCTTTTGCAACTGTGATCGCAGCCCAGACATGATGCTCAGAGGAGCATCGCTTTGACGTTAAATGCCACTTTCACCACCATGGAGGTGAGGCAAAACTTGTTCAATGCATTGCCACCACCGTGCAGGTTGGGAAAAACTTGTTCAGTGCACCACTGTCACTGTGGAAGCACTATCGACATGGAAGCGTTGTCAAAGTGGAAGCGTCACCCTGAGGCAGTGTTGCTCATTGTAGGTAGATCGTGTTGTCCTTATCCAAATAGGGGATATTTCCCTTAGTACCCATCAAAGTAGGTGGCTCGACTGGTTGGCAGTCAAGCGCTAAGGTGCTTTTGGGTAGGTCGTGGGTTCAATCCCCATCGATGCTCCACACAAAGGTAAAATTTTTTATTTTATCTTTTTAAGCAATTTTTTTAATAATAATTTTGTTTTTTATTAATTAAATATAATAATTTCTTAATTATTTTTTTCCCATTTTAATTAAGAATTTTTTTATTATTTAATTAGTATAAAATGGTTTTTCATTAAAAATTTATTATTTTTCTTTTCAAATAAAATGTTTTAAAATACCTTTGGAGCCAACGATTTTCATCCTACATTTCGAAAAGTCAAGGGTGGCATTGTTTTATGTTAGATTATTGCATTACTACCAAATAAGGATGAAAAGGGGGGAATAGAGTGAATTTTTCAAATTTGAAAAGACAATTTGACATTGTAATTAGGTGCATTTTCGGTGGAAATTGACACCTAAAATTTCAAATTTTTGTGGGCACTTTTTGTTGTTAGTTGCATTTACATTTCCTTTTACTACATCATTAAGTATAAAAATAAAGCACAATTAAGTCCCCAAAAATTGAACCCATCCGTGCAATTTATTTTCATAGCAGTATTCGGTATACACGGTACCTCTGGCCCACACTTACAGGTAATGTTGTCATGCTTTGGGCTATTGTATCTATCACCTAACATAGCTGCAACAACGATGTCTGAGCTTGTTCTCTATAAATTATCGGGGAGATATAAGTTTACCATTTTGTTATTTTTTCACTCCATTCACTACCCTAATCATTATTGTTGTTAGACGTAAATCCTGACGAAGTGCTTTCCAAAGTGTTTAGGGGAAGTTACACCCCACACATGAGGAAAGACCTTCTATGGTAGGTGTCATAAACAAAATGATTCCCTTTTAGTACCACCTATGTACCACTTACTATTTTACTCTCATGTACTTATAGTCTCCCTCACATAAGGGCGGGTATATCGAGAGGTTAGGTATAAAGGCCTAGCAAAGGTATAAAGAAATGGGGACCATTTGGTGTTATAAGGAACCCTCATTATGGCCGCTATCCACAAGTACCTAATAGATTATCAGTTACTCAAAGGTTCCAATTACACACCATGGAAAACAAAAATGAATGTTATTCTACAAATGGAATATTTGTGAGATGTTGTTTTTGGCACAACAACAAGACCTTCTCCACCAGCTGGCTTAGAAGCACCAACTGTAGATCAGATTGCATTTGACAAGAAATATAGTAAGCCAAAAGTGCTCATATTGCTTGCTATTTCAGATGAATTTCAACCTCACATAGCTAACACAAAACATGGTAAAGAGGCATGGGATGCCCTTACAACCATCTATGAGGGTAATAATGAGTCCACCATTCTTCACCTTCAATATTAACTTCACAGTTTAAGTATGAAGCATGGAGAGACAATTGAACTATTTCTATGTAGAGTGGCTGAGTTGAAGTTAAAGTTGAATTCTCTAGGAGAGATTGTAGATGATATGCTCCTTAATTTAGTATTTATGAGAGCTTTACTTGATTCATATAGAATGTTGATAACTTCTCTTCAAGTTTCATAAAGAAATTTACCTTTGTTGAGTTGGTCAATATGCTTCAAGAAGAGGAGGCTCACCAACTTCAAAGAGATGAAGCTTCTAATACATCCATCTATTCCAACAAGAAGGGTTCTAAGAAGATAGATAATTTTCAAAAGGGAGAAAATTCTTCCAAGGATTCCAAAAGAAAACAACCTCAACAAAAAAATTGATATCGAAAGATATATGATAAAGATACCCATGACAAAAATAGGTGTTGGTACAAAAAAAAACAACCTAAGAACAAGGACCAAAGTAAACCATAGACCAAAAACAAGAAACCCAAGGTGAATGTTGTTGTTGAAGAATTTGATTTTAATTCTGAGTAGGCACACTAAGTGCTCATGACTAACACAACCTCTAAATCAAAGGATCTTATGTGGTATGTTGATTTTGGTGCTAGTAAGCACATGACTAGTGATAGGTCATGGTTTGAGATATATGAAGCCAAGGAAGGAAAACTTGTCACTATTGTTGATGATAAAACCTACAAGGTTTAGGGTGGGTACAATTTTAGTCAACCTTCCAGATCATAAATTTTAGATTGATAGAGTCCTCTATGTTCCAGGATTGACGAATTTGTTGTCAGTCACTCAAATCCTGAAAAAGAATATGGTTGTTGATTTTCATGTCGAGGATGGACAAAAGCATTGCTTTATAACCAAGAGGGGTAAACACATCACACTAGCTTCATACAAGCATGGCTTATTTGCATTAGATGCTATCTCCACTTCACTTTGGCACAAGAGATATGGACATCTAAGTTCTAGATATTTATTTGAGCTAAGTAAATATGAGATGGTAAAGGGTCTTCACTCCCTTTTCTCTACATTTTGAGTGTGCTTTGATTTATTGGTAGGAAAACAACATAGAGTATTGTTTGAAAAGAACTCTTCACGAGCAAAGAAACCTTTGGAGTTAATTCACACCGATCTATGTGGTCCTTTCACACCAAATGATTATGGGTGGAAGTGGTACTTTGAGTTGTTTGTGGATGACTACTCATAAAATATGTGGGTTTTATTTCTTCATATAAAATAAAAAGCTTTCAATTACTTCCAACAATTTAAGAAATTTGTTGAGGAGTCAAGGACTTCTATCAAGACCCTCTGCTTAGATCAAGGGGGGAGTTCACCTCTAAGGAATTTTTCATATATTTGACTGCACACGAGATCAAGAGATAGCTCAATACTACTTATAATCCTCAACAAAATGGAGTTTTTGAATGGAGGAACTATTCCATCATGGAAATGGTTCATTGTATGCTCACAAGAGCCCATCTAGAGAAATAATTTTGGGTAGAAGCTGTCACAACAGCAGTGTACTTGCTGAATAGGGTACCCAAAAAGGACCTAAAGGGAATAAATCCATAGGAATTATGTAGTGTTCATAAACCCTCCATATATCATCTATGCATTTTTATTTTAAGGATTTTATGCACATACCAAAAGAGAAAAGGAAGAAGCTAGATGAGAAGACCTTGAAAAGTGTTCTTCTTGGTTATTATGAGCACTCTAAGGGTTATCGATTGATTGATTCCTTGACCAAGAATATCATATCAGTAGATATTTTGTTTTTTATGAAGCTTTCACATCACATAACACATCCGATGTATACCTAGATTTTGCGAAATCTAAAATTGATAAGTCTCATTCTTCGCCACATATGGGAGGATCTTCTTCTTCTTCTTCACCACAAAATAACATTTCTAAGTGGTATAAAAGTACTATCAGATACTAAAATATATCCACACCATCATATTTGACTTTGAATAGACCTTGTACTTATAGTATGGCTCGATAGGATAGAGTAGTAGCAAAGACTACTGAGGTTGATGATATTTGTCAATATTTCAAGGATCTTTTAGTAGATCCAGAGAGAGAAACAAAGTATATCGAAGTGGATGATGATAGGATTTTTATGACTTCACTTTTTGAGCATGAACCTACCACAGTACAAGATACCCTTAGTGAGCCACAATGGAAGGATGTTATGGATGCAGAGTACATGTCTGTGAAGAAAAACAAGACTTGGAAGCTTGTTGATCTACCACATGGAAAAAATCCCATTGGTTGCAAATGGGTGTACAAAATAAAGTATAAAGAATATGGAAAAATTGATAAGCATAAGGTCTGTCTTGTTACAAAGGGTTATGCATAAAAGGAAGGCATCGACTATGAAGAAATTTTTTTACCTACTACCCAGATGACCGCCATTTGAGTTATTTGTGCTATGTCAGCACATTACGGGTGGAAAGTACATCATATGGATGTTAAAAGTGCCTTCTTGAATGGTTATCTCCAAGAGGAAGTCTATATGACACAACCTAAAGGATTTGAAGTGGAAGGCCAAGAGCAAAAAGTGTGCAAATTGGTCAAGTCCTTGTACAATTTGAAACAAGCTCCTCGATCTTGGTATATTAATATGGATGATCACCTACTACAACATGTTTTTAAGAGAAGTCCATCAGATGCAAACCTCTATTTCAAGAAATAATGTTCTAAAATAGTGTTATTTGTACTCTATGTGGATGATCTGATTATCACTGGAAGCTCAGAAACTTTGATAACTGTCGTCAAAAGTGACTTGTGCAAATATTTTGAGATGAAATATCTCGGACTTCTCCACTATTGTCTTGGCCTAGAAGTGAACCAGAAGAAGCACCACATCAAGGTGTCACATAAAAAGTATGCCAAGTCATTGTTAGAAAAGTATCGCATAACTGATTGCAAGCCAATGACAACTCTAATGGATTTAGGAGTTCTTGTGGTATGATGATTCACCTTAGATAGATGGTACTCTCTATTGATAGCTAATCGGGTGTCTCATATATCTAATGAACACTAGGTTAGATATTATGTTTACTGTCAACTATATTTTGAGGTTCATGCAAGAGCCTAAGGTCACTCATTGGAAAACAACAAAATATGTTCTTCACTATGTCCATGGTACTATTGAGTGTGACCTAGAGTGCAAGAAGAATGATCAATTCTTCTTGCAAGGATACACGAACTCTGACTATGCCAGATCATATGATGATTGAAAGTCAACTTTAGGATATATTTTTTGTCTGGGATCTGATCCTATCTCTTGGCACAACAAGAAGCAACATGTGGTTGCTATTTCATCTACAGAGGTAGAATATCAGGCCGCATGTG
The DNA here is from genome assembly GCA_028583015.1 of Wollemia nobilis. NCBI lineage: Eukaryota > Viridiplantae > Streptophyta > Pinopsida > Araucariales > Araucariaceae > Wollemia > Wollemia nobilis. Next base: position 749,714 of record JAQPPZ010004560.1, on the reverse strand, counting down.
AAGTAGTGTGTGAGGTGATATGGTTGTGTTGCATCTTGACAGGTATGGATCTTCCATACAAATATCTAATTCACTTGTTCTACGACAACCAGGGTGTTTTAAAAATCATTAAGAATCTAGTGCATCATGAGTGAACCAAACACATTGACACACAATGTCACTTCATTCGATATAAAGTTCCAAGGCACCAAATTTAGCTTCAATACGTTCCCACCGATGCTCAAGTTGTAGACATATTTACTAAGGTACTTGCACATGTCAAATTTGATTTGTTTCACAACTCCTTTTATATTGAAAAATAATGTAATAAGGGGGGATGTTAGCATATATTCGTTGTTTATTACATTATTATATGCTAACTATATTTGTTAGCATATTTTATTATTAGGTATATTTTATTTTTAGACTAATTGCTATTACGGGTGCTAAGCTGTTTAGCGATCCTATTGTCCCGGGATAATTGCAGCCTATTGTAACCTATATTACTTTGACATCTTAATTGAATCAATGTTGTTATTCACTATCAAATTCAACTAAGTGAACATGCTATTATCAACAAATTAATGTGAATGTGTATTTCTTATGATATCCATATTGTAAAGTATGTGGGATTGACACATTGGCTAGGCAAAGATAGTTCTAAATACATGAATATTTTTGAAAAACCCCCCACAATATAAAATTCTAAAGCTATGATTTCCAAATTCAAATAAATATCATTTATGGATGGGCATCCCATTTTAACATCATAATAATATTTGATCTTGATAATAGTCATCAATGACTCCACTTAACTCTTGAGAATGTTTTTATTTTATTCAATACATGTAGTATCATTTAACATGCCACTACATCTTGACACAACAAGTTTGACCATTTTTGCATTTATTGTCAATAAAATTAGCTTCAACATATTTATAATAATATCAAGTTTTTTTCCCAATTCTTATGCACATAAAAACTAGAATGAGATCATGCCTATGATGACCACCTCACTATCCACTTATATTATCATGTCATCATGTATCATAACATCATCTCCCATTTTACGTGTTTCAATCAAGCTTAGTCTCAAGCTTAAAAATATAGTGGAGACCTTATAACTTTGCATCAAAGTTCAATAGAAAATAGAATTGTCAACTCAATGTATTTACATGTTCAATAGGTGGTTCTCATAAAAAGCAATATTTTATTTTTCTAACTGCATAGGTTTAGAAGGTGGTAGGCAATTTTGAAAGTGTAGTTAGCATAACACAATTTCCAAATATAGTGCACACCTTGATCCTTCTAATTCCTTTAAAGGAAAAGGTCCTAGTCATTTGTTTTTTATCTCGTACTTTTCAATCAAACTTGGTAGTCTCCACTTAAGACAACTAGCTCTTGGGATTCTCATAACAATTTTTTTGTATTGAGTTAGGAAACATATGTCTATCAAGGAACACATTGATGAGAATTAATATTGAGTAGTAGCAACAACAGGTTCAAACCATAATAATAACCAAAATAGATGTTGATGAGTCATTGTGTCACTTTTAATTGGACAAAATTCTATAATAAGGAACAATAGAACCTAGGGGTGGTGACTTATTATGTCCCCTTATTGGTAATATGGAGCTCAATTCACATGGGTAAGTAACCATCAAAAGTATTATTTTTAAATTTTAGAATTGGAAGTACCCTTCAAAATTTTTTAGGCTATAATTTGGTCATATTATATTATGTTTCCTTTGTTCTAATACCATTTTCTAATAGACTTAGAGTGCTTTCCAATGATATACTACATGACCTATTTCTTTAAAAAAAATAGAGTTTTTTTTTACTTTTCCTATTGATAGGACTCGAATTAAGGAGGAATCCCAACCAAGGGAATGAAGAACACATGCTTATACTGAAAAGGGGGTGAACAATATAGCATCCACTTTGTACTTTCTTTACAAACCAACATCAATTAGTATCCTTAATTGCAATAACCAAATATAGTAGTGTGCATTAATGAAATAGATAAAAATCACAAAAAAGTGCACAAATCACCACACATAATTAAGATGCAATATTTAATGTGGTTCCCCTAATGTTGGGTAATCCACAAGATAATATCCTTATAATATTTCCCACATAAATAAGGATCCTTATCCCAATACAAATAATTACTTTGATCTGCTCAAAGCTAGGAATACACTAATCTGCTCAGGTAGGCAATCCACTGATCCACTTAGCTAGTCAATCCTGATCTGCTCAGGTAGGAAATTTACTGATCTTCTTAGCAAGGTAATCCTGATCTGCTCAGGTAGGCAATCCACTAATTTGATTTACTAAGCTCACCAAGAACTTTCCCAAATATGATCTAGCAAGCTCACCAAGAACTTGCCCAAAATATGCTCTAGCAAGCTCACCAAGAACTTGCTCAAAACTGCTTCAGCAAGCTCACCAATAACTTGCCTAAAATTTTCTCTAGAAAGCTCACTAAGAACTTGCCCAAAATATGCTTCAGAAAGATCACCAAGAACTTGCCCAAAACTACTCTAGCAAGCTCACTAAGAACTTGCCCAAAATCTGCTCAATAAGCTCACCAAGAACTTGCTCAAATATGCTCAACAAGCTCACTAAGAATGTGCTCAAATATGCTCAACAAGCTCACTAAGAACTTGCTCAAAATTTTATTAACAAGCTCACCAAGAACTTGCTCAAATATGCTCAACAAGCTCACTAAGAACTTGCTCAAAATATGCTCAACAAGCTCACCAAGAACTTGCTCAAAAACTACTCAACAAGCTCACCAAGAACTTGCTCAAAAACTGCTCAACAAGATCACCAAGAACTTGCTCAAATGCTATCCCAAATATATCCACAAATCTGTCCCAAAAGCCTTCTTAAAGGCTCAACCAATCATGCTCAAGTAGCACTCAAATCTCATCCACAAATCTATGAAGGCAAGGCTCAATGATGAATTCAACAATGAATGCCAATGCACTCTACAATGGATGACAACAATGATCCACAATTATCTCAAATAAAATCAAGTCAATATTAACTCAATTCAAATATTATAGAAGCATAAAGAGAATTGTTAGAGATTCAATATGCTCTAATCTCAAAGCTCAATATCAACCCAAATAAAAATTATAGAATTGTTTGTTTCATGGGACTTGAACAATCACCTCACACAATCACTTGACTAGGCTCAATCAAATCAACTCAACCAATCACCACAAGGGACAACTATTTCTCACAAAACCCTAGTCCAAGAATGTATCAACCAACTCAAATGTTTCCAACAATGCTCAACCACAAATCTCACATAACAATGATACTCATGTTCTTTTCTAACTCAAGTTCTTTGCATAACCAATGGGCTTCAAAAACTATGCTTATAAAACAAGGTTTAAACACAAATCTCAAACAAAAAAACCTTGAAGCATTCAACCAACAACTTTCAAAAAGGAAACCACAATCAATCCTTTTCTCTCCAATGATATTTCAGAAATCAACCACCATAAACAAAGTCAATGGAGAATATTTATCTTTTGATGCCTTATTGGATGTCCACTAAATCTGCCACACCCAACAAAATTCTTTTTCAAATTTTAACAAGGGTTAGAGATCATGATTAATATCACAAAAATAATGTCCAAATAACACCTTATCACTCCTACTCAATAAGATAAAACATGTTCCCTCATGAAAGAATTAATGACCTTTGAAAAAGAACAAAACAACCTTCACTTTTGAAAACATTTACAAAAATAGAAATATCTCTTTACACACATCTTATTTCTCCCTCTAAGAAAATTAATCAAATATCCCTCGAAATAATATTTCCAATGATATATAATATGATATACTTTCAAAAGGAGAAACACCATAAATATCTCTTTTTTTAAACATGCATCACAACCCTTATTCCTCCTAGGGCAACTTTAGAAAAATAAAATATATTAAAAAATTATTAACTTGCCTCTGTCCCTGGTGGGATTTGATCTTGTGACATCTCCTTGGTCAACTATTTAACCACAACCAACCTGCCATTGGGCCACACGCCCTCACGTGTCCAAAGTGACACAAACAAAAAATTATACCATAAACATCTGCACCCTTTGAAAACCTTAACAATGCTTCGAGCGCTTCAACAAAGCAAATAACCATGGTAGGACTCGATCATAGGACCTCCTACGTAACACACAACACACAATATGCTAGGCCAAAGATACCTATGTGTCTTATTAAACTTTACGAACGTTTTTTCAGTAGACCAAAGTCACACTTCTCTCTCTTTTCACAATTCGTTCCCCAATCGAAGGCATTCAAAAAATAAGCGCTGGGGGTCATTAAGTCTAAGCTTTTGTTGGCACATATATATGTATACCTTTCCTATTTATTTAGACATCGGTGCTATAAATTAATATAGCATTTCCTCCTTTCTTTAGTCGGAGCTAAAATTAATATATTTAATTTTAAAATTAAAATTAAAATTTTAAATAATTTAAAATTTAAACTAAATATTTAAAAATAAATATCTCCATCATCGGGGCACCTTTTTTGATGAAACGAAAATCCAATCTGGGTTTTAATAAAAATCCATTTCAAATTTGCCATCCATGGTTTTAAATAAAACCTTTTATTTTGCCTACCTTGGTTTTTCACAAAAGCCCTGTATATATCCATGCTCTCCAAAATATTATAAATGATTATTTATGAAATGCTTTGGCCACCAAAACTCAATGTGATCCATGTGACATCAATGACAACATAAAATAACTCAAATTGCAAACAGGGAAATAGCTTCGCAGGTAGTTCGCTTTCGCTCACTGCACTCCAATATTGAAATATAATTGAAAATTTATAATTGCAATTTGTGACAGTGCTTTTCACATTGATTGTAATTAAGATCTTTAGTTATTTATAAATTTGTAATTTGTTTGTTAATTATCATACAACCAATCATTCTAGGGGATTATCCCATATTTTGGACACATTTGTGGGGTGAAAATTGGTATTTAAATCCTAAATTTTATTTTTGGGAGGAAAAGTACCCCAATTAAAAATAACATTCAACATGTATACCACTATGCTTACTACTAATATGATCAAGTTGGCCAATGTGGTGGATAGCTTGACCAAGAAAAATAATGAAATCTCTATTTCCAAACCTCAATTTTTTTTCTAGGCAAAATGTAAAGTCAAGGTGTATAATGTCTCTCATGAACCACTTGTAAGTTGTATTTTGAACATGGAGCCATGGTTTGAGTACAATAATTACATAGAGGAGAATAAACCTCCATTTTATAAATTAGAGCTCAATGGAATTACCAAAGTCCTAACCACAACTCATCAATAATTTTAAAATTCTATCAACATGTGGGATGAACTTATAACAACTCTTAAGGACACATTCTTTCAATCAAATTACTTGGAGGATTTGGACATCAAACATATTAATTTGCATTAAGGAACCAATACATCTATACAATACTACATATACCAATTCAACCATTTGTAAACCATGTTAAATGTGATGGATGTTATCACTCATTTGAATTTTAAGAGTGGCATATAGGAAAACTTGTGTTGGGAGCTAAAATATGAAACCATAAACACTTGATGTGACATTAAACAAAGCATAATTTGTAGAAGAGAATGTTTCTACTAAGTATATATCCCCACGACATTTTTCCTTTGGAACGTTCAGATCAAACTTTTCAAGACTGATGCATTCTTTGTTAGTAGGTAGACAATCTTTAAATTCTCTAAAAATGCAAACTCCATATCTTCTATGAGGTCATATTACTATTCTTTAGGAAGACAACATTTATCTCATATAAGCAATCAATATTCTTCTTCTTATTATAATTTATATTCTTATTCATTTGATGCCATGAAATTTGATAGTTTTTGTAACAATTGTAAAAAATTAGGACATAAGAAGTGTTTCAAATTGGATAAAAAGATATTTTGAATGTATCATCTCATGATGAGGAAATATTTTTATCGAGACTCATAGTGATGATAGGCCATATTAGGAATTAAAAGGTTGATATATGAATATCACCTTGATGCACCACCACTCCACTCAAGGGGATAATGGTAGTTTAGTTGTTGCTTATACACCCTCACACATGACTTCTTAGTATATTTTATCATTAAAAATAAATCATAGAAGAAATTAATTGTGAGATTCATAGACAACAAGTTGCACTTGCTGATGGAACCACATCCTCATACATATGCTCTTCTATGGAAGGACCATGGTTCATCCCTACAAATAACATGCATGTGCATTGTGTTATTTGCTTTTGGTCCCATGTACATGGATAAGTTATCTTGTAATTTGACTGATTTGTATTGTTATGGCTTATTTTTTGACTAACCCTATTAGTACTATAGCGACCCAGGAAAATGACGCACCATCCACTACTCTATTTGCAATTTAATATGATCCTTTAATGTTTAATATGCATTAAATGAAAGACCTAAAAAGAAAACATAGCTGAGATACAAAGAAACAAATAAATGAATGTTTTTTATTGATATTTCTAAGATTCGGTTACACATTCATCCCTTTGAGGGATACCCTTCATTCGATACATAGATTTACACAAAGAGGGTAGCAGATGTGTAATATCCCTTTGCAAGGGGTGATGCACTTTTGAAGTCTTCCCGATGATGCGCACAAAACTGTATGAGGGCTTAAAGATGCCTCCTTCTCCAGGTCTGATTCCTAGAGGGATCCTTTTGCTCTCGTATGTTGCAGATATGTCCAATGAACCTGTAGCCCTGCAAGCAATGAAACAACAACACACACTTAGATGTCTGAGATTGCCTCCCCTGATTAGGTTAGCATAACAAAAAAAAATGCAATAAAACTAGTACTATGAATGCAAATAACTGAAATAAAGCTTATGCTAATGACATGAAAACACGAAGAAAGTAGAATAAAAGAAACTATCACCAAAACCCTAGACTAGGTTGTAGGCCACTTTCTAGGACAACGACCGCTAAGGTAAAATCTATCTCTATTAATCCAAAGGCTATGGGCTTAAGTTTGCTACTAATATTAAATGATTACTGTATGTGCACGGATGATTACCTCTCAGATGGCTAGCACTTCATTGCTCCTTAAGGGTGCTTAGATTTTATCTCCAATATGATAGGGCTTCGTTGTGTATGCTCTCCAAGAAAGGCTCTCCACAAGTTCCCTAGTCTCCCCCTACAATAATCATAAAAAAAGGTCCCTTGGTGCTCTTAGGTTTGCACCTTTTAATGTGTTTGAAACCCTAGGTCAATGTTTGAACCCTAGGATTGAATCCCTCATGTGCACTTGATGTTAGCATGAGAATTTAAGCTTTTGTCTACCCTTGAGGGAAAGTTAACTAATGTCTAAATCTAGACTTGAGTCTCTCATGTAGACTGGCTATGATGAGGAATGCAAAGTTATCCCCGCTCAGATTTATTGCATGTAAATTACCACTTCTACCCGTGATTGGGCCTATTTATTAAAAAAATGCATTTTAGGGTTTAGCCATTGTCGTCTCCAGTGACTAATGTTTGACCGCTTTAATCTTGAGTGGCCAAGATTCAGCCACTCTGAGCTTGAATGACCAGGATTCAACCGCTATAATCTTGAGTGGCCAAGATTCAACTGCTCTGGTTCATAGAGGCCAGTCTTGGATGGGGTAAGACTGCCCCAAATGAGTGGTGAAAACCACTTTTGGCACTTGGAAGGTCCAAGGTTTAGTCACATGGTCTATGAATGTGCCCAAATGAGTAGTTCTTCTCAACATGACATGTTTTAGGTGTCTATAGATGCCCCTTTTTGTGATGCATTGTGTGGAAAACACAACACAGAGCAAAAACATAGACTATCTATGTTTGTAGAGTGTGTGATGATCATTGATATGATCAATATTAGATGCCCCAGTAATGCATTTGTTAGAGTCAGTGAGTTGCCCAAAGGGCTTTAAGATGCCTTTGGGGTGTTTTGGTTTGACCAAAGGGCTTTAAGATGCCTTTGGGGCATTTTGTTTTGACCAAAGGGCTTACCCCTTTGGGGAATTTTGGTTTAACCAAAGGGCTTATCCCCTTTGGGGCATTTTGGTTTGACCAAAGGGCTTATCCCCTTGGGGCATTTTGTGAGTTGACCAAAGGGCTTATGCCCCTTGGGGCCTTTTTTGAGTTTGACCAAAGGGCTTATGCCCTTTGGGGTATTTGTTAAGTTGACCAAAGGGCTTACGTCCTTTGGGGCATTTGTTAAGTTAACCAAAGGGCTTACGTCCTTTGGGGCATTTGTTAAGTTCACCAAAGGGCTTATGTCCTCTGGGGCATTTGTTAAGTTGACAAAAGGGCTGTGTCCTTTGGGGAATTTGTAAGTTGACGAAAGGGCTTATGCTACATTTGGGGCATTTTGGTTTGACCAAAGGGCTTATCCCCTTTGGGGCATTTTGGTTTGACCAAAGGGCTTATCCCCTTTGGGGCATTTTGGTTTGACCAAAGGGCTTATCCCCTTTGGGGCATTTTGGTTTGACCAAAGGGCTTATGCTACCTTTGGGGTATTTTGGGTTGACCAAAGGGCTTATCCCCTTTGGGACATTTTGGTTTGACCAAATGGATTATGCTACCTTTGGGGCATTTTTATTTGACCAAAGGGCTTATTCCCTTTAGGGCATTTTTTTTCGACAAAAGGGCTTATCCCCTTTGGGGCATTTTGGTTTGACCAAAGGGCTTATGCTACCTTTGGGGCATTTTGGTTTGACCAAAAGGCTTATCTCCTTTGGGGAATTTTGGTTTGACCAAATGGCTTATCCCCTTTGGGGCATTTTGTGTTGACCGAAGGGCTTATCCCCTTTATGACATTTTGGTTTGACCAAAGGAATTATGCTACCTTTGGGGTCTTTTGATTTGACCAAAAGGCTTATCCCCTTTGGGGAATTTTGGTTCGACCAAAGGGCTTATCCCCTTTGCAGAATTTTGGTTCGACCAAAGGGCTTATCCCCTTTGGGGCATTTTGGTTCGACCAAAGGGCTTATGCTACCTTTGGGCATTTTTGTTTGACCAAAGGGCTTGTCCCCTTTGGGGCATTTTGGTTTGACCAAAGGGCTTATCCCCTTTGGGTCATTTTGGGTTGACCAAAGGGCTTATCCCCTTTGGGGCATTTTGATTTGACCAAAGGGCTTATGCTACCTTTGGGGCATTTTGGTTTGACCAAAGGGCTTATCTCCTTTGGGGAATTTTGGATTTACCAAAGGGCTTATCCCCTTTGGGGAATTTTGTAATTGATCATTTAACTATTTGATTTCTGATTAGGGGAGGTATGATACCAATAATGATTGGGTTGATGTTTAGAAATATTTTTGTTTTGATTTTATGTTATGGATGCAATGATGGATGTTATGCCTAGATAATGATTTGATTTTGCTATATGTATGTAATGTGCTTGTGACATGTGCTAGCTATATGATATATGTGTTATTAGATGCCATGATTTAGATGTAGATGGACTACTTATGATGTATGCATTTATGGATGCAATGCTTATTGTTAAATGCATGTTTAATTTGTTTTAATTGTTAATGTGTTTAATCTATGTGATATGATATGATAGATGATATATGTAATGTGATGCATTAATTACATGATGTTGATCTGATGTAAATGAACCTATATGCTTTAATCACTTAAAACATACAGAATGCATATGATATGATTTTAACAATCTACTGGGTGATACCATAGAAAGTATAACAACCATGAATGTTTAATAATTATTCTAATCATAAGAATTAATTATTTAAACCATCGGTATGTGCAATGTAATGGTGATAAATGTATGTATTTTCTGGATAATCTTATGTAATTTAAAAGATATAAAATAATCAGTGGCTGTTTAAATATCGTTTCTAACATATATCCGGTATCTAGTTTATTTTATTAATACCCCCTAGTTTACAGAATATTATAAAGAAAGTTGATGATGTGATTGATAATATGATTTGTTGCTATGTAGGAAATTTTGAGGTTTTTCCTAAGACTTCAAACACTCTAGTTACCCAATCAATAGCTATGTACTGACCATACAAGACTTTTCAAAAGCAAGGCTTTCACTCTGTGCCTGAATATTCATTATCTTTGTGTGTGCAAATAAATATATATTTAGATATAACTCAAGCATTTCCTTCGATGTCAAGCAGGATTCTTTCAGCCTGTTGCTAAGATCAGAGATCCTCAAGTGTTCATATCATCCTTATGTTGGACTTAGTTGGACTATACCACTAGGCAGTATTGGGTTACCCAAAGCTAGCTCATCCACATGCAAACATTGGTCTATACAAATTCCAAAGCTATTGTGATAGACATATCATTATGCGTAAGGATATCTCCTTCCATTTTTGTACAATGTTGATAATTCTAGGGATTCAAGCTCCATTCCCTTCTTTTCTTCATTTTATTTGGGATACTTGCTCATGTGTAGTGATGAGAATCACTATTTATTTTTGATTGATTTTTTTTTTCTTTTTGAGCAAGGGATTCATGTAGTGATGATAATCACTATTTTATTTGTTTTTGTTCTTTTTAGTACTTTGAATTTGTTTGGGATCTTGAATTTGTGTTGGGGAATTTTGAATTTGCACTTTATTTCAGGATTTTTGCTCATTTTGATTTAAGCAAGGGATTTAATTGGGTAGGGTGAAGCTTGTCCTTGTGCCAATTCTCAACACCTTTAAACCGGTCACACAGGGGGATAAGAAAGTAAAATCCTTTTTGCTTTAGGTAACCTAGTACACTATTTGTAGCTTTCATATTTCCCTTGTACCAGCTAGGATTTTAGTGTTTCAATTAGTGATGGGATCCTGAATATCCAAGGTATTATCACAACTAGACCTTACACTCTACTAATCAATGTGGCTTTCTACAAAAGCTGATAAGACCACTAGATATGGTTGAATGACTAGGAAACCTTAGTATATTTCTATAGAAACCATGTTACAGCCATTAATCTTCCATCCTAACCATCCTACCACCCACTTGTCCACTTTACACCTTTCCTGCCTTCAAAAGTCCCACCCTACACCTTTCCCACCAATTATTTGGCCCAATTACACCTTTCTCGCCATTTCCTAACCCAAGTAGGATTATTTTAATATTATTTTATATTTAATATAATATTTTAAATTATATTATAATATATTTATTATTAAATATATATTTATAAACTCAATTAACCACAACCATCCAATCCAATCTAATCTCCACCGTCCATCTTCATTAATCCATGCCACATCTAAAAAGTAATCTCAACCTTAGAATCTAATTTAAACTTAGCCACCCAATTAAAAGTGTAAGGCTAAAATCCTAAGAAAACCCTAGACTAGATTATAAATAAGGGCATTTACAAATTCTCAAACCCTAGAATCTTGATATTGGAATGTGCATTTTGAAGAAGTCATTGGCGAAGCCCTAGTGAAACAGAAAGTGATAGAGCCTTGAAAATCCAAAGCTCTAGCTGGCATAGGAATTCAACTATTTCAGCACTCCCCACATCCATTCCCCAGCCATTCTCCATCATCGTCATAGTCTCCATCCATCCACCGTAACCTTTACACCCCTATGATATGCTTTTGTAGATTTACCCTTACCCGTATGTGCCATATCGAGCTTTACAAGCTCACTGTAAAAGCTTGCCAGGTGCTCACTAGAGCCTTTCATCCTGTAGGTGCATGCCAAAGCCTACAAAGCTCATTGCAAAAGCTTACCAGGCACTTGCTAGATCCTGCCATATCTAGTAGGTGTGCTCCAGAGCCTGCCAAGTGCACACCAAAGCCTACCATAATCCCTAGAGCACAAATTAGAGTCTGTTGCATATCGCCATCCACCGTCAGATCTACAACAACACAAAGTATCACCACAAGCAAGGTAAATCTAAATTTTTGTTATCATTTGTTGTTATTTCATCTTACATATCCATCTTACATAAATATAGGTTTTAGCTTTCATTTTTGAGGGTTCACACTGTGGAACCCTCCTTTTGTTTACTAATAACTTTATTGTTTGTTGTGTGTGTAGGATTGGATAACATCAATCAAAAGAGCATTGGAATACTATTGCAGTCAGAGTGGCCCGTATACACGGATATCTAAAGCCCACTCACCTTTTTTGGAGCAAGGCACACCATTTGCAGACACTTAATTACTATATCTAGAGTTTCGGATAACCCTAGCATCTCATACATCTTTGTATCAAATACTCATTGGGTACAGATTGTTTCAAAAGGAGTTTATTGGCTCCACCCATATTTTAAATAAAATTATATTTTTGTGTAATATTGTGTTTCTTTGGGTTATTTTATTTCTTTATTATTTAAGTGTCATGTCCTTGTCTCTACAAATGGTGATCTAATTGGCAAAATATCACCTCCTTTGGGACATCATACATTCATCATCACTGCCATATAATACTTCACAAAGTGGGTTGAGGACATCCCTCTAACTAGTACGACAATACCTCGAATTATGAATTTCATACTCCATCATATCATCTATTGCTTTGGTATTCCTTTTAAAATCATCTCTGATAATGGTAAGTCCTTCAAGAATAAGGATGTTCAAGCACTTTGCAAGAAATATAATTTTCAACACAATTTCTCGACTCCTTATTACCCACAAGCAAATGGACAAGTAGAAGCTACCAATAAGACCTTGATTGCAATTTTCAAGAAACTGGTCAACGTAAATTATAAATATTGGCATGCACAAATCTCTTTGGCACTTTGGGCTTATCAAAAAAGCATAAGAAGACCAATAGGGGAAACACCATTTTCCTTGGTCAATGGAGCTGAAGCTATAATGCCTCTTGAGCTTGATATTCCCTCCTTATGAGTTTCCTTGCAAGAATTCATAGATGACGATACATCTAGACAAGAATGACTTGAACAAATAACTATCCTATATGAATAGCGAGTTAACGCACTAGAGCACTTGTGAGTTTATCAAGACCATCTCAAGCGTGCTTACAATGCTAAAATTCATCTTCAGGAATTCTAAGTAGGGGATCTGGTCCTCAAAGAGAACCAATAAAACACCAATGTTGTACCACACCTTCATGACAAATTTGTAGCTAATTGGTTGGGTCCATACATAATAACTCAAAATGTGGGTAAAGGTACTTATAGACTTGCCAACTTATAAGGGATAGAGGAGCAACACGAAATGGTTGTGTTAAAAAATACAGTTACACACATGGATGCATGAATAAATATGGATTTGAATATTGTGATTGTGATACAAAATATGGCATCGTTTGCAAGATTACGATCATAAAATTTGCAAATGAAATGGATGTATTGCAACTATGTGAATGCAAATGTGAGATGCAAATGTTTTTGTATTTTTGATTTTTGCATTGTTTTTGTACTTTTTGATTATTGTATTGTTTTTGCTTTTGACCAAAGGGCTTTAAAATACCTTTGGAGCTTTTTGTGATTTGATTTGACCAAAGGGCTTTAATATGCCTTTGGAGCATTTTGTTATGTGACTTGACCAAAGGGATTTAAGATGCATTTGAAGGGTTTTGTGATTTGATTTGACCAAAGGGCTTTAATATGCCTTTGGAGCATTTTGTGATGTGACTTGACCAAAGGGCTTTAAGATGCCTTTGGAGAATTTTTGTGATTTGATTTGACCAAAGGGATTTAATATGCCTTTGGAGAATTTTGTGACGTGACTTGACCAAAGGGCTTTAAGATGACTTTGGAGCGTTTTGTGAAGTTATTTAACCAAAGGGATTTAAGATGCCTTTGGAGCGTTTTATGATGTGACTTGACCAAAGGGCTTTATATGCCTTTGGGGATTTGTGTGGGTGTGATCAAATGGCTCGAGTATGCCCTTGGAGCATTTATAATTAAGATGACCAAGCGACATGAAGATGCCCTTGGAGTATTTTTATTAACTTTGACCAAGCAGCATAAAGATACCCTCAGAGCATTTTTGATTAATTTTGACCAAGAAGCATAAAGATACCCTCAGAGAATTTTTGATTAATTTTACCAAGCGACATAAAGAAACCCTTGGATCATTTTTGATTAGGGTGACCAAGTGACATAAAGATACCCTTGGAGCATTTTTAGATTTTTTTGTTTTATGATTTGTTTGTATTTTTATGTTTTATATTGTTTTTATATATTTGATATATTTGAATGTTTTTGTATTTTTGATATATTATGGGGGAGAAGGTGTGATACCTTAAATACCCCCAATGTGTGTGCCACTCAATGAAAGTGAGGAAGGTGTGATACCTTCAGAACACTAACTTTGTCTCATTGAACTTGATCTGGATGATGGGGAAGGTATTTTACCTTTAAGACCCCCAGTGTGCATGTTTTCCACCAAAATGTAATCATATTGCTTAGGAAGAGTGACATAAATCACCTCTCTTGATTGGGGCACAAACCTCTGTTGGGTGCCCCTGTCCTGATCGGGAGGAATGAACGAACCGTTCGGATGGAACTCATTCCATTCTAATAGGTTTTGGACCACATTATTGAATTCAAAGCAATTGCAAATGTCATGGCCCTCTATTTGATGATAGATACAGTAACGGTCCTCCCTATAAATATTGGGTTTAGCTCTGTTTGGGTCTAGAGGATTTATGTCGGGTAAGGTAATGATCCTAGCTTCCTGCAGCTTTTGAAAAAAATAAGACAGACTCGTTTAAAGGAGTCCAAATACATTGTTGCTACTTTGATATAGCATGCTTTGGCCTGGTATGAGGACCAGGTTGAGCCCTAGGTATGTCACTTGCTAGCTCAAGGGGCTCTTCTTACCTTTTTGATGCAAGTGATGGGTGGCTGACTAAGATCATTTGTTGGTCGACCACTCGAAGCTATTTATTTTTAAGCATGTTATATACTATGGCTCTGAAACCCCGACATGATTGAATATCATGCCCATTTTGCCTATGATATAGACAGTATGACTCCTCATTGTACCCTCGAGGTTTTGGGTGATTTAGATCTAACTGTTGCACCTTATGTAAGGTGATAGCCTTTGTGGCATATAATCGATTGAAAACTAACATGGTAGGATCAGGCAATGGGGGATACTTGTTCGACATTTGAGGTGGCCGAATCGGTGTTTGCTCTAACTGAAGCTTTTCCTATGACTTTGCAAAATATGGTTGGACCTCAGATGAGGGTTGCTTCTATAACTCTTGGCTCTCAATATGGTTCATGATAAAGTGTAATGCCTCATTTTGCTTATCCATTTGGGCATCTATATTGTAGAGGTGATTTTGCATATGCTTCAAGACTGATATAACTTTCATGTGTATTTCTAGAGATTGGTTTGAAATACCATTGTCTACTAAAGAAGGCAAAAGAGCGGGTGTTAAAGATCGACCAAAAAAATCCAAGTCACATATTTCCTTCATTTGAGTTGATTTGGAGGCTTCATGATGACCCATTTTAATAGTAGCATCCACATGCTCATGTTTATGACTCAGTTCATATTTCTATTTCACTTCGTAGTGTTGAACTGTGCCAGCTTGAGTATCCCCAATCTGATGTGGGTAAAATACCTTCTCTTGCTCTTGAGGAGGCGATGTGAGAAATGAGTCTGGGGTAACTAATGCCAATTTTTTTTATTCCTCCACTGGGGAAGCAACATATGATTGTACCAAATCTTGTTTTATCTACTTTAGAGAAACTTGGTCCTCTGTCTTGCTATTGACCATTACAACAAGCTCTTGATAAGGCACTTTTTATTGTGTCTCATCGACCTTCTTGTAATATTTGAATGGCTCAAGATCATGGGGGACCACATAAACTTGTCCTTGGTGTATTAACTTCAAATTTTGGTGCACTATGGAAGGCACACATTCCATATCCCTCATCCATGGTATGCCTAGCAATATGTTGTACTACCTCTCACCTTACAAGATATGGCACAATGTAGGTATCATATTTATCCCAACCTGTATAGGTAGGAGTACTATGCCAATTGTTGAGGAAGTGACATCATTGAAGGATCTTAATGTGAATGTTGCATCCTTAATGCGTGAAGGTGGTAGATTTAAATACTTCAAAGCTACATCCATGATGATGTTGATACATGACCCGATGCTAATCAATACTCTCTTATATGGAATATGATTGATGCTTACTATGATGTGGAGTGTAGGGTCAGGTTAATTATGAGAGATTATCTTAATATATTGCCTAAGAAAGGTAATCACAGGGTCCTTTTGTAAGTGAATTCAATTTATTGTTGGTGTGGATCATGATAGATTATTATCTTCAATTGATTTTTTTGATATGTTGTATTGATCAAGGTATATTTTGCTTCTTGTTGTAGTATTGATCATACCAATAAAATCCTCATCAAATGGGGTTATGTGCACATTATTGATACGCTCAACTTGATTTTTAGATGCTATGTTTACTTCATGTGTAGGCAAGGGGTCTTGGAGGACTCTTATCTGAAGCTCTTGCCTCTCAATCATATTCTACACTAAATATTTAAAGGGATGAAATGTCTGGATGTCATACCCCTTTTATCGATGGTACACACAAAATAACTCTTCTCTGTGTGCCTTTGATCTACGCTTATTAGGCTTCAATAGACATATTTATGGAAGCTTTATTTTTTGTGCCTCATACAATCGATCAAAGAGTGATGCTAATGTATTTGGAAATTTAGTATATTATCGTTATGGCCTACGTTGTTGGCCTTGTATATGATTTTGTTGCATATGATCTTGGACCAGAGGAGGCTGAGCTTGGTAATCATGCCCCACTATTAGAGGTGGTGCCACTTGACTTGAGGATTCCAAGCTACTCAAAACAACTTGATTAACTGGGGCTACCTTTTGCTGGTTGTTGTCACCTTTGAGATTATTGTTTGACCATTGCCCCTTGTGGAGTTCACCCTCCTCTATATTGATGTCTTCAATGACCTTAGCTTGCATTAAGGCCTCCTCAAATGTTTGATACAATTGTAATTGTAGGAGAAGCGAGATTTGTTTTGAGAAACTTCTAGTAAACATCTGAATAAGCTCTATTGTTGGTATGGTAAAAGGTAATTTTGACATCATATTTCTTCATTTCTTACCATACTCCATGATTGGCTCATCATCAAGTTGACAAAGGCTTGCCAAGTCAATAAAGTTTATCATTTTCTCAACACTAGAGGCAAAGCGTTCCATAAATAACTCAGCCAATTGCTCAAAGGTGTTTATGCTATGATGGGGTAGATGATTATACCATTCCAAAGCATCCCCAACTAGCATTGCAAGAAAAACTCTGAGCATCAATGGGTCATTGTCTTAAAATTGGAAGCATATATTGATGAATATTACCATGTGCTCTTGTGCATCTTCATCATATTTGAATTTTTCAAGTTGAGGCATCCAAAAATTCGATGGGTATGTTGGTGATGACACTGATGGATGCAAAGGCTAATTGCTAAGCTTATTTAGTGTAGGTTTTTGATAAACCAACCTTTGATTTTGCTTTTCAAATTCATTCATTCAATCAACTAGCACTTTGTATGGCCTTGATGAAATGATCTAATATTTTCATTGTTGCCCTTGATTAGGTTGAGGAGGCTTATTTTGATGTGGATGATAACTATAATCATTAGATACCTCATCATAACTGGATTTAAAGTAAGCATCCAATTCTTCTTGATGTTCCCATTGGGAATCTTCACATGATTGCTCATCATATTGATGTTGGTATTGTTGATGAGTATGAGGTTCTTGATGGTAACCAGATAATGACCTTTTATGTTGAACACTATTTTTGCATGACCGAGGGGGTAGATTTTGAGATTGGCCTGGATTCCTTACACGTTGTTGCATCCTTTGGGTGTTAGGTGTAAGCACCTCTTCACACAATGCATTTTGCACCTGCTATTGTTGTATCTTTTGTTGTTCATACATATTTAGTTGATACAACCTTTTTTGGTGTGTTTTTTGTGAGTCCACATGTTGTTGATTTAATTGTTATTTATCCATGCATTGTTGTTGGTAAAGTTGTGGCCTTAGTGCTTGATGTGTATGATTTCATTGTTCAGTTGTATAGGGGCTATGTACCCTCGTATTAGAAATATGAATGGTTTTTTCATATATTTTTACCCTAGTAGGATCTATTAGTTATTTTCCATGTTCTTTAAAGGTTGCATTAGCCAGATACTCTGGTATATGAATGGACTCTGTATAGTCTGACAATGTAGACATGCAACCTGACTGCCCCATGTACTCTTCATGAGGAGTAGGATGATGAATTGGGTCCTCTCCTTCATATGTGAGGAAGGACACATATTTAGACTTAGATGTAAGCTATACATATTCATACTGCATAGAAGCATAACGTGCACATGCAAAATTCTCTTTGTGAGGAGTAGGGGATCGACTTTCTTGATCAACCAGAGTGGTTTTCTCATCTAGTATAGGCCATGGTGTGCCCTCATTTTCATTTTATGATTTATGTATAGAGCAAGGTGGGATGTGACCCTATGAAATTGACTTATTAGGCCCCTTAGTGGGCATATTTTTCCTTATATAGAATTCTATCAAGGTGTTCAAGTCAGGCAGGTCTCCTGGAGGACCTGCGGGTGCCTCCCTAATAGGGCTATCTCGAAGGTTTACCCCCCTATGGATGGTATTGATGTTATGATAAGACCTAGGATGCCATTCAAGGATGGTCATGTACTATGGACTGATTTGGATATGTCCCATGGTCATGGAACTTGATTCCCTCTCTAGATTGGAGGTCTTGCTCATCATGGGAGGTCTCTCGACCATAATAAAATTTTTCACTTCCAAAAAAATATTTTAAGTGTCATATATCAAAATTATTAGTGCAATTAGTTGATCACAATGGGCCATGAATCTAAAAAGTGACTTTTGGGTCAAAATTTTGTATTTTTGAAATAATTGGCTAATGGGGGCTCGTGGGGAAATGCCCACTTTTAGGATTTTTTTGGGATATTTTGAACCATAAAAATTTAGGACTCAAAATTTCTAGGAGAGGTGCCCCTAAGGCTAACTAAGAAAACAAAACTGATTTGGAAAATTTTGAAGTTGTCTAGCCCATTTTATGACTGATTTAGTGTAGTTTTTCCCTATTTTCATCCTCATAAAAATAAAACCAAAAAATATTTTTTGTTATAGCTTCGATTTACATGATTCTCGATCTGTTGGATGCAGAATCAAAAAGTAGCTTTTTAGTTGTTTTTTTCCAATTTATTTCCCTAAAAATTAGGGTTAGGGTTTGGTCCCAAATAACAAAGAAACACACAAAGCAGACAATATGATTATCTCTTTTATGGATTAAATGTGTGTCCTAAAACTGGTTTCAGTGTGTTTCAGATGTGTTGTTGCTCTTGCTTTCTTGCTCTTGTTTTGGATTTAGAATGAGGGGACCCATCCATAGTGGGAACCAAGAACACCCATGCCAAACATGATTTTCTCAAAAAGAGACTAGGGTACACCACTTAAATCCCAGTTGGGGGTTTGCCTAGCTCTTCCATTCTGAACCAATGATTGTTCCAATAGTGAGAGATAGTTTGAACATAAGTAACTAGAACCACTATAATTAAGTGCCTTACTCTGTTCTATAATATCTAGGGGGCAAACCGGTGGAAGGAGGTGAATTCCAACGTCACTGGACTGAATTGGGGGTTGGTGATGAAATCCAACTCCCCAATGTTTAAAATGAAACGTTATTTTTAGGCATTGTAGGAAAATAGTCATGAATGTTTGTTGATGCATCACTTTCTATTTCAAAATCTAAGAAGAATCACCATGATCGCCATTTGGAGCGACCTCGGGGAAGCAACACACCGTCCACTAGTCTATTTGCAACTTAATATGATTTTTTAAAGTTTAATATGCATTAAATGAAAGACGTAAAAATAAGACATAGCCGAGATACAAAGAAACAAATAAATGAATACTTTTTATTGATATTTCCAAGATTCGATTACACGTTCATCCCCTCTGAAGGATACCCTTCATTTGATATATATATATATTTACACAAAGAGGGTAGCAGATGTGTAATATCCCCTTGCAAGGGGTGATGCACTTTCAAATGCTTCCCGGTGATGTGGACGAAACTGTATAAGAGCTTACAGATACCTCCTTCTCTAGGTCTGATTCCTAGAGGGATCCTCTTGCTCTCGTATGTTGCAGATATGTCCAATGAACCTGTAGCCCTATAAGCAATGAAACAACAACACACACTTAGATATCTAATATTACCTCCCCGAATGAGGTTGTTAGCATAACGAAAACAAATGCAATAAAACTAGTACTATGAATAGAAATAACTAAAATAAAGCTTATGCTAATAACATGAAAACACGAAGAAAGTAAAATAAAAGAAATTATCACCAAAACCCTAAACTAGGTTACGGGCAGGGTTATGCATAAGCGCAAAATATCGTAAATTGGTTCTATTTAGGATTTTCACAATTTTAAATTGGCTAAGTTTGGATCATTTCACTGGGGCCCATTCACCCGAAATTTACAGGGTGGAATTTTTTTTTTGGGTAAATTCACCCACTGTTGATAATAATGAACCTAATTTTATTTTAATTTTCCGACCTCAGATTACAAATGATTTTGATATTCTCGCCCAATTCACCTTCAAATTATAAATGATTTTATATTTCTCGCCCAAATCACCTTCAAATTATAAATGATTTTATTTTTTCCGCTCAAATCACCTCATATACTACTCGTATATATATTTTATTAGGTACCAATAAACATACATCGAAAATACTCTAACTCAAAAATAGCTTTGAAACAACAAAAAAATTGACAAGGTTGCAGAGGAGTGTCTATTGAAATAAGTTGATTGATTGCAGAGGAGTGTTGATCTTCACAAGATGATCGGTATAAGCCGATCGATTGCGAAGCTATTTTTTTAGGTATAAGATGATCAGTTGTAGAGGTGTCTATCTACATTCCTCTATAGCTTATAGATGTGTCAGTCGATTGCAAAGGTGTCGATTGGCATCAGCATATCGGTTGTAGGGACTATCGATCACATTTGTCTATTGATTGCAGAGGTGTCAATCTGCATCAACCTATAGGTTGTCGGGATGGTCGATCGATATTTATCTATCGGTTGTAGAGATGTCGATCGATATTAGTCAGTTGGTTGTAGGACCATGTCGGGAAACATAAATTGGTTGGTTGCAAAGATGTCAATCAGTATTAGTTTATCGATTGTAGGGACTATCGATTGTCATTTTCCTATCGGTTGTAGGGACTATCGATCGACATTTATCTATTGGATGCAAAGTTGCCGATAAGTATTACTCAGTAGGTTGCAAGACTATGTTGATAGGTATTATTTGGTCAGTTGCAGTGGTGTAGACCAATATTCATCAATCGATTGTAGTTTTGTTTATCAGTACAAGTCAATCAGTTGTAGGGACTGTCGATCGACAATGTTGTATGTCCATAATATGTCATCATGTTTGCAGTTGATCGTCATGCCTACAAGCAATCGTCATGTCTACAACTAATAAAAATTCCTACAGTCGATCGTCATACCTATAGCCGATCATCATACCTACAGCCGGTCGACATTACTGCAGTCGGTCATCATACTTACAGTCGATCGTCATAGCTGTATCTGATCATCATGCCTATAGTCGATCATCATTCCTTAATTGATCTTCATGCCAACAACCAATCGTCATGCCATCAATCGTCATATTGGCCTAAAGTCTTTCATATCAACTTGAAGCTTTTAAGTATGTCATACATTTTTAGATTTTGCAAACCGATATTCATAGCCTCCAACACACAAAAATTTGCCATGATTTAAAATTTTTTTGAGATAAATTAATGAAATTCACCACGGTTTGAAAATTTTTGGAGATAAATAAATGCAATTCTCCATGTATACTTCTACAAATTTCATCGAGATTCTAAGATAATTTGCCTTAATTTTATAAATATATTTTGAGACTGATCCCTTATGCATAACCCTGGTTACGAGCCACTTTCCAGGACAACAACCACTAAGGTGAAATCTATCTCTATTAATCCAAAGGCTATGGGCTTAAGTTTTCTACTAATGTTAAATTATTATTGTATGTGCACGGATGATTACCTCTTAGATGGCTAGAACTTCATTTCTCCTTAAGGGTGCTTATATTTGCTCTCCAATCCGATAGGGCTTCATTGTGTATGTCTCCAAGAAAGTCTCTCCAAAGGTTCCCTGATATCTCCCTGTAATAATCATAAAAAAAGGTCCCTTGGTGCTCTTAGGTTTGCACCTGTTAATTGTGTTTTAAACACTAGGTCAATGTTCAAACCCTAGGACTGAATCCCTCATGTGCACTTGATGTTAGCATCAAAATTTAAGCTTTTTTCTACCCTTGATGGGCATTAACTGATGTCTAAATCTAGACTTGAGTCTCTCATGTAGACTGGATATGAGGAGGACTACAAAGTTATCCCCGCTCAGCTTTATTGCATGCAAAATACCACTTACACCCATGATTGGTCCTATTTGTTAGAAAAATACATTTTAGGATTTCGTCGTTGTCATCTGAAGTGACTAAGGTTTGGCAACTTTAAGCTTGAGCGACCAGGATTCGGTCGCTCTGAGCTTGAGTGGCCAGGATTCAGCCGCTCTGGTTCATAACATCTAGGCTTGGATGGGGTAAGACTGCCCTAAATGAGTGGTGAAAACCACTTTTGGCACTTGGAAGGTCCAAGGTTTAGTCACATGGTCTATGAATGTGCCCACATGAGTATTTCTTCTCAACATGACATGTTTTAGGTGTATACAAGTACAATAAGAAAGTCCATTATGATACATATAAAAAAAATTATGCATTTCAAAAATATAATAAAAAGTACCTAATACAAAGCACTACAAAAACAACAAATTTATGACTCACTTGTAAGTAAGCATGTAAAGCTATTAATCAATCCATAACACTAATATTGATTTTTATTAGGCCACAAAATAACTCAAAGCAAGAAAGCATCATATTTTTCACATAGCATGCAAATATTCACCAGTTTTTTTAATCATATTCTAATATGTTTTAGAAGCCTATGGTACTTCCACAAAATTGAGAAATCAATCACTCAATTAAACTATTTATTGGTACCTCTTCCTAATGCCATATTAAACAAAACATTAATGGTACAAAATGGATAAATCAAATGATCTATTATTTGTTAAATAGAGGTCTCATTAATTCAAGTACATCCCTTTATGCTTCTATAAATTTTATTGTGTTGAAGAAATATGGGACTTGACACCTTTGTATATATTTTTAGGTATTAAATAAAATCACAATAAAAATTTGATATGTACTTGTATTGATGATTATTTAGACCAACTTCAAGGTGTATACTTCTTTTCTAAAACTATTATTAAAATGAGATAACACTAGGTCAAAGTGTAGGTAGAAGACATATGGAAGATAAATTTTAAAAATAAAATGACTCTCTTTGAATTTCTTGAATGCCATTTGGGATCACAAATGCACCTGTCACTTTCATGAGATTGATGAATGATATTTCATGGGATGCCTTGACTAGGTTGTTACCATCTATTTGTATGAACTATTATCTTATCTAATACATGGATGGTATATATTGAATATTTTGAATGCTTTACTATTATACTTTAACAAAATAAATTGTATTCCAAGCTTCCTAAGTGTTCATCTGCACAAACATAAATCTATTATATTGGTTTTGTCATTAACATATAGGGTATTCAAGTGGATCCTATCTAAAACCAAAAGAAAACATGTCATATTTCATTGATAATTTGTGTAAGTGTTACATAAGGTGTTTTGATATCATTTTACAATTATGTCCTAAGGGATACAAAATAGGGACTCCATAAGGAGGGACCCTAGCATCAAATATCTTCACCGCACAATAGGAGTCTTCCTTTAGGTCCTCAAAGAGGAGTGGGCTTATGAAATATGCCACTATGAGCTACATTGATCCTTGAAACCTGTGTAACCCTACAAAAAATCATTAGATCATTTGTAGGCCTATATCAGTCAGGCCTCCTGTAAACATAGATATAGTGACTCAAAAATCAAACAAAAGTGCATCAAGGAAGTACAAAAATAAATTGAAACTGATGTGGAAGGGGTTAATTGGTAGGCTGAATTGATAGCCTAAAAATAGAAAATATACTCATTCGTATATTTTTTGGATGGTCGTACCTATTTGTACATTTTCCAATTTCTTACTTTGGTTGATCAGTCCTTCATCTGTAAAGTTGATTAGTAGATTTTAGAATCAATTCAAGATTCGCTAACACATTTTCTACACCTACAATCACCAAAACCTACAAAGAAAACTTTATGGGAGGAGTTTTAGCTATTCAAAATTATTAAGAATGGATCAAGGTGCAATTTGGTAGCATAAATGTACCTATAATTTCCTCCTAAAATGATAGGCAACATGGTTTATTTATAGCATTCCTAGGAAGGAAAAAGGGAACACGATGTGGTGGGAGAAAATGGAAGAGATAAAAAGACTATTTAATGAGTTAGGTGTATGGGTAAGGCTTTAATACTATGAGTCTGATGTGGGAGATGGGTGCTCCATGCTTATTAATCACCGAGGGAAGAACAAAATGCCTAGGGAATGGAAAATCCACTTTTTAATTAATTTTCTTTAAATACCTTAAAGGAGGAAAAGTGTGGATGCTACATGAAGAGGGGTGGCTGCTTAGGGAAGTGTGTAGAGAGGTGTGAGTGGGGGATAAGTTGGAATTAACCTAGGGTTTAGAGTAACATAGGGTTTAGGTTAGCTTAACCTAGGGTTTAGGGAAATTAAATTGATTTTTGAATGTTTCATTTTTTGCTTGTTGCTTGTTGCACAAGGCTGAATGTGACATTTTTAGGTGTCTACATTTTACCCCTTTTTGTATTGCATTATCTGAAGGCATGATGTAGTGCAAAAAATTATGACACTTGTTTGGTAGTTGATTGTAGGAGAAAATGGATTGGTGGTTGATGACAAATGATTGTTTGAGAGGAGTAGATGTAAGATTGTGCTAAGTTGTGATCAATGTAAGATGCCCCAATTATGGAAGGGACACATGTCCTTGAAAATTTACCTTTTACAGATTGATGATGGTGAAGAGAATTGAATTTTTGTTGAGAAAAGAGTTGGAGTTTTAGTGGAGAAGATAATTAGAGTCTCATTGAGAAGAGAATTGGAGTCTCATTGAGAAGAGAATTTAGCTTTTTGTTTGCTCCAAAAAATGAGGGCTTATGATAATATCCGACAAAGGTTCTTAGACAAATACAATTTTCAAGATTGGGTGTTTGAGTATTGATCATGCGTAAGGCATTTTTTTTTTAAATATGATATCTACCCCTTAAAGGGATGAGTCGATCATGAAGAATGTCATGTTGATGATGAATCGCTTGATAAAAATAAATTTTTAAATCATCGAAAGGCTAAAAGGAGTGAATTTTGGTATTTTGCATGATTTGATGGTCTAAAATTTGAAAATGTATAGATAGATACACCCATAAATTATATGGACGGGTGCACTTGAAAATGTACAGATATGTGCATCTTAAAATTGTACGAATCCATATTTTTTTCTAACTAGCACCTATAAAAGCATAAGCAGAGGGGTGCACTTCTCATTTTAATCATGTGCTTTCAAAAATAAAATAGAGAGGAGAGAGGGAGGGTGAGTGAGTGATATAGAGTGTTGTCAAATTTTGGAATGCGAGTGACAAGATGATACAAAGTGGTTTAGGCACTGGCATTAGAGTATGTGTGGTAAAGGTAAGTTGACGTTTTATCCTACTTTGTGCTTTGGAGATAAAAAAACCCTAGTTATAGGTTGTTTGGTTTATTTTTTTAATTTTTTTGCAAAAAAATATGATTTTTATGTGTTTAGGGCAAAAGGGTATCAAAAAATGCTCTTTTCCCAAAAAACATACGAATGGATATGCCCATCCATACAAAATTATGTAGATCCATACAATTTTTTTTAAAAATAGGAGGTTGGATTTTGAGAAAAAAATTGATATCTACCCCTTAAAGGGATGAGTCGATCATGAAGAATGTGATGTTGATGATGAATCACTTGATAAAAATAAATTTTTAGATCATCGAAATGCTAAAAGGAGTGAATTTTGATATTTTGCATGATTTTATGGTCTAAAATTTGAAAATGTATAGATAGCTACACCCAAAAATTATATTGACGGGTGTGCTTGAAAAATGTACAGATATATGCATCTAAAAATTGTACGAATCCATATGTTTTTCTAACTAGCACCTATAAAAGTGTAAGCAGAGGGGTGCACTTCTCATTTTAATCATGTGCTTTCAAAAATAAAATAGAGAGGAGAGAGGGAGGGTGAGTGAGTGATATAGAGTGTTGTCAAAATTTGGAATACGAGTGACAAGATTACCCAAAGTGGTTTAGGCACTGGCATTAGAGTATGTGTGGTGAAGGTAAGTTGACGTTTTGTCCTATTTTGTGCTTTGGAGATAAAAAACCCTAGTTATAAGTTGTTTGGTTTATTTTTTTAATGTTTTTGCAAAAAAATATGATTTTTATGTGTTTAGGGAAAAAGCGTATCAAAAAATGCTCTTTTCCCAAAAAACATATGAATGGATGTGCCCATCCATACAAAATTATACAGATCCATACAATTTTTTTTAAAGATAGAAGGAGGTTGGATTTTGGCAAAAAAAATGATATTGATGTGAGTTTATGAGCTTGTTTATTCTTTTTTTGTAAGTCAAGGAGTTGAGGCATCAACATCAGTTTTTGCCATTGGTAAATTATTTGAGAATGTTTTTGGATGACCCAGAGTGGCAGTGGTTGCACAAGATAGGTTTCTATAGAGTGACATGCATGGATGCAGTTTGGTGTAATCATACATACTTGGATGCAATTTGTGAGTGATGGGATATTGATAGGAACACTTTTCATTTTTTTATAGGGAAGATGATGATCACCCCGAAGGATTTATACGGGATTTATAAACTTCATATGGATGGAATACCTATGGTGATAGTGCAAGGAAAGGGTACAAGATATGAGGCACTTCAGAGGGAATTTGGTGATGTTTGAGAGGATGTGAGAGTTTATAGTAGAGACATTAAGTATGGGTGTACTATAGGGATGGATGGTTATCCTAATAACATATGTTATTGATGGTATGTATAGGTAGTTATGTGTTGTCAGATGCATCAGGGGTGATATTCCCGTGGAACTTGATTGGGTTCATTTGTGACATGGTGGATTGCAAGAGGTTTTACATGGGCACCTAATTTTTTGGCTTAGACTTATTGAGAGTTGCATGGTGTGTACATGACTACCAAGACCTCCTTTTATAGCATTTTTCTTATAAAAATATGGGCCTAGGAGTATATAGTTATTGCGAGACCTAAGGGGATGCCATTTGAGGCCCATGCATTATTGGAGCTAGATGTACCATATGCCATGTAGTGGTGACATGATATGGAGGAACACACTAGGAGAGATCATGACAGTCACTCCATATATTACTGAGGATAGTTTGGGAGCCTTAGATATGAGGATATTGTATAGCAGCCCTATAGAGGGGCTCTAATTTGGTTATAGGATGGCATAGATATGGACCAAGTTAGGTTAGTAGATAGGTGGTATGCCTTTTAAGTTGAGTTATTTTCTTTCAATAAAATTTAGATATAGTTTAGGTTGTATCAGGGTGTGCCTGATCTACTTGTGGTGATTTGGTGAGTTCAAGGATATTATGGGGCATGACCATAGGTAGGGATTTTTTATGTCTTTGAATGAGATGCTAGCTTTTCTCGATGTTGATGACACAAGGATGACACTATAGTATGATTACTAGTGGGTGATACAGAGATGGGAGCTTGGGGTAGGAGTGATTTATGGGGCTAGTAATGCAGGACTAGAGGTAGCATATGGAATTCGAGGGGTGGCCAGCAATTACACTACAAGTATAGATATAGTAGTGACCCATGATGGGGGAGGGGCATATGGAATTGGTAGTTTAGTAATAGTTGTAGGTGATGATGATGAGGGTACTTCTTAGGAGGGATCACCCTTGAGGAAAGTGTGGCCATGATGTAATAACGAAGCTAGGCCCTCACGAGTAGGTGAGGTAAAGATAGTAGTGTAGGTAAAAATGACTACATCAGGAGAAATACGATGATGATGAGCTCTTATAAATTTTAAAGTACAAAAATTATCATGATTCCATGGCAAGTCATAATTTCGCTAATGACGAGCACCAAAAGGGTTAAGTGTAAAAAAGTGTCATAATCCCACAACAAGTCTTGATTCTAATGGTGAGGAGCAACAAAAGCACTAAGTGCTAAAAAGTGTCACAATTCCACGATAAGATAGGTTTCTACTGGTGAGGAGCACCAAAAAGCTGAAGCATCAAAAAGTGTCATGATTCTATGACAGGTCTTGATTTTGCTGACGAGGATCAACAAAAGGGTTGAGTATCAAAAAGTGTCACAATTTTGTGACAAGATAAGTTTTCATTGGCGAGGAGCATCAAAATGATGAAACACTAAAAAGTATCAATTCACTAGCAAGGAGGAACAAAAGATCCGAGTGCCAAAAAATGTCGTGGTTTTGTGACAAGTCGAGTTTCCATTAGAAATGAAGGCCAAGGGGCTCAAACACAAGAAGGTGCCATGGATCCATGATAATTCATGATTTCGTTGCATAGCTATTACTAGTTACAACAAACATGACGACATTGTCAAATCACCATGGCTGTTGAAGATCAACAAAGACCAACACATCAGGAGAAGGATAGATAGATAAAATTTTATGATTACCTCCACTACCTACTGATGCACATGGAGCAATAATATTGCAGTTGGAGATTTAGTTTTCTATTTTATCTTCGACCAATGACACTGCATAATGCTTGTACCAGATTGGCCACCTGGCATATTGTTGCAACAACTTTTAAATAAGCTAATTTTGTATTTTGAAATATTGAACCATCGAGGGATTATAAATAAGATTATCGACCTCTTGTCAAAAGTTTGGATCTTAGGCATTTAAAAGTTGTATGGATTAAGACTTTTGGAAGGTGCAATGTAATAAAGATCTTCGCTTAACCTTTGGTTCAAATATCTTGCAGAACAAATACATATAAATGGATGAATGTTTCTAATCTAGTTAAGTAAATGTGCATGGCATTAATTCTAATTTATGGATTCTTGTTTATGTTTATTTCTTAGTTTATGGAACTACTAATATGTAAGAGCTAAATAGTGATTAGATGTGTTTTGTGTATGGTAAATTATTGTTTGGTTTGTTAGAAAATTATAGTATTTTCTCCCTTATATGGTTGCTTAATTTGCACCATATCAAGCTCTAAATTCAGTTACATTTACATCTCTTTCAAGCACTCTCTTCTTCCCCTTGATTAATTTTTAGTTAGTTAGAACTTCTCAAAGTAACCAACCTTCTCTAGAGATCAAACCAGTTAAGCTTCATAGTTTGACCATTCATTCAATATTTGCCATGTCTTGGGCACAATCATAGGTCAATTCAAACAGTTAGTAGATCCCTCCATGACATACAATTTCTTTGTATCTTGCAAAAGACAAACCAATGAACCCATTCGAGCGTTCAATCAGAGATTTCAAAAGCTATATACGAATGTGACTCGTCACTTTGCGATAGACCCTGCAATTGCCTTGCAGCTATACTTCGGAGCCTTAGATCCTTTAACATATTTGTTGACTAGAAGGAACCCTCAGGTTACAACCCTTCCTTTGGCTTATGCAGAAACAATGACTCTCGAACAACAGATGAACTTGCCAGGCGCAGGATTGTCTCAATTGACTGGGATGGGACAATATGGCCCATACAGCCAATTTGCCATGATGAACCAGGTAGTAGCACCACAGGCTCCGATGTTGAACAACTTCCAAACACCCACCCAAGTTACGCCATTGTCAAGTTATCCGAATGCCGCTGTTCAAACACAGAGTTTGATTCAAAATAACTCGATGGGTTTGCATGGGTTCGGTATGGGCAATAATCTGTTGACCATGTCGGGGTTTGCTCCAATTAACATGCCAAGCTCAGTGACTTATCCAACAATCACTCCCATTCAAAGTGTGAATCTAGGATGGAATCCACCTGCCCAAACTCAAGCCATTCAAAATGGGAATCCAGGATGGAATCCACCTGCCCAAACTCAAGCCATTCAAAATGGGAATCTAGGATGGAATCCACCTGCCCAAACCCAAGCCATTGTACCCAGTCCAGAGGTGGCTAATGCAGCCAACACAACTGGACTTGCAATTGCAGTGCCTCAACCACAAGGGTCCGAAGCAGCCATAGAAAATATGAAAGAAACGTTGGCCAAGGTGTTGGTAACAGTGGGGAATGTCAATAAAAAAGTTGATCAGGCCATGGGCCATAACCGACCTCACAATCATAGAGGAAAAGGAATGTATAACATGCAGCCTAACAACGGGCGGGTACCCAATCCCGTTGCCAACCAGGTAGACATTTCGAAAGACTGTGGAGATGTAGGATCTTGTGATAATGATTGCCCGCACTGTGGCCACGTGAAATCGGAGTCTATGCTAACGTAGGTCATACATTCCCATGAAAGTGAAGAAGAGGAGGATGTAGAATTTTTTGGAAGCAAAGATGAAGAAGCTTTGGAAGTTCATGCAAACAAACGTTTTGGGAAAGCAAATCACAAATATTACACTAGGAGTTCTAAAGAGCCCAAAACTTCCTCCGCTCCTCCTAATAATCAATTACTCCCTCTTGACCCTAAAGGAGATGTCAATCCCCCTCCTCCATCGAAGGTCGAAAAGTCTAAGATGATGCAAAACTTGCCAAATCCAAAAAAGCTCACTTACGATTTGGTGGAAGATATGAAGAAGAATAGGGCCAATGTATCGATGTATGACATGGCCCGATTATTAGGCCAAGAAGTGAGTTCACCAAAAGGATTAAATCCATATGCACAAGTTCATGAAGCTAAAAGTGCTGAGTCCCAAGTGGTTGTACAAAAAGAAAAATGAGATATACCTCCCTTTTTGGTAACCATTAGAATTGCAGGTAAAAACTTGCACAATTGTTTAATAGACTCAGGGGCCTCGGCTACTATCATGCCCTTAGAAATATGTAAAAGATTGGGACTTACACCAAAGCCTTCTAGGAGCAGGGTGGTGCAGTTGGACAGGTCAACCATGGAGGCAGTAGGAGAGCTGGGTGATGTGCATATTCAAGTCAATTCAAAACCCAGAGTTCAACAGCGCATAGACATATTGGTGCTAGATATTCCTATCAAATATGGCATGGTATTGAGAAGAGATTGGAGTAAGAACCTAAATGGTTAAATTGTGACAGACTCTTCACACATGTGGCTACATTGGAGGGGAGTGGCAAATCAAATTCGAATTGACAGTGAACCCTGACTCAAAGAGATGGTCACAGATTACAACAAGCCGAACAAGATCCAGTACATTGAAGCTGAGTTGGGAGCATATTGTTTGGACATAGAAGCACTCAAAAATACCCATGATGAAAGGATTGGGCGCAACTTTACTAAAGGACATCAAGACATTTGGACCTTAAGATTTGATGGATCCAGGTCCAGACAAGGAGCAGGAGCCGGTGTTGAATTGTCATGTTCAGACCAGGAGCCTATATTCGCTGCATACAGACTATAGTTCCCTGCCACAAAAAATATGGCAGAATATGAGGCTTTGATTCTTGGACTACAACTGGCCATTCGGAAGAAAATTAAATATATCAAAGTCCTTGGTGATTCGGAACTGGTGGTGAAACAAGTGAGGGGACAATACATATGCAAGGACAGGCGGCTCAGGCTTTACCGAACTAGGATCAGAGATTTAACAGATGAGTTTGACGCCTTTAACATTTCTATGATCTTGAGAAAGGGCAATCGTCTGGCAGACTCCCTAGCTGTAGCAGCGAGTATGTTGAAGCCAGTGGACCATAAGAAATGCAATAAGTTCTCTATAGAGTTGGTCCCTTGTCCCTCGATACCAGATAATGTTACGAACTTCCAAGTATTTGATAGTGACAGGCACATATTTCATTTTGTCACTAATTCCGGTATATTTGAAAAGCAATACATAGATGAAGAAGAAAGGGACGTAGAGGAGGTAGTTTCGAAAGATAAAAATCCTGTAAAAAACAACAGGATGCCTGATGAGATAGCTTCATTAGAAAAAATCTTTGATATCGGATGCAAACCAAGAAAAGGTAAAAGGGTTCCATCTCCTGGAGAGGCCTGTGATTTGGTTAACATTGGAAGTGCAGAAAATCCCCGGGAGGTATTCATAGCAAAAGCATGTACCAAGAAGGAGAAGGATTCCATAGCAAATGCATTAAAAGAATACATAGATTGCATTGCTTGGAGTTATAAGGAGTTGAAAACCTATGATCAGAATGTCATAATGCACACGATTCCACTGAAGCCAGAGTCCAAGCCCTTCAGGCAAAGACAAAGGCGAGTTAATCCATTATTAGAACCCTTTATAGAGAAAGAGGTGAAGCGACTGTTAGAAGCTAAGATCATCTTTCCCGTTAGGCATTCCACGTGGGTTGCTAACCTAGTCCCTGTGAGGAAAAAGAGTGGAGAAATAAGGTTGTGCATTGATTTCAAAAATCTCAATAAGGCATCCCAAAATGAAAACTACCCGTTACCCACCATCGATGAAATACTCCAAAAGGTAAACGGGTCGGAGATGATGTCATTCCTAGATGGTTATTCGGGATATAATCAGGTCCTTATCCATCCTAGTGATAGGATGAAGACTGCTTTTACGACAAAATGGGGCACCTTTGCATACGGGAGAATGCCCTTCGGACTATTGAACGCAGGTGCCACTTTCCAGACAAGCTATGGATTTTGCTTTTAAAGGGCTTATTGGTAAGTGCATCATTGTTTACGTCGATGACATTCCTGTATTTTCTAAGAACAGGGAAAACCATGTCAGGGATCTTAAGAAAGTCTTTCAAAGATGCAGGGAACATGGTATATCTCTCAACCCAAAGAAGTGCATCTTCGGGGTAACAGAAGGAAAACTTTTGGGGCATATAATATCTAAGGATGGAATTTCCATTGACCCTGAGAGAATAGAAGCCATACAGCAAATTCCTCGTCCCAATAGCAAGAAGGGGTTGAGATCATTTTTTGGAAAGATCAATTTTGTCAAAAAATTTATCGCAGATTTTGCAGAGATAGCAAGACCTTTGAACGACATGCTAAAGAAAGAGGTCCAGATCATTTGGATAGATGAAAGGATAGAGGCTTTTGATAATATCAAGGATGCGATTTCTAAAGCCCCGATTTTGGTGAGTCCCGATTATATGAAGCCTTTCTATATCTACACATTTGCTTCAGATCACTCCTTTGTGAGTGTTTTAACTCAGAAGAGTGAAGGCAGCATTGAAAATCCCATTGCTTTCCTGAGTAGTCCTCTCAAAGATGCGAAACTGAGATATTCTACCCTAGACAAGCAAATGTATGCGCTGGTTAAGACTGTAAAAAAGTTTAGGCACTACATAGTCCACAATAGGGTCTTTGCTATCGTCCCAGATCCTGCTGTCAAAGCCATGTTCATTCAGAATGAATTAGGTGAGAAGCGTGGTAAGTGGGTTTCAACTTTGCAAGAATTTGATCTAGATATTCAATCGATGAAGATAGTGCGGGGGCAAGGGTTAGCTAAGGCAATCACAGAACAGGATCTCGCAATTCCTTGTCAACATTATGAAGTCGCTGATGTAACCAAGGAGGAGTGTAATGCAGATGTGGTGTACTATCTACTAAATGGTAGGTGTCCATCATTTATGAATGCTACTCAGTGCAGAGCCTTGCGTTTGAAGTCTGCTAATTTTCTAGTTAGATCTGGCACATTATACAGAAAGAACCATGAAGGTATTTACTTTCGTTGCGTTGATCAAGAGGAGGCAGTGCGAATACTCGAAGAGTTTCAGGGTAAACATGGGATAGGGCATGGGTCTGCTAATGCCACAACCCATCAAATCCTCAGAGCCGGTTATTATTGGCCTCAACTATTCAAGGATGCCCATTCTCATGTGAGGTCATGTCACATATGTCAAACTGTAGCCAATAGAGACAGAAACGCTTCCATGCCTTTACAGTCCGTAATCGAGTCCAAACCTTTCATGCAATGGGGCCTAGATTTTATTGGGATTATCAACCCCAATTCATCCGATGCTCACAAATATATTCTGACGGCTACGGATTATTGCACGAGATGGACCGAAGCTATCCCCACAAAGAATGCTACTGCAGAGGTGGTCATTAAATTTTTAGAAGATAACATTGTCACTAGATTCGGGATGCCTAACTCCATCGTAAGTGATAATGGTTCGGCCTTTTCCTCTCTAGAGTTTTCTAATTGGGCATTTGATAACAACATGAGTTTAAAGTTCTCCTCCAATTATTACCCACAAGGTAACGGATTGGCCGAGTCATCCAATAAGAATCTGTTGACTATAATAAAAAAATTGTTGGAAAGGAATCCGTGGGACTGGCACAATAAGCTTAAGTTGGCCCTTTGGGCTGATAGAATCAGAGTCAAAGAAGCAATAGGGACATCTCCTTACCATCTGGTTTATGGACAAGATCCCATTTTTCTTGCAAATCTCAGATTACAAACGCTGCACTTCATGAAAGATTATTTTGGAACTAATGATAAACTTGAGTCTAGACTAACGCAATTAATGTGCTTGGATGAAAAAAGGGATGAAGCTATGCTTCATTTTAGTAAACACCAAGACATTGTAAAAATATGGTTTGACAAAAGGTCTAAGGCCAAGGCGTTTAAAATTTCAGATTTAGTGCTGTTATGGGACAAAAGACATGAGAAGAAGGGGGAACATGATAAATTTGATTACCTTTGGTTAGGTCCCTACCAGATTTCAGAGATCCTAGGGGAAAATAGTTTTAGACTAAAAACCTTGGATGGAAAGGATTTGGCACTACCTATCAATGGGTTGCACTTGAAGCATTACTTTCAAGCATGAGGTAGTTGGGCTTTGTATTATATGTAATAACGCTGTAATTTCTTGCTTTCATTTTTCATGTTTAGGTATGCATTATTTTTTTTTTGACATGTCTAAGCTTTGTATTAATGTTGTGATCTATTTCTTTGTGTGCAGATTTGATACTTAAGTGTGTGTTTCAGGAGATATCTAGTTTTGTGTCAATGCTGTAATTTAGTTTTTTGATGTGCAGATTTGATATGTTAGTATGTATTCATTTTTTATTTCAGGTTTTTCTTGTATTAATGTTGGGTTTTTGCATTTGTGTGCAGGTTGGACATTTAGGCGGTGGTGTTCCTTTGATTTCCTTTTCATTGCCTTATATAAAAAAAAAAAAGGGAATAAAAGCTTGATGTTGAACACATGCCTAAGATTGGGAGAATATGAAACATTGGAATCATGTTGTAAAAGCTCCACATGTAATACAAATAGTTAATTTAGATCATTTGAAGCTTGTGATGCATGAAAAATTCAGTTTTGCATGACAAATCATCTCATTTGCAATTCAAGAAATAATGCATTCATGTTCCATCTCACTTTTCATACATTTCACCGTAGTGGCATATGCATCTTAGGTGCAATTCATTTGAGTATGTTGAATCCTCTTAGGGTTATGTTATAACATAAATGTAAGTAAATCCTAAGGTTGGAAACTGAGTCTTGAAGTATCTAGGACCAAGCACGTTTCATACATTAAAAGGGATCTTGAGCAAAATGATCAAAACCTAACTTGGAGGAAAAGGTTGGGCGAAAATGGTTTTCATGTCTATCCTATTATGCAACATGATCCTAAAAA
This sequence comes from Wollemia nobilis, assembly GCA_028583015.1. Lineage (NCBI taxonomy): Eukaryota > Viridiplantae > Streptophyta > Pinopsida > Araucariales > Araucariaceae > Wollemia > Wollemia nobilis. The sequence goes on along the minus strand of JAQPPZ010004560.1, from coordinate 713,841 downwards.
CAAGTGGTTTTGACCACTTCCATAGAGCTTAAAGCCTAAAATCAGAGTAGTAAGGATAGGGTTAAATTCTCATCTTGGTTGGTTGAGAATCTAATTCCCCAAAGCTTTGATTGGACCCACATGGAGTAGTAAGGATAGGGCATAAATTCTCATCTCGGTTGGTTGAGAATCTGATTCCCCAAAGCTCTTATGTTTCATTTCGTATTAAGTCTTAGATTGTAAGGATCGTACTATTTGTCCTCTGCAAAGGATGGGTAGTCATCCCCAATGTCTAAGTAACAAGATTAATATTTTCCACTTACATTTAAAATCTTGGGTTGTAAGGATCGTACTATTTGTCCCTAACCAGGATGGGTAGTCATCCCCAAGGTCTAAGAAGTAAAATAAATAAATTTTTCCCATCTCATCCCTATATTGGATTGTAAGGATCGTACTACTTGTCCTCTGCAAGGGATGGGTAGTCATCCCCAAGGTCCAAAGAAATGAAGATAAGTTTTGGATTATGGGGTTAGATAGGCCCATACATGGCATCATGTCTTGCCTAAAAAATAAGACCACTGATTGTCTAGAGGGTTAGACTAGCATGACCATTTCTTCCATAATTGGTTTAGTTATTTTTCTCAAAGTGAGGTAAAGAATTCTAAATTAGAATAGTAAGGATAGGGTTAAACTCTCATCTCGGTTGGTTGGGAGTCTGATTCCCCAAAGTTCTGATTTCACATCCACTTGCACATGGGTTCAAGATAGTAGGGACTCATAACCAACTTTGGGATATAATGAACCGTTCACTAGTGGATCCTAAGAGGGTTTGGCAGTCTTGAATGTTTGCACATAATACTACAAGAGTGACTATGCATTTTCTCATGGCATATTCAGTAGGATACACAAATCATTCACAATTTTGCATATGCATTCATGCAAAACCGATGATGGAATGTGGATCAAATTCAAATGATAAGGAAAGGAATTCATTGCACACATCGAGCTAGTACTTGATGATTTTGATAATTCATGTACTTCTGATTTTGGGCATTAGTTATATTGATTATGGGCTAACCCATGTTTTCAAATTTGTGATTTGTGTTAGGTTGGGTTCTTACTAAAATGCTCAAGAGCATTTGACAGCAGAGTCGCCATTTGTTGTGGTTCATCCACAACACACCCCAAAAGTGGGGACCCACCTTTTTTTTTGTAGGTTTTAGGGAAGATCTCAAAGACCCGGATGCTAAAAATGAAGAAAAGAAGAAAAATGCCTAAGTGTTGAAAGGGTCACGAAATTGTGACATGTCACGATATCGCGACATGTCGCGAAATCGTGACCTGTCACAAAATCGTGACCTGTCTCTCCATCGCTACAAGTTGCCGAGAGGAAGCACAAGGTTGAAAGTGGTAATCATTTCACTACTTTTTCGTGAAGCGGAGGCTCGAAAGAAAAGTGGTAGCGAATCGCTACCACTTCGTGAAGCGGAGGCTCGAAAGAAAGGTGGTAGCAAATCGCTACCACTTCGTGAAGCGGAGGCTCGAAAGAAAAGTGGTAGCGAATCGCTACCACTTCGTGAAGCAAAGGCTCGAGACCAAAGTGGTAGCGATATCGCTACCACTTCATCGAAGGAAGGCTCAGAACCAAAGTGGTAGCGATATCGCTACCACTTCATCGAAGGAAGGCTCGAAACCAAAGTGGTAGCGATATCGCTACCACTTCATCGAAGGAAGGCTCGGAACCAAAGTGGTAGCGATATCGCTACCACTTTTTGAAAAGAAGGCAAAGCAAAGTCGATAGCGATATCACTACAACGAGCTACTGCGGGTGTACGGACCAAGAACATGTCGTGATATCGCGACATGTCACAATTTCACGACATGTCGCGATATCGCGACATGTCACGATTTCACGACATGTCGCGATAGCGCGACATGTCGCGATTTCACGACATGTCGCGATATCGCGACATGTCGCGATATCGCGACATGTCGCGATTTCATGACATGTCGCGTTATCGCGGCTAGGAAACGGAAGAGGCCAAATGCAAATTCTGTCAGGATTTTCGTGGGAAAGCATTACAAAAGGTGCAGGAGACGTAGGACACATGGCAGAAATGACAGAACCAGAGTAACGTTTCATAACAACAGTTACTGGCCGCAGAGATCGAGCATTACGATTGCACGCAAAGGTTAGAATACCAAAATGTGGGAATTGAAGCGAAGGGTCCCGGGAGTCGAAATGAAGCATCATGGAACAACCGAGAACACGCGATAGAAAGGTTAAATAGCAGAAATGTAGATGGATACTAGGCTAGAGATTGTAACAAAAACATTATTTATTGAAATAAAGGATTTTTCTTTGGTAGCACGACTTTTGTGTGTAAAATCAAAAGGAGATCGAAGCCAAAACTATTGTTTTACTGTCAATCTTTCCGTTGCATCATTTTGTCTTGTATCTATTTCGTTTATGCCATGGGATGGGTTACGATAGGTGAATGGTAGAATGATGCAGTTATATTATTTTCCTTAGAGTCTTGCATCTGATCTGATTAGATTGTGTGTTAGTACAGATATGATCGGTTGGGTTGTTTTGGGGACTTCATCTCTTAACTTGGGATTTTGCAGGGAGGAGATCGTTAACCATTTTAATATCCTTCATTATTTTCCAGCCGACTCAAAAATAACAGTTTCTGTTCTATTCCTTGATATGCTTAATTTCATGTCAGAGACTAACATTGAAATAACAGAACTATTGAATAGAGATAAAACGAACAAGTTAACCTTAGAATAAATTGTGAATATTAGAACATCAAAAGGATTTTTGTTTATTTTTGATTAATCAAACAAGTCAAGATTATAAAGTTCATTGAGAATCAACAAAGGCCCCTTGTTAACAGCTATCTGCAGGATTTGAGTTATTCTGGGATATATCAGTTGTAGGTATTAAATTGAAATTCATTTTTATATACGTAAAAGCCGTTTCACAAAGAAGCTTGGAGAAATAATAAAAGGAAGGAAAATAAAATAAATTATTTCTTTGCAAGAAAGAGTCTTTTGTTCGAGACTCTAAGTTGCGTGTTATTATTTGTAATATGACAAATTAACACTCAACAGGGATTTTACAAAAGAGACTTCACAGCTCAAATCACCCCCTGCCCCATGAATCTGGTCCTAGTTCACCCCTCGGGTGGCGAATTGGGTCTACAGGTCCCAAATCACCCCAGATTTGGGAGGTAAGCTCTATTTCACCATATTATCAGCTTTTGCATACTTTATTTCAGATTTTAGCATGTTTTCATAGTCATTTTGTCTTTCTAAACATGGGGCCTGACTAAGGCAAGCCCCCCATCACACTAACCCCATTTTGTAGGTTCTTCATAGGTTATTTAGCAGATCTGAAGAGGAAGAACACCATCAAACAACAACAACCCTATGGTGGCCCACATACAAAGAAGCCCACCTACATTGAGGGACGATAGAAGGCGGTATCAAGACTGTTGTGAAGTTTATTGTAAAAGACATTATGAAAGGGAAACATATCCCTATTGTAACCTATGTTATCTTTGAATATAAATGAAATACAACTTTCTTGTTTAGCATACATTGTGTTTATGTTGTTAGATCAAATACCACTTTCCACCCATTTCATTCTGGCACGCCTGATGGGACCCCCACAACGGATAGTGTCAGGCTAACTTTTTTTGATAAATCTGATATTATCCTATATTTTTGTGTGTTGTAGGTACTAAATCTAACTTCCACAGATATTTTCAAAGCCCTGGGAACCCCCTCAGGCCCTCAGAATAGATATTTGGGGTCTCTAGACCCAATTCACCCCCCACCCCATGAATCAGATCTCAATTCGCCCCCGGGTGGTGAAGTCAACCAGAGAGCCTCAAAACCCCCCAAAATTGTAGGGGTGAGTAGCATATGACCTAAGAAGACTATCCATAGCATCATATTATAGGTATTTCCCATTTTTATCCCTCTGTTTTTTAAATTTTGAAAGCATGAAGCATACACTAGTTGAATAACAATTTCTAGGTGTAGGTTTCCTTTCTTTTCGAGCTTGTAGGATCATTAGATTTTTTTGATATTTTTAGAACCTGCAACTTTCCAGCAACTTTCTCAAATTTATTTTTCAAATAAATTTACATTTTCCTTCTTACTTCATATGTAGTATAAGCCTACATTGTTTCCCCCTTCGTTTATAGCATCTATTGCTAAAATAAGTGCACATTCTAAAGTTTAAATTAGGGTTTCCTAATCCCCTCTTCCATGTTATTTTATTCTTGAAAAATTTTGCATTCTAAGATTGAAAATTAGGGTTTCCTAATCCCCTTTACTCCACACACTTGGATTGCATGTTTCCACGCTTTACAAAGATAGATTAATTTGCTTCATAAAGGCATTTAGGGCTAGATTATTTCTTTGCAAAGAATACGTTTATCTAATCATTTGCTTTCGAAAAGGCATTAGGGTTAGTTTTTCTTTTGAAAAGGCAATTAGTTAGTTTCTTACATTGCATACACCATTAGCAAAACACAAACCCACACACACTCACATGGTATTTAAACAAGTGGTGAGATTGGACTTCATCCCCAATCCATCGCTCGAGACTGGTGTGGATCGAGTTGCACTCTCCATCAGCTCACCCCCTAGACACCTAGCAGCCCCACAGGAGTGGTTTTCTAGATTTCATCATCAAAAAATCCCCCACTTTTGTGATTGGGCCCTAGATTTCATCACCAATGGTTACCTATAGAGTGGGATAGGATTAGCACCTTCATCCACAAGGCTAGTATAATTAGTGGAATTGGTAACTATCATTCTTGACTAAGCCCACCCGAGGGTGAAGCGAAAGCATGGGTATGCCGGTAGCAGGTCTTAGATAGTACCACCTCTCTTCATGAGAGGAATTTGTGAACTCGCTTCAGCATAGTGGGTTCCCCCTTTTAGGATATCATTTTACTGCACCTTCCATACAGGTCACCATTTGCACGTTGTGATACCATTCTATTCTATGCATCTTTGGGTGTTGCAGGAGGTTTGATATTGATGACATTCTTGATTTTCTAGAGTATTCACTCCATTACCCATGATTCTACATAGGGAGTATCAACATTACAACACACAAAAATGAACAAAACAATTTTATTTTTTAGCATTTAGAATTGATTCCGGTCTACCATTGTTTGCATGATCATGGACCGGTCTCATCACATTACACTATATATTGTTTTTCCATACACAACATGTCACTTGCTTTACATTTACATTAGACATAGTTGAGTCTGTATCACATAGGGTTTATTTCTAAAACCCTTTCTACACATGCCACTATGCCTGTGGTCACCCATAGTAGAGCATGCAAGCAAGCATGCTTCATAGAGGAATGGCCTCCCACTTCCTCTAGTCAGTCCACTCTTACTCCTTCGATCATGAAGGGGAAGACTATAGATACATCTGATTCATGCATAGAATTCGATGTACAGCTCACACACATGATGCCTCATGATGAGATGTCAACCTTGAGTGAAGCCCTTGCTACTTCACTCATAGAGGACTACCCACTCCTTTCATCCCCATCTTCACCTAATCCATCGACCACGTTCTATGACCATGTGATCTACATAACACCAGGACAACCTCATCCATTCTTTACCATATATGAGGAGGTCATACCTACTTCTCCCACCTTTGCACACCCCTTCTTCCAAAATCTATCTCAATCCCTTTTTGAGAGTGATTCTTCCCTCCTAAACCATACCCATCCTAGAGGTCACATCATTCACCCCTACCATAGGAATGGTGTCTGACCCATCCTCTCTATTGTAGGAAACTAGAATCCATCCTTCCAAACTACACAATAGATTCCTCCCCAATAGGAACCACAAGCATTTCCTCAAACCTCACACCCATACTCCTCATAGGAGTCTCAACCATCATCTTCCCAAGAACCATTTTTTACCATATCTGAAGGCATCTACCAACAGCCCCTTCAGGAGCAAGATGCACAAACCCAAGAGGGAGTGTACACATACACCTTCCCCTCAACCCAAGCTCCTACCTTGATAGCTTATCCCACCTTTTTGATAGCTTTCCCACCAATCTCCTAGGTATCCGAAGTGTATGATACCCAACCTTTAGAGCCACCTTTATCTGTAGAAACTTTTAGGATACCATCACCTCCTCCTTTTCAAGCTCCCACTACCAATATCTCTCCTACCTATGGATCGAGACCAATAGCTTATCCACCCACTCATGCCAAGCTATTCTATGTATTTTAGCTTCCCTACTTCCTACCCTCTAGGATAGAGATAGATCCCATCCTTTGATACCTCATCTCGACCACCCCTAGTATCGGTAGCTCTGATACCTACACCATTACCAACTCCACCTAGCTTCTTTATGCCTCCTCCATCTTGGTCATCACCACCTATGACCCAACCATTACAACAAGCTCCAACCCAACAAGTACCTATGCCACAACCACATGCCTCCCAGTCATAGTACTATTACCCACAATAGACACCTACCCCACAACCTAGTGTGCCTATAGATACGATAACACATGTCACCCAGTACCCACCTTATCATGATCAGGCACAACAGTACTCTCCACAATATTACGAAGAACAACAATACCAGTATCCACCACATCCATAGGGTCATCCTACCATAGCCCAACCCTCAACTCCTATGGCACCCAAACTTCAACTCCTACGAGATGAAGTCAAAATGCTTAACCTACGCACCTCTAGCTATGGGCCACAAAAGCCCTGTTATGATGAACTATGCAATGAGCTAGTTCACCCATCAGTTCCCATTCCTCCCTACCCCTATCACTTTGAAATACCAAAATTTGACAAGTATAGAGGTAAGGAAGACCCTAGAGAGCATGTGAGCAATTACCGCTCATCCTGCTATCAACTTCATAGTAGTAACCCCCTCATGTTGCGTACCTTCTCCCTATCCCTCATTGGGCCAACACTGGATTGGTACAACATGCTCCCATGCCATAGCCTGTATACCTTTGAGCAGCTAGCCAACTCCTTCCTAGAGCACTTTTCCATCAACATCAAGAAAAAGACCACATTTTTTTATGTCTATGCTTTATGATAGGTGGATGATGAACCCATTACTGAGTTCATTGCTATATGGAGAGCGATTATCCATGACCTCACCCATAGCCTCCCCACTACTGAGCTTGTGACACTCTTTTCCAAGAGTTGCCACAAACACATCTCCACATCCCTCCAACTTCACCAAAGCCACACCTTTGAAGATGCTATTTCACAAGCAAAAGTCATTGAAGACATTAAGGTTCAATCTAGGAAGATTAATTTGAGAGCCAAATCCAACTATAACCCTAATTTCTACTTCAATAGGACCACACCAAATCAACCTTACCCTCGGCCACCTCAAGCCAACCAAGTCACAACCACTACCCTAGCACTAGCACCGACTCCTCCACCCTATACACCATAGCCACAAGCATTCCAAGCTAATGCTCCTACTCCACCTCGACCACAACAATATCGAGGCATGCATCCATAGGTTCCACCATGCAACTTCACACCCTTATCCGAACCATTACCAGCTCTATTTCATAGATTGTATGAGGGCAACCATCTCATCCTACTCGAGATCCACCCATTGGATCCAAATATACCCAAGCCTCATGGATATAATGAGCAACTCTTTTGTCCTTTCCATAGATAACATGGCCATGATATCGATTCATGTCACTCCTTCCATGGGCAAGTTCAAGACCTAATCGATAGGGGCACCATCCAGGTAGCAAACCCTCTAGCCCCATAGAATCAAAATTTAGGGATTTTTCAAAACCCTCTATCGGATCATAGAGGACCCAACCCTCCTAGACCTCCAAAAAATCCCCCAGCACCACCTCACCAAGTGAACAATGTCCAACATGATCCTCCATCATGTGGTGTAGTAGGTATGATCAACCTTACTACGAGGAACCAATGATACCCATCATGCCAGATGACACCTATCATTTCTCTGCCACCTAGTTCACATCACCACAAGTAACTCAAATGCCTACCACCATACCACCACCACCTCAAAATGTGATTACCATCCATGGTAGCCTAACCCATCAGTTACGTAATGCCCCTGCATGGCTATCCATATTTGATCTCCTACAATAGTCTCAACCCCATCGTGAGGCATTGAATGACATCCTACGTTCCATTGACTTAGAGACACATGACACAAATACCTTTGTCAATTTTGTAGGAAATATCCCATGATGCCTCCAACCCTCAATTAGCTTCCATGACCATGAGATAATAGAACTCATAGGAGAAGGAGCATATCCCCCTCTCCACATACAAGCCATAATCAATGATATCACCTACAAGTGGGTACTCATTGACATGGGCTCATCCATTAGCATTATATCTATAATAGCTCTACATCACCTGCATATCCCACCAACCCATTTTGCCATACCTTCCCTTGACCTGCATGCATTCGATGGCTCCATGAGACCTACTGTAGGATCCATAGTTTTACTTATCCATGTAGGTATTCATACCATCTCTATCCTCTTTCACATCATCCAAGGAGAAATGCAATACAATATTCTCCTCGGTCACCCATGGATTAGAGACATGCAGTGTGTCCCTTCCACACTACACCATTGCCTTAAGTACATCCACAATGGATTAGTTCACTATGTCCTAGCCGATGGGGATCCATTTAAGTTTTGCAACATTGTAGATCTTCCCCCTGCACCATCATTTTCATCCTCCCAACTATTCCCTATGTCCTCTCATCAGTCAGTAGGAGCATCGATATCCTCCCCAACTTCCACCTCAATATCCCAATGTTCATCAAGAGCACAAGCCTCGATGTCTGCACCATTAGCACCATATTCCATGGGACCCAAAACCTCTAGCATGCCTTTCTCATCACCATCCTTATGGCCTCCACAACCATCCCAGCCAATACCATTCCAATTTCCACCCATGGTGTCGCAACCACCATTGCCACCCATTACACAACCTACTACATTACCTCCTCCATCCTTACCTATGGAAGCCCCTATCCTTCCTACACCACAAACACCTCCTCTTCCCTTTTGACCATGGCCTAGGACATTCTCATCTCCACATAGCTCAGCCCCTATGCCAATACCTTCCCCTACATAGACCAAACATCCTATTCAAGCTACAACAACCAAATACCATGAACATGAACAACCAACACCTAGTCTAGATGAACAAATTCCACACCCTTCAGCCACTACCATTAGGGAATCCTAGTTTTCACCTTCCTCATCTAATTTTGATACTCCACCCTAGTCACCAGATCATGCCATACCATGCATATCCATTTTCATGTCTAATGGTGGCCCAAGAGACTATAATGTATGTGATGCCCATGTATGTGACCCTCCTATCCAATCTACCTGATATTTTGGCCATCCCTCAGCCTCGATCTTGACTATTGGAACCATTGTCCAATTAGGAAGTCCTAAAAACCATACCAATTTTGTTTATGTAGGAGTCAACTCTTCGATCCCCCCACCAGCTTCTCCACCACCACAAGCTAGCTCTTGTGATGCAATTACACATCTAGCCAACCCTCATTTCACCTTGCGCTACCTCAAGCATTTCCATTGGCATGGATTCGGGCTTGGCCACTATGAACAAGGGTTACGTACACCCATTAACCCTCATGTTCGATCACCTATCGACAAAATTGGTCTAGGTTATCACCCAACCACCATCTATACGCTAGAATATGAGATCCAAGATTTATCCTTGCATCCTCCTCCACATCCAACACATACCTTGGAGGAGTATATCGATATGGATATACTAGAAGACACTCCTTCACCTAGTTCTACCATTGTAGTCCCCTATGACTTCTTCCAGGAATCTCCTACGTCCGATACCTCCTCATTCTATGATATTGGTAGATTGGCAGACCATTTCACTACCTTATCCTTAAATGTAGTACCAATAGAGCCTGATCCAACCCCTCTTGAATCATCATCGACATGTTTAGCCATGTTCCCACCTATACATAGGCAACTATAGAGAGCGGCTACTCATCCTCGTTCACCTCTAGTTATTCTATGACCTCCCTTGAGTCTCTTAGGGCATGCACAAACCATGGAGCCCCACTCACCAGAGATCTCCCCACCTACTTCACCTACGACATCGATCAACATGGTTGAGGTAGACTTGCACTCTCCCCTCCATTATAACCACCAACAAATTTGGGATGATACCCCAAACCCAAAATTTATAGATCTCACACATATCTCACACATACCAGTGCCTGGAGACTTCCTTCTTTCACCCCATGTCTTACGGGTGGCAAATACCCCTTCCTCATCCACATCATCCCAAGCCCCTCAGGTCCATCATATGGGCATTTACATAGATGATGAATACAAGTTCAGCGAAGCCATCGATGACTTCAACCTCATTCCTATCCTCAAATAGTTACGTGATGGATCTCGCATGCTCATTGAAGACACTATCGATGTTGATATTGGAGATGATCTTGAAAACCCCCACATCCTCAAGCTAGCCACTAGCCTCTCACCCGAGGAGTGCATCACCTTCACAAACTTCCTTTGCAAGTACATAAAAGTTTTTGCATGGTCTTACAAAGACATGTCGGGACTTGACCCTACCATAGTAGTTCATAATCTTATACTCGATCCCAATGCCAAACTAGTGAGACAAAATTTGTGATGCATGCATCCAACTATCACATTAATAGTGAAGTCTAAGCTCCAAAAGCTCCTAGATGTCGATTTCATTGTACCCATCGACTATCTCGAGTGGGTATCTAGCATGGTCCCTGTACCTAAGCCATCTGGTGAGGTTCGTGTCTGCACTAATTTTCATGATTTAAACAAAGCTTGTCCCAAAGATAATTTTCCCTTACCTAACATTGACTCCCTTGTCGATTCCATCATAGGCCATGAGATGATCTCCCTCATGGATGGATTCTCAGGATATAATCAAATTAGGATCAACCCAGCTGATCAACACAAAACCTCCTTTACAACACCTTGGGGGACCTTTTGCTATAAGGTCATGCCCTTTGGCCTTAAAAATGTTGGGGCAACCTATCAACGCGCCATGACCTACATATTTCATGATTTAATGCACAAAAATATTGAGGATTATGTAGATGATCTTATCGCTAAGTCCAAGAAATGCGTAGACCATCTCGAAGATCTCCATCAGATTTTTGATCGATTATTAGAACACAACGTGCGCTTGAACCCAAAGAAGTGCATGTTTGGTGTTACCTCAGGAAAAATATTAGGATTCATTGTCTCCCAGTGAGGCATTGAGGTTGATCCTAGTAAGGTAAAAGCCATAATCGAGATGCCTCCTCCTACCACATTAAAGCAATTGCATAGCCTCCAGGGCAAGATCACTTCTATCCATAGATTTATAGCACAATTATCAGACAAGTGTCAGCCATTCAATCATCTCCTCCAGAAAGGAGTAAACTTCAAATGGGATGATAACTATCAAGAAGCATTTGATGCTATCAAAACCTACCTTATATCACCATCGGTTATGTCACCACCACATCCACAATTACCATTGACTCTATACATTTCAGCCATAGAACTTGCGCTAGGTACACTCCTAGCTCAAAAGAATGCACTCGACAAAGAGCAGGCTATCTACTACATCAACCACACACTAGTTAGTTATGAAATGAGATATGGATACATGGAAAAACTATGCTTAGTAGTAGTATTCGCTACTCAAAATTTAAGGCACTACATGTTAAACCACACAACCTTTGTCATCACCTGAGATAACCCCCTTCGGTACATGATGAACAAGAGCTACCACAACTCGTGCATAGCTAAATGGATCATGCTCTTAACTAAATTTGACCTAGAATTCATATCCCAAAAATCCATCAAAGGGTAGGTCATCATAGACCAACTGGCCAAAGCCCCTTTAACTAACAATCAACCCCTCCTCATTCAGCTTCCAGATGATTCCATATTTCACATAACCAAAGCTGAAGAATATGTAGAACCTAAATTTGTAGCTGACCTCACCCTATTCTTTCAATGGTTCTAGATGTCTCCATGTTGGGGGTGCAGGCATTGTCTTCTTCACACCTAAAGGAGAACCACTCCCATTTTCATTCAAACTTGATTTCCCCTGTACCAATAATAATGCAGAATATGAAGCCCTAATCCTAGGACTAAAACAAGCACACTCCATGCACATCAAATGCCTCCACATCATAGGTGACTCACTCTTAATAGTCAATCAAGTGTAGGAACTCTGGCTATGCAATTGTCTAGTCCTCTAGTAGTATAAGAAAATTACACAACTCTTATCTCAATTTGAGTGGTATGACCTCGAAGCCACTCCATGATCATCAAACCATTTTGTAGATACTATGGCCTCCTTAGGATCCCTCATTCCATAAAACCCAACATCTGACACAACATCCATATCCATCCATACACTCACTAGATCTGCCATATCACCCACACCTCCTACAGATGATGGTGGTGTGTATGTGGTAAACATTGAACCCCATGATCCATGGTTCTCACAAATCAAAGATTACATCAAGCTAGGTTTCCTACCATGTGATTTACCCCATGCTCAACGCCAAACCTTCAAACAAAGAGTGATCCACTACACATTGTTGGGGGACATCCTCTATCATCGTAGCTATGATGACATGCTCCTGCATTGCCTAGAACCACAAGAATCACAATGGGTTGTACAAGAAACCCATGATGGTACTTGTGGTGGCCATTTTAGTGGCATGGAAATCACCAAATGCATCCTTCGTATGGGCTATTATTGGCCCAAAATGGAGCATGACTACTGTGAGTATGTGAAGCATTGCATCAAATGCCAACAACATGCGAACCTAACACATCTCCCATCTCAAGCACTCCAACCTATTCAATCCATGTGGCCTTTCTCCCAATGGGGCCTAGATCTAATTGGATAGATCACACCAGCTTCCTCAAGCAATCACAAGTTTATCATCACTACCATAGAGTATTTTACCAAGTGGGTCGAAGCCATCCCACTAGTCCAAACCATAGGAGCTAAAATTGTAGCATTCATCATAGATCATATCATATGTCATTTTGGAATTCCCTCCCAAATCATTTTTGATAATGGGAAATCCTTTAAAAACAAAACTGTCCGAGCCTTGTGTGATAGATTTCACATACACCATAGCTTTTCTACCCCATACTATCCTCAGGGTAATGGCCAGGCAGAAGCCATGAACAAAACCATCTGTTCCATCCTTCATAAAACCATAGCAGAATCTCACCATGACTGGCATAATCAAATACCCCTAGCCTTGTGGGCGTATCGTACGAGCATCCATACTCCTACTGGGGCAACACCTTTTTCACTTGTATACGGGGTAGAAGCTATCATGCCCCTTGAGCTTGAGATACCTTCCTTAAGGATATCTATGAAGGATTTCATTGATGATGACACTGCTCATCAAGCTCATCTAGATCAACTAACACTTCTCGATGAACACCGCATTCATGCAATCGAGCACACATGAGTCTACCAAGATCACCTTCATCGTGCCTACAATAGTAAGGTACATCAATGCGAGTTTAAAATTGATGACCTGGTTCTCAAGGAAAACCAGCAAATCACAAGTCAGCCTCACCAGTAGCATGACAAATTTACCCCAAACTAGTTGGGCCCATTCATGGTTACACACAAATACGGTTCAGGAGCATATCATCTGGCCAATATTGAAGGCCTTAATGAACCTGAACCCATCAACATATTGCATCTCCATGCATTCAATACCTAATATACATAGGCATTCACCATCACAAGTAGTATACATTGCTAGGCACAAGCACACTAGCTACTACGCACATCACTAAATATGCACTTCTATTATTTTACAATTACATTATACATGCATGTTTATTTACTCTTTGATTGGCATTTATATACTATTGGTATTTGTTTTTCTTTTTGTAGGATCTACATTATCCACACTTACACCAATAGTAGCAATACATGACAACACCATGCAGGATACACCATAGCCATAGTCCACACCTATTACACCGATGGACCTAGCCCAACCAGTACTTATCATTCACCCTAGGCAGACATCACATTCACCACATTCGGATCATCACACATCACCCCACCACATGGAAGCTCACCATCAAGGCTCTCCCTATTCACCTCACTCCAGAGATAGTCAGGTCACCCTATCCTCTTTTGATGAAAATGAGGAATCATCCCATCCCCAAGAATAGGGGTCACCCTCTCATTCACCTGATAACCTCAAAAATTGCTATTCACCAATAAATCATCCCCATCACCCCCTAGGAGATTATCATCCTCCTAATAGAGGATACACCCATCATCCAGCTCATCCATCATGCCTACCCACCCCACTTCCCAATGGCGAGTCCACCTACTCCTAGGATTTGCAAGCTCACATGGCCCAAGCTACTCAATCTAGTCATACAAACATCCCCCTTCCCATTCACATCATCACTTAGAGCCATCACCTATGCCACCGATCCTCAAGATACCACCTTCCCCCTATGAGGCTTACCTTCCTGACAAGCTCTCCAATCCCCTAGACCTTTTCATTCTTCCCCCTCATCATCGAGACCTCATCCACTATCCCATGCCTATCAAGCCACACCACACACATCAAGGCCCTGATCACCACCTTCACCAACACTATCACCACAACATCATGAGATACAACATCTCTTCTCCTATGTCGAGGCTCTAGAGCTATAGATGAGCCACTACCATTGCCATGTACACCCATGCTAGTCTCCCATGACCCGTACACCTTCACCTTCATGTAGATCCACCCTTCGATCTCATGCCCAACCTACATTGGACCCTCAACCCATGCACCCATAGGTAGACCGACCTTCATCACCTCCAGCGGAGCCCTATATTTACCCCATGTCGGTTCCATACATACCATTTTTAGAAATGTTTTACCATCTCATGCATCAGGGCCTCATTGACTTACTCAAGATTTGACCCATAGATCCCTCACATCCTAAACCATGTAACTATCATGAGAATCAATATTGCATCTATCATCGCCAACCAGGTCATGACATTGAAGAGTGTCGAACATTCGAGAACCTGGTGCACAACATGTTGCATGGTGAGCAAACCCCATCACCAGAGCATCCTATCCCATTTAGCCAACTTCTCAGTCCTCCACATCGCATTACCCCCACAACCTTACCCTCCCATAGCACCCTAATAACACCAACCCGATACATTCATAACATATCCAACTACAATCCCAACCGCAATCCTAGCCGCATCATCACTTCACCATCCCACTCCCGATCGGACCCATGCCACTTCACCCAATAGTAGTTCTAATAGTGCTTTCCTTCTTCTGTCCTACTTCTACTTCTTACATAACTGATTCACTTCTTCTCTTCTCTCTCTCTTGGATTTTGGTAATCCCCTTATCTTGTTGGTTACCAAAGCCTATTTCTTCTCACTTCTTCTAGTTGTACATCCTACTTTTACATCTTCCTCCTTTTGATGACTATTACATACAGTTTTACAACTCACAACTTATGCACCTACCACACACACCCCACACATTGGGGCAACCATGATCACAACATCGTGCTTTTTGTCATCACAACACATTACACTCATCTGTAGATAAGTTTTCCAACCTCCATCTATATGTCATGCATTTCCTCTTGTAGATATTGCATTCCCCCATTTGCATCATTTACATTTATATATCCATTGCATATATCCATATGTTTTTCATTTAAACTTTTAGTTCATGTTTGTACATTCTTCCCCAAAATGCGCCTTCAGCAGGAATAATGAATGCACTTGTTAGCATCACCACCTGGATGTCCATTCCCCCTTTTTAGGATCAGGGTATACATAGGTGTCATGTTCAACTTTGACTACTCTTTAGTTCAGTCAATCCAGTGTCACCCATAGCTACCGAGGCTTGTACATTCTTCTTATGGATCTTTAGGCTGGTTCAACTTCTCTCATGGACCATACACAATAGGTTATACATTAAACAATTTTGAGTCTAGGAAAGAGGACATCTTGAGTAGATATCACCATCTAGCGAATGGTATCCCCTGCTCACCCTATCACTTGCATGGTCAACATATGACCTGGGGATAAACAAAGGGATCAAGCATAAGAAAAAATAAATGATTGGGTAGAAAACAAACGTCATCGCCCATACAAAAAGAGCACCACAAAAAAAAAAAAGAGACAAATCAAATAGGTCAACACTAGAAGAGGGGCAAAAAACAAAAGGAAATACCTCTTGATATCACCCATGTTATGCTTATCACCTTTGGTCCTTAGGTTCAACATAACACCATGGGATGATTTCCATCACTAGCAATAGGCTCCAAGAGCCTGCCTACCAGTGGAATAGTCTTACAGGTGGCAACATATCTATAACATTAGCATCTTGCTTTTGTATAGATCACTATTGCGGATGGATGAGCTAGCTAGTCCGGTAGCATCTACAATGGGTTAATCCTACCTCCCTAAAAATGGATAAATGAACCTTACACATGCACACACATAGGTCCATGATAGATTTTGAACCAGCCCGATTAGTTATAAGTTGCCACAATACTTGTATAGCTAAGGGTCTGAGATTTGATTGTCACAACTATATTGGTCAAAGCCATTACACATACCTTACATTATCCAACTTCCCTAAAATCATGGGATGGATCACATCCATACAGGTAAATGCTATGATACAAGTGCTTCCTTGGTGCATTTCAGTACGTCCATACATGCATCCATGCATCTATGTCATATACATTTATTACACATTACAACTATGCATTCATCCTACATGCATTTCAACATCAAATCACATTATTGCATCAACCTTATATGCATTTCAATATTAAATAACATCATCACATTAACCCCACATGCATTCACTACAAAATCACATCGGATACCACATCATATCACATTCAAAACACAATCATACATACTATTCTACAAGTTCATTCATACCACAAAATGATAATAGATCTAAACCATTCACACATGTATATCTATTTATCATACATACCTACAAACTATGTTACACTATCTATGCAAACATAACAAGAACACATTTCAAACCATAAAAATGACACATGTATATATCAAATCAAAATCAAAATGTATATATATATATCATCCATACAAAATGCCCAAAGGCTACAATCTGGGACCATGCCCATCATCATCTAGCATCTAAAATGCTCATAGGCTATAATACATAGAAATCCTAACTCCCACTAGGAGTCTCCCCATGTCCCTCATGACTCACCCGCATCTCGATAGCCCTGCTCGATTCTACTCTAAACTCTAGAACTGGATCCAGTAGGTTGGGATCCTGCACTACAACTCTAGCACCCATCTATCCTATCATAGCAGCACTACGTTGGCTATGATGTGAGGGTGCCCTCACTCATGATCAAGTCTCTAACTATGACACCACCTGATCATAATTAGGAAGAGGAATCTCATGCACTATCAAATAAGTCTCACATAAATACTTCTTGGTAGTCTCCATAGCTAGTTGACCAATCTGCCTCCCAATAGCCTCCCCTTGCCTAGCCATCTCAACCCTCAACTGCTCTACCTCAACCTCCAACTATTGAACTCTATCTCGTAGCCCCTGTGCCTCCTCCTCTACATCCTACCTCATCGAGATATCTATAGGAATCTACTGTGTCGCATCCATGAATGAACCAATATCAATGGTATCATCTATACCACCCATATCAGTAGCCCCACCTCTCCCCTCCTCTACTCCAATAGCCTACCCCATATCCACATCAACATCCATAGGCACCTCCTCCACCCTCACTCCTTGGGTGCTCGCTCCACCACCCAAGTGATCATATGACCATCATAGAGGAACCTCCTCCTCATCACCAGCCACATCCTCTAGCCCTAGCTCGAGCTCCCCTATTGGATCTCCCCTCTAGTGGAGGTGCCCCAACATCAGGTGCCACCCATCGATCAATCACACCTCTCCCAGGCTCCCAACTCTATAGTGCCCACTAAGCCTCAAACTCGAGAGTCATCCCGACATCCTCCACATCTAGTATATCTATAGGAGGATCCCTCTCCCCAACCCAAGGTAAGACCATAGGATGCTCTCCTCTATCACCTCATCACCTGAAATAAATCATAGGAGCCCCTGGCATATCCTATCATAAACCAAACTATCACCTCACTCGATCAAACTAAAAATACTCGATCTACTAAGTATATCTCCCTACTATCCATCTACCCTATTGGATGGCTCGTAGCTCCTCATCATCCTCATCCCATCTCACCCCACCCAACCAAGGCCTCCATATGATATCACCAGGAGTCAGATCCTCCAAACTTACCCCTCCACAATAGTGGGTCACCCTCATGTGGCCTCTTGATACCCTGCTCTACCTCCGTACTCCACCTCAAAGCATAGGGTAAATACTCCTTGCCCTCCACATGCATAGGGTGAGGTAATAATGAGGGCCTCTCAATAGCTATGTGCTCCCATGCCCATACCTGTAATAAGGGAATCACACTCAATCCTATCCTCCTACCATGAACAACATCATGTAACTCTTGGTAAACTTGGGCCAATAATGTAGGTGCCCATGCAAATACAACCCTACGCTCCACCATGTCACTCACCACATCTAACATATTCTAGGTGAACAACACCCTGAAAGTATCAGGTAAAGCATATGTCGAGATCATCATCATCGCCACACACTATCGATCAGATATCTTGTCCTCCAACCACAACCACTCATAATCAATCTTAGAGACATCAATGCCTCTCCAATCCACCCCAAAGAATCTCTCCAACACAGCATCCTTGCTCTCATCCATGGCTGCTCTCATAGGAACACCCTCAATCGGTAATCTATATATCCGATACACATCCTCCAAAGTAATGGTCATTTCCCTAGTGGGAAAATGAAAGGTGTTCCTATCTGCGTCCCACCGCTCACACAATGCAGACACATAGGCTCGGTTAGTGTGGATACTCTTGCATTCCCACACACCTCAGAACCGTATGTCATCCAACCAATCTAGCTCATCCTCTGTCTTCATCAACTCCTCAAAACCTTCCTTCATTTTTTGCACCCGATGACGGGGCTCCAACATCTTCACCTGTTCATCCACAACAAAACACAACAAAACATACATTAGTCATTAATCCAATCACAAACCATCAATCAAATTTACAAATTACAACAATTAAATTTGACATGCATTTCGAGACATAATAAAATGCACTAATCACATGACAAAACACATCAACAAAACAATCGCATATTTGGATACCCATTTTATCATTTTATGGCAAAAGTTCAAACAGATGTGACAAACAGTACATATTTGACTCCCAACAATCAAATATAAGTTCACCCACATACCCATTGTGGCACGAAATTCAAAACATGATCAATTCATTCAACATACAAAAACAAAACACATTTTTGAATACCCATTTGCCAATTTTGCAGTAAAATTTTCGACAAAATTCAAAAACAACACACAAATCAACACGAAATTCAAAGTCAAATCTACCACACATACACCAAAATCAAACACACATCAAAACACACAATTCAAAAATAACAGTCACATTTTTGAATACCCATTTGCCCACTTAGCGGTAAAAGTTCAAACAGATGTGGAAAATAGTCTAAATCGGGCTCCCTACAGCTCATTTTCAGTTTAACATTACCTACACCTTGGCACGCAAATCAAAGGTAAGCCAAATGAAGTCATCTACAAAAACAAACAACATTTTTGGATACCCATTTTGCCCTTCTAAGGTGAAAGTTTCATCGGTTTCCAAAAATACTACCTCTCGGATAGTAAATCTAACAATCAAGGTTCACTACTTTACACCTAAAAGCAACATATTCCGAAATCACACCAAACGAAAGCAAAAAAATATAACAATCGCAAAATGGGATACCCATTTCCCACTTTTATGGATAAAATGCAATAACATGTCAATGTCAGTACACCGTTACTTCAAAAATAGACGGTCAAACTTCACACCTACTCTACCCTTCACCCGGTCAAATCGGCGCTAAAACAAGTCCAATTCAGAAACCGATCACGTTTTTGGATACCCATTTGGCTTGTTTATCACTACGTGTTCAAATTTTAATTAAAAATTACTAAAATTTTTAAAACGGGATGAAAACCTCCCCCCTCATTCACATTTCTCCAGAAAAATAAAACAAAATAAAAATAAGGACAAAGGACACTTACCGGTGGGTCCCCACACCTGCTTCCAGCCGCCCTACGTCCCCTCATCATCGTCGCCCTCGAAGTCATCAACCGTGTTCTCCTCGCGTCGTCAGAAGCTCCCACAAGTCGCTTTCCAATGCCTCCCACCATCAAAATGAACCCATTACAAGGAAATTTGACCTTAAATATGCCTTAATCCCGCCTTCACCCCCGAGGGGTGATATTCTCACAATGACATTGAGAGGGGGGGGTGAATCAGTGTAGCAATTTAAAATACAGATCTAAAGCTCTTTCAAACTTAAGCAGACAGAACTTAAAACAGATACAACAAATAAACAAGAAAGCAATCCACAACACAAGATTTATCGAGGTTCACCAGATTTGGCTACTCCTCAAAAATTAGACTGCTTGGACACCCATCCAAATCCAGCCCTTGCAAAGCACCAACTTTACAAATAATTTATCTGCACCAATAGAAAGGAGCACCAAACCCCTAATGCCAAGCACCAACTTGGACTTCAGTTTTGAACAGATTTTATGACATAAAAATGCCTTCTATGCAACAAGACCCTCACTGGTCTAAATCCTTTATGACAAAAACAACATATTCTTACAGCTCTGTCTTCTGTATATTTTTCAGCAATATACTCATCTGTACTTTTAAAACACTCTGTTCTGTACTTTTATAGCTCACTGTTATATACTTTTACAACACTGACTTTTGTACTTTTACAGCTCACTGTTATGTACTTTTACAACATTGACTTTTGTACTTTTTTAGCACACTGTTCTGTATTTTTATAGCACAGTATTCTGTACTTTTACAGAACTCTGTTCTGTACTTTTACAAAACTTTTATAGCACTCTGTACTTTCTCTACACAATACTCTCTGTACTTTTCACTACACAATACACTTTGTATTTTCTCTACAAAATACACTCTCTGTATTTTCTCTACAAAATACACTCTCTATACTTTCTTTGCAAAATACACTCTGTACTTTCTCTACAAAATATTCTCTCTTGATTAAATTGCTTTCACAACACCTTTTTTATTTTATCCAGCAAGTCACAATACTCTTGCCACGTGTAGAGCTCAACCCTAACCCTAACTTTATGTACATGAAAGGCATTCTTACAGCACTGCATACTGCGCTGTTAATAGCTTTAAAAGCTTACTTGTTTCTCTGACAGACTTATCTGCCCACTTTACTGCTCTGATAGCCTTTTTGGCTCTTTGTAAGTAAATCCGAAGTTCTGACAGATTTACCTTTCTATTTACAGCTTTGATCGTCTTACCTGCCTTTTTTATGGCTCTGTCAACCTTACCTATGTATTAACAGTTCTGACAACTGAACCTGCTTCGCCGCTCTGACAGCTTTTTGTCTTCTTCTTGGCATGCAGACGCAAAAATGGAACATGTCACAAAATCGTGACAACATTTTCTCTCTCCTCCCATGAAAACTCGACGCCCGTAAAAATGGAACATGTCGTGAAATCGTGACAACATTTTATCTCTCCTCTCGTGAAAACTCGACGCCCGCAAAAATGGAACATGTCGCAAAATCACAACATTTTCTCTCTCCTCTCACAAAAACTCGACGCCTACAAAAATGGAACATGTCTCGAAATCGCGACAACATTTTCTCTCTCCTCCTACGAAAACTCGATGCCCGCAAAAATGGAACATGTCACGAAATCGTGACAACATTTTCTCTCTCCTCTCGTGAAAACTCGACGCCCGTGAAAATGGAACATGTCGTGAAATCGCGACAACATTTTCTCTCTCCTCCCATGAAAACTCAACATGTCACGAAATTGCGACAGTTTTTCCACTTAGCTTCTTTGCCTCCAACATGTCACAAAATCGCGACACATTTTCTCTCTCCTCCAGTGAAAACTCGACATGTCACAAAATCGCGATAGTTTTTCCACTTAGCTTCTTTGCCTCCAACATGTCACGAAATCGTGACACATTTTCTCTCTCCTCTAGCAAAAACTCGACATGTCGCAAAATTGCGACACATTTTCTCTCTCCTCAGTGAAAACTCGACATGTCATGAAATCGCGACAGTTTTTCAGCATTTTCTCTCTCCTCATTTTTGTCGCGAAATCATGACAGAAAACATGTCACGATATCGCGACAGTTTTTTAGAATTTTCTCTCTCCTTGTTTTTGTCGCGATATCGTGACAGAAAACATGTTGCGATATCGCGACAGTTTTCTTACTTGACTTTTTCTTTGATTTTTTTGAATCTGGGCCACTTCTGTCTTCTTGGAAATTGACTGTACTTGTCCTAACTGACCTCTGAACATCTGTCCATTGCATCAACAATTGATCTATCTGTCTGAGTTGACAACAATGACAATACTATTTCTGCACCTTGCTCAACAATCTCCCCCTTTAGAATTGTTGGCAACACATGTTCAATTTTTAGAAGTTCTCCCCCTTTGACAATAATACCAAAGGGCTGCAGACTCCCCCTGAGTCAATGCACAACATTCTCAGGCACACACTATTACAGTTAGCAAAAAATACAAACAAGAGTAAACAAATATATATCAAAGGGCTGATAATCAAATATATAAATGCTCCCCCTGAGAATGTGTTCCCAAAAGCTAGTCAGTTCTTGGGTAGTGTGACCACACCCAACTTACTACGGAGATATTCAAAAACTTCCTTGGGCAACGGTTTAGTGAAGATATCTGCTACTTGCTCTGTAGTTGGAACAAAGTCCAATTTAACCTCACCTTCTGCAACTTTATCCTTCAAAAAGTGATATCGGATTGCAATATGTTTGGTGCAGGAATGTATAATCGAATTCTTAGAGATGTTAATTGCACTGGTATTATCACATTTTATTGAAATTGGCTCTTTGAAATTAATACCTAGATCTTTCAGTGTTTGTCTCATCCATAAAATCTGTGTACAGCTTGTTGTTGTTGCAATGTATTCTGCTTCTACTGTGGATAGAGATACTGATTCTTATTTCTTGTTGTGCCATGCTACCAGCCTGTCTCCAAGATAGAATGCACCACCACTGGTACTCTTTTTGTCATCTATACAACCTGCCCAATCTGCATCTGAATATGCAATCAGAGTGAATTTTTTTCCTTTTAGATACCATAACCCATACTCCATAGTACCTTTGAGGTACCTAAAAATTCTCTTCACAATTGTCACATGAGTTTCTTTTGGACTAGCCTGAAATCTTGCAACCATGCAAACTACCTGTAAGATATCTAGTCTTGTGGCTGTTAAATACAGTAGGCTTCCAATCATAGATCTATACATGGTTTGATCTACATCTGGAGAAATGTCATCCTTGCTCAATTTGTAACCTGTTGTCATGGGAGTGCTTACAGGTTTACTATCCTCCATTGTGAACTTTGTCAGCATTTCTTTCACATATTTAACTTGAGAAATAAAAATGCCCTTTTTACTTTGGTTAACTTGCAGTCCAAGGAAATATGAAAGTTCACCAATAATAGACATTTCAAATTCTTTTTGCATTTTATTTGCTATGTCTGTACATGACTCATTATTGCTGCTGCCAAAAATTATATCATCAACATAAATAACAAGGACAATAAGTTGGCTATTGTCTGTTTTGACATATAAGTTACTATCCACCATACCTTTCTTGAACCCTTGTTCTGTGAGATAGTTGTCAAGTCTTGCATACCATGCTCTGGGTGCCTGTTTCAATCCATACAAGGCTTTCTTTAACTTGCAAACAAAGTTGGGATTATCACCGAGTTGAAAACCATCTGGCTGTTCAATATACACTTCTTCAAGATTTCCATTCAGAAATGCTGATTTCACATCCATCTGATAAACTTTGAAATTCCTATGGACTGCTAAAGCTAGAAACATTCCGATTGCCTCAAGTCTAGCCACTGGTGCAAAAGTTTCCTCAAAATCAATACCTTCAACTTGAGCATAGCCTTTACAGACCAATCTTGCTTTATTCCTTACAACCTGTCCGTCTTCATTCAATTTGTTTCTAAAACTCCATTTAGTACCGATTATGTTTTTACTTACAGGCCGTGGTACTAACTCCTAGGTTTTGTTTCTCTCAATCTGGTCTAGTTATTCATTTATTGCCTTCATCCAACTTACATCTATGCTTGTTTCAGCAATATTTTTGGGCTTAATGTTGGATAACAGGGAGTAGTTACTTACTACTCTTCTTCTTGTCTTAACACCAACTGTGGGGTCCCCTATAATTTGTTCTCTGGGATGATTTTTTTGCCAACTTCCAGTTTTAAATTTATTGTTTTCTTCTACTTCTAAATCAATACTTAAATTATCTGGGTCAAATTTTTGATTCTCTTCTGATTCCTTTTCTTCATCTCCTTCAATAACATCTTCATAAATAGGGTAGTTATTTTCACAACTGACAACTTGTTTCCTATCTTCATAAAATTTAACATCAGCACTGTCTACAATTTTCTTTAGCCTTTTGTTGTAACATTTGTAAGCTTTTCTTTTTGATGAATAGCCAACAAAAATACCTTCATCGGCTCTATCTTCAAATTTACCAAGATTATCTTCTGTTCTTTTAATGTAACACTTGCTGCCAAAGACTTTGAAGTATTTTGTTGTTGCCTTCTTGCCGAACCAAAGCTCATAAGGGGCTTTGCTTTCATGAGTCCTCAACATGCACCTGTTTTGGATGTAAACTGTAGTATGGACTACCTCTTTCCAAAATCTATCTGCAATTTTGCTTTCAGTTAACATTGTTCGTGCCATTTCCTGTACAGTTCTGTTCTTTCTTTCAACAACACCATTCTGCTGAGGTGTCCTTGCTTCTGAAAACTGTCTTCTGATCCCATATTTTTGATAGTATTCTGCAAAATATTCTGAGATGAACTCTCCTCCTCTATTTGATCTTAAGCATTTGATCCTCTTTCCTGTTTCATTCTCAACTTGGTTTTTGAAAGTCTTGAACATTTCAAAAGCATCAGATTTATGCTTTAAAAAGAATATCCAGGTCATTCTGGAATTGTCATCTATGCAAAGCATAAAGTATTTATCATCATTTATACTTTGAGTTCTCATGGGTCCACATAAATCAGTATGAATTAGTTCTAAGGGTTTGCTAGTAAAGTAATTTTTTGATTTAAATGTGGCTCTAGTTTGCTTTCCATTTTGACAAGAAGCACAAATACTATTTAGTGGTTTGCCAATGGAAGGTATATCTCTTATAGCCTTTTTTGAACTTATTTTAACCAAATTGTCAAAGCTGATATGACCGATCCTTTTGTGCCACAAAAAATTTTCATATTCTTGTCCAATTAAGAAAGCTCCTTCTGAGGTCTCTGATAGAGTATACAGATTTCTAGAAGTCCTTGAACCAGTAGCAATTAACTTCCCACTGTTAGCTTTTCTCACTTCACAACCCTGCTTCTTAAAAACTACTTCATGACCTCTGTCATAGATTTGACTTACACTGAGCAAGTTATGCTTTAGACCAATTACAAACAAGACTTCTTCTGATTTGATCTTTCCATCACTGATATTGATAGATCCTTTGCCAACTATCTTTGCTCCATCATTATTTCCAAATTTCACAGAACCACCTTCATAATTTTGTAACTTCTCAAATTTTTGCTTATCACCTGTCATGTGACTGGAACATCCACTGTCAAGTATCCATGGTGCTGATTTGTTCTATGCTTTAAAAGTAGTCTGGACAATCAAAGATTCCTTTTCTTTCCATTCTGGTTTGATAGAAGATTTGGCAACTTATTTTTCCTTTCCCCTTTCATTAGCCTGAGCCTGTTTTTTAGTAAATTTCTTGTTTTGTTTCAACCCATTCGGTTGAGATTTTCTACCCTGATAATTATTTTCTAAAAAAGTGCTTCTACAGTTTCTTGCAATATGTCAAAAATTATGACAGTTATAACACTCAACTGCATAATTCATCAATGGAGAAAAAACATTTCTACTGGTGAAATTCCTTTGAGCTACAATATAACTGCAATCTAAAATCTTATGACCATAAGCATTGCATTTAAAATAGTAACCATAAAAGGAATGATTAAACCCGGGTGCGGGTCTTTGCCAGTTTGAAGTAGGAGCCATGAATCTTCTCCTTCTAGGATGTGTGACTTTTGTGAATCCATCTTTGTCGATACTCTTCTTGAGTCTGGCATTATTGCTTTCTTTGGCATGATTTGTTTTTTCTTGATCAACCTTGATATTTTCTTCTTTCTTTAAGGGTTCTACATTTAAGGCCTTTGAATCCTTTGATGATTCTCCTTCATCAAAGCCCAAACCAAATTTGATGCTGGAAGGCCTTTGGTTATTTAAAATTTTATCCAGCTTTTACAGTATTTTCTTCAAACTTATGATAATAGCTAAATTTTTTATTTATCTCCTCTAGCTGCATCCTTAACTTAACAATTTCTTCTTCTAGCTTGCTGCATTCAATTTTATTTATAGTTAATTGTTCATCAATAACTTTAGACATTTTTTTGAATTCATCTGTCTGTACTTTCAAGCAGTTTATTATTTCATTGGCATCTTCAAGCTTTCTTGACACCTTTTTAATATTTTTCCTTTCTATGCTCAGTTATTTAAGAGCAGCAACTAATTCACCTTCCAGATAAACTTCAGCCTCATCCTCAGGTATTTCATTACATTTTGGTTTTTCCTCAGTTATTCTTTCTTCAAAAGCCATGAACAGAGCTTCACCTGCTTCTTCTTCAGAATCCTCACCGGAGTAGTCTTTAGAAGAGCTGACATTCTTAGATATGAAACTTTTCTTCTTGAAGTTGCTTTTTCTGAACTGTGGTTTCTTCTTCCAGTCACTTCTTTCTTGGTGTGTCCCTTCATCATTTTTGTTTTTCTCATTCATTGGACATTTAGCAGCAAAGTGCCCGACTCCTCCATAGTTGAAGCACTTAAACGGTAACTTACCTCTGTACTTTCATTTTCCCTTTATTAGTTTCCTAACAAAGTTAGCTTCTATTTCATTTGAAGACTCTTCTTCTACAAATTCTTGATTAGCTTTTAAATTTTTGTGTGCTTTAAAAGTAGCTTCTCTATCAGAGGGCTTAGTTTGCCCTATTCTCATTTCATATGCAGTTAAAGAACTATGCATTTCATCCAAGCTAAAAGAATTTAAATCTTTAGCTTCTTCTATAGCAGAAACCTTAGAATCAAATCTTTTGTGAAGAGTTCTTAATACCTTTTTCACGATGACTGCATCTTCTATTTCTTCACTAAGTCCTCTAATTGCATTAATAATTCCATTGACTCTCAGCATATAGGCCTCTATGTTCTCATCATCATTCATATTTAAAACCTCAAACTGAGCTCTATGAGTCTAAAGCTTGGCTTCCTTGATCTTGTTGTCTCCTTCATGAATGCTTTGCAGTTTGTTCCACATGTCTTTTGCTATTTTACAGCTCATGATCCTTATCAATTCACTATCTACTAACCCACACATTATAGCATTCTTTGCCTTGGAGTTATTCTCAAAATTTTTCTTCTCTGCAGCATCAGATGGAGGAGTAGAGGATATTGTGTACCCTCTTTCTATTTATTCTCAAATGTCATATCCCAAAGGACATAGATAAGTCTACATCCTGAGTCTCTAGAAAGAGTAATTATTTCCATCGAATAAAGGAGCTTTGTTGGATGAAAATCCTTCACCACCGGCCATTGTGAATCTTCCAAGATCACCTTAGCTGATTAAGCTAGAATAGGAACCTTGCTCTGATACCAATTGATATTCTCACAATGAAACTGAGATGGGGGGTGAATCAGTGTAGCAATTTAAAATACAGATCTACAGCACTTTCAAACTTAAGCGGAGAGAACTTAAAATAGATACAGAAAATAAACAAGAGAGCAATCCACAACACAAGATTTACCGAGGTTCACTAGATTTGGCTACTCAAAAATTAGACTGCTTAGACACCCATCCAAATCCAACCCTTGCAAAGCACCAACTTTACAAACAATTTATCTGCACCAACAAAAAGGAGCACCAACCCCCTAATGCCAAGCACCAACTTGGACTTCAGTTTTGAACAGATTTTATGACATAAAAATGCCTTCTATGCAACAAGACCCTCACTGGTCTAAATCCTTTATGACAAAAACAACATATTCTTATAGCTCTATCTTCTATATATTTTTCAACAATATACTCTTCTGTACTTTTATAGCACTCTGTTCTGTACTTTTACAGCTCACTGTTATGTACTTTTACAACACTGACTTTTGTACTTTTACAGCTCATTGTTATGTACTTTTATAGCACCGACTTTTGTACTTTTTTAGCACACTATTCTGTACTTTTATAGCACAGTCTTCTGTACTTTTATAGTACTCTGTTATGTACTTTTACAAAACTCTGTTCTATACTTTTATAGAACTTTTACAGCATTCTGTACTTTCTCTACACAATACTCTCTGTACTTTTCACTGCACAATACACTCTGTATTTTCTCTACAAAATACACTCTCTGTATTTTCTTTGCAAAATACACTCTCTGTACTTTCTCTACAAAATACACTCTCTATACTTTCTCTACAAAATATTCTCTCTAGATTAAATTGCTTTCACAACACCTTTTTCCTTTTATCCAGCAAGTCACAATACTCTTGCCACGTGTAGAGCTCAACCCTAACCCTAAATTTTTGTACACAAAAGGCATTCTTACAGCACTGCATACTATGTTGTTAATAGCTTTAAAATCTTACTTGTGTCTCTAACAGACTTATCTGCCCACTTTACTGCTCTGACAGCCTTTTCGGCTCTTTGTAAGTAAATTCGATGTTCTGACAAATTTATCTTTCTATTTATAGCTCTGACCGTCTTACCTACCTTTTTTATGGCTCTATCAACCTTACTTGCGTATTTATAGTTCTGACATCCGAACCTGCTTCTCTGACAGCAGAACTGTCGCTCTGATAGCTTTTTGTCTTCTTCTTGGCATGCAGGCATGAAAATGGAACATGTCGTGAAATCGCAACAATATTTTCTCTCTCCTCCTGTGAAAACTCGACGCCCGCAAAAATGGAACATGTTGCGAAATCACAACATTTTCTCTCTCCTATCATGAAAACTCGACGCCCGCAAAAATGGAACATTTCGTGAAATCGTGACAACATTTTCTCTCTCCTCCCATGAAAACTCGACGCCCGCGAAAATGGAACATGTCGCGAAATCGCGACAACATTTTCTCTCTCCTCCCGCAAAAACTCGACGCCCACGAAAATGGAACATGTCACGAAATCGCGACAACATTTTCTCTCTCCTCCCGCGAAAACTCGACGCTCACAAAAATGGAACATGTCGCGAAATCATGACAACATTTTCTCTCTCCTCCCACGAAAACTTGACATGTCACGAAATCATGACAATTTTTCCACTTAGCTTCTTTGCCTCCAACATGTCGCAAAATCGTGACACATTTTCTCTCTCCTCAGCGAAAACTCGACATGTCGCGAAATCGCGACACATTTTCTCTCTCCTCAGTGAAAACTCGACATGTCACGAAATCGTGACAGTTTTCAGCATTTTATCTCTCCTCATTTTTGTCGCGATATTGCGATAGAAAACATGTCACGATATTGCGAAAGTTTTCTTACTTGGCTTTTTCTTTGATTTTTCTAAATTTGGGCCACTTCTGTCTTCTTGGAAATTGACTGTACCTGTCCTGACTGACCTCTGAACATCTGTCCATTGCATCAACAATTGATCTATCTATTTGAGTTGACAACAATGACAATACTGTTTTTGCACCTTGCTCAACAAGGGGTGAACTCAAATCCAATTCGCCCCTCGGGTGGCAATTTAGGTCAAAATTGCCCCCCAGGTGGCAAAATCAGCTAAAACATCCCAAAATCAACCAAATTGCCCCCAAAACCCTAGGAAAGCAGAAAAAATTCTTACGAAACCCTAGGAACTTCCCAAACTTTCTTTCAATTTGTTTTTGTTAATCATATTCATCATGCATTGGTATCTTATCAATCGCTGCATCATCAACTCATCATACTTAATTCACCTCATTTTTTATTCCTCATTTGAGGGGGTATTCATATCCAAATTTAGTTTTACATGCAACCACAAAATAGAAAATCCAAAAGTGCGAATAGCACATTTGTCTACAAAATTTTTTGCTAAAGATTATCATACAAAATAGTCTCAATCACAACCAGACATGGGTTATATCATGAGAGTTATGCGTAATAATGGAAAGGTCACCTTAGCATTCATGGAGCACAATGAATGACACGGGGAACTAATCCAACGCAACATTTGAAGGACTTCACTCTAGCATTCATGGAGCACAATGAATGACACGTTTGAATAATTCAAATGTTAACTAACTCAAATGGTTTGACACTTATCGCCATGTTCTCATCAATCAATCAACATAAAATATTTAGATATGCTTTTGTTCTATTCATACTTTTGGACCACACTGATCTGGTCACAAAAGCAAAGTAGTCAAAAATTTTCATTCTCAAGCAACTAGTATGGCATCATAAATTTCATATGGACTCAGAAAAATTACATCATTGCATTCACAATCATTCATTTCCATTTTTCAGCATTGTTTTTATTTATTTCCTCTTCTCCTTATTTCCTTCTTATCTTCTTTCCCTTGGACATCTTGTTAATTTATATGGTCACTCTTTGAGTGGCTACATATCCTTTGATTGGATTACATTCCCATTCTATCCCTTTTCCTTCTACACAAACCCTTAATATTTTTGTATTAAACTATGTTCTACACAATATAGTACAAAAAGGGACAAAATGTAGACACCCAAAAGTCACACATTGTTGTTTCTATGTATCCATAGGTGATTCCAGACATCCCTAGGCTATTGTAGGCTATTGTAGACTGTTGTATTTATGCATATTTATGTGTAGTTATGCGTAGTCATAAGTAGATTGCCATAATTCGCCATAGCAGTGTGTAGATCCGCATATATAGATTTTATGTCCAAAACCCTAATAATTCTTCAAAATCACATCTCGAGCATTGGGATATCCTTAAACAGCCTATTTGCACTTAATTAAGGCCCCATGAGCTATTAATTGGCAAAAACAATTAACAAGTCAATTCCAAAAATCTAATTTAATGTTGAATTCATTTAAGTCACCTTTTTAGGGCAAATTTGATTAATCAAACTGTAATCCTTAATTAATGCTAATTGCACCCTCCCACATGTGTGAAATTAGGGTTTGTTAGGATGTTTCTTTTAATCATGTCCTAAATTGACTTAAGACCTCCTAATCAGGATTAACTCTAATCCATCCTCACACATGTGTGAGGATGAGATATTTCTCATAAGGAATGTGATGTTGCCACATTGCATTTCCTAACCTAACCCTAGTTATAATTCAACTTAGGTTTAGTCTATCTAAATCCTCCTTGCACCTTTCCATTTCCTATAAATAGTGGGTCCTAAACCCCTAATTACCTCTCTCCCAAGCTCAAAAAAGTACATAAAATCTACAAAAATTGATACCAAGTGTTCAAAAGTCAGTTCTCAGAGCATACAGTCAGATTTCCACAGTACACAGAGCACACTAGTTGCTTTGGAATCTATCCACTGAAGGGATTTTACAAAAGAGACTTCATAGCTCAAATCGCCCCCTACCTCACAAATCCAGTCCTAGTTCACCCACTGGGTGGTGAATTGGATCTACAGGTCCTAAATCATCCCAGATTTGGGAGGTAAGATTTGTTTCACCATTTTATTAGATTTTGCATACTTTATTTCAAATTTTAGCATGTTTTCATAGTCGTTTTGTCTTTATAAATATGGGGCCTAACTAAGGCAAGCCCCCCATCACACTAACCCCCTTTTGCAGGTTCTTCATAGGATTTTTAGTACAACTAAAGAGGAAGAACACCACAAAATAACAACCTTGCGGTGGCCCACATAAAAAGAAGCCCACCTACATTGAGGGACGATAGAAGGTGGTATCAATACTGTTGTGAAGTTTATTGTAAAAGACATTATGAAAGGGAAACATGTCCCTATTATAACCTATGTTATATTTGAATATAAATAAAATTTAACTTTCTTGTTCAGCATACATTGTGTTTATGTTTTTAGATCAAGGACCACTTTCCACCCATTTTAGAGTGATGTTGAGGGGCTTAGGTTTTATGATTACCTCAAGGTTAGCAAGTTGGTAAGCACCTAAACCATATTTATGAGTGATGATATATGGGATCAACCAATTGGGAGGAAATTTATCTCATAAATGGTGTGGTTTGTTTAGGTTTTGTTGGTTATATTTTAGCACAAGATCTACTTTTAATTCACATTCGTGTATTTTATTCTTATATGCATGATGAATATGGTATTGATAGATGTGCAAGTGTTCAATGTTGTTTATGCAATGTTAGTTGATCTAAACAGGCTTGATGAGTAGTGTCATCATTGATGAATTATTTTAATGAGATTCTTAGAGATTGGATCTCTTACTCTAGGGGCATGATGGATTCAATGCCATAAACTAGTAAGAATGGAGTCACCCTAGTGGGTGTTATGATGTTGGTTTTATATACCCATGATGCTAAAGGGATTTGATTACGCCAATCATGATGAGAATCAATAATCATTTTGTGAATGCTGGTGCAAATGATTTTGTTCGTTGGTTTTGCTTGACCATTTCCTTAAAGATAATAAGGAGTTGAGGAGTTGTGTTTGATGTTATATTTTTCACACAGTGCACAAACATCCTTATTTTTTAATGGTGTACCCTTATCTAAAATAATTTGAGAGGGATACCAAAATGACATATGAGGTGTTGAATGAAATCAATAATTTTGGGTTCGATCATTTGGATGAGGAGAAAAACCTCTACCCATTTGGTAAAGTATTCCATGGCAATTATGATTAATTTATTCTTGCTTAAAGATGTTGGGATGATTTACCTATGAGGTCCGATCTCCATTGTAAAAATGACCACATTGATTGGATAGACTACAATGCTTGTGATAGTAAGTGTGTTAAGTTAGCATGTTGTTGGTATTTGTTGCATGTCTTGATATAGGTGCAACAATCACATTCCATGGTGGATCAATAATAACCCATGTGCATGATGCACTTAGTGATGGCCATTCCACTAAAATGACCCCTAAAAGTACCATCATGGGCAACAAAGATGACGTGATGGGTTTCTTGTGGCTCTAGGTACTGAAGTATGATGTCATTATAGATTTTTTTATAGAGAATGTCCCCAATAAGATATATCTAATAGTATTTTTCTAGAATATTTTTCTAGCAGCCTGGGATAGGTCAAGACAAAGCACGCTTAGTTTAAGATAGTATTTGATTTAGGACATCTAGAGACTAGCTGGTTCTGCTTACATAAAGTTTACATTCATGTTGTTGTTTGAGGCTTTTGGTGAAATGGAAGATTTGTGAAGATTTTGTATAGATATAGGGGTAGTATCATCATGTGGATTCTAAGGAATGAGGATGTCAAGCAAGGCCATTTTATCTACAAATTGGTTGGTTGACCTACACAAGGCTTCGATGTCATACTAGTCAAACTGTGATAACACCTCCTTTGCAACTCTTAAGTATTATTTGAGTACCATGCAATAACAGTTGAAGGTACCCTTTAAGTGATTAAACATGAGGAGGAAATCACCAATGATATGGAGATATTTGATACACATTACAAGAGCTATCTTTAGATCTATTGAGGGATTCATACTTGGAATTATTGTTTATGCATTAAAAATTAAGTTTAAAGGAGAAAGTAATTGGAGAACCATGCAATTTGAAGAATACACATCTAGCACCTCTCCCTTGTTTGCATTTATAACCATCGAAGAAAAGCTTTAAATTCACTTTATCCTCTAAGTCAACATATTCTTCTTGTTCTATAATATGGAAGATAGAATTGTCAGGAAGCTCAATGATGAGAGGTTTATCATTAGTAAGTGGAGCCTCTACAATATGATCTACAATGACTTGCTCTTTTATGGATTTTTGATGTATGAATTTGAGATTAAAATTTGAGAGTAGCATTAACCATTTAACGGTTATTTGTGTTTTTATATGATTGGCCCATCATGTATCATAATGGATTATCCCTAGAAATCACATAAGTGGTGTGACTAATTAGATAATGTCAGGTTTTCTTAGTAGAGAAGACAAGTGCTAAGCATACTTTTTCAATAAATTCATATTGAGTTTTGTAACTAACCAATATCCAACTGATATAGTAGACTACTTGTTGTTATCAAGCCTTATTCTTTTGGTCCAAAAGAGTATCCAAGGAAAAAATGGTGGTAGATATGTACAAATGAAATGGGAGTTCTAGTCAAGGTGGGGTTAATATAGGCAAGGGCATGAGATATTGTTTAATATCCTCAAAGATGTCTTGGAATGTCTGATTCCATTTGAAAGGCACCCTATTTTTTAATAAGTGATTGAAAGGTCTGCACTTATTTGATAATTGTGCAATAAAGTGATGAATTACTTGGATTTTTCATCGTAAGCTATGTAATTGTTTTAAATTTATTGGAGGTGGAATTTCAATGATATATTTGACCTTGTTGCCTCACTGAGAGACAATGAATCCTAAAAGATTTTCAAAAAATACTTTGAAAAAACATTTCTTTGGATTTAACCTGACATTATGTTATAGAAGGCAATCAAATATATATTTTAAGACATTAGTGTGCTGATTTTATTTTTTGGATTTTTCTGAGAGGTCGTCCACATAGTATTCCACAATGTTATGCATGTAGTCATGTAATATGTAGGTCATGGCACATTGATATGTAGAACCTAAATATTTTAGGCCAAATAGCATGACCTTGTAGCAGAATTTCCCCAAGAAAGAGGTGAAGGATGTCTTTTGTTGATCATTAGGGTTAACCTAAATTTGATTATAACCTGATAACCCATCCATAAAGGATAATATTTTATGATTTACACAGGAGTCAACTAATGTTTCAATGTTTGGAAGAGGAAATTTATCTTTAGGGCACGTTATGTTGAGATCTCAAAAGTTGGTGCATATGCATGTTCCTCCTTTTGGATTTCCCATAGGGATGGTGTTGGAGACCCATTTGGGGTAGTCAATTGGTTGAATGAAACTAGCATCTAGGAGTTTTTGTAGTTTTTATTTTACCATAAAAGCTATGGTGGGGTGCATTTTATGCAATATTTGTTTTATTGGCTTAGCATCCTTATCCAATGTTATGTTATGACCACCATATTTGGATCAAGTCCTAACATATCAGTGTAGGACCAAATAAATATGCTCTTGTACTCCTTGAGAAGTTTAGTGAATTTTTTGCACTCTTCGAGGGACAAGCTTACCCCAATTTGGAGAATGCAAAAATTCTAAGGATAATTGCCAATATCAATTTTGATGGTATCTTCCACCAATATGTGGGATTCATATTCTAGTTGGATGGGTATAGGAATGAGGTGCAGATCATCTATAGTATTTTTTATGTGGGTTTCATTGTTGATGTTAACTTTTAATTGATGTACAATAAAGGACTTATGGGATGGAAGGATGTAGGTTTTGGCATGGTGTAGGACTTGTGGGATAGGGACAAAATGGTATAGAGATGGGGTGGGTGGTATGTGGTCAAAATTGATGAAATAAGGGTTAATGAGGAGAATGCGATCAATATGTGTTATGTATTAAAGGGGGGTGACTAGATTGACTAAGATCATATTAATAATGGTGTATTGAAAATGTGTGTAGCTTAGTATTGGTAGGTTTAGTATGATGGATCAGGACTTGTGGTGGTGGTAAGAGTTGGAATATAATTGGAGGAGGATAAGTAGGTGGAGAAAGTGGCTATGGTGGATGTTTGCATGGGAGAAGGAATGGAATAATAGGCAATGGAATGGAGAATATTTAAATAAAAACAATATCGACCTCAGGATGATTCATGATGGGAAAAATATGGGAGGTTGTCTCCTTAGAGCTATCTCAATTGATGGAGATATTGTCGAATTTCAGTTCCAACTCATCTTCAGAGATGTCATGAGATTCCAAGTGAATCATGGCCACTTGAAAGGAGGGAGGAATATCAATCAAAAATTGAGGGATACAATTTTGATGGGAGATTCATATTCTAAATTAGTAGGATCATCCTGCTCATCATCAATGGATGTGATATCAAGGCTTTTAAGTTCATGTGTTAATAGATCCTTAGTTTTACCTTGGTAGCCTAAACCTAATTTATAATTGGATTGTAGGAAATGAGGAGTGATGAGGGAACACCATCCTTGATCATGCTGAATTAGACCAAACTCATACCAATTATTTTGCTAAAAATAGTGTAGGCAAAGGATGGGTTAGATAGGTAATCATGGTTCACACAAAATTGAGGCTCAGGTTCTAGGGGTTATGTTGATTTTAAGGAGGTATCGATGTCTTTGTACATAAAGTTTTTTTATTTATGGGGACCCCCACTAGAATAACAATGTTTATGGTTGCCCAAAATTGTGTATTGTTTGAATCCTAGGTGGTGAGATACGAGTGTTATGTACCATGCATTCTCTTGGTCTAGTGCATGTCATTAGTACTAAGACATATGGTGTCTCAGGATGAGTTTGTGACATTAAAGATCCTAAATTTGTTAATGGTAAGGAAGATGATGTAGATTATTATGACTCAAGTGGAATATTTGTGGGTGGAGAGGAGATGAGTGGTGGTAGAGTACTAACCATAGGAGGAAGATGAGAAGTGGAGACATTAGAAGGTGGGGGATGAGGCAACATATGAGTTGTGTAAGAAGGAAGTGGAGGAATATTTGTGTTTTGTCAGACATTTGAGCATGAGAGGAGATAATACTAGGTAATAGGTGGGGTGGTTTTGGATGTTGATGTTATTGCTGCTTGGGTAAGTACTAGAGGTGTGATGGGTGCAATTGCTAGGTGAGTGGATGGAAGGGTAGGAGCTAGTGGTAATGTAACTAAATTATAGTATTTAAATAGGTCATCATTAGCTTGGATGTGATGCACCTATCCATCATGTAAGTATTTGATGCAATGATGAATTATGGAAGGAACACATTGCATGTCATAAATCCAAGGTCTCCCTAGGAGGAGATTATACTGCATTTATTGTTTAATGATATGATAGAGAGTGGGTATGGTTTTGACTCCTACCTTTATAGGTAGGACTATTGTACCCAAATTTTGGTATAAGATACCATTGAAGGCCTGCAAGTCCATGGTGGGGGTGGCATAGTACTTTGGAGGAATATTGACGTAGCTGAGAGCTTGTGAGGTGATGATGTTAATGGAAGATCCTATGTTGATTAAGACTCACTTGTAAGTTATACCATCCACATATGCTATTTTGTTCATGGGAGGATATAACCCTAGTCCTATGAGTGTTGCGATATCATGATCGTAGAACACTATGGAAGGTTGCATGCTTCTACGTACATTACCTACAAAGTTTGTGAAAGCATTACTATCATCGGTTCAAATATTGATGGACCTAAATATGTCATTTAAAGCCTCATGATAAGGCTGGGATTATTGTAAGAGGTCATATATGGATAGCTTCTTAGGCATTGTTTGTAGCTGGTGAGTGAGACTACTTCTAATCTTGATGATGGATCTCAATGATGGAGGAGGATCTTGGGATGGTGAGGGTGTAGAAGATGATGATGTAGGGATTAATATTGGTTGTTGAGTAGGTCAGGAGGTGTATCTATTATTCCTTGTGGCAATATTAATAATCCATACAAACCCATGATATTTAGGAGTATGATTGACTTGATTAACCTAGGGGTTTTACACTTCCAACATCGAGGCTATAGCCTGTGTATTGTGGTAAGGGATTCCAAAACAATTCAAGTTTTAATTGGAAGGAGATAAGGGATTATCCACTTGAATGGATCCATTATTGATTAAAATATTGGATAATGTGTCAAAATTATTGGTAATTATTAATATCATGTCCTTTGCAGTGATGATAGTAACAATAGGTGTATTCATTATAGCCTCTTGGTTTTGGTAGATTTGGGTTGTCTAGTCAAAATTTAGGTAAGGCAAGATGATCAACATAATACAACCTTTGGAAAAAGTTAGTCATAGGTTTGATTAGAGGATTCCCCATACGAGGTGGACAATTAGCAAGATATTGAGAGGTATGTGGGTGAGGTTGTGGAGGGGGCATTGCATTCCCAAGGTGTTGATAACCTTATTTTCTACATAGGGGCTGGGTGGTGAGGAGACCATGTTGATCACTATATTGGTGGCTTGGGGAGGCTTGGGTTGGTCCTGATTGGAATTGCCCTTGTTGAATATATTAGAGGTATATTCAAGCTTCTTATGGGGTTTAATTTTCCCCTTTTGGATTTTAACATCTTTTATAATTTTTGCATGAGTGGTAGCTTCCTCAAAGGAGCTATGATGTTGCATCTACAAATTATCAAATATTTCCTTAATACAACTTCTTGAAAATACATTAACTAGATCTACTTGAAGGATGGGAAGGGTAGATCATTGATGACTACTCGTCATCATGTCACATAATTGTTAATGGACTCATACTCAAACTATATTTAGACTATATAAGTCTGGAAAGGATATTTTGTTCTTGATGTTAAGCATAAAATATTCCAATAAAGCATTTACAAGTTGTTCAAATATATACAAAATATACCTTGGCAAGTTATCATACCAATTTAAGGTTTCTCCCCCAAGAGACTATGGGAAGGTTTTGATCATCAAAGATCACAGTCACTGATGTGATATCAAGTAAATAAATAAATGCTCAAATGTTCCTACGGGTCCTTCTTACCTATAATTTATAAAATTTATGATCATACTTGGAGGGGTATGGAGGCATGTGAACTCATTGTTTTGAGCACAACTCATTGTAAGTGGGTTTTTTATATCCAAAGCTTATCGAGCATGTTTTAAATTGTTTAATCTAGTCTTGCATAAGCTGTATCGTATGTGGCATGACTAGAATTATTAGATTTAAACCAACCAGGGAATCTATCAAAGAGTGTTTAGGGTAGTTGTGGTTAGGAGTGTGGTAGTTAGAAGGTGGAGTTGGATTATGGATGACTTAGTTTTGATTCAATCTTGTATTTAATTTTTGATGTTGTGCTTAATTGACCATAAGAATATTTTTTTAATAATACATTAGATCAAGCCCTTCATAATATTGTGTTTGCATAGGCACCTAAATTTGTATGTGTTGTGAATATATCTATGCATGCAAATCATTGTCAAGCACTTGTTAAATTGTCCAAGTGATTAAATGATGTTTGAATAGGAACCTATTAAAAGGGTATATGGGTATACCTTTGTTGAGGTAACCTTTGAATTACTACTTGTTAGGGGGATACTTGTGTGTGGATCTATTGATGTGGTAACCCTTGTACATGCACTTGGTTAATATGTATTTTTTATTGTTAGGGCACCTATGTGTATCCTTTTTATATAGGTTCTTGAGTGTGTACTTGTTATTGTTGGGGTATTTGTGTATACCCTTGTTGGTTGGGCACCTGATTGTGCACCTACTATTGTTGGGGTATTGGTATATACCCTTGTTGGTTGGGTACCTAAATGTGGGCTTAGTGTTGTTGAGGTATTTACATATACCCTTGTTGGATGGGCACTTGATTATGTGCCTAGTGTTGTTGGGGTACTTGCATATACCCTTGTTGATTGGGAACTTGATTGTGCACCTGTTATTGTTGAGGTATTTTTGTATACCCTTGTTTATTTGGCACTTGACTATGCACTGATGGTTTTTGGGATATTTGATCATAGCCTTGTTGATTGGGCACCTGATTATGTGCTAGTGGTTATTGGGGTATGTGTGTATACCCTTATTTATTGGGCACCTGATTGTGTACTAGTGGTTAATGGGATATTTGAACATATCCTTGCTGATTAGGAACCTAATTGTACATTGGTGGTTGTTCAGATATTTGAGCATATCATTGTTGGTTGGGCACTTGATTGTATGCTAGTGGTTGTTGGGATATTTGAGCATATCCTTGTTTTTTGGGAACTTGCATGTGCACTTGCTCTTGTTCAGGTATTTGTGTATACCCTTGTTGATTGGGTACCTGATTGTGCACTAGTGGTTGTTGGGATAATTGAGCATATCCTTATTAGTTGGGCACTTGATTGTACTTTTAGGGCAAAAAAATTGGTTAGATTTGCACTATTTTTGTCACAACCCTTTCATTTAATTTGTCAACCCAAGGAAACTTGTAAGCTTGTGAAGCACCAAGTTGAGATCAATCACAACACCTATGGAGATGAGTCCACTAGTTCTATCATTGGGGGAGTGTTTGTGAGATAGCATTAATTCATCCACACCAATTGAACTTGCATAAATTAAATTGTAGAAAGAAAATCACACCACACTGTGCAAAAATAAAAGAAAGTAGGAAATAAATAAACTTGCAAAAATAAAATGCACACACAAGAAAATAAATGAATCTAATTAGGAAAGCAAAGAAAAGAAGGGGAGGAATACTAGCTAGGAGTGGGCCCAGGCTCCAGCTGCTTCCACCTGATAGACTATGAAAGTAGAACATGAATAAGAAACTCTCGAATGAACTTTATTGATGAATAATAATTGTAGTACAATATATATTTCTCTCTTCAATCCCCCTTCTCAGAGAAGTATGTGTGTTTATATAATACACACAGGACTTCTGTTACAATGTTGTTACGATGATAAAATCCGCTACGTCCTAAGTTGAGATAATTCAATGTACAGTAGCAGATACGTATTAAAATAGTCAACAACTCTTTTTGTCCTTTTATGAGAATGGTAGATTTCTGTTCGATGCTCATCGTTACCCATATTCTATTTCAGCAAATGGTTATTCCATTTCTCCTATAGAAATAGGACAGCTGACATATTTTGTCTTTTACCTAGGATCAACATCTTACGTGGAGTCAACAGTCAACTTTGGTCAATGTAGTAGGACATGATCTTCATTGGGCATGAATTGGATCAAGGTGCCTTTCGTTGAATGGGATCAAGGTGCCTTTATATGGGATCAAGGTGCCTTTCATTAATGGGGTCAAGGCACCTTCCATTAATGGGATCAAGGTGCCTTCCTATGGGATCAAGGTGCCTCCTTTCAATGGGATCAAGGTGCCTTCCATTAATGGGATCAAGGTGCCTTTCTTAATGGGATCAAGGCACCTTCCTCAATGGGATCAAGGTGCCTCCCTTCAATGGGATCAAGGCGCCTCCCATCAATGGGATCAAGGCGCCTCCCATCAACGGGATCAAGGCACCTCCTATTAATGGGATCAAGGCGCCTCCCACCAATGAGATCAAGGTGCCTCCCATCAATGGGATCAAGGCGCCTTCTACCTTGATATGCCTTAGCCTCCTTAGGTAGTGAATATGCTAGGTTCGAGTAGGACCTCGATGAGATCATGCAAAAATATGATGAATTAATCAAATCTACACACAAGACACACTTTACACGCAAGTTAGGCAATATGCATAATTTTCATTAAATATATATAAACATGCATAAAAAGTACAACTCAGATATAATATATGCCACACAAAATTGTTAGAACCTATGCCAAAATATGAGCATTCTGGTGCTCATCATCCCCCCATGCCTATCGAGTGCCACGCCCTCGTGGCACCTGAAATTGATAATCCCCAGTTCTATCGACCCCCTCCTAGTAAGCTTTGTTCTTCTATTTTCTCTTTCGGGTAGTGGCCTTAGCTTTTTCTTTGTCCCTGGGTTTATGACCTTGTTGAGGGGTGTTGGTTCCCTATTGCAACTTTTGGCTATGTTGGTTGTGTCTATCTGTTCTACTGGGCCCTTCATCTTCATGGGGTGGCTCTGTAACATAATCTATTTTTCCTTTGACCCTCTTTGCATAGTAGCCAGTAAATATGGGTTCCCCTTTCTAAAATGTAGCTTCGGCCTCATTCCAAAGATCGACATGTTGAGGTCGAAGCTCTACTAGTAGGATATCTGAATCATCCCATTCCTGTTTTACTACCTTGGCCTTAAACAACTAGGCCACCTCTAGGGAGAGACCAATATTTTCTTCTGCTATTATGGTGGCTTCTACTTCTGGCCCGTATACTCCATGTCACTCCAGATATTTCCTCATTCTGGAAGGTTACCCTTGAACTGACCCATATATCCACCAAAATTGCTTCTCTGAAGTAGGGTCAATAGTAATCCCAGGTTCTCTTGTAGCCTTCTTGAAGGCCTTCCTCGCTGATTTTGTGGCTGTGCATTCTTCTTGGAGCTTTTTAAATTGCTCCTATTGACTAGAAAACTATTGCAACCCTCTTGCCCATTCTTCATCGGAGCTAGTAGTAGGTTGGGCTCCTACCTTTACCTTCTTTTTGGGCCTCTACTATGGTGCCTTGGCCACCTTCATTTTGGGCCTCGATGGGATTGTCTCTATAGATCTTGGTGTAGCAGAGAGATATGGGATATTATCTTCCTCTACAATAGGTGCTTCTTCCTTGGTAGAAGAAGGTTCAGGCTCCTGATTTTCTTGTGCAGCCATTTCCCCCATCCTCTATTCTTCCCTTGGTTTGGTGGTTGATGATTACTCTATTGGCCCTTTGGTAGAGTGCACCGATTGCTGGTGCATTGGTGTCTCCACTTTTTCATCCTACTCCTCATCCTTCGGCTAGTTGGGGGTTGATGGTTTGTCATCTTCATCATCTAAAATTTCAATTATAGGGGGCTCTATTTGTAGGATAGAGTTCCCCTATTCCTCAGTAGCTATTTTAGCTAAGGTAGAGGAGCAATCCCTAGCCTCAGCCTCCTCATTCCCTGCATCCAACCTGAATGGGCTGAATGAAGTAATTCTCTCTAGAGAGTCTAGAGAATTCATGGGCACCTCCATTGCCTAGTCGGTCTGAGTGGTTGTATCCACCTTTTCTACCTGCTTCACCCTCAGTTGCAGGTTCTCCTCAGTGAGCTGTTACACTATTTTCTATAGATAACATATGCTCTATTCGAGCCCTTGTTTCTCCTCTATAGCTACCTCACTAAATTCCTTGAAGAGTCTTTGCTCCTCCTAGAATTTATTTTTCTAGGCAAGGACCTTACTAAAGTGCTAAATCAAGCTATCCTT
This sequence comes from Wollemia nobilis, assembly GCA_028583015.1. Classification (NCBI taxonomy): domain Eukaryota; kingdom Viridiplantae; phylum Streptophyta; class Pinopsida; order Araucariales; family Araucariaceae; genus Wollemia; species Wollemia nobilis. Next base: position 670,437 of record JAQPPZ010004560.1, on the reverse strand, counting down.
ATAGGTCCTCCAAAGTCTACTATAATGGGGGACTTTGGATGGCCATATTCTGTAGCACTTGAGCTACAACTCCTACTTCTACATCATTCTCTTCATATTCATCCTCACTGGATAGAATTAGGCATCTCCACCTCTTCCTTCCCCTTCTGGTTTCTACATGATGGCCTACTCGATCAGGGCTAGGAATTTTTTGCCCACTTTTTAAATCAACCTGTAGAGAGTGGTCAACTGCTCTATCAGGGCTAGGACTATCCAATCCAATTTTTGTATTAATTTATGGAGAGTGGGGTGATGAAGTCTACCCTTCTCCTCCTTTAGCTACATCATCATGGGAGATCAGTGACTGCTCTATAGTGGGTGTCTCTGGTAAATTGGGCTCATGTGCTTCTATCACCAATTGAGCCTAGGAATTGGGTGTCTCGGCTCTTTCTGTGATCATTGTTGGTGCTTCCCTAGGTGCCTCTACAAACCTTATCAGGGCTAAGATTAGCCCATGGTGAGCTAGGGCAGTGGATGCCCCTACTCGATACCACCTTGCTTCATCCTTCAAGGCACAAGCTAGGTAGAATGAGATGTTTATTAGCTTCATGTGTAGTAAATGGTTCAAAAATTACATGTGGTTTGCATTCATATGAGTGTATTTTCTTGTGCAAGTGAAAAACCTAGCTATTTGCTCAAAAATTTGTTGCTAGAGCTTTGGGAGACTCTGCTTTGGTAATCCTGAGCACCCTAGGTTCATGGGAGTATGCCCTAGAAATTTTTGTACACATGCAACTAATGCTCCCTCCTTGTAAATACGTTCCCCTATGAGAGGAAGACCAGTGATAGCTGCTATAACTTCTTCCATGACTAGAATTTCTAGTCCATGTATGCATGCAACCCCTTCATCCAATGCCACAACAAACTCCTTCACCACCTCTAAATCTTGATTTTTTCTGACCAAGTAGCAATAATTCATCCACCCAATGGCCTCAAATTGAGCTTGGACCTCTTCACTAATCCCTCCTACATGGTTGGGCTCATTTTTCTTCTGGCCATGATTCTTTGACTTGCCCCTCATTCTGAATCTTCTCAATTCAGCTTCTGCAACTTTTCTTCACTTGCTGGATTGGTTCATTACTTTGTACCACCTACTTGTGCAAGAAGGTGCCTATTTATGGAGGTAGGCATGTATCCAGGGTATTATTTTTGTATTGGGGGTTGTGAGGATCTGCTTCCCCAAATTAACCATTGGCATGTTTCTTTGGATGAGATGGATGAATAATAATTGGTCGATTTATTTGTGTTGGTAATATATTTTTTAGAGAGTTCTTATTATGAATGCTATATATATCTAAAAAATTATACACATACCTTACTAGTGATCCATGCACTTGGAGCATGTCGATTCGATCATCCATGATAGAGTAATGGTATTTTTCCCATGTGAGTTGGTTCTTCGGATAATTTTCCCTTGGGTACTGCAACTTCGTTCATTCGAGATCTCATGCTGAAAATGAGGAAATCTGGTTGGCTCACTCATCCCTTCGATGATTGCTTTGGGATGCATAGAAATAATTTGCATGATTTCCATAAGTTCCCATAAAGATTCATCTTTTTTGTGATGTGGGATGATGATGTGGTTGTGGTCATTCTGTAGGTGCTCAATTGGATCAAGGTGCCCCTAATGCATGGGATCAAGGTGCCTCTAAATGTATGGGATCAAGGCACCTCAAAATACATGGGATCAAGGCACCTCATAATATATGGGATCAAGGCACCTCATAATACATGGGATCAAGGTGCCTCAGAATACATGGGATCAAGGTGCCTCAGAATACATGGGATCAAGGCACCTCATAATACATGGGATCAAGGCACCTCAAAATACATGGGATCAAGGCACCTTATAAATATATGATATATATATATATATATATATATATATATATATATATATATATATATATATATATATATATATATATATATATATATATATATATATGATAAACTTCTCAATAAAAGTAAGCACCTTTCAGCTATTTGGGAGTTAGGTGCTCCTCCCTTGTAATGGGATCAAGGTGCCTTCTTACAATGGGATCAAGGCACCTCCTCATAATGGGATCAAGGTGCCTTCCTCCAATAGGATCAAGGTACCTCCCCATAATGGGATCAAGGTGCCTTCCTCCAATGGGATCAAGGTGCCTCCCCATAATGGGATCAAGGCGCCTTCCTCCAATGGGATCAAGGCACCTCCCCATAATGGGATCAAGGCACCTTCCTCCAAATGGGATCAAGGTGCTCCCCATAATGGGATCAAGGTACCTTCCTCCAAATGGGATCAAGGTGCCTCCTCATAATGGGATCAAGGTACCTTCCTCCAAATGGAATCAAGGTGCCCTTTTGCTATTGAAAATTCAATAGTTTGCTGGCATGTCTGTTGTCACAGAGTTGATCAGGCCCTCCAATATTTTTCTTTTTGCATGCTACATCAGTAGCTATTTCATCCAACATGGAGGTGGATATATTTTTCCTTTGTAAGAAATTAACACCCTCATTCATGTCAGAGTGTGACTATCTCCTCTGGATGGAGACAGTCAAGGTTCTACCTTCTAAGAAAACCAAATATAGGTTCATGGATCCTATGTCGGTGAGGCCTAGGTTTCCCAGGCTACCTACTTCATGCATTCAGGGCCATTCACCTACAAAAGCAAATAAGAAAAAACTAAAAAATAAGGTGCAGTCTAGTGTAGTCCATGCCTATTAGGCCTAGGTTTCCTAGGTTACCTGTAACTTGCATTCAGAGCATTGTGCCTGCAAAACAAAAATACAAAGAAAGAAAAGAAAAACTAAAGAATAAATTATTTTTAAGTGGACAATCCTGTGTCCAATGGTTGCTGAGAAATTTTAAAAAATTCAATTGGATGGGGTCTCCCCCATGCCTATCTTGGACTCCATCGCAAGACTTTCAGATGTGTGGTACGGTCATAATCGGTGACCATTGACCATCAATATGGTGTCACTACCATCAATCATCTTAACATGTACAACACCATTATTGATCAGTTTGATCACTTCATATGGTCCCATCCATATTTGCATCAACTTGCCCTTCCATTCCTAGAATCGAGAGTCATACAGTAGCACCCATTCTCCTATTTTGAATTACTTTGATTTGATGTGGTGGTCATGCCACTATTTCCTTTGTTTCTAGATGACTTCTATTCTATGTAGAGCATCCAATCGGTATTCATCTAACTGGTTCAGCTATTGAATCCTTTCCTTTTATGCATCATCTAGACTCAGGTTTAGTTCTATTGTAGTCCTGAGAGTTTTGATTTCAAACTCAATGGGTATCATTGCATTCTTCCCGTATACTAGTTGGAATGGAGTGAAACCGGTGGTTGTTTTCCATGTTGTTCTATAGGCCCATACCACCTCTGGTAATATCATAGCCCAATCCTTTCTGTGCTACTGCATGGTATTTGTAAGGATGTTTTCCAACTCTTGGTTGGTAACCTCGACCTACCCATTCACTTATGGATGGTAGGGAGTGGTTTTGTTGTGTCTGATTCTATATTGCTGCATCAGTTCCTGAATCAACCTTGAAGTAAATTGGGGCCCCTGATCGGTTGTGATCTCTCTGGGCACCCCAAACCTCATGAAGATATGTGAAAATAGGAAATTTACCATCGTTCTTTCTTTAGAATCCTTGAGTGCCTGCACTTCAACCCACTTGGTTACATAGTCAGTGCAAACCAAAATATACCTTTTCTCAACTGATGGTGGGTTGATCGGCCCTACAAAATCCATCCCCCATTTGTCGAATGGTTCAATGTGAATGTGTGGTTGGAGAGGTATCTCATCCCTGAAGGTTGGTCTACCCATCCTTTGGCATTCATCACATTGACTTGCATGTTTGACTACATCCTTGAACAATGAAGGCCAGTAGTATCCGATCTACAATACCTTGAACGTAGTCCTCTTCCCTACAAAATATCCATCGCAAGGTTCATTATGGCAAGCCTTGAGGATTTTTGGAAACTTGTGCTCAACGACACATCATCTCAAGATTTGATCGGGTCCTATTTTGAATAGGTAGTCATCAATCCATGAGAAGGTTGTGCTCTTCTCGATTAGCTTCTACTTTTCATGGGGTGAAAGAGTAGGAGATACTCTACTAGTGGCCAAGTAATTGGCCATATCTGCATACCATAATGTTTGTTCTTTCAGAGAAAAAATATGCTCATCCAGGAATTGATCTTCTATAGCTGCATGATTGGGTGGCATTAATCTAGACAAAAAATTTATGACCACATTGTCTCTACCTGGTTTATCCATGATGGTGATGTTGAATTCCTATAGGAGTAAGAGCCACCTGATTATCCTCCCATTGATTACCAGTTTGTTCATCAGATACTGGATGGCTGCATGGTCCGTGTGCATGAACACCTTGTATCCTGTGATGTAATGGTAGAATTTGTTGATGGCATGCACAACCACAAGGAACTCTTTCTCAGTCACCATGTAATTAAACTCAGCCCTTGTTAGATTTTTGTTGACGTAGTAGATGGCATAGAATTCTTTGCCATATTTCTATCCTAGGACTGCTCCAATCGCATTGTTAGATGCATCAGAGTAAATATGGAATGGAATGGCCTAGTTTGGGCCCCATAGTACTAGGGTAGTGATCAACTTATCCTTTAGCATTTGGAAGGCTTGTTCGTAGTCCTTCATCCAAATAAACTCCACGTCCTTTGATAGTAGTGTGTGTAGGGGTCTGGCAACTTTGTTGAAGTCTACTATGAACCTCTTGTAATATCCAATGGAGCCAAGGAAGCTCCTTACATCTCTCTATGTCTTAGGACTGGGTAGATCTTTGATAACTTCAATTTTCTTCTTGTCTACCTTTATCCCTTCTATTGAGATGTGGTGTCCCAACACTATCCCTTCCTGCATCATCATAAAGCATTTCTCGTTGCTTAGGGATAGGTTGTTTTCCTGACACCGCTGGAGTGCACATTCCAAATTTTCCATAGCTTCATCGAATGTCTCACCATAAATGGTGAAGTCATCCATGTAGACTTCAACTGCTTCTCCCATCATATCTAAAAATATGCTCAACACCACCCTCTGAAAGGTGGTTGGTGCATTGCATAGTCCAAAGGGTAGGACCCTGTATGCAAATGTACCCCAAGGACAAGTGAATGTTGTCTTGTCTTGATCTTCTTCTCCAATCTGGATTTGGTTGTATCTGCTAAATCCATCCATAAAGGAGAAGTACTTCCTCCCTACCAAAGTATCCAAAACTTGATCAATGAATGGTAGTGGAAAGTGATCCTTCTTGGTTGCTTTGTTTAGCAACCTGTAGTCAATGCATATTCACCATTTCCCATTCTTTTTAGGCACCACCACTAGTGGTGACACCCACTCACTATCAGATATAGGATAAATGAATCTAGCTGATAGGAGTTTTTGTAGCTCTTCTTTGACTATCTCCTTCATGGTGGGGTTCATTCATCATTGTGGCTACCTGATCGGATTGGCCTACTCTTCAAGGTAAATGCGATGGGTATAGATCTCTAGAGTGATTCCCTTCATATCTGAGTAGTCCCAAGAAAAATCTTGTTGATGCCTGGTTAATATTTCCTTTAGTGCAATCAACTTTGTAGGTGTCAGCTTGCTTCTGACATTCAACATTCTTCCAAGCTTGATTTCAATCTATCTGATATGGTGATCTTGGCCACCCACTAGTGGTGACTCTAGAGTGATGGGAGAAGACTCCCCTTGGAGGAAGTTTGTAATAATATCATCTTCATCAGCCCCATATTCTAATTCATCCAATACCATCATAGACTGCATTATTGATAACATTCCTTCATCCTGGTCATCCCATACGGGTTCTTCCAGTGCATCCATAGACTATGTTGGTGGAGATATGGTCAACCTTTTGATGTTCTAGCCATCTAAAATTATCATTTTTCCATCTCAATAGCTTATATAAGCATCGACTATTTCTAGCCATGGCCTTCCTAGGATGAGCGGGTAGCCTCCCAATCTAGACTTGGATTGTAGTACTAGGAATTCAATCGGGTATTCCCATGCATCCACCATCATGATGATGTCTTCCAACATCCCTTATGGTGATACCATTGATCTATCTGCTAGTTGTAGAATAATCTTGGTAGGTTTTAGGCCTATGAGCCTGAGATTTTGCATGGTTTCTTTTGGCATGATGTTAATGGCTACTCCCAAGTCAACCAACGTATTGGCCAATGAGCAACCTCTTATTTTCATGGTCAAGATTGGACTACCTGGGTCTACATACTTGGGGTGGCATGTATTCCCTAACATTAAATCTACCAACTTCCCCACCATGTTTATGGTTTGGGCTATCCTACATCTTGACCTTCTTAGACATAGCTCTTTGATCACCTTGGTGTAAATCGGGACATCTCTTATAGCTTGAAATAATGGGATAGTTATCATTAAATTCTTCAAGCTTGAAAGTATATCAAAATCTAGCTATATTGGCTTCCTCTACTCTTGTAACCTCTTGGGAAATGGAGGAGCTTCTATTTTCTTAGAAACTTGTCCTTCTTCAACCTCTTCTACCAGAGGTGATTCTTCTATGTTCTCCTCTTCTTCTATTAATGGAGGAGCCTCTATTCCTATCTTTCTACCTGATCATAGTTGTACAGGATTGCAACTTCTAATATTATACATGGGAAACATCTCTCCCTCCAATTGATATGTGGGTTGATTTACCTTATTATTGGGGTTGACCATCGACTATGTTGGAAGTTGCATAGGCCTCACTATAGGGGGAGCTGGTAAGCTTGGCTGTAGTGGAGCTTGCACTACATTTTGTGGAGCTAAATTCCATGTACTGTAGTTCTTCCATTGCTTCCCAGGTTGTTGGTATGGCATCCATGGGTGTTGGTTGGGAAATGAGGCTCCTTGAGGGGCGTTCATCCAAGGTGGTGGTCCCCACCATCCCATATTGGGTGGTTGGACCTGCCCTTGTGGCATATAATTTCCTCCTCCCTAGGGTAGAATTCCTACTGGCATATTCCCCATAGGGGGTTGTTTCTAGTTCCTTCGATTACCCATGAAGTAAGCCTTCAAAACTTTTGCATCTTCTGTAACCATTGGTAGATGTGGGCACAATCTGGTCTTATGATTTTTTTGGAAAATAACACACACCCTGAATTTATTTTCTAGACATGCATTTCTTGCATGTTTTCCTCTACATTTTGGATAGAAGTAGGCCAATGCAACTTCATTCTCTTGTTTATTCTTCTCCAGTAGGAGAGTTTCCATATGCAATGCTAGGGAGGAAAGCATATCACTTTTCAAATCCTCTAACATATTACCTATTTCTATCTTTGTGATTGAGGTAGTTGCCTTCATGATTCTGGAAGTGGGTTTACCTTTCCTTCTTGAGTAATTTTGACATAGTTGTTGGATGTCTGACATCTAGTGTTGGTAAAAATCCCCTCCAGAGATCATGTTCAAGGCTTCAAGAGATTCGTTGGTGAGTCCCCTCAAGAAAATGCTCTTGAGGGACTTATCGCTCAACTTCATGTGGGAGGACCTTTGTAGATTGAAACTGAATCGGTCCCAATATTCCTCCAAGGATTCATTTTCTCTCTGAGTCATGTTCAGGACCTCTTCCCTAGAGTCCCATGCTCTACCAAAATCTTGGTATTGCTCTAGAAATATCTTCTTCATCTCCCCCTAGGTGGTGATCTATTTATTGCCCAAGTTGATGAACCAATGCAGGGCTGAATCATCCAATGTTGAAGGGAATAATTTCAACTTCTGTGCATCTGACTTGTAATCCATAGACTTGCACAAGACATCAAACTTAAACAAAAACAACTCAAGGTCTTCTGTTGGTGATCCTCTAAAGGTAGGAAGGTGGGCAGGGGATATGTTTTTCATCTTTGTTTCTCCCCTGGCCTCCTCTATTGGGAAGCTAAAGCTGGTTGATACCTCTTCTTCCTCAGCCATATTTTTAGGAAATGTGGTCTCTATTTCTAAAGCAATTTCTATGGCCTTTCGGTCATTTTGAACTTTCTGCACAAGAGCCTACAAATCAGTTGGTGAGATGGTTTCATCCTCAATAGCTTTCCATAGCAGATCCTCTTCGGATGGAGTTCTCTTAAATAGAGGATTCTGTATGATCCACTCCTTTCTTGGTCGATAATATGTGGAAGAGCCTTGTGCAAAGGTAGGGTGTTTAGTCCAATGCATGGCTAGGGGTGACTGTGGGGACTCTAATTCAAATTTAGAATCTATAGTTGGTTCAGGATTCTCTTGTGGGATTTTTCTTATGAACCGATCATCTGGTCCTCTATTTCTTGATGGACTCATACAAAATTAGGTGGAAAGGTTAAGGTATTGTAATAGAATATACTATTGGCACTTCCCCAACAATGACACCAAAATGTTGGAGTAAAAACATTAGTTAGATTTGCACTATTTTTTTCATAGCCCTTTCATTTAATTTGTCAACCTACAAAAACTCGTAAGCTTGTGAAGCACCAATTTGAGATCAATCACAACACCTATGGAGATGAGTCCACTAATTCTATCATTGGGGGAGTGTTTGTGAGATAGCATTAATTCATCCACACCAATTGAACTTGCATAAATTAAATTACAAAAATAAAATCACACCACACTGTCCAAAAATAAAAGAAAGTAGGAAATAAATAAACTTGTAGAAATAAAATGCACACACAAGAAAATAAATGAATCTAATTAGGAAAGCAAAGAAAATAAGGGGAGGAATACTAGCTAGGAGTGGGCCCAAGCTCTAGCTGCTTCCACCCGATAGACTACGAAAGTAGAACATGAATGAGAAACTCTCGAATGAACTTTATTGATGAATAATAGTCATAGTACAGTATATGTTTTCTTTATTAAATCCCCCTTTCTCGAATAAGTCTGTGTGTTTATATAATACACACAAGACTTCTATTACAATGTTGTTACGATGATAAAATATACTACATCTAAGTTGAGATAATTTAATGTACAGTAGCAGATACGTATTAAAATAGTCAACAACTCTTTTTGTCCTTTTGTAGGAATGGTAGATTTCTGTTTGATGCTCATCATTACCCGTATTCTATTTCAGAAAATGGTTATTCTATTTCTCCTATAGAAATAGGACAGCTGACATCTTTTGTCTTTTACCTAGGATCAACATCTTACGTGGAGTCAACAGTCAGCTTTGGTCAACATAGTAGGATGCGATCTTCATTGGGCATGAATTGGATCAAGGCACCTTCCATTGAATGGGATCAAGGTACCTTTCTATGGGATCAAGGTGCCTCCCTTCAACAGGATCAAGGTGCCTTCCATTAATAGGGTCAAGGCACCTTTCGTTGAATGGGATCAAGGTACCTTTCTCAATGGTATCAAGGTGCATTTTTTAATGGGATCAAGGTACCTTCCATTAAATGGGATCAAGGTGCCTC